>CM053771.1:498004759-498065393 GCA_028658325.1 Potorous gilbertii | reverse complement strand
AAATAAATAAAAAAATAAATAAAATATTTTAAATAAAAATTAATTTAAAAAAATTAAAAAAAATATTTAATAAAAAAAAATAAAAATTTAATTTAAAAAAATTTTAAATAAAAAAATAAAAAAATTAAATAAAAATTAATATGCTCATGGATAGGGACAGCTTATATCTGGAATGGTACAAGAGGAATAAAGATTTATGACGTGATCAATAGGACATATATAACTACTAAGCCAGGTACTATTGAGAGTATCAGGTATGACATAGAAATAAAAAATATAGTCCTCAGTCTCCTGTGAATTCTTAAGAAACATTATTCAGCAAAAAGATAATATTAACTGTGCTTTAGTATATGTATGTAATATTATGATTTACAGGTATATACAATTTCCTGTGTGTCATCGGGATAGGTGAACTGTGAACAATGATGATGATACCAAAATATGTAAAAGTATGAAGTTGACTTGCAGTTCTCATTCAAGGTTGGGTGAGTCTTCCTGGTAACCATAAGCATAGAATTGTAATACAAGGAACATATGAAAAATAACTTGAAAATTGGGAGGCAATTAAGCGAACTGGAAAAAGCACTGAATTTGGGAATTCAAATATCTGCAATCCTTGTGTGTCTCATTTACTACTTGTGTGACCTTTGGAGAGTCACTTAAATTGTCTGGGCCTCAGTTTCTTCTTCTGAAAAATAATAAGGAAGTAGGTTACATGGCTTCTGATATCCCTTGTAGCTCTAAATTACAGTCTTTGATCTCACTGGGCATCATTTTCATCATCTGTAAAATAAGAGAATTAGATTAGGTAACCCATGGGGCTTTAAATTTATGACCACATGACTTAATACAACCTATATGTATAGGTTATATTAAGGTTACATTCTAATGTAACTTAAGGAAGGTATTAATAGGACTCCCAAATAGTTGTATATTTCTATAAATGAGGGAAACACTAACTAGATAGTATACTATAGTGCTAGTATAGATAACATTTTCCTCTTGCACCATTTATCTTTGAAATGAATATTGCATTACATCTCCTGGGTTTCTGCCAGTTCTATCATTCTGTGAGTTTTCTTTCATTTTCTAACTTTGCCTTCCTATGACTCCTCCAATGAGATTTCTAAAAGAGAATATGACTGTGGTGATACCACAAAACTCTTTTAAGTGACTAATCTAACTGAAATGTCACTTTGACTACATTAGGATGAATTTCCCCACCAAATGCAGATCTAGAAGAAATTATAGAAAAGAGACCTTAGAGATTGTCTAGTCCATACCCATTATTTTACAGATGAGGAAACCATGTTCCAGAAAGTTGAAATAACTTGCCCAAAGTTATGCAGATTTTTAGTGGTGGCACCAAGACTAGAGCCCAGGTTTTTGGCTTTCTGGTTCAGTGCTCTTTTTACTGGATCACATTTTGTTTTTGTTGTTTAGTAGTGTCTGACTCTTTGTGATTGCATTTGTGATTTTCTTGGCAAAGATAATGGAGTGGTTTGTCATTTCCTTTTCCATCTCATTTTACACATGAGGAAGATTAGTGATTTTCCATTTCCTTCTCCAACTCATTTTGCAGATCAGGAAACTGAGGCAAACCAGATTAAGTGACTTGCCTGGGATCACACAGCTAGGAAGTGCCTTAGATCAGATTTGAACTCAGGAAGATGAATCTTACTACATTGTATCCAATGAGTCATCTAACTAGATCATACTTCCTCTCATTTGGCACCCTGTTATACTTTAAAAAAATCCACCTAATAAATAGACTTTGACATATGGAAAAAGTTGGGAACCCCAAAATTTTACCCATGAAAACACATGACCTTTTTATCCATGGAATTCCTTGAACAGATGAACTGTTTATCGGATCTTGCTGGCTATGCCCATAGATAAGGACTGTCTATTGTTACTCCTATCATAAATACCTCCTTGCAGAAAGAGAGGGAAGAAGGAAGGGAGGGAGGAAGGGAGAGAGAAAGAAAGAGATGGAGGAAGGGAGAGAGAAAACTGAAAGAGAGAGAGGGAAATATGTTGTAAAATACTTTGCAGATCTTAAAGTGCTACATCATCATCATCATCATCATCATACCTCCACATTAAGTTAATCTAGGATAAGGTCTATTAAACTTTTTAATGTCCCTTTGGTAGTCTGGTAACCTATGAGACTCTGTCTCAATGTAATGTTTTTAAATGTATAAAATAAAATATGTAAGATTACAAAGGAAAACAATTGTATTAAATTACAGTCATCAAGATATATAAACCTTCATGGACTCCATGTTGAGAAGTCTTGATCTAGGACATAATAACTGCTTCAGGGGAACATACATGAATATGTTTCAGAGTTGTATAGGGATCATCTTGGTTGGATGATTCCTTCCTTTTAGTAACGGAAGCCTTGATTGACTGCCTCCCTCCTGTTCAGTTCCAGGATACTGATGAAGATTAACTTGACAGCAGGGCTGCCAGGCAGTTTAGCTTCCAAATGGGGGTGTTGAATTCTCCAGTCAAAGAAGGAGTTTCTCTAATCCTGTCAAGGTCATAATTAGCTCCCTGCTCCCACTTTCATAATTTGTGTTGGGGTGATGGAGGAAGGGGATGAATTCTATTTCAGACAATGTTCTTGGCTTGCGTATTTTCTCTCTTTTGGCACATGCCTTCAGTTAACATTTTAGTATAGCTACAATTTTACCCAGCATCTATTTTGGAAAATCACTGCCTTTCATTTCATTTCTCATTATGGGTTTTATGGGGTTTTTTATTGATCCCATAAAGCAATTCATATGTCTCTGCCCTCTACTTGAATTGGAATTATATTGTCCTGAATCTCAGAGGAAACTAAATGGTTGGCCCAATAGCGAAGGCATTTAGCTGACACTAGCACCCTGTAACAAAACTCCTATGTAAGTGTTTCAGATGCCAAGAAACAGAATACAGAAATTAAGAGGGATGTTGTGATCCGGAGTTGGGCGGACTTCTAGAAAAATAGTCTTGTTGGAATGCAAGTCCATCAATCCAGTGACTTCTCAAGGTTCTGTAAAGCCTTCTGTTACTTATTGGGATTTCTGAATATGAGAGAAAATGATCTTTACTGAATGGATCCCAGTTTCCTTCAAGATTCATCTCAAGCACCACTTTTTGCAAAAAAAACCAAAACCCTTTCCTAATCCCTAGTTTTCTCCTTTCTAAAAACTCATTTATTTTCATTTTGTATATGTGCATGTAATGTGTACATATACACTATATATGTATTATATATATATATAGCGTGTATATACACACATACATATTCATGTTTTATTCCCCCATTAGAACATAAGCATCTTGAGGGCAGGGACTATTTCAGTTTTGCCTTTGTCTCCTCAGGTTTAGCAGTGCTTGCTACTTAACAGGTATTCAATGAGTACTCATTAACTGACTGACAGATCAATATTGTGATTCTATATGAATATAAGTATGTCTGCCACCTGAGGACTAACTGACCACAGTTTGGGGACACTTAACAGAAGGTTGATCAAAAGTTGATGAATTTTTCAACCTCACAACTCTTGGGGACCTTCTAGCAAGTCATAGAAGGACTTTGGTCTGTATTAGTAGAAGTTTCAGACATATAAATGATGTCACAGATCCTTGAACTGGTCTTTCTTTGTCCTCCCAGCACTTAGCACATTACGTAATGGAGCAATATTAATAAATATTGAACTAATTGACCTGAAGTATTGGAGTATTATAAGTATACTCTGTTTTAAGAAAGCTTTCCCTTACCTTTTCAGTCATGTCTCATAACATTCATATGCCGTCCATTGTGGTCAAATTTATCTGTACATGACCTTCTACCTTATATCTCTTTGCCTTTACAGAAGCGATTTCCAGTTCTGAAATACACTTCTTCATCACCTCTGGCTCTTTAAACATCAGTCTTCCTCCAAGACTCAGCTCATTATTCCCTTCTATGAGGTCTTTCTGGATTCTCCAAGTTGTTCATGGTATCTTCATGAAAGTATTTTCCACTATCTCATATATCGATCCTGTTTTTTGACTGGTGTGCATGTTCAGTCCCTTCTCTGAGGGCAGAGATCGTTTCCTTTTTGTGCGTATTTTGCCTTGCTCAATGACTAGCACAAATAAATGCTTTGGTACATGGTTATTGAATATGAAAAAAGTCATTATAAAACCTTTGTAAATCCTAACAAGGATACAAAACATACATTGAAGTATCATCATTTGGTATGCAAAATACTTTTCTTGAAAAATAATTCACTGCATAGTTATTTTAAAAATAAAATTCCCTAGTATATTACAATATTGATTTATTTTTAAAATCAAGTTATAGATTAGGACCATGTCATTCTTCTGATGCTCCAGATCTTCAGTTTAAACAAACCCTGATGGTGGCCTGGGAGTTTGTTGGGAAGTCATGATTTATACATGTGAAATGATTACATAGAAAAGTCAAAATAGTATAGAAAGCAATAAAATATGTTGGCCAGACTTCAGGTGCTCTAGAGAAAGCCTTCTAGAGGAAATGGGAATTTAACCAGACCTTGAAAGAATGGCTGTGATTTGGATGGGTAGAGAGAACCATTCCAGGGAGGGAGAGTCACGTGATGTAAAAGCACAGAGAGAGGAGTGAATATTCAAAGCACTGAACTTGATTTGAATAGAACCTCTAAAAGGGTCACATTTTAAAATGCTTTTATGATCAGTTTCCAGTGGCTGTATGTGAGTTTCTTTGTGATGTGATTCCATTACCACCTAGAGGGGAAGAGTCTAAAATGAAATTGGCATCATGTGTCCTCTGCTCAATTGGGCTTCCCATTTAGATCAATGCTGGCTCAATGTCCATGGGAACGTAGAGGTCACAAAAATTGGTCTGACAATATGAGATCTATTCTGGTATACGCTTCTCAACTCAGCTTCAGAGCAAGGATACCAACATGATGCCCCTACACTAATTAGGAATACTTTGTGGCACAAAGAGAAAAATTTGTTTTGGAACTCAGCAAGGCTATCTTCTGCTTGCAGCTCCCCTCTTGTTCATAATCTGCCACCTCTGAGTCCTAGAAGACACCCCTAATCACAGGAACGAGACAAGTTAAAAGCACCTGGATTAGAAAACACTTCCACTGTTATTTTATAAAGCTGAGAGATTTTTAATATGAAAAGTTCCCACATTTCCAAAAGGAAGCTATTTCTGATTGAGTTTTAAAATAAAGTAGAAGGTCAAAAGGCAAAAAAGGACTCCTAACTGCAAAGGAAAGCTCTTTGCTTCTACCTCTGGATATGTCTTCCAAGTTAGGTTTCAATTGTTTGGAAATAACTGGTCTAGAAAATATATGGCTTTCTTTTCTAAAAAGCATTTGTTACAGCTTTTTGGGAGTGGGTAAGGGGAAGAAGGTTAAGGATAAAGAACCAACATTAGGGGTGAACTGTCCTAGAAGGCAAACAGATATTTGTTGGGGGAAAGGGATATGGGGAAGGAAGGGAGGGGAAAAATGCCAATTTTTCTATTAAGTTAGGTAAGAAAGTAGAGGCTATAGCCTACCATCCCCTGGGGCACAAACAAATAGAAATATTTTGGCGTAGTGGGTAGATATTGCACATGGAGTCAAAAAGATCTGAGTTCAAATCTGGCCTTGGACATCTACTAGTCATGTCATTCTGGGTAAGTCATTTAACTTCTGTCTGCTACAGTTCCATCATCCATAAAATTGGAATCATAATAGTATCTACTGTCCAGAGGTGTAAGAAAAAAGAATAATGTTTATAAAGTATTTTGTAAGTCCTAAAGCAATATATGAATACAATGTTGATGATGATGATTTTATATGTAAGTACAGAGAGGTTCAGAGTTTTAGTGCAGTTTTAAGATATTCATGTAATATATATCTGTAATTGTACACATATATACAAAAGCATAAAATGAATATGTGCATAGTAATACACATATTGTATAGGATTGTGTATAGTATACACATATGTGCACACATATACATGCATGCATATATAAGGTATTTGTGTGCATATAGACATTCATATTCACAT
Organism: Potorous gilbertii; assembly: GCA_028658325.1. Lineage (NCBI taxonomy): Eukaryota > Metazoa > Chordata > Mammalia > Diprotodontia > Potoroidae > Potorous > Potorous gilbertii. Next base: position 498,059,342 of record CM053771.1, on the reverse strand, counting down.
ATGAAGCAGGTAGGTTACTCAATGGATAGAGTGCAGGGCCTGGAGTCAGGAAGAACATAGTTCCAATCTGGTCTTTGACACTCACTGGCTCTGTGACCCAGGCAAGTCACTTAACTTCTGTTTGCCTTAATCCACTGGAGAAAGAAATGGCAAACCACTCCAGTATCTTTGTCAAGAAAACCCCGTGGATGGTATTGGTGTAGTGTGGTCCATGGTGTTACTAAGAGTTGGACATGACTGAACAAAATGGTCATGTGCAAACACATGCATACATGTACACATGCAAAAATCTGCTCTGTCTGCTTTGAGCTAATAGTGTGTGAATTATCACTAGGGGCAATCTGCTTGTTGGCCACCAAACAGCAGGAGTTGATGTCTCAGTGGATATTTCTGGTGTCTCTTCTCTTCTTAGCTCCAGATCTTGTCAGTACTATATTGAACCACTTCCTGGGAGATGTGGGGGGAAGGGAAGCACCTTCTAGCTTTCATATAACCACAAGTATATGGCAACTAAAGCCCATATCCTGACTAAACTAGATTGATCTTAGATTTGGGTATGCTTTCTCTGTGTTGGTTATTTCCTGATCTTAGGAAAACAAGCATCTCTTCTGCAATAGATTTATCTAGCTTTGGATACAACCTTATAAATTGATTAGTGGAGTCCCTGGCAAATAATTCAGTGCTCTTGGGGAAGACCACTGGCTAGAGGTGAGTCCTATCTCTGGTCCAGTTTGCTGGAAGACATTTGCTTTAAGTGTGACTATGCAGAGTCAAGATGAAACGTAGAACACTTATTCATTCAGTAGTCCCACAAACTATTTTATGTTCTCATGAGGTTTAAGTGTCAATTTCCAAGGAGAGAGCACAACTATAGTTGTAATTTAAGTGTCTAAATCCTGCCTTAAGTCTTTCTGTCATGTCTGATTTATATTGTATGATTTTTGCCACTCTATTTCCCACTTTGGGGATTTTAAACATAATTTTTTTACTGGATATAGGGGCCATTTATAGAAGGTAAATACGGTGTCAAGCCTCTTGGGTCCAGCACACACATTTCATACATAAACATGCATGTACATATACACAGATACATATGTATATATACACATATATTCATATATATGTGTTAAAGAGATTCACAGTTTTATATATAATCTTTATGTTCTTTGCATATTGACATCTTTGTGTTCAAAATAAGTTTAAAATAAAAAACTGAAAATGTTTCCTTTAAAGGAAAATGTAAATCTATAAAAGGATCTAGCACATAGTCACTTTCTCCATCTTGTTCAGTGGAAGTATTCTGTCTCCAAAGAGTTTTAAAAAAGATATATTAAAAAACTGTACATTTAAAAGTAGTGTGTTATAATGGTTAGAGCACTGAACTTGCATTTTAGAAGAGAGGCATTCCATTTTTTCCTCTAGCACTTAGTAGCTATGAGAATCTGAGTAAGTTTCTTCATTTCTCTGAAGCTATTTCATCATCTACAAAATGGGCATGTTATAATACCTACTTCAGATGTCTTTTCTCCCAGGGTAGACATTCCTTACCTAAAAAAGAATACAATAATTGCAGGAGCTAATATAACTTTGCTAAAAAAAAATAGTCATGCAAAATAGACCTCATCTTCTTTGTTGGAAATATTATTTCATTGATAGAAAAGAGGAATGTTGCTGAGAGTGACTTACCTTGATTTCTGGAAAGCATTTAGCAAAGTCCTTTATGGTATCTTTTTGACTAAGATGATGATATATGGGCAGAATGATGCTGGTAATGTGGACTAGAAGCTGGTTGAATAACTATATGCAGAAGATGTTGACTGATTGATCAGTGTCGCCACTGAGGGAAGTCCATAGTGCATTGGCTCAGGGTTCTATCTGCAATGAACACTCTTGTAAGAGTCATCTCAGAAACCTCTAAATGTAGTTCAACCATTGACAATTTAGAGCAAAAACTGAAGTCTACATTAGGTTGGAAAGAAAAAATGAAAAGACAGTATGCAGTTACAACAGTTCCAATCCAACCTACTTAAACAACTCATACCACTGTAGGTAGATATCACTAAGCTCCTTGGTCTCTACCTGGTGGCTCAAGGTATGGTCTCTGTTCTGGGACCATTCTGATATCTAAATAGGGGACTTTTTCATATATGAAATAATGAAGAATGAAATGAACAGAAGCAAGAGAACATTGTATGCAGTAATAGCGATATTGTTTTAAGAATATCTTTGAGTGATTAAATCATTTTGACTGCTTATAAATACCCAAATTAACTACAAAGGACATATGAAGGAAGATACTATTTATATCCAGAGAAAGAACCAATAAATTTTAAGTATGCATAGAATGGTCTTCCATATAGACACATGTTTGTATCTAATGGTAGCCATCTCTGAGGCAGGTTGGGGGGAGAGGGAATAAAAAAAGGAAAAAAAAGAAAGTTACTTGAGAACTTTATATATTTAAAAAGAATAGCAAATTGTGCCCAATAGATTTGCAATTTCATGCACAATCATCTCTTTTCTATTCTACTATGTTATAGAAATGCTTTTTTTATTTCTTAAGTTCAGAATAAAATTTTAAAAAAGTAATAGATGGGTTCATTTATCAGGTGGTTTAACATCTTAGCAAACTTACTTCTGTTTTTCTTTTGACCTTGAGCCAGGGTTCCAGTACTAACTGGGTCCTCATTTTTCCCTTTGTGCTTATCTCGTATCCCTGTTTTAATAACTTTGTTGCTAGATTGTTTTGTTTTAGTTATATTTTCATCTTCCCTCAGCGCTTAGCACACAGTAGATAAAAGGTCTCTGAAGGCAATTGGGGTACAAGAGAAAAAGATTTGGTTTCTAGGACATACCAGGGTCTGTGTTGTAAAGGAGGACAGGACAATATCAAGCTCATAGATCTAGATCTTGGAGGGACCTAAGATGTTCTTCTAGTCTACCCCTCCCTTCTGTTTTACAGATGTAGATAATTGAGGACCAGAGAGTTGCTTGTACAAAGTGCTTGTACAAAGTCACACAGGCAGTAAGGATTAGAAGTGGAATTTGAGCCTATTTCCTCTAATTTCAGAGCCATGATTCCTTCTGCTGTGCCATACCTAGAGAAGTCAAATGGTTGAGGAGGGGTTAATATTTGTTAGTCTTTTTCTCCATTATGTCTTATCAGGGATAAATAGAAAATCTTACTTTTAGGTTCAACTGATTACTCAAATAGAGTATAAAGAATACCTTTCATGTTCATATGAAAACTACTTAGAGGTTTTAGTCAGTCATTGCCCTAGAGCAAGAAGATGTGAGGACTAGCTGTCAAAATTATAGAGCAATCCTGTGCATGTGACAAGATTCTCCAAACCAAGGGATCAGTCTATACAAGCATACTTCAGAGATACTGTGGGTTTGGTTCCAGACCACTGCAATTAAGCAATTAATTTCAATAAAGTGAATCACATGAATTTTTTGGTTTCCCAGTACAGGAAAGAGTTGTATTGGTATGATATTTTAGTTTATTAAGTGTGCAATAGTATTAAAATGTGACTTGCTCAATTACGTACTTTATTTAAAAAATTCACTATTGCTAAAAAATGCTAACCATCATCTGAGTCTTTAGTGAGTTATAATCTTTTTGCTGGTAGATGGATGTTGATGGCTGCTGACTTCTTAAGGTCCTGGTTGCTGAAGGTTTGAGTGGCAATTTCTTTAAATAAGACAACAATGGAGTTTGCTGCATCGATTGGCTTTTCCTTTCATGAAAGAATTTTCTGTAGCATGTAATGCAGTTTGGGAGCATTTTATCCACAGTAGAAATTTCTTTCAAACTTGGAATCAATCCTCCCAAGCTCTGCTGCTGCTGCTTTATCAGCTAAGTTCATGTAATATTCTTCAATATTGTTGTGTCTCAGGGAATAAGGAGGCCCGAGGAGAAGGAGAGAGACAGGGCTACAACTGTTTAGTGGAGTAGTCAGAAAAGCAAGAAATTTATCTATTAAGTTCTCTGGCTTTTATGGGCAAGGATCATGGTGACCCCCCAAAATTATAATAGTAACATCAAAGATCACTGATCACAGGTCACCATAACAGATATAAAAATAATAAAAAAGTCTATAATATCATGAGGATTACCAGAGTGAGACACAGAGACATAATGTGAGCACATGCTGTTGGAAAAATGGTACCTACAGATTTGCTCAATGCAGCGTTGCCACAAACCTTCAATTTGTAAAAAAAAAATGCAATATCTGTGATGCACGATAAAACAAAGTGGAGTAAAATAAGGTATGCCTGTACATACCATGTTATTTGGTGACTTCAAAATGATGCTGAAAAATACGTTTGAAAGTATTCTTTAGGATTAATAATAAAAAGATGTCGAAAGGTTTATTGATTTCTCAGAAGCCTCACACCATGATGTCATGAAATAATTTTTTCAAGAAGAGAATTGGAAGATCCTGGATATGATATGCACCACAATTTTTAAGAAATGAAATATAAATGAAATGGATCTTATCTTAACAGACAGGAAATCAACATGAGAGTCATCTCAAAATTAGCTTCTTGTGTGCAGTTCATATGATTGACGAGTTATAATGGAGGTTAAAATGAACATCAGATTTGAAGAAAAACTCAAATGAAAAGATACTAAAGTAATTAAAGTAGCCATGGAATCTGAAAAACAGGAAATGGATAAAAGTAAAGACATTGACTCTAATAACTGCTTAGAGAAAGTAAATGAATGTTACAGTAGTTGCTACATCAAAGAGACCAAAAGACCTCAGAAAGAGTTTTAGTCAAAGAATACTTGACCTCCTTGACTAGAGAGAGATGGCATCCATGTGCAACAAAACTTTAGTGTACAACTTCGTTTTTAAACCATTTTGGAACATGAGAGATTTTGAAGTATCACAAAACTGTAAAAACCAGTGGAAGGGAAAACAATGCTGCACATCTTTCAGGAACAAAGGAAGGACTGAACTATGGCAAAGAAAGAATTTTGAGGAGATTCATTGACTCTGTTGACATATCAGAGCAGAGGACACAGGCTGAGGGAAGTCTCAAGGGAAGGTCAGCTTCTTGCCCAACTTTTTGCCTTGTGATGTCTCTATCAATAGACGTAGTATAATGTGCTATTTTGTTACTTAAGCAATTACAGTACACTGAATTTTGACTCAGCCATGAAGAGATTGGAGTTAACTCTCTCTATCCACATTTACCTATACGTATTTGTATACATATATAGAATGTAAATTATCTGATTTCCTTAATATACAGATTTGCTTCCATTTCTTCACTAGATTCCCCTTTGATTCCTCTATCCCACCATGCTAGAGCTGATTACAGAAGACAGATGTACTATTTAGGATCAGGCTGAAAACTTCAGTATAGTCATAAGGGCTAGCTGTGTCCACTGGGAGAACTAAAGATCCTATTGGATTGAGGAGCTCTGCTGGCCTATGGCCAGTGGATTTGGGAGTCAGAGAACCCTGGTTCAAAATCAGGTTCTATTCAATTCATGTTACTTTGAACAAACCACTTAACCTCCTTGGGCCACATTTTCTTCAATTACAAACAGAAGGGGCTGGACCTTGTGGTTTATTAGGGTCTTTCTCTCAATCCTAAACCTTTAAACTTCTGCCCAAGCCAGCCTTTTGTTAGAGAAAAAGAAAAATAGCCTGCTTCTTAGGCGGCCCTTGATAGCCTGTAGTGCAGTCTCCTATCTCCCTTTTGTAGGTGGGAGCTGTCCATTAGTCAGTGACATCCTCAGTTGGCTCTAGGAATGTTTATCTGGTTGGCAGAGAGGTACATGCAAGCCTCTCTTAGTAGAAGTTCTTTAGTTGGGAAGTTCTTTATCCCATTCTTGGGGTCTTCAGAACCCCTTGGAAGATATGAAAATTTCCACTTTCAGTAAGTTTTAAATAAAGAGTTCTTAAATGTTTTGTTTTACCGTGTCCTTATCTTAGATGCCTGCCCATAGCAATATGGTTCTTTCATGACTGAGTTTCAGTCCTGCTCTTCCCAGTCCTCCCAAAGACTAGAGTTCTGGCCCCGATCTATACTCTCAGGAGCTGGATCTTCACCAGTTGCTGCCAGAACTTCCAGATGCCAACCACTTGCTTGCCTGGACCTCTGCCCATTGCTGACTGCCAGAGTCCTCTGCTGCTCTGTTCTAGTTGTCGGCCAGCATATCCACCTGCTGGTCATTGCCAGGCCTTTGACATGCAAACTATTTTCCTTTTGGGACTTCCTTCTGTTTCCTGTTTCAGGGACCTTTCCTTGATTGTCTGCCTCACTATGGTGGATCTGTCTAGACTTTAAGTCAGGATCATCTCTGGTCTGGCTCATTTTTCTCCTACAATGGTTCTGACAATCTGTGGTCCTGGCATAGGACAAGTTATTTTCCTAATCAATATCCTAGATGTAGTCATAGAAGACATGCTTCTCAGATGTGTATATGACATAACGCTACAAGGAAAAACAAATATGAAAAGAATCAGGATTCAAAATTCTCTCAATAAGCTAGAAAACTGTACTAAAACCTTGGCCTGATGAAATTTTACAGGGATAAATGTACCTCTAAGCTCTGCATCTGAGTTTCAAATGTCACTTGCATAAGTACAGGAAATGACTTGGTAGTATGTTTGCAATAAGATTTGGAGGTTTTATTTCCCCACAAAGGAAACAGACTGGCATAATAGACAGAAGACAGCCTTGACGTTAGGATGACCTAGGTTTAATTTCTGCCTCTAATATATACTAGCTGTGAGATCCCAGGCAAGTCTCTTACTTAGCCTTCCAGTGTCCCAGCCCAGTGTTGTCAAACTTAAATAGAATTGGGTTCCACGGCACTTGGGGCTGGTGGTGGCTGTGTTTGACACCTGTGCCTTAGGCAACTCCCAAATCCAATAATTTATAGGATGATTGCCCACTTGTATTGGTGGAATGTTTCTGCAAAGGGAGTACTCCATCCAAATGAAATTGCAGGTTCTGACCTCTGCCTCCACCCAGTCACCTACGCAATACCTCCTCTTAGAGGTGCCTCACAATTCCAGAACAAGTCAAAAGTGTGATATTTCTACTTTTAAAAAAACAACAAACCTCAAAACATGCAGTCTTTGACTTCATTAGTAGTTCAGATCACAGGAAATAACCATCTCACTGATTTTTGGTTGATTATATGTGCATCACATTTTGAGAAGGAAACTGACAAATTCAAACTTAATTGCATCCAAAGAAGGGAGGATTGGGTGGTATGGATCTTGATGCGGTATAATGACTGCTGTGTTTGTCCTTTGTTCTCAAAGAGGATCGTGACATAAGGGAGATGACAACATGACTTGCAATTGACTTTGATTTGAGTGAGGGACATTACCAGTTGAAAGGATTTAGAATGTTTTATCTATAGAAGATTTAGGAAGGGCACTAAAACTTTATTCAAGCATTTTAAAGGGTTTCACATGACGAAGTACACATTTTCTGTTCTGCTCCACAAGGCAGAAATAAGACCAGTGCATGAATATTACAAGGATGTTATATGAATGTTATGGCATTTTCATGATTCAAGTTTTCATTTGATTCCCCTGCTACCTAGCTAGTCTGGCCACTTTTCATTCTTTGGTGGCTCCATCATTCTTGTCCCATTTCCTAACCAGGGATGTGCTCCAAGGCTCTGTTCTGAATCCTCTTCTACACTCTCTCTCCATGACCTGATCAGTTCCCAAGGATTCATTGATCATCTCCATTCAGGTGATGTATCAAATCTATATACCCTGCCCTGTTCTCTAGTTTCAGTCTCTCATCACCAACTGCCTATTGATATTTCCCAATAGATGTCCCATAAACATTTCACACTTAACATGTCCAAAAAACAATTTATAATACTCATTTCCCAGCAAACTCCTCTTTGCCACATTCCCCTTTTTCTAACTTTTGTATGTCTGTCAAAGGTATCACCTTTACCAATCACCTGGGTAACCAATCTTGCATTCATCCTGAAGTCTTCATGCTCTCTCAATCTGTATCCAATCAGTTTTCAGATCTTATCAATCTGACCTCTATTTCATCTCTCCTATCTGTCTTTACTCACACAGCTCACATAGCCATCATCCTAGTTCAAGTCCTTAAGACCTCTTTCCTCCACTGTTGCCATAGTTTCCCCATTGGGCCCTCAGCTCCACTTTCTTTTTTTTTCTAATGTATTTTCCACACAATAGTCAAAATGATATCCTTAAAATACAGTTGAAGTAGAGATTGAATTTGGGTAAATGGAGATGTAATGGAGGGTATGTATCAGACTAATAGAAGAGGGTTAGTGAAAGTGAGGATGCAGAAAAGCCTGACATCATTTTAGAGAGAGTAAGTAAATTAGTATGTCTGGACTGAATTGTGTCTGCATGGGAGTAGTGGGAATTTAGCTGGAGAGATAGGAAGGGACTGGGCTGTGGATAACCTTGAATGCCAGGCTAAGGATTTGGGACTTCTTTCCCCCTTTCTTTTTGAAACAAAAACTCTAATTTTAAATTTTTATTCTTTGAGATTTTAAAAATATTTTATTTGTTTCAATCAGATAAGACCTGCCTTCTTATCTAGGGCCTCCCTACTTGGAAATTCCACTCTGCTGTACTGGCTGGGTCAGAAATGGGTAATGGACAATAAAGGTACCAGTTCACCCATGTCTCCATCCCAGTGCTCCAGGATGCATCTGGTAGAGCCTTGCTATGAGTTGTATGGATGTGAGACCTGATTTTGCTCTGATATACAACCTTTCCCTGGGCCCTGGGGTGTTCATAATGATGTGCTCCTGACCTAACCCCACCCCCACAATCAGCAGAATTCTATGCCAAGCTGGATTGAACAAATGATTGTGATTTTTTTCTCTGAATTTCCCAATCAAGATTTGGTCTGGTGCATTTTCTAGATCTGTTTAAAGGAGATTTATGGAGTGGAGCTTGGCCTCACTGGTTCCTACTGGCCTGCCATCTTTGACTTTTTTCTTTCTTTCTTTTTTTCGGGGCTTTTTTCAATAATTATGGCCCATTGAAGATTTTCAAGCAAGTCAAGCACCATGATCCAAGAGCTGCTTTAAGAAGACTCTATCAGTAGCACTTTGCAGGAAGGATCACAAAATTTATGGTTAGAAGGAACCCAGGAAGTGGTCTAGTCCAACTCTAGTGTTTGACAAGTGTAGGAGGAGCCTAAAGAGGAGAAATGACTTGATCAGGATTATACAAGTAACAAATAGCAGAGTTGGAATTCAAACCCAGATACTCTGGGTTCACTAGAATAAAAAGAAATTTAATAGCGATAGACGTGAACTACTACATGTTTTAAGGTACTTGAGGTAAATAATCAACTCAAGTTCAACATGTGGAAGGAATAGATAGGTAGCATCTCCTTTGAAATATATAGGTATACACACATATACATATGCACATATGTGTGTTTATATGTATATATACACAATATACACACATATATATATACTTTCATACACATATATGTACACACACACACACACACACACATATATATATATATATACATACACATACATACATACATGAATATCTGGAGTTTCAGTAGATTGCAAAATCAATATGAGTCAACCAGGTAATATGGAAGCCAACAAACTAATGTAATCCTAACCTCCACTAAGAATCATCATGTTCACAATTATGAAGGTGATGTTTCCAATGTCCTGTGACTTCATCTGGAGGGCAGATCTGACCACATCTGAATACTCTGTTGAGGTCTAAGTACTACATTTTAGGAAGGACATGGGACTTCGCTGGAGGTGATCAAGATAGTGAAGAGCCTTAAGAACATGATGTGAACATCTGTTGAAGGAGTTGGGCTCATTATATTGAAAAAACAAAGACATTGAAAGGATGGAACCTGATAATTGTCTTCAAGAGTTCAAAAAATTGTTTTATGAGAGAGAAGATTCATTCTGCTTGATCCTAGAGGCCAGAACGAGGGCCATTAGGTGAAGGTACAGAAAGACAGATTTTGAGTCTATGTATGGGGAAAACTATCCTAAAAACTGTAGCTTAAAGTGATATTTTATATAATATATAGGTACACATACATGTATGTACAGATAATATCACTTTAAGGTTTACAAAGCATTTTATAAATATTACCTCATTTAGTCCTTATAACAACCCTGGGAAGGAGGTGGTATTATCTCCATTTTGTAGATAAAGAATTCAGATAGAGGTCAAGACAGCTCACAAGTATCTAAGTCCAGATTTGAGTTTAGAGCTTCCAGACTTCAGGTACAGCACTCTATCCTCTGTGCCACCTAGTTGCCTCTACCATGTAATTTGAAATACAAACCTAGGGCTCTTGTTACTATTCAACAAATAACTCCTATCATACCAAGGCTTGGTTAGGATGGGAAGAGACCAGAATTCAGGAAAACAATCAAATAGTATTGCAATAGCCGAAGCCCAAGGCTTGAACTAAAGTGGTGGCCGCAGAAATGAAAGCAAGTAGCATGTATGAAAGCCATTGCAAAGGGAAAATCTGTGGAATCTAATGAATAATTTCCTATGAGGGAGAGAAAGAGAAAGGAGTCTAAGAGGACTCCAAGCTGGAGAAGTAGAGTGACTCAGTGAATGATAGTGCCCTCAACAAAAATAAGGAAATCAAGAAGGTGTTGGAGTCGGAGGAATGATGTTAAGTTTGAGATGAGAGTGGGGTAGTCAAGTGGAAATGTTAAACAGGAAATGGATAATACAAGAAGTATGCAAATGATTTCATTCTTATTATTCAAAATTATTTAAATATGGAACATCATTTGCCTGTATGCGTGTTCCACATGTTCCAATTTTTATATTCTATTCTGGATTTAAGTTCAAACCCAATTCTATGATTAACCCTTCCACTAACACTTAGTGCATATTCTTATTTCATTAGAATTCTCTAAATTTTTACCACATCAAATTTCTGGCTTTTTTCCTTGTAGGAAATTAACTTTTACTTAAAAGCTTTTTGAAAAATATTTTTTAACTAGGCTTCTAAGCCCACATGTCACCAATAAATGAACATTCCTTCTGGCACCTGGAAGTTGTGCCTATGAGAATGCAGAGGCAACATGCAATCATGCAATAAAAAGACTTTAGAATAAAAAAATTAGGTTTGAGGCCCAGATTTACCATTTGCTTTAGGTTACTCATAGTTTCTGTGAACTGTAGTTTTTCAGAATAAGAAGGAAAAGGAGGAGGAGGAAGAGGAGGAGGAGGAGAAGGTGGTAGTATCATATAGTGGAAAAAAGCATGGGAATTTCATCTTAGACACATACTTGCTTTGTTTTTTTTAAAGACATCACTTATTGATCTTCAGTTTTCTCAATTGTAGAACAGACATAAGATAGGAACTTGCATTTACCTAACTCATGGAGTTGTTAGGAGAGAACTTTGTAAACTTAATAGAAATGCTATATAAATGTGATCGATCAGTAGTACTACTGCTGCCACTGTCGTTACTACTACCACTACCACCACCATCCTCACTCCTTTTCTTGGCAGCTTCATTGATATTAACTTGGGAGGATATCAGAAGTTAATGCATTCATCTAAAATGCCCCACTGCCCTTTTAAAGACACAATTGTAGAAGGAAAGAAAGCTCTGAATCATACCAAGCCTAGATTCATTTTTCCAGAGCAATAGTTCTTAAAGTGGGGTCCAGAGACTCCTAGATATCCCCAAGGTCCTTTTGACACATCCATGGGGTTATGTTCCTAAGAGTCATAAGATGTTTTAATTTTGAATGCTACAAATATAGATCGGTATAAGTCACATGAGGGTCCTCAATTTTCAGATGATGAATGGTTCCGAGACCAAAAAGAACCAATACTCTAGAGAAAATGAGAAAAATAAAAAGAATGTAGACAGAAATAAATACTTATTTTAAAAACATATATTCACCTCTAGGAAAAAGATCACATTTTCCTTGGTTAAGGTAATACCAAATACCTCCACTTGGGCCTCATAATGCTGTGGAGGTGACTCTGGGTTTTCAAAAACTACACCAGCAAAATGCACAATTTGGTAGGTGTGGTCATACTGGAAAGGCTTTGAGTATGGGCAAGTGATGGAATGAAGCTTTGTTGTCTGAGTTTCATCCTACCCAAATGCATAAAGGCTCGTTGGAAAGAGCCCTGGCTCTGATGTCAGAGCACCTGCATTCAAATCCCACCTTGAATATGTACTTAGGCAAGTCACTTAACCTTCCTGGACCTCAGTTTCCTTCCAGATGACGATTGTGGATTAAATGGTCTCTGAGATCATCTCTAGTTCTAGATCAAGATTTCTTAAGTTTTATTTTCTTGTCATGAATCCCTTTGGCATTTTGGTGAATATTATGGACTCCTCAGAATATTGCTTTAAATTCATAAAATAACATATAAGATCAGGAAGGAAAATAATTTTATTTAAATATATTTTCTATCTATCTCTCTATCTATCTGTCTATGTCTGTCTGTCTGTCTATCCACCTACCTAGCTCTATAAATTATTTGACCCTGGACAAGTTAGTTAACTTCTGTCTGTCTCAGTTTTCTCATCTGCAGAATGGGAATACATCATTGAGAATCTCCAAAGATGTGTGTGGGGATAAAATGAAATAATATTTGTAAAGCACTTTGCAAACTTTAAAGTGTTATAAAAATGTTAGCTATTACTATTATTGGTCACCAATTTCCCTTGCAAGCACTCAGGTTCATGAAACTCATATCACGAGTGGGTTTATTGAAAGGACAAATGAAACAAATAGAACTCACCTTAGAACCCATAGAAAATGGCAATACCCGTTAGGGAGCAGTTTTTATGCCAAGATTATACAGTCTCATTCGTGGAGAGTTCTGCCTTTGCCATGCCATTGGGGTGTTTCTCCTTCATGCTGGTGTTCACCTTCACAGCTCCATTGGTTGTCTAAGAAGCACTTTTCTTCCTTTCTGCCCCAGTAGTTGTCACCCTGTTGCAACCTCTCAAAGTAGTTTCCCAAGTCTGGAGCTCATGCCTCCTGCAGTTCTCCTCGGCTTCCAGCAGATGTCATCATTGTTCATTTTCCCATGGGACCAATTTTCTATCTCCAGATCCCTGGACATTAGCAGCCTGGTTCAGAGATACAGATCCAGGTAGGACGCTTTCTCTGATATTGTGATTCACAGCTCCAGGCATCTACGTAAGATGTATCCTAAGAATCAAGAAAAAAGCCTCTCCTTGTGTCTCACAAGCAGGTCCCTCATTTCTACAGTCTGATATCCATTCTCCCCCAGCTTATGTGCCTTCTGCATGTGTCAGAGCCTGTCACTGGTGTAGAGGTTCAGAAGAACGTTGGGATCAACTCCCTGTTATCTTTCCATAAACCAAGAATTGCTTTGGGGCACTTGTGTGGGACTATTCCAGTTGTTCTTGGATTTTTCAAAAGATATCTAGGGAATGTAGGAAGAGCCAGATTTTAAGGCTATACTATATCCCCATTGATGAAGAATGGGACGCACAGCTCTCCAGTTCTAAATTCATTAGAACTTTGCAAACTTTAAAGTGTTATACGAATGTTAGCAATTATGATCATTAGTCACCATTTTCCCTCGCAAGTACTCAGGTTCATGAGACTCATATCATGAGTGGGTTTGTTGAAAGGATAAATGAAACTAATAGAGCTCACCTTAGAACTCATAGAAAATGGCAATACCCATTAGGGAGCAGTTTTTATACCACTTTGTAGGACCACAGAGCTTTCCTGGGAAGATTTGTAGATCCTCTTCATTTCCCATGGTAGCTGAAGATATATTTCCCCGGTAGAGATAGGCAACAAAGCATATGGAAAAGGAAGCCAAAGTCTTGCCTTTCTGTTTGATTTCAATTCTTTCCTACAGAGCCTGGCTCTATAAATGTTTAAATTTATAATCAATCATCCAGCTGTTTTGCAGGTATATCGGTGCCTTTAAAGATGGGGAGCATTTGAATAGGGAAAGGGTAGGGGAAGGCAGTACCTTCACTGATATGTCTAGAAAATCCTGAGGGGCTGTGTGATATATTGGAAAGAATATTTGACCTGGAGTTGAAAGACCTGCTATCAGATCTTGCCTCTGATGCTTCCTGGCTTTGTGCATGAACAAGTCATTTAACCTTGGTGAGTCTTAGTTTCCATATCTGTAAGTGGGTATTGCAGTACTTGTCTTACAGGGATGTTATGAAGATTAGGTACCTAAAATGCTTTCTAAGCCTTAAAGTACTACTTAAATGTCACTTATTATTATATAAAGTTGTATTATATTACGAAAGAAAAGTCTAAACTAGATTCTTTAGGATTTCTGCCTAACTTGAGCTTTGCAGGACTTAAATCTTATTCCTTAAAATTATTTTTCATATTTCCAGATAGCATTTCAAGAAGTAACTTTTCATCATGGTTGCTGAATTGAAAATAATAGAGAATCCTTAATTTAATTTTATTTATTTAAAGTTGCGGTAACTTTAAAAAAGGGAGTTAGAAGTGAAATGATTTCTATGGTAATGTCAAGCTCTAAATCCTATGAATGTATGAATTTACAGACTCAAACAATATTGAATAAGTTATATGTGCCTAATATTGTGTTTGATCCTACTGGATAAAGGTACTTGTAAGATACAGTCCTTGCCCTCGAGAAACTCGTTTTATTTGTGATACATGACAAAAGAAAGCAGAGGTAGGCTGCACAATGGCTATTAAAAAAAATGCTCTCAATGACTCTCTGTTCTGCTTTTGAAACTGGTTTCCAAGACAACTTGGTTGGGTTATTAAAGGCTGTGAGTATAATTAATGTATTTTAGTGTAATTCACTATGGCCTCCTTCTCCTGAACTTCTTATCTCCTGCTCCCCTTCTTTCTCTTTCTCCTTTCCTTCCTTTCCCTCTTCCTCCTCCACCTCTTCCTCTTCCTTTTCTTCCTCCTCTTTGTCCACATTCTCATCCAATGAAGCACTTACAGATGGCTGTTGCTTGGTTGTGTCAGTTAATCGAACAGAATCTCTCATGTCTCACCTACTCATCCTACTCCATTCTGCCCTCCCCCAACTCCATTTTGGAGCTCTAGTTACATTTGCTGACTGGGCTGAAATCAGAGAAACAAAGGGCCATTCCAGTCAGACTGAAGAGACTAGCACTTACACTTAGCAATTTTCATAGGTCTGATGTCCAGTCTCTGGAGTCCGACACTGGATCTGTCTGCTTAGGCTAGTTTGACCAGTTTACTGAAAAAAAAAAGAACACAAAACGAGTTGTGTCAGTCAAAGCATTTATGATAAACTCCTGGAGAATTTCAGATATTTACAAGAAATAAATGTGCATAGCCTGTCAAACAAATTTGCTGTATAGTCTAAGCCTAATTCTCAAGCAAGTCCCCAGGGAATCCTTCTAACACACTCCACTGATCTCCGTTACTTTCCACGTAGATGAGTGAAAAGGGGCTTGAGAGCACATTCAAAGAAAATGTTGGTGGGTTAGAAAAGAGCCTCATTTTACGTTGCATGAGTTATTTGTAACATTGAAATAACTGATTATTCATCATGAATACACATCCAAGGATCTGAGGTAGGCTTGAGAACAAATATAACACAAGATCCATTTTTCTCCCATAAGAGCAATTTTATATTTTTTTTTAGGAAAATCACTAAGTGCTCAAGAGAGAGTGAGGTTGCATATACTGACAGTACTTTAGTCTGACTCAGTAATTGTGAGTTCGGTTTTTTAGAATCTTCCATTTGATCTCAGTTTAATACATATGGATTATTTATCTCCCACTGAGAAGATGCATAGAATTACTGGAAACCTATAAATATAATAAAGAAATCTAACAAGTTCCACAATCAGTGCAGATGTCCCAATGTGATTACTCAGAAGAGGCCGGAGAAAATCAAAGCCTCTTGGCACTTGAGAGTGGACTGATGTTTCAGAAGGGATCCAAGGTAATCGCAGCCCAGAATTACATTTTCACTTGGAAAAAGAATGAAGATCTTCACAATAAAAATAGGCCTTGAGAACTTTACTTGTTGTCTTTCAAACAAATTGTGTGTCAGATTGGCTACCAGAGTGTGATGCTGATACTCAAATAGCTAAGTACACCAGCCCATGACTCATTTCCTTTAGTCAGTCACTGAGTCACAGCTCATCTTTGTACTTTCAAATCTGCACACAAGGTCTCAAGATGAACTCTGAAGTACCTCATGTTCTTTCTTATTTAGGTTGGGTAAGTATTTAAATACATTCTTCTTTTCTTTCAGAAACATATGCTATTATTTTTATACCCAATAGTCTGAGGTATCATGAACTATTGAATGGATGGCTCATGAGAATGCAATATCTTTTTTATGTAAATTGCAAATTTGGAAGTTCAGAATGCATAAACTTTCCCCCTACTTCTTCCTATCAATATCTTGCGTCCAAGACTGAGTCAGTTTGCTTCACTTGGTGATCTCATTAGATTCCAAGGATTCAACCATCGTTGCTATGAATATGATACTGAGATATATTTGTTCAGCCCTTATCTCTTTCTTAACCACCTGTCTCATGTGTCCAGTGACCTATTGGAAATTTCCAACTCGATGTCTCATAAACATCTTAAACCCAACAGGTCAAAAACTGAAATCATCTTTCCCCCTAAACTCTCCCCTCTTTCTAATTCCCAAATTAATGTTGAAGGTAATGTTATCTTCTCAGTCACTCAGGCTCACAACCTAGATGTTGTCCTTGATTCCTCCCTCTCACTTCCCATAGGCAATTAATTGCCAAGTCTACCTTCATAATGTCTCTTGTATATACCAACCCCCCTTTCCTCTGATATGGCTACAACCTTGGTGCAGGTTCTCATCACCTCATGTCTTGACCAGAGGTGTCAAACACATAGCTACATGCAAGCTACAACATTCCCAAGAACAGCTGAATGAAGATTAAAATTAATTGGGAATTATTTTAATTAATTGATTATTTGATTATAATATATAACATAACACATAAAATTAATTAAAATTAATATTAATTGGGAATTATTAACTAAATTAAAATAAAGTAAACTATAGATAGTGTAAATATGTGGTTTCCTTGGTCATTATGTGCCTGTAGGGCTCCTTATATGTGGTCCAATCAGCTCCATTTCTATTTGAGTTTGGCGTCACTGGCCTATTGGTTGGTCTCCTGGTCTCAAGTGTCTCTCTGCTATAGTCTATCTTCCCCTTAGCTATCATATTTATCTTCCTAAAGCATAAAATTAATCATGTAACCCCTCTTTTCACTTAAGTCCGGTGGTTACCTATTGCCTCCAGGATCAAATGTAAAACCTCTGTTTCATTTTTAGAGCCCTTCTTTCCTCCTCAGTCTTACATCTTACGTCCTCTCCCTCCCACTCAGTCTACCATCTAGTGACCCTGGTCTCCTTGCAAGTCCTTGAACAAGACATTCCATCTCCAGGTTCTGAGCATCTCCACTGGCTGTGCCTGTGCATGAAATTCCCTTAGTCTTCATTTCTGCTTCCTTGTTTGTCTGGCTCTCTCTGCATCTCACCTTCTGCAAGAAACTTTTTCCAGTCCTCTTAATCATGGTGTTTTTCCTCTGATATGTACAACCCGTGTATACATAACCATTGGCAGGGTGTCTTCCCAATTAGATTACAAGCTTCTTGAGAACATGGGTTCTTTCTGTTGCCTTTCTTTGTATTCTTAGATACTTAGATGCTTAGAACTTGGAAAGACATCAAAAGACACCAAGGTCATCCACTGCATCCTGGGTCATGGCCAGTCATGCTGACTTTTGTCTCACCACTGAACTTAGATGACTCTGGAAGAATGAGATTGGTGACATGCAATTTCACCTCACTTTAATACAATTCATGTGCAAGTAAAGACATCATTTGTTCAAGATGATCATTGGTCTTCATTGAAAACAAAGGACAAGTAACAACTGTCCTTAGCACTGTGTCTGCCACACAGATGGTGCTTAATAAATGATTGTTGACTAGTTGAATGAGGATCTCCCAGTGAGGTAATTCCCTTTGGGTTAGTACCTGCTCTGAAACTTATAGCTTTAGAGAGTTGTCTGAAGCTAGTGTTTTATTCGCTCTTCTATAATGCCAATAACAACAGATACACTATTAAAACTAGGTGGGCATAGGACAAAGTACATGTCATTTGTTTTACTGGAGTTTCCCAAAGGTACTATCAGTGAGTCTACAGAGAATGAGCCTACAATCCAATAGTCTTATTCAATTACAAAAAACAGTTGTTTTATGAACCTATACAATCGCCTGAAGAATAATAAGTATAAAACAATGAGAGACTAACAATAACTTGCCCTCACATGTTTCTATCTGAATTCTGTAAAAGATGAAAATAAGGTGAAATTAAAATCTGGCGTTTATATAGTGCTTTTAGGTCTGCAAAACATTTTATAAATATTGTCTCCCTGGATCCTCCCAACAACCCTGTGACATAGGGTTCATTTTTATCTTCATTTTACAGTCAAGGAAACTGAGGCTCAGAAATGTTGATGGTTTGTCCAGAGTCATATAGCTCGTAAGCATCTGAGAGAATATTTGAACCTCCGTTTTTCTGCTTCTGAGAGGAGTGCTCTATTTGTGAAAGCATCCATTGCAAACCATAGAGGACATGTGAATCACTCAAATGCAGTGAACCAAGTTTTCCCATAGAGAATGATCAGAAAAACAAAGCCATTAGCTTGAGAAGGATGAACCGAGCCAGGCTCTGGTGGCCTTCATTGGAAAGTAGGAGGTCCCCTGGAGAAATTGGGACAAATGATTAAGAAAGTAGCTATTGTTGTTGGCCTTTATTTTGACACACATTCTTCTATCAAATGGATAACAGAGAAGGAATCTTCAGAACTGAGAGCAGCCTGTATTTACAGAGTTATCACAGATGGCAACAGAGACCCTTACAAGACCCTGCTTGAGAACAGGATAAGTTAGAAATACAATTTGAACTTCATTATCAAACTATAAGATACGTTTGCAATGAATGAGAGATACTCGTTTCTGCTTAGCAACATCCTTCAGAGGTAGGAAAATAGGGGAATGAATGCTGTTGGGTTGGAACTGACTTTGCATTGGACAATACTCCCTTTACTTTCTGTAAAATAGGAAAGTCTAACTTTGTAATCCTTATAAGTGCCTTGCAGGAAAATACTGGTGAGTCATTTCTGGTCTGAGTCTCTCATTAGTCATGGGTAGAGTGCTGGTAACATAACCTGCCTAGCACAGATGAATGATAAAACACTTTTCCACCTTCTGCAAAAAGCTCTTCCTGATCCCCTCAGGTGCTAGTGCCTTCTTCCTGCAAATGATTTTGTATTTACTTTGCATATTATAATCTTCTATACATACAACTGTTCCTGTTGTCATCTCTGACAGGATATAAGTTCCCTGAAGGCAAAGACTTTTAATTTTATCTTTGTATTCTCTATGCCGATCATGAGGTCTGACACACAGAAGGTGCTTAATAAATGTTTATGGATTGAATGATTAATTTCCCTGTCTCCTTGTATTGGGGAATAAAGAAGAAGCATAAACAATACCCACACACGTTTTTCATCAGCACTAATGGAGCTTGCCATTCCTCAAATCTGTTGTGAGCTAGGCATTGGCATCTCCCAGTATGGTCAATACATTACCTGGAAGCTAAACCTTACAGAGTTAAGACAGTTTTACTTGAGAGAAATAGAGACATTTAATGAAAATCATCAGAAACAGACACTACAGTAGGGTTCCTTAATGTTATTAGAAATTAAATATAAGCTGAGAGATATTATGCGCATGAAATGTTAGAGGAAATTCCTAGATTAGCACAAAGATACAAATATATCCAAAAAGAGTCTTATCTGATTAGAATAGATCTCTGAAAAATAATCCTGGGAATGAAAAATATAATTATTCCTGAAAAGAAGCTGGCTATGGATCACTCATTCATGGCTGTCTTAAGTGGGATCTGTCATGCCATATGAAGGGTAGAAGAACCAAATAGCGCCATTTTGCTTATTAGGGAGAGAGAAGGGAAACAAGATGGAGACAAACTCCACCCTTGGTAGCTGAAACAGAATAGAGTCCTACAGAAGAAGTGCCTTGGATTCAAGTGCCTTCTTGATGCAAATGACTGCCAAATTTTATACACACACACACACACATATATACATATACACACATATGTATACATACATACATATATACACATACATATATAATGTATATGCCAAATCATATATATGTGTATATATATATATCATCTCTAATGTACATTGACAATTACCTGCTACATCTTTCCTTTTTTCTCATTGATTTTCTATTTATTTTAAAATATGTAACATTTTATTTCCCCCTCAATGATGTTAAGACAATTTTTAACATTTTTTTAGAGTTTAGAGTTCCAAAATCTAACCTTCCCTTCCATTCCCCTAATGATAAGCTATCAGATATATATTATACATGGGCAATCACATAAAATATTTCCATAGTAGTAATTTTGTACAAGAAAACATGAATAGAAAAGAACGAAAGAAAGAAAATGAAAAAGTAGCGTGCTTCAATCTGTATTCAAACAACTTTCTCTGGAGGCAGTCTACTTCTTCCTTAGTTATTTGAGGTTGTCTTCAATCACTGTATTGCTGGGAACTGCTAAGCCATTCACACTTCATCACACAATATTGTTGTTACTGTGTACAGTGTTCTCCTCGTTCTGTTCACTTCACTTTGCATCAGTTCATGTAAGTCTTTCCAGGTTTTTCTGAAATCATCCTGCTTGTCATTTCTTAGAGCACAAAAATATTCCACGACAAACATATCCCCTAACTTGTTTAGCCATTTCTCAGTTGATAGACATCTCTTTGATTTCCAATTCTTAGCCACCACAAATATGAATATTTTTGCTATAAATATTTTTGTACAAATAGGTCCTTTTCCCTTTTTTTGGTGCATCTCTCCTTTTAAATGAATTTATGTTGACATCTCATATTCAACATGCCCAAAGGAAAACTCACTATCCTCTCTTGACCTTACTCCAAACTTCCCTGTTTCTGTTGTGAGCACCACCATCCTCCTCGTTACCCAGGTTCATAACTTTGAACTTTTCTCTTCCTACTCTCTCTTGTCCCCTACATATATAATCAGTTCTTAGGTCTTGTCAATTTACCTTCACATTTCTTGGCATTTATGGCTTCCCATATACCTTTCTAACTCTGTTTCATACTCTTCTCCTTCAGAAATTTTACATTCTAGCTAAACAGGACTACTCCTATTTCCCAAAATTGATATACTATCACTGCTAAACCTTTGTAGATTCCATTCCTCATGCCTAGAAAGTGTTTGCTCCTCTCAGAAACTTCGTTTTCCTTCAAGGCTCAGCATAAGTGTTGCCTCCTCCATGGAGTCTTTCCTGACCACTTTACATGCTCTTATTTTTCCTTGTACTTTACTTATTTAAGTATTTCTTCTATTTCTCCACCCCCATCCCCATCATGAATGCTTCTTGATGGCAGGGACCATTTCCTCTTTTATTCCTAGTGCCTAGCACAGTTGTAGATACCTGAGAATTGAAAAAAAAATGATATCATGGGGAAAGAGACAGAGACAGAGAAAGACCTAGAGACAGACAGACACACACACACAGAGAAAGAAATAGAAAGACAGACATATTTGTATAATATAGATATATAAGAGACAGAGAGAGAGAGAGAGAGAGAGAGAGAGAGAGAGAGAGAGAGAGAGAAAAGAGAGACACACAGAAAGTTGGAAACAGAGACAGAGAGAAAGACAGAGAGACAGAAACAGGTAAAGACAAAGACAGAAAGACAAAGAAATGGAGAAAATTATTAAGGCAGAATCAAGCGTTTGCTCTCCTGACCTATTAGATGGAGAAAGAGAGTAAACCAGAGTAGACCCATAGCTCTGTAGCTTAAATGGAGAGAAAGAGAGCAAGGGCAAGAGAAAGATTTCTGAAATACTGTCCTTACCTACTCAATCCTCCTTCCAAAGTTAGGGTAATATTCATCCTCTCATCCTAAGAGCTCCTGTCTCTGAAAGTTTACTTTTTCTGTGTAAGGAAGGAGGATTTTTTGAATTGAATGAGTCATGCTTCCTTCATTCAGTTCACAAGATTCTTTGGGGACCACAGTATTGAATCAATCTATTTACTTATCAGCAAACAGAACACTTCCTGCTCAATCTATGATTCATTGGAAACCACTCTTTCTTGAACCTTATTGTCCTGATTGGAACCGAGTGGAGTCATGTTATTCTATCTGCACTCTCCCCTTCCAAACAACTATAATATAACTTGGTTTCAGTTGTTAATGATGCTGTTCTCAAAGATGACTGAACTCCCACACTTGCAGCACTTCCTCTATGGGTGAGTTGGAGATACCCATCACTCTGTGTACCACGTCACAACTAAGCAGGCAGGCTCCCTTCTAGAATTTCTATGCTAAGTCATGTAAAGAACTTGAAGTTAACTATCTAAATGGGCATTGACTATGCAATTTGCCTTCTATTGCATTACAGTCTTTATTAGTCAATCAGTCAGTCAACAAGCATTTACTAAAGACTTTTTATATGTCAGAAATTTTACTAGGTATTGGAGAGGCAAGCACAAAGGTGATACAGTCCCTGGTCTCAATGAGATTATATTATAATGGGGGATACATATTTAGAGATAAGTAAACACATATTATATGTACATATACATATACACATACACACATATAAACACACACACAATGATTTGGGTTTGGTAACTGGGGGAACCAGAAAAAGGCTCTTGAACTAAGTAGTTCTTAAGCTGAAGCCAATGGAAGCTAGGTGTTCCAAGAGACAGAGGTAAGGAAGGAGGTGGGAGATTGCATTTTGTTTTTTAAAAGCTGCAAGAGGGCTGTTTGGCTAGCGTTTACAGTGGGTCACGAAGTAATCTGAAATCATGCTGGAAAGATTAGGCTGGAGCAGAATCACGGATGGATTTTAAGTGAAAAACAGGAATTTGAATATTTAGTTCAGTCAACTAAGCAAACAAGCAAACAATAAGCATTTATTATAATCTTTATATATAAACATCTTTATATATAAACATCTTCTGTGTTCTAGGTCCTGGGTATAAAAATGAGACATTTCAAAAGGCAAAGGGGAGATTTGAATCTTTTTGAGCACAGGAATGGCATGCTCTGAATGGCACTTTAGAAATACCAATTTTGATTGGTATGTGGAAAATGCATTGGAAAGGAAAGGGATTGGATGTGGGAAAGCCCATCAGGAAGCTATTGCAACAGGACAGATGACAGGTGATAAGGACCTGGGCTAGGGCAGCATTTTAGTGAGATAGGGATAGATGCAAAATGTTGAGGAAGTAAGATTGATAAGCTTTGGTGACCAATTGGCTATGTTAGGGTGAAGGAGAGTCAATAATGGATTACTCATAAATTGTGAATCTGGTTGACTGGAAAAATGGTACTGTCTTAAACAGAACCGTGGAAGTTAGGAGGAAGACTAGGGATAGAGGGAAAGAGAACAGGTTCTATTTTGGGCATGTTGAATTGGAATTGCCTGTGGCATACATCAGGGTGGAGATGTCAAGTAAATATTCAAAGAGGTGGGATTGGAGCCCAGAAGAGGGATGGGAAAAAATAGAACCTCTGTAGCCTGGCAGAAAAAAATACTCCACTATTTGACTTGAATATATTTTTCTAAGTTTATTTTGTACTATTCTCTTTAATACTCAGCTTCCGAGCTTCCCTGGCATCCTTCAAGACAGCTAAAATCCTGTCTTTTGAAGGAGACCTTTTCCCTCCTTTTAGTAGCTGTTAGTACCTTCCCTTCTGAGATAGCCTTTCATTTTCACTATAAACATCTTGTTTCTCCTATTTGAGTATGAGCTCATGGTGGCAGGGCCTGGAGGGTGGAGAGACAGGTCTTTGTATAACCAGAGCTTGGCACAGTGTCTGGCACATGGTTAATGAATGCTTTTTGACTGAGTTAATCTACTTTCCAACCAAAGTGGATTATTCACCATCTCCTATTCAAGCCAACTTGGAGCCCTTTATACTACTACTTGCATTCATCATGTTTTGTCTCATGGTGTTGATTTTTCACAGTCATCATTTCCCACACTTAACCTGTTAGAGAGTAAGTTTCTTGAGATCAGGGGCTATGTTGGCTAATTTATTCTTTGCATACTTGGGATCAAGCCCAGTTAGTACCTTATACTCTGTAGGGTTTAGTAAATGTGAGTTGAATAAAATGGAATTGAAGTTATCATTCTATTTTAGTGCTTTACTTCATTTTTGGCCTTTTAAAAATGAATTTGTTTTCTCTTTCTGTAGAATAAGTGTCCTTGTACCATCCACAAAGCAATCTGAGTGCTGAAATAAAAGGATTTTGCTCTTTTCAGTCTGGGTCTCAAGTCAGAGATCAAAAGATCATGTACTCTGGAAAGGATTATTGAATAGGACTCAGATGTGTTACCTGCTTCTTAATGAATAGCAGAGATGCAAGGACTCCCAGAAGTTCAAATGATGCATAAGAAATAAATGAAAAGGATAAGTCTCATGTAATCTTCAATTAGTCTTTCATTTTCCTAGTAATTACAGGGCCTCACTTGGTTAAAACATGTTAAATGAGGCAAAATCTTTCCCTATAGAGAACCGTTTCACTTAAACAGATGAGCTAATAGCCTTTCACATTGACAAACTAAGACAATAGCACTTTTCATATCATGGTCTCCAAGCTGGTTATTCTCTCCAAGTGTTTCAAAGCTCTGTGAGGTAGGAAGACACTGTGCTTGATCATATAAATATTAAAGGACAGGTTTGTGGAAGAGCACACCTGGATATACTGGTCAAAAACACAGAGTAAAAAAATGGCAGAACTGGGGTCATTCCAAATGTTGACGTTTTCATTTCACTTGTATTGCTTTTAGTGGATCATTTAGACGCATATTGCTTTTTGCCTTTTGGGATTCTAAACATTAGTTCCTGAAAGGCAGAATAGCTTTGTTATATTGATACAGCATCAGGGGAAAATAGAGGCTTATTTTCCCGCTCCTTCAGACCAGAAAGGCTTAGGATGCTAGGTAGACTGATGGAATAACATGGTCTTATTTTATATAATTATCTAAAAATATATAATATTTAAAAATTTGTGTGATTATCTCAAAATGACAGTATGTTTGAAATGTTCCAAATTGTCCTAATGTACATGCTTTTTAAAGTGTGACTGTCCATGTAATGTAGCTTCTAAGTTACCTTGGGGTGATAAAACTGGCCTGCAATAGAGAAGAGAGTAGATAGGTAATTCATGTCATGTATTTGACAGATAATGCCAGTCTCCTATTTGGACCAGAGAATGTTAGAACTGGAAGATACTCTGTAGCTCATTTAGTCTGAAGTCCACTGTTCCATGCTAAAGCCAAAAAAGAGCTTATGGGGGGGAGGTGCTCAGAATTGATACATCAGTAGAAATAATGAGGATTTATATTTCTGTCATGGGCCATATTCTTTTCAATGGGAAAAAATATGGAAATAATACTAATACTAATAAACAATAATAGCTAGGACTTTAAGACTTGCAAAGTACTTTATTTATATCATGTCCTTTGGTTCTCATATCAGCTCTATGGAATAGGGGCTTTTAACTTATGAAGAAAAAGAGGCACTGATTACTGAGTATTCCACTGCAAATCAATAACCATTTATTAAACCTCTACTCTGTGTCCAGCATTGTGGTAGGCTCTGAAAATACAAAACCAAAGATGAAGTCTTGCCTTTCAAAAAGCTTATCATTTCAAGGGGGTGGGGAACTTTCAAAGGTTTCCTATCATACTCTGAGAGAATTGTAAAGCAAATTAGATTTCCAGTTTCTAGGAAATCGTTCAAATAATAAATAGAGATTTTTATAATTGAGCCTAGAAGTAATAGGGAGCCACTGGAGTTTGCTGAGAAGGAGGGGTGACATGGACAGACTTGTACTTTAGGAATATCACCTTGCCAAGATTATTTAAATTTATAGAGAGAAGCCTGATTTCTGTGAAGAGGGGACACAGCCAAGGTCACACAGCTAACTCAGTACTCCGTTGCTTTCTTCATGGTGCTACCTAGTAGCTTCATTTAAATTGGCGGTCTGGATTGCCACTTTGCCCTTGCTCAATCAATTCATCCACAAACATTTATTAAGCTCTTTTATGTACTAAGGATATAGGTAGGTGCTGAAGATAAAGTATAAAAACAATTTTTGCCCCTGAGGAGGTTACATCCACACTATGGAGACAACAGGTACAGATATGTAGTATGCAAGTATGTAATGTATCTGTGATGAATTTTCAGTTTTATTTATTCTTATAAGCATTTACAAATTTAACATATAAAATGTATACAAAAATTTTTGAGGGGGGAGGATCAGGAAAAGTCTTAGGAAGGAGTTGATCTTGAGTTGAGCTATGAAGGATACTAGGGATTTTTAAGAGGTGGAGGTGACAAGGAAGCGAATTTTAGGCACAAGAGATAGCAGATTTAAAGGTGTAGAGATGGAATGTTGCATGTAAGAGAGGGCAAGGACAGTGTGGCTGGCCAAAGAATGTGAGAAAGTGGCTAATATTTGATGAAGACTGGAAAGGTGGGTTGGGGTCTGCTGGTGAGGAATTAAATGTCAAATGGAGCATAATAGGTAATTACTGGTGGTAATAGGGTACCATTGGAATTTGTTGAATAAGGGGACAGGTGGTATGGTCAAATCTGTACTTTTTGATTATGACTTTAGTAAATATTATTTAAATTCAAAGAGAGAAATCTCAGTGCTGGAATTGGTTATATTAATGACTTCTTGGAAATTGAACATCTAATGGCTTCAGAGTTCCCTCTGGGAGGCATAGGGAATCTCCAGAAAGTACATATTATTTCTCTATTTCCTTCTCCCTCCCCACCCCAACTTAAATAGAATAGAATATTTTTTGAGGACATGGACTGCTTCATTTTTGTCTTTTCATGTTCAGTTCCTAGTTCAGTGTTTATTGTAATGAAATCTTTGTTCTTGAAGTCTATACCACTTACCTGGTAACAATACCAGCTAGTGCCCATTTGGCACTATCAAAATTGCAGATACAAGGTCCCTAAGGGTTGAACAGGACTCTGAAGGACAGGCCTTGCAGATCAAATCTCATGGAGTAACACTAATGTCTTAAGTGCCAATTCTTGAGAAAATAAATCCTGTGGAACTCTACTATCCATACCCCTCCCCCAACCCAAGCAAGAAAAACATAAGTTTTACCTTCAATAAATGCAATTTCATTTGCGAAATATGACATCTATGTGTGATAAATGCATCCAATATACCAACAAAAGCAGTAATCAATTATTTATTAAGCACATACTGTCTGCCAGGCATGGTGCTGGACTCTGGAAACACAAAGACAAAAATAAAACAATCTTTTCTCTTAAGGAACTCATCATTCTCTTTTGGGAAAAATATACACCTTCTAGAGACATCCCCTCTAGTACTTTCAGAAGATCTGTGAAGCCAATTAAACACTCAATTGTTAGGAAGCCTTTAAGTTAATTAATGCTAATTTGGTCTTGGATTAGTTTCAGTTATATCCTTCCCACTATGAAGAATTCTTGCCTGTAGTAGTTATGGAAGACTAGCTGTGAAAAGGGTTTGAGTAGGAAAGGGGTGAAGCGGGGGAGGGGGCATATTGTAATTGTATTAGAGACAAGATCATGCTTGGTTATGGGGGAGGAAGAGAGGGCAGAATGGGACATGACCAATCATCTCACTTTCTGATTGATTGATGACCACACCTTGGGATAAAACCTCAGCCTTGACTTTGGAGACCTCTGTGAGACAAGAAGATGCTGACGTTACTTTGCATGTATCCATTAGAGGAATCCCTTAAAGCAGGATAGAATTTGCATCCTGAACTTTAGATGCCCAGAGGAATCCCTTAAAGCAGGATAGAATTTGCATCCTGAACTTTAGATGAACTAAAGAACCTATCTTTATCTCCTTTATTTTTTCTGGGAGTGATTTCTTCAGTGACTCTAAAATCTTTTTTTTTTTTGATTAAAGAAGAAATCCACAAGCACTTCAGGCTCATCACTTCCCAGCTATGGTTGGCACTTGTACTGAGGATTTGACATCAGAGAGGACTTAAGGGGAGTCTCACCCTGGGCCACTGGGGAAAAGCTTTCTCTCTGGTTTGTGCAAACTTTTGTAATAGCTTTTGATAGAGAAGGGAGAGTCATGTTATGGGCCTTAATGAAGTAGAATGAATGTTTCTTGGGGGAAGTGACTGAAAGAAAACAGTGCCTCTTGGTGTGACTAAACTGCTTGCTCATGCCATAATTAGAAAAATACTCTTCTTTGAAACCCTTGCTAACTTATGTCAAGACAAACTCCAGTGACTGTTTCATTCTTTCTTTTAAAATGTTTAAAAATCTAATTTTATTGATATAATTTGTTTTTTTTTACTTTGTTTTTATTTTAAAACCCGTTTCTCCCTCTTCTCCCTTTCCTCTTGTAAGAAAGAATGAAAAAGAAAGGGGAAACAAGCATTGGTTAAACCAATCAACATACCAGTTGCTTCTAATTGTAGGTATGCTATTTCATATCCATAGTCCCCTACCTCTGCAAAAAAGGGAGAATGGCCTTTTGAATGAAAGAATGAAAAAACACGAATGAAAAAGTGCTTACTATGTGATAAGCAATGTGCCAAATACTGGGGAAACCTATAAAATCAAAGGCAAATCCTGCCTTCAAGGAGTTGACATTCTGGTGATGGAAGCAATTTAAATAAAGGAATAGTGGTCAACTTTGGTCTGCAAAATTACAGGGAAAAAGAGTGGAGTCCTATGGGAGCTCATTGACACACAACCTCTAGAAACAGTGGTGGTATATGCTGACCTGATGGCCGTTCCTGGTCCCGTAACTAGAGAGGGAAGAAGCAGAAGAAAAAGGTATGAACAGGACTGATGAGACAAGTGGTCAGGAGGTTGAGTGAGACAAGAGGTCAGATGTGGAGAAGATAGTCAGAGAGGATGGAATGGAATGAAGCCTGACTAGGGCTTTCATCAAAATAAGTTAGAAGTAGTCACCAGTGAGAAGTGTAGGGCTCCAAGGGCAAAAGTTGATCACTCAGTCAATAATTTTATTTAATGTCTACCATGTGCCAGGCATTGTGTTAGTGCTGGGGGATGCACAGAAAAGGAAAAGATAGTCCCTGTTCTAAAAATGATCCATGGGCTAATGGAAGAAACAACATATAAGAAACTTTGTAAAACAAGATACACACAAGATAAATTGAAAATAATCAACAGAGAGAAGGAACTAGAATTAAGGGGATTGGGAAAGGCTTCCTGGAGAAAGTGAGGTTTTATTGGGACTTGAAGGAAGCTTGGAAAAGGCAGAGAAGAAGAGGGAGAGAGTTCCATGCATTTCACTGAAAATGCCCAGAATCTGGAGATGAAGAGCCTTCCCTGAGAAGTATCAAGAAAGCCACTGTCATGTGTTGTAAGGTATGAGAAGACCAGAGAGGTGGCGGGGAAGGGAGGACCAAGGTATGAAGGACTTTGACCATCCAACAGAGATTTTTATATTTGATCTTGGAGATATGGAGTCACTGGAATTTTTTATGTATAATGGTGACATAGTTGGACCTGTACTTTAGGCAAAGACATATGGCAGGGAGACCAAGTAGGTTACTGTAATAATTCAGGCATGATATGATGAGATCCTGCACCAGGGTGGTAGCAGTGTCAGAGGAGAGAAGAGGGTCACAGAGGTGAAATTTACAGGCTTTGGCAATTGATTAGTTATAGGGGTGGAGAGAGTGAGAAATTGAGGATGATACCTTTATTGTGAACCTGAGTGACTGGGAGAATAGTGGTAAGTTTGATAATAGTAAAGTTAGGAAGAGGGGCGGTTTTTGAGGGAAAGATAAAGAGTCCAGTTTTGGACATATTGAGCCATCTATGAGAAATATTGACTTAAAGATGTCTAAAGTTAGAAATATCCAGTTTCAGATGTCCAGTAGGCAGTTGGAGATGCAAGACTGAAGGTCAACAGAGAAGTTAGGCAGGATAAGTAGATTTGAGAATCATCAGAAGAGAGACGGTAATTAAATCAGGCTGCAATCCATTTGGGAAGTAAGTTGTGGAACAGGTAGCTGAGGAAGAGGGAATTCAACAAACCCAATTGGCACAGCTTCATCATTATAATTTCATGGCTGTGGCAGCTGTTTTCAAGAGGGAAGGGGCAGGGTTCTTTGATGCATACACACACCACCCCTGAAGAACACAAGCAAACTACAAGCTCTATGTCAAATTCCCCATTTTGGGTCACCATCACGTTATTTCTCTCAGCACATGTTAAACCATAGTGCCTTTCTTATTCTAGGTAATTTCCTCCTCAGTGACATGCATTGGCAGGACTCCAGTCCCTGAAATCCAGGTGAAGCATGGGAGAAGGAGAGCTGCTGATGCTGTAAACAAGTCCATGGCTGGCTGCTGTGTTCTGCATAATTGCCCAGTGGATGAATCGCTGGAAAACTGACAGGTCCTGAGAGAAGCAGCAATAGTAGTTCTGTGAAACCATTCTGTGCCATATGTGTGGGGAAAAGAAGGGACTGCTGTCTGTCTGGAAGGTGTTCTCTGGAGGGCCTGGGGGAGAGCTCCTGCTATCTCTCCTGTCTTATCATTTAGATCTTATCCTGACAAATGTGAAGGAAACAATGAGGTTGGAAAAAAAATGATGATAACTTGTCTAATAGTGAAATGGAACCCTTATGCAGGGCTGACTCTCACTCGACTGTTTGTGTCTCATGTTTGTCCCTGCAATTAACATCTGCAAACATTAGACCCTTAGACCTTACAGATGCAGCTGCAGATGGTGAATTGTGACAGCAAATCATTGGTTTGGATTGTTCAAAACCCATAAATTAGAGGCAGGTGACCAGATTGCATGAGGGGAGTGAGACTTATTTAAAGAGAGAGAGAGAGAGAGAGAGAGAGAGAGAGAGAGAGAGAGAGAGAGAGAGAGAGATAGTGCTAAAAGGGACCACAGAGGTCATTTGGTACAACAATTCATTTTACAAATGGGGTGATTGAGGTCCACAACGTTGGAGTGACTCATCTGAAGTCATTTGAATAATCAAAGTAGAATCATGAGTCAAACTCAGACTCTCTGGCTACTGAGCCAGTACTCTTTCCTTGCCCCATGTTGTTTTTTGCCCCACTTAAAAAAGAAAACCATCAAAAACTGTCATTACAACAATCTCCTAAACAGCTGATTTTCAAATGGAAAGAACGGTACTGAGCAAAAGAAGTCAATGACAGTACTGGAAATAGGCACAAAGGTGAATGCCAAATCTTTCCCACTTTTAATTTGTTAGGAGGATTTTTGCATGAAGATACCTATCTATTTGCATATTCATCAGTGATGGACACCAATCACTGGAGCCTGTGACTTGTACCTTCTGCACAGCTTTGGAAATTATGGTATTATCCTTAGACTTCAGATCTGGCCTGACCCAAGTCCACATCTATCCCAAGCACTATAGAAATGCTAGCCATTATTACTAAAAGTTATTTAGTACCTTAATGCCACATTATCTCTGTTACCTGCCTTTTATCTTCTTTGATTTTATCCACGAGGCTAAGGGGAAATAATTTGAT
The DNA here is from genome assembly GCA_028658325.1 of Potorous gilbertii. Lineage (NCBI taxonomy): Eukaryota > Metazoa > Chordata > Mammalia > Diprotodontia > Potoroidae > Potorous > Potorous gilbertii. The sequence goes on along the minus strand of CM053771.1, from coordinate 498,027,665 downwards.
CAGGGGCCTTCTGATAAACTCCTCCCCTATTACATTAGTCAATAAGAAAGCAATTACTAAGCACCTATTATGTCACACATACACACACACACACACACGCACGCACACCTCGTGGGTATTCTTTTGTGGGTTTGTGACATCCTGACCTTTCTCTGGTTGAAGGAGAAGGCATAGTAACAACTTAGTCTAATAGAGTATCTCAGGAACTTGATATCTTCACATACATTATCTCATTCTTCTGTGCAACATGAGGGACACTGTTACGTAGTGGAAAGGGCGCCCTCTTTATACACATTTCTCCTTCTTTCCTCTAATCATGCAGATATCTCTCTGCTAGCTAGAGAGGAAGAAGGAAAGGGAGAAGACATTATCATGATGGACCCAATTGGTTTTCTATCATAAGCATTCCAAGTAAGGTGCTGGTCAATAGCAAATCAGTTTAATTCACCAAAACCAACATGACTACAACGCATTATTAGTTCTTTAAGTGTAGTACACCAATCCAGCTCACAAGATGAAAAAGAAATCTTTCTTGCCAACGCACATCCCTAAACCTTTGATCCCCTCTCCTCTTGCCACCACTATCATACTTGCTCTCTTTTATTTCCAGGCTATTTATATCTATTGGTACATTCTATTCTGTCTATAAACATATCTATGTTTCTTCCAAACTTAAAAAACTCTCTCTTGATCTTCCAATCCACATTAATCATTGTCCTCTATCACTCTTCTCCTTCATAGCTAAATAACTAGAGAAAACCTTTTATAATGCATAACTCTGCTTCTTCTCTTCCTTCTTTCTAATGTCACCTAGCCTTTAGCCTCTTGATTTGAATGCCTACCATGGAGTCAGGAAGACTCATCTTCCTGAATTCAAATCTTGGCTCAGATACGTACTAGCCTTGTGACCCTGGGCAAGTCACTTAAACACTGTTAGCCCCATTTTCCTTATCTGTAAAATGAGCAGGAGAAGGAAATGTCAAACCACTCCAGTATCTTTGCCAAGAAAACTCCAAATGGGGCCATGAAGAGTCAGACTGGATTGAAAAAACGACCAATCGGCAACAACAACAGTGAAAGCTTTCTTCTGCGATGTTGGTGATCTCTCTTAATCACCAGTTTCAGTGATTTTCTCTCAATCCTACTCTTGACCCCTGGGCAGCACTTGACATTATGGATCACTATTTCCCTGAGGATACTCTCTTCTAAATTTTTGTGACATTTTTTACTAATCAAAAAGGTTTCTTTTTTCCTACCCTTTGGTCTAGCAATCCCTCTACCAGGGATGTATGCCAAAGAAATCAAAGAGAAAGGAAAATGACCTAAGTGTACAAAAATACTTATGGCAGCTCTTTCTGTGGTGGCAAAGAATTGGAAATTGAGGGGATGCCCATCAGTTGGGGAATGGCTGAACAAGTTGTGGTGCATGATTGTGATGGAATACTATTGTACTACAAGAAATGATGAACAGGATGATTTCAGAAAAACCTAGGAAAACTCATATGAATTAGTGTGGAGTGAAGTGAGTAGAACAAATCACTTCAGTATCTTTGCCATGAAAATCCCAAATGGGGTTACAAAGAGTCAGAGATGACTGAAAATGACTGAACAACAAGGGAGTGAGCAGAACCGGGAGATCACTGTACACAGTAACAGTAACATTAAAATGATTACCAACTGCAGAAGGCATAGCTACAGTGATCAATAAATGATCCAGAACAGTTCTGAAGGACTCATGACAAAAAAATACTGTCTACCTCCAGAGAGCGAACTGATAAATTCAGAGTGCAAATTGAAGTATATTTTTTCAAATTCTTTATTTCTTTTGCTTTAAAATTCTTTTTGCAACATTGCTAATATGAAAATAGGTTTTGCATGATTTCACATATATAATTAACATCATATGACTTGCCTTCTCAATTGGTGGCAGAGAGGCAGGTAGGAGGGTGAGAATTTGGAACTCAATTAAAAAAAAGAATGTAAAAAATAAATAAAAATAGTTTTTATAAAGGCTCCTTTTCATTATGCGATTAACAGACTGGAAACAATATCTGTCCTTGCCCAAGTTCAAGTGGAGATTATATCAGTAGAGCATTCTTCACACACTCTGAAGGACTGGGCTCATTGGCCAACTTACCTTGTCAACACTACCTTCACAATATCTCTTCTATACATCTCTCCATTCATAGGGCCATTGCTCTAGTTTAGATAGTTTTTACCTCTCCCCTAGATTAACATAACAGTCTTCTGAATTTCTTGCTCCAAGTCTCTGCATTCAAATTATTTTCTACTCATCTGTGAAGGAGATTTTTCTAAACATGTGTCTTACCCCACATCATACATTCCCCATTCTCACCCTGCACATGAGATCCAGGAGCTCCTTATTTTCTCCAAGATCAGTCCTCTGTTTGGCATTTAAAACTCTTCATAAACTACCTTCTTTCTGCCCTTTCAGCCTTCTGATGCCTTATTTTCCTCTATGTACTCTATGATCCATCTACACTCCCTGATTTGCATTTCCTTGAAAATGACACTTCATCTTCCTTCCCTGTGCCTTTGAACTGGCTGGCACCCCATGCCTGATGTGCCCTGCCCCACTCCTCTACCAGATAGTTTCTTTGGTTTCCTGCAAGGCTTACCTTGATATGTATATGTTTCCTATCACATTAGACTATATGCTCCTTGAGGTCAGGCACTAACTTTCCCCTACCCTTTCCTTTGTCTTCCCATGACATATCAATTACTTAGTAATTGCTCAGTGACTTGATTAAAGGCAGAGTTGGAACCAAAATCCAAGTCTCCTGATTCCTTGACCAGTGTTCTTTTCCCAAGACCATATTTGCCTGAGGGTTGAAATAGAAAAACTGTTTAACCTTTGCTAGGTAGAGAGGGTAAAATTCTCTTACTTTCAGCTTCACTTTAATTAATGCCTGAGCTGGACAGAGGCTGAATGTGAAAACATAATGGAATTCCTGATCAAACTCCAACTCCACCATTAGATCTAAGATAGTAAAGAGTTGCATTCCCTAACAGAAACAGCTCTGATGACTGGGAAGGCAATTAGCATAATTAGCTACATTCTGAATAATGGCTACTTTTATAAGATCATTAACACTAAGTAGAACCCACAATGTTTTTTTTTTCTCCTAGTTTTAAAAGGTAGTTAAAATTGAGTTTGAGAACTGTCTCCATGACATCAAAACAGCTAGCTAGTCAGGCAGGGAGTGGTAAGAAAAATCATGCAAGTATTTTTTGTAGGTAACAAGTAACTTAAATGGTTTTTAGTGAAATTTTCACTTTTCAAATGGTTGTTTTGTCAAAGTGAAAAGTTAGTCTAGAGCCAAGATTTTAAGGATCGATTTTTTTTGCAGGACATTCACTTCTTAATAGATCAGATTATGGTGAGTTGATTCAATTGCTCCATTTTCACAGCCACAAGTCTTCAATCAGTTGATACAATTACTTATCTAAAATCTTGGAATGTATTACTGCACAGGGTAGGACTGTGAATTAACACTATGCTGGTCCTGTTTCCCATAAAGTCAGGTTACCACATAAATGTCAGAACTTTGCATGCATCTTGTTCCCAAAAGGGGAAAAAAATCTAATATTTATTTTTCTCAAGTTATGATCCAGAATAATTTAATATGCAATCAGATTGTCTGGCAGATCAGTGAAGACACCACATAATTCAGTCCACAGCAGCCTAAATAAAAACAGAACCTGGAAGTTTTCTCTGAAAGAGATCATCCTGATTAGGTGGATATAATGAAAAGAGGGAGGCTTCAGACAAGTAGAAACAACCTACCCAGTTATTGGTTGGGCATTTTCCTTCAAGGTTTATTTAGAGAATCATTGAATACTGCCTCTTTTGATACTTTCCCCTGAATTAAGGAGGTGGAATTTTTCAAGTGGAAATCACATCTGGCTAACACCTATGGCTCTTCTTATAACCTTTGAGAAAGCTAATGGTGTCTTTACAATTAGTGATTTAATATTTCATAATGTTCTACTTTATATAATGTAGCTTGATTTATAATTAGATGCTCCATTGTACCTGTGAGCTCATCAAGATGAGCACCTTCCCCTGGCATATTTTGTAACCCTTTTAAACCATTTCGTTGCATGTAATTCATAACACTGTCCCCATATAAATCTCCCACAGAAGATCTATCCATGTGCTGGAAAACTTCCTCTGGTTTCATTTAATATTTCATGGATAACCCAGTGAAACACTCAGTCTATTTATTTGTTATCCTGGGCTCTTGCCATCTGGCTTTACTCTTAACACATTTCTCCCCCCATTAGATTGTGAGCTCCTTAAATGTAATGACTTTTGCTTTTCTTTTTATTCCCAACATCTAGTACACATAGTAGTCACTTACATGCTTATTGACTTACTTGGTTCACCTCCTTTTCCAGTCATCATAGAAGGTGACACAAATCTGTGGACTGACTCCAAAAGCCTGAAGCCATGATCCCTAATGTGACAGGGTTATACCATTTGGCCTAAATCTTGAAGACACTTTCCATGGATTAATCAATCAATAAGCATTTATTGTATCCTTACTATGTTCTAGGCACTGTGTTAACTAAAGGGGATACAGAAATAGACAAAATATTCCTCTTTCTTCAAGAAACTCACATTCTATTGGAGGAGACAAAATGTAAGCCACTACATATACAAAATACAGAGTAAATGGAAGATAACTCTAGAGGGGAACACACTTTCAACTTGAGGGACCTGGGAGAGTCATTGTATAGAAGGTGGCATTTGAACTGAGTCTTAAGTGAAGCCAGAGATCAATCATGTCCCAAATATCCTGTTTTCTTTGTTTCATGCTTCTACCTGAAGTATTTGTATATGCTTTTCCTAAGAGAAAAATCACAAAGACATAGCAAGTATTTCTCCATCTAGTCCTTCATTGGGGGTATACAAACTCTTTGAAGGGGGGTGGTGCAGTGGCAAGCTTTAGAGAAATGTCCTGTAGTGTCCTACTTCAGTACCCAGAATACCCCAGAGTGCAGGAAGCTGAATGACCTGACTGGCTTGGCTGAGTGGGGCAGTCACTTCAGGACTAGTGAGAAAGGACAGCAGATTTCTATAGGATCCTGCTTGTCTTCCAGTACATATTTCTATCCTTATATGTCACTCTAGTTAGAGCTATAATTAGGTTCTTTTCAATTGTTAGTGGAATTTTTTAGGGATCAAAGAGAGTCTTCCCTTCACTAATCTGGGGTTTTGAGATTGGGGTTGTATTATAACAGTAAGGAGTAAATTAAGAGTGAATCAAATAACTGTTTATTCTGGCCAATGGGGGCAGATTGCAAGATGTTTGGCAATCTACCCAGAGCATGATAGGAAAATCTCCTTACATACAAGTTCGTAGGGCAGCGTTCATCAGCTAAACATTATTCAAAGTAACATTGTGGGAAACGAAAAAAGAAAGATGACTCCTCATAAAACCAGAAAAGTAATATACTAGCTAGAGAAAAATGTGTATTCTTAGGTATAGATATATACATCTTAGTATTTAGATAAAGGCTTTATCATCTGAAGATAGCTACTCTCACTTAAAGAAGTCTTTTCATTGGACCAGACAGGGAGAAGAACTTTCCCAGGGCTCTGGATCTTCCACTTTTAGTAGTTATCTTTTGATTCCAATAAGAGGTGAGAATGAGATACTGATGGATGGTGTACCTTAGATTCATATGGGGGAGGAGGGCACCATGTTTACTTCTCCTACACAATATATCACATCTTTGTAGTATTTGAATCAAAAAATATGTCAACAGAACCATAGAATTTTATGGCGTTTCTCTACAGCCATTTAATACCATCCATATCCACAAAGGGGATATCCATATCCCCATACAATAGAGTAAAGCTCAAATTGCTGACATAAATTTTTGGTAAAAAATTCTTAAGTAAAATATCCCCACATATGAGAAGTTGGGAGCTCTCCAGGCTTGATATACTCTAATGATCAGGCAGATGTGGAAGGAAGGATCTAGGTGCTGTATTGCGGCTGAGTATCTTTTCTGTGGTCTTGTTAAGCAAACTTCTTTTTGTTAAGTGTTAGGCCAGGAATGTCTCATTTTGTTCCAGTCCTGAATATGAACTATAATACTGTCTTGTGTGAGACCTCAGGAAACACTACCATAATATACCCAACAAATGATCATGCAACCTCTGCTGGAAGAACTCCAAATATGGGAAATTCACTACTTCTTGAGACAACCTCTTGTATTTTTGGACAATTTTAATGGTTAGGAAGTTTTACTTGGTACATAGCTTAAATTTGACTTCTAGAAATCTCTACTCATTGCCCCTGGTGTTGCCATCTTGGGCCCAACAGAATAGTCCAATCTCACTTCCATATGATGTCTCTTCTAATGCTTGAAGATAGCTATGTCCCTTGAGTCTTTGTTTCTCCAGTCTAACCATCTCCAGTTTCTTCAACTTATTTTTCCATGAGGTGGATTTGGGGTTCTTTGCCATCTCCTTGCTATATGAACAATCCATATACAGGATGTCCCAGATGTTTTAGTGGAATTTAAGAAATTAAAGCTTTAATACTTTTAATGCTATTAAATATTTTAATACAATTAAAGTTTTTAAAACTCCACCAAGACATTTGGGATATCCTTTATTTATTTTTTCTTTATTTCTTTATTTTATTCTTTATGCTTCTTGTCTAGAATAATTTTATTTTTGCAATGTGTTCTACCCTGGCAGATAGTAAAGTGCTTAAAAAATGCTTGTTAACTGACTGACTCATGCTCAAATATTTCTCCATTTCTCCTTGGGAGACGCTTAACTTTAATTCTTTGAAAACTGTGGTATTCCAAGTCTCATAGTCATAAAACTATCACTGTGAGGATATATATATATATATATTTTAAAGACAGGCTTTTTTTTTGATAGAGAAGCTTGGTGTCATCAAAAAGACCTGTTTCATTTCCTAAAGGCAATCCAACCTCTTTATCTCCTACTTAGTTCTGGGATAGATATTGTCCATTTATATAATTTGCCCCAAATATGGGTACTGGTGGGTCATTTCTATGTTTGTTCCTTGAACTGCTAGTCAAACACTGTCTCAACAGTGGATTTTCTTTGTGCCATGTTAGTGGTTAGCAAATGATTAAAGCTCTGCTATCTCTGTGTTTGGATTTCTTTTACCCAAAGCTCTTTTCAAAGATTTTCCGGTAGGTAGTCCAATCTACCTTTCCAGATGGATATACTGAGAAACAAGGATAATCAAGTGATTGATCTACACTAGGCAACCAGCCTACAGTTCCTGTGGCCAGTCTCATTACCTGCCCCAACAGCTATGGCTTTTAAAGTTCAAACACTTGCTCACCAATAATCATATCACATCATCTGGCTTCTCTGTGGCCAGATCTATCAATACCCTGGATTGACAGCTTTCAGGATGATAACAAGCCAGTCATCCATGATTAATTGGACTTGATTGCACCCATTATTTTGATCATTAAGGCATCTGAATGAAAATAGGTGATTAGCAGTCAATTTGTTGCTCAATGGTCCTGTACCAGGACCATATCAAACAAAAAACTTCATAAGAATTGAAGGGGGGATAGCTTGTAGGTATAACTTAATGCTATCTCAATTGGGCTAAATAAAAACACCTTTAAGCAAGCATTTTATTTTAAAAATTTAGACTTTGTTGGTATTTTTTGCTTTTCCCTTGCCTACTTTTTTATATTCTTCCTCTCCTCCCAAAGAGCCTTCCCTTATAAAGAAGAATTTTTTTTTAAAGAAAGAAGGCAAAAAATCCCTCAGGAAAACTGATCAATACATTTTAAAAAACCCTGATATTTTATGCAACATTCTACACTTGGGCATCACAAATTCTGCAAAGGAGTATGAGGAGGTTTCTTCTGATATCTCTTTTTTTGGGGTGATTTTTGTAACGTTCAGTTTTGATTGTTTTTGTCGTTACTGTTCTTTCCATTTCCATTATTGTGGTCATTGTGTTACTGCTTTCCTGCCTTTGCTAACTTTTTTCATCAGTTCATGTAATCTTTCCCTTCTTCTGCTATTCCTCATGACCCACATCTTTTACAACAGAGGACTTTTTCATTCATTCATGTACCACAATTTGTTCAGCTATTCCCAATTGATAGACATCTGCATTGTTTCCAGATGTTTGCTATCACAAAAGTACTACGATAAATATCTTGTTGCATAAGGAGACATCTTTTTGTCAATGACCTTCTTAGAGTATATATCTAACAGTGGAATCTCTAGGTTAAAGAGTGTGGGTGTTTTAGCCACTTTATTTATATAATTCCAAATTGCTTTCTAGAATGACTATACCAATTCACAGCTCCACCATCATGATTAATGAAGAAAAGGCCTTTCTAATATGGTACTATGACAAGACTGGCATTGGCATTTCTACTTACAATCAGTGTGACCTTGGATAAGTTTCTTCTCTTTTTCTGTATCTCAGTTTCTTTAACAAACAAGGCTGCTGAACTAGATGACCTCTGAGCTCTAAGCATATGGCCTTATTTTGACAGGACCTTTTCTTTAAAAAAAATTCCTTTTACTTGCATCTTGCCTTGCTTACAACAGCCCTATCATTATATACTGGGATGTATGTAGGAGAAGGAGCTGTGTGAATAGGAGACTAAGTGGAAAAATAGGCATTTGCTATTCCCTAGGCTTAATAGTAGCTTCAGGGCTAGTGTTTGTCCTGTAGAGAACACAGAGAAATGGGTCTATAGGTGGTAAAGTAAGAATCATGGAATGGAGAATAAAGGGTTGAGTGATTTGGTGGGTCCCAGGGCAAGTGTGCAGTTGATGAGCTTGGACTATAAGTATACAGAGCCCTGGTATAGGAAAGACTGTATTTGGTGATAGATATGTTAAAGACCTGATTTGGTTATTTGCATGAATACCATCAGAGAGAATACCAATGAAGACTTAATTAGGTTTTTCATTGAGGAATTAGGCATTTGGAGAAGAGTGTCCTTAAAAGGGGAGGGGAATAGGGAGACAGTTCTGTGATTAAACAGGCATAATAATAGCTAACATTAGCAGATACTTTGAAGTTTACAGCATGCTTAATATCTATTATCTACCTTGGTTGGTTAGTACTATTATGTCCATTCTACAGATAGGGAAGGGAGAGGTTGAATACGTTGCTCAAGGGCACACAGCTCATGAGCATGCCAGGCAGCAATTAGACTCTGGGCTTTCTGAGTTCAAGTTTAGCACTTTGCCCATAATGCCACTCTAATTTTCAGATGGATTTTACTGTCCTTATTGTATACACAGTAACACACATTTCAATAGGACTTGGAGGCTGACAAAGTAATCTCCTCACGACAAGTCAACAAAGTAGCTGGTTGAAATATTGCCTCCATCTTATAGATGAAGTATCTCAGAAGGAAAGTGTTTGCCAAAGGTCCCATAGCCAATAAATGCTAAAGGAGAACCCAGGTCTCCTAATTCTAGGTCTTGGAAATTTTCTGTAATCTATGCATGAACAGGAGTCTTCCTTTTTACTTCTGTTGACAACCGAACACTGAATGCATATTTCCATGGGAATGGAGACAGGACCTGTCATCTCTTTAGTACAGAGAACTCTTAGATGAGGAAACTCCCTGTATCAACTCCCTGTAGGAGGACACCTCTGCGCTTTATATTTTATAGAGTTATCTGGAGCCCAGAGATGTTCAGTGACTTGCTCAGAGTCCCATAGTCAGAGGACTTGAACCCTGACTTTGACATATTGTTGACTATCCACTACACCAAGCTGCCACTCAGTGGTTAAAATCCTGCCTGATCTTTCAAGGAGAAGCTCTTTTCCCTAGGCTAATTTACTAGTGAGCCCAGGACAGGAGCTTGGTGACAGTAATATATTTGAAATGGGAAATTCTGGTATTGCTGAGGGCTTGACTGGTCTGCAGAGACTGTAGTCTTGGGTTTAATTAGGAGGCGAATGTTCTTGTCACTGCAGATCAGCAGCTAGCAGCTTTCTATCTGAAGTGTTTGCTCTGATGGATTCAAATATGCCTCCAGGTGACCCTTTCTTTAGGTCTTCCCTTAGAGAAAATGCCAGGAAGTTTTCTGCCAGTTCAGATCACAGTAAGGGGAGGTTTCCTTTGTGCCTCTGTTTACAGGCATGGTCACTTTTGAGACATAGCGTATTGACTAGAGGGAGTCAAAGCCCCATCCCCCTCTTGATTTAAAAATAAATTCCCCCCCTTTTTTTCAGAAAACAACTGTCAAACGGGTAGAATGCCAGTTCCATCTAACCAATGGGTGGATGGAACTGAACAAAGCAGGCTAGAGACAGGAGAGTCAGGAATCAATCAAAAGTTTAGTTTCAAAGTGAGGGAGACAGCTTGGAAACCAGGACACATACAGGGGTCTCCCCTACTGGGGCTGGGACACAATTATTTTGTGTAGTATCACTGAACAAATAATAAATAACAACAATAGCTAGCATTTATATAATACTTTAAAGTTTATAAAGTACTTTACAAATATAATCCAATTTGATTTTTACAACAACCCTAGGAGGTAGGTGGCTGTGATTATTCCTAGTTTACAGATGAGGAAACTGAAGCTGAGAAAAATTTGCTCAGGGTCACAGAGCTAGTAAATATCAGAGGGAGAATTTGGACTGGCTCTAAAGAATCTAGATTTGGACCAGGTCTTCCTGACTCCTTCCCTCTAGCCATTATATCATCTAACTGGCTCTAAAGAGTCTAGATTTGGACCAGGTCTTCCTGACTCCTTCCCTGTAGCCATCATATCATCTAACTGGCTCTAAAGAGTCTAGATTTGGACCAGGTCTTCCTGACTCCTTCCCTCTAGCTATCATATCATCTAACTGGCTCTAAAGAGTCTAGTTTTAAATGTTAGAATTTCTGACTTGTCCCCTTCTTGCTTGAACGGGAAAAGCATCTTCACCAGGCTACAGGGAGAGATATGATCACTCTTGGGGTTTCAGCTGCAGCCAGGAATCAACAGTTACAGTAATTTGAATGGCGTAGTGATCTTAAATGTATATGTGATAAAATATTCAAATAAATTTGGTCCACTTCATGACTAAAAGCTATAGCTGCTACTGAATTAACTTGCTTCTTTGAACCTTGCATGTCAGATAGCCAGTCTCTAATGACAGGGGCAATAGCCAGGGACAAGACCCTGCTAAAGGTCTTCCTTGCACATTTTGCATTCTGGGTCAGTATGTTAGCAATGAATGGCAAACCTTCCCTTCTGCCTGCCATCCAAGAAAAGGCTGTTAGTTTTCATTTTATTACATTTTCATTCTCTGATGGGCATAATGGAAAACCCAGTCAGGGAAGTTTTCTGTCCAAAGACAAAGGTCTCTGGCCAATGTGGCAGCCTTTGGTTGTAATGGGAAGGGGGTGGGGGAAACTCCCATTAATCTGTCAATGTTATCTTACCTGGCAAACTGCCAACAGAGAGTTGCCAACTAAAGGAAGGGTATTTTCACTCCACCACATGGAGTAGAAAAGGTAGAGATACCTTTGGTGTGGGAGGTTCCTCTTCCTTTTCCTTTCCTTCCTCCCTCTCCTCTTCTTCTTTCTCCTCCCCTTCCTCCAGCTCCATGCCCTTACCCATATTGACCTGCATGCTTAGTCAATTAACAAGATTGGTTGAGTGTTTACCGTGTGCCAGGCAGGTGCTTGGAATGGACCCAGCCCTTCACCATCTGTTGAGGTCAATCCCTTCCTTCAACTCCCATTTTAGGTGTTCCCTCTTCCATGAAAATTTTTCTGATCACCCCTCCCCAACCCCAATTTCCCCTCAAATTTATCCTTGTAGGTTGCTTGGACCTCTCTTTTCCTCTTATATAATAATAATTATTATACTTACACTTACCTGGAATTATCAGCTTTGATGGAAAGTCTGAATGGCATAGTGGAGAGTGGGCTGGATTTAAAAGTCAGGAAGACAAGTTCACGTCTCATCTCAGATACTTCCTAGCTGTGGAACACTAGACTAGTCACTTCCTCTCTTGAGCCTCACTTTTCTCTTCTGAAAAATGGGGACAATGAAAGCACTTATCACAAAGGGTAGATATAAAGATATTATGAGATTGAGATATAAAGATATTATGAGATGAGAACTCCTAACAGGAGTTCAGTTTAAAACTCAATGCTACAGCTTTAATTGGGTCATAAAAGTAGGGCTGTCTTTGGAGTCAGGAAGATCTGGGTTTAAGTCCCGCCACTGATTAATTGTTCAGAAACCTGTTTAAAGCTACAGTTCAATCTCTTTTTTCCTTCTATTTCTTTCTTTCTTTTTCTTCTAGCTTTTTCCCTTTCAGATTTTCTTTTTGGGCTCTCTTCCCTCTTTTCTTTGCTGATCCCATAGCTTAGTTAAACTATATGTTTGGCCTCAGAGGGCAGAATTAGAAGTAATGAGGAGAATTTGCAAAGAGGTGACTTTAGGCTTGTTGTGAGAAAAATCCAAAATCAAACTTCACAATGATTTGAGCTGTCCAGAAGTGGAAGTGCATTCTTGGAGGTCAGAGACTGGACGACCTCTTCATGAGTGTGTTATAATGAGGATCCTTTTTATGTATCTGTAGGATTAATTAGCCATTAAGATCCTTTCCAGATCTCAAATCCTGATTCTGTTTCCTTCCATTTGATGACTGATTTCTCTTTTGGCTCCATGATGTCATACCTACAGGGTTAGAATCGAGTCCAGTCAGGAAAAACTAGATTCAGTTCCCATTTCTGACACTGATTGGCTGTGTGACCATGGACAAATCACTTTACTTCTCTGTTCCTTATTTTCCTCCTCTGCAAAATAGAGCTAATAATACAGGTTATTGTGAGACATAAAATGACACGATACATATAATATGCTTTGTAAATCTTGAAGCGCTATATAAAAATACCATTTTTCTTTTTCATGTAGGCAACATGGCATAATAACTCATGGATACCAAAGTGGTAATTGTGAATTTGTTTCTCCATCTGTCCCCTGGAAGATGTGAAGAACTCATTTCATGCTATTCAAATTTATCTTCCCTTTTTGTTTTTCTGTGCTGGTTCCTTTAAGGAGCAATCATGGAGGGCCAGTTTTCATTTGCCTGCCCAGTGGATGCACAGTCCCCGTTGGTCAGTCTTAAGGAAGCTAGTGGTTGTTAGCATTTTATTGTCTGAGGTCTGTGGGTTTCCAGCTTCACTTCATTTGAGTTTCAGAGTATCTGCTGTTGTAGAAGGAAATAAAAACATTTATTTTTTTCTGTCACAGTTAATGCAGATAAGGTAATTCTGATGTTATGCTTTGAAAGAAATAAAATTTGGAACAATATAAATATCTTAATTATCTGAGTGTAATGGGGCTTTTAAAATTCTATGAAATATTTTGTTTAATTGTCCATGATCAAATTGATATCATAGAAAACATTCCCTATTTATTCCCAATAGACTGCAAGATCTCATCATCTGCTTTAATTTAAATTCAATAGCTATTGAATAGAGTAGGTCATAAGATAGATACAATGCTGCAAATTCAGATTTCTTAAGTAATTTTGAAGCTTTCTACTTGCTGGTAAGTAAATAGAGTATATATGAGAGTCTGTGTGCTGATAAGCAAATGTAATATTATCTGCAAATAGGCTAAAATGTGAGAAACATTAGGACTTTTTATGCCTGGTAATTTGGTATGATTTCTTGTAGCAATTCTGATTCTACTAAGAAGGGCAAAAAAAGAGTGGAAAAGGAGGTCAACTTGTCTTATTCCTTTCTTGATTACAAAGTCCAAGGATCCATTTGACATTTAATAAGCATTTATTAAGCCCTTATTATGTGCCATGTACTGTGTTATGTGATGGAGATACAAAGACTTAAATACAATGGAGATACAAAATACAATGGAGATACAAAAATGGTGTTGGATTATGTGGAGTTTACATTCTATTACATATACCTATGATTATTTTTATTTGACTTAGACTCATTATACCTAGCATTCATTAACCTTAATTTAATTTAACCTTAATTTAATTTAACTTTAATTTAATTGAAATTAATTTAATTTCATTTAACATTAATTAAATTCATTAAGAATTTGTCCCTAGATTGCATTTACTTTTTACCAGTTTCCAAAAGAATGCCTATTCTGATGACAATACTGGCATTTTATGCCTTTTAAGCTGGTGACTTAAGCGTAAAATTTTTCCAAAAGGCTGGCTGGGAATCTGAAAATTATGAGATGAGGCATTGAGCTTGATATTTGCATCAAGAAAGAAATGGTAAATGTAGACCCACTGATTCCAGTGCTCAGTGTCTATATCGTTGGATCCTCTGCAGATAGCCAATGTGTGTAAGGTAATTACTTGACCTGAAGGAAAAAAAATGCTTCCTGGGCAAAAAGGGTTGATATCCAAAACAATATATAGATCAAATGCCTGGCAAGATAATAAAGAAGTTTTCAAAGAATCCCAGTTTCATGTGTCTGAGTAGGAGTGAGAATCTAAAAACCAGAGTGAGAATTTCAAATTAGAGAATTCTACATGGAAATCATGAGGCACGATACCAGGAAACTCAGGAAAATAATTGTTTAATCATTAAGGTTTCACATCATGTCCATCATATTGGCAAAGATGACAAAAGATAGAAATAGTTGATGTTGGAGAATCATGTAAAGACAGACACACTAATATACTGTTAGCAAAGCTATGAATTGGGAAAATATTCTGGACATATATTGAAATCATGTGAGAACGTCACTAAGCTATTTATATCCTTTGACATGGTCATACCATTATTAGACTTTTGCCTTCAGGTAATTTGACTAAAATAAAGATGTCATCTGTAACAAAATAAAGATAGCAGTCTATTTTTGTGACAGCAAAATACTGAAAACAGTAAATGACTATAGGTCGGGGAAATGCTGAACAAACTGTGGTGAAGAGATGTAGTAGAATATTGTTGATGTCATAAGGGATAATGAACATGAGAAATCAGAGAAACACAGGAAGACTTGTGTCATGCAGAGTGGGGACAGTAGAACCAGGAAAATAATATACACAATGTCTACAATAACATAAATAAAAATGTAACTCACAGCTGAACTCAACTTAATGGCAGTGGGCCAATCTTGAATATGAGTGATGATGAACCTAATTTCTCTTCTCTTGGTAGCAAAGTTGGAGAGACTGTGAGAATGGATTATTGTATGCACCTTCAGATTTAGTCAACTGGTTGATCAGTTTTTATTAACTAATTTTCTATTACAATGGAGGATTCTATGGGGGATATATAGCAAAATGATAATGCAAAAAAAGACATCAATGAAGCATTAAAAATGTGGCATATATGCATATACACAAGGCTCTCTCCTGATTTATACTGGTAAAGTTGTAAGTTCCTATATATACTCTCATTGTAATGAATGATAAGAGATTCAAATGTGAATGTGTTCTTATACTATTTCCCAAGTTCATGATAAACCCATTTTGGTTGGGATTAATATGTTTTGAGAATTATAGAATATGAGGGATCATCTCAGAAGGTATCTATGTTTAACAGATGATAAACCAAATTGTAACTTTCTTTACAATCACGCAGCCTATTAGTGGTATAACCAGGAAGGATTAGAGCTCAGATTCCTGTCTCTAGTACAATGCATTTTGTGGTACATTATGCTACTTATATAAAGGAAAGAAATTTGTTTCATTAAAGAGTGAGTCCAGTAGATACAATTTATATTGAATTTCTTTCAGATTTGATCAAGACTGTGATATTTGCATTCACCTACATGTTAGGAATTGTTATGTCTGCTAAAATGCCAATATTTCTAATAAGTAATTGTTAAAATACTCCTTGAATTTCCTTTCTTCTTTTGATAAATTGTCCAGGAAACTCACTTCCTGTTGTCTTCTGTTTTTTTTGTTGCAATTTTTAATAGCTTCCCCAGATTCCTCTTTGATCATAAGCTTCATGATGGTAAGAACTATACCTTTTTAATCTGTATATCTCTCAACACCTATGGCATTTTGCACATAGCTGGTCCTCAACTATTTATTAAATGCTAAGTGGATTATTGAGAAAGTACCTATATGAACAGGTTTGGTCTGATAGTTCAAATATATGTCTTCTATGTTAATTTTTTAAAAAACCAGTCACATAAATCTCATGCATACACAATCCATAGAGGTCTGGCAGGCTAATTCAATTAGTTATGGTAGAAATGCTGACACGGCCAATTTTTGACCCCTGGCAGAGTGGTCCCAACCCTTGCAAGCTGTGTTGAGTGGATGTGGAAAGATCAGTTCAATTATATCACTATTCCTGGAGGGAGAAGTCTAAGTGTGTATTCTTTTAATGTGATTTAGTTGTATGATTGTCATAGACAAAGAAAAACACATTTGGCATTCTAATTATCTGGATTTACTGGAAGATAAAAAGAACATAAATTGAACCACAAGCAAGCAAACAAATAGAATTTCCCAACAACCTAGCAGCTGATGTAAGAACTGTAATTTTGACATACTACTTATAAAATTTAAGTTAGGCATATTAACACCAGAAGAGTGACTTTCATATAGCAAGGTAAGTCAAGTCATCAAGCATTTATTAAGTAGTTACTATCTACCAGGCACTGTGCTAAGTAATGAGGTTGCAAATAGATACAAAAAAATTGACTTTGCACTCAGGAGCTATTCAATTTAGGAAAGACAACATGGTACCAAAAGGGAACTAAAAAGAGTGGTGTATGTGTTAGGGATGGTGAAGAAATCTAGAAGATCTGGAGCAGGGAACTTACAGGGGCCCTTCCTCAAGTTGGAAATTCCAGGAAGAAACAACCAATCAGAGGAAAGGGCTGCAGGGGTGGAAGGATATTCCAGTGTGAAAAGGGTGCAAGGAATAGAGGGATTTTTTTTTTTTACATTTTAAAATTATCGTATTTTTAATTTTTGAAATAAAACAAGCATTTCTATAACATAACATATTAAAAAAGATAATTGCACATGAAACTGCAAATCTATTATGTACAGCTTAATATTCCTGTTAAATATATAATGAAGCTATCATTGAAATTGCTTCTTTTTCTTTTCTACCCTATAGGTGGCTACCATTAGAATTACATTCATTCAAAAATATATGTATGTGTTTGCATGTGTATGTGTGTATATGGATATGCTTATAAAATATAATGTATATATAAAAACATCCTAGACATACTTCTATTTAAGAAATACATCTTTCTCTAGATGTAGATAGCATCTTCCTTCTTGAAGTATGGGTATTTATGTTATGGATATTTATAATATTTATTATATTTATTTATAATCGTCAAAATGACTAATTTGTTTAGAGTTGTTCTTAAAATAATATCGCTGCTACTGTATATAGTGTTCTCTTGGCTCTGCTCATTTCACCCTTCATTATTTCATGCAAGTCTTCCCATGTTTTCTAACATCATCAAGTTCATCATTTCTTATAACACAGTATTATTCCATCACAATCATATATACAACTCCAAAATTTCCAGTTCTTGGCCACCACAAAGCGAATTGCTATACATATTTGTAGAACAAACAGAATCTTTTCCTTTTCCCCTAATCATCTTTGGAAATAGACCTAGTAGTTATATGACTGGGTCAATGATTATAGGCAGTTTAATAACTCTGTGGTCATAATTCCAAAACGGCTAGATCAGTTCACAGTTCCACCAACAATGAACTAATGTCCCAATTTTTTCACATCTCCAACCCTTGTTGTTTTACCCTTCAGACATTTTAAACCAGCCTGAGAGGCATAAAATATCTCAAGAAATCTTTCAGCATGAGATGACTTCTGGAATGTAATGGTGAAGACAGTTTTACCACTGGGATATAGTGGAGAGACATCTGTGAGTTAGTAGCAGGACCTGAGAGAGAAGTGAATGCACTCATGCAACTTGGCCAACAGAGATCAGGATTGTTTTCAGAACCCTTGTGGTCATAGCCAGTATTCATATGCATGATACAACAAATTGTAAACAATCTGAGTCACTCATAATCTGAAAATTTTTGATGATTTGTGCTTCAAAATATGCAGGACCATGGATGCATGTAATCTGGATTATTAGATTTCATTAATGTCATTCAAATTATGCCAAGTCTGCAGTAAGAGTTGGCCATTAGGTTTTCAAATCCTTAAAATTATATTATTCCCTCTACTGAGGAATTGTACCATTTCTGATTTGCACTGGAATATCATTTCCTGGATGAGAAAACAGATCTGGAGAAATAAAATGACTTACCTGAAATCCCACTGGTACTAAGAGACAGAAGAGGTGTATTACCCAAGGGGAATGAATCTCAGTCCAGTTTTCTTGGGATCTTGAACAAGTTGCTTAGCCTATAAGTGTCAATAACCTGTCCTAATCAAGTGGCCTAAGTGGTCTAAAATCTCTGTGTTCTGGACTAAATTTTATTAGGGACATATATCTGACAGATATACACATATATAGCTCAGCACAGTGCCTGGTAGCTGGTGATCACTTTGTAAATGCTTGTGAGCTGATCAACAAGAATCTTGTGAGGTAAGTATCATAAGTAATGTTATCCCTATTTTTTTATTCACTCACTTTGGTCATGTCAGACTCCTCATGACCCCGTTTGGGGTTTTCTTGGCAGAGCTACTGAAGTGGTTTGCTATTTCCTTTTCCAGTTCATTTTATAGATGGAGAAACTGAGGTAAACAAGGTTAAATGACTTGCCCAGGGTCTCAAAGCTAGTAAGTGTCTGGGGTCAGATTGGAACTCAAGAAGATGAGTCTTCCTGACTCCAGTCCTGGGTACTCTCTCCACTGTGGTGCCACTTAGCTGCCCCTGTCCTTATTGTACAGATGAATAAGCAGAGGCTCTGAGACCAATTTTCTATGGTCTCATAGACAGTTAGTCGGAGGATTTGAACTCAGGTTTCTTTTCATTAGGAGCCAGAGGCTGAAATTATAGGGGAGTAGATGTAAGTTCAACTCAAAGAAAGTTTTCCTTCTTTAAGCATCTAAAAGGGTAAAGGATTGCCTTATAAGGTGGTAGATACTTCTCTACTAGATATTTGCAAGTAGCAGCTGAAGAACCGTAGTCAGTATGTTGTGAAGGGAATTTCTGTCCCAACATGGTTTGGACTAGATGAAAGGGGTAAAAAAATGTAGCCTGCAACACTCATGAGTGGAGCCTGAATGAGATTAAAATGTAATTGGAAAATATTTAACGTACACTAGACCATAGATAATATTAACGTGGTTTCTAAGTCGATATGTGGCCTGCAGCAGGGATGCTTATGTACAGGTTAGTGACCCTCCTTAGCATATGAATTGATACCACTGGACTAAATGACTTCCAAGAGCCTTCTCATTCTAGGAATCTGTGACTTTTCAATGAGAGTTCTGGACGTGACCATGTTTAGATGATCATGATAGCTTGGAAGACTGAAGTGGTCAACAGTCAGTCAACAGGCATTTATTAGTCACTTACTATGTACCAGGCATTATGATAAATTCTGGGAACACAAATAGAAGCAGAAAGACAATCTCTGCTCTCAAAGGAGCTTATATTCTTTTTTAAAAAAATTTTTTAAAAATTAATTTGTTTTTAGTTTTCAACAATCACTTCCATAAGTTTTAAATTTTCTTCCCCTCTTTCCCCCTTCCCTCCCTGAGACAGCATGCAATCTTATATGGGTTCTTACACATACATTCTTATTAAATACATTTTCACATTAGTCATGTTACATAGAGGAATTAAAGCAAATGGAAGAAACTATGAAAAAGACCAAAACCAAACCAAACATAAGAAGAGAAAATATTCTGCTTCATTCTGCATTCCGATTCCATAGTTCTTTCTGCGGATGAAGATGGGATTTTGCTGCAAAAGTCCTTTAGGAATATTTTAGGTCCTTGAATCACTGTGAAGGGCTGTCTATCAAAAAAGTCCTGGCACACTGCGGCTGTTACCATGTATAATGTTCTTCTGGTTCTGCTCATTTCACTCAGCATCAGTTCATATAAGTCTTAAGGAGCTTATATTCCAATCGGGGAAGGCATACATAAAAGGGGACTGAAAAAGAGTGAGGGACTGGAGGCAGAAGGCAACTGGTGCCAGGGCATGAGAAAGGGATATGAGGGATAAGACAAAGTCCTGTGGAGATGGGTCACTCAGTCTGGAAAGGGACCTTTGGGAGGACCTCCTCCTTAATCCTGGGAGGAACTAGGCAATAAGAAGATGAAGCCTCAAGGGGCTAAGAGTACCTCCAATGTGAGATGTAGCCCAGGACAGTAGAAGTAGGAGAATATTGTGATAAACCTCTGAATCTATTTATCTTTAAACTTTTATAAGGCATTTGTTGAGTTTGGCTCAAGTGGACTCACTCTATGGGAGTTAGGGATAGAGATAGGCAAGTGGATCATGACACATTTCATTTTCCCTGTTTTTTACTGATTTTTTTTCATGAAAATACCTGCAAAGAGAATTCTATCTTCCTTCTATGATTCCCTTCTAAAAGTCTAGCTTTGTTCTTTCCAGTGCTGCCCATAGACCTTATGGCTCCCAATTTTTTGTACTGGAGTTCAAATGTCAAGTTTTTGTCAGAGTTACTTTTTGCTTTTCCTTTTCCTCTCCAGTTTTTAAGGTAGGATGTTCTTCCCTTTGACTGGAACCCATTGTGGAGTCATTCAGGACCTTGGAAAGAGACTTGTAATGGAAGTAGAATTGTTGATGAAAGCTTTGTTGTTAATATTTTATCTAACAAAGGGTGTCCCTTTTCTATCTTTTGCATTTTGAAGAATCCGGCAGTAAAGCCAAGCCTGGTCTGTGTGAGCTGTTTCTCCAATCTTGGTTAACAATCAACCTGGCCACTAAACTGTTAAAATTAAAATATAATCTGGTTTTGAGTAAGTCGTATGTCTGTGGGAAAAAGCACTGTAATCCCCCAGAGATAGGTTTGTACTTTCTAGTTGCCTATGAGATTATCAAGTGCACACATATCTGCGAACTGAATCTCCCATCTCTCTGTTTCTTGGGAGTTGTAGACAGAGAGGATTTAGCTTCTTTACATTCATTCCTACCACATACTCTCTGGGTATTCTTTCTCTGTGCTTTCTTATAACTTTGGAAAGGAGCTTTGGAATACACACACACACACACACACACACACACACACACAGAAACACATATATAAATATATACATGTATATGTGTGTATATTTGTATACACATACACATTTGTGTGTATATATGTATACATACATATACATACATATATATACACACATATATATATATATATATATATATATATATATTTGCCTAGCATAAAGTCAAGTACATACCAGTGTGAAGTTTAAAAAGCCTGAGAGACACAGTTTTGGGGTAATTTAATCATTTTCTTAGTAAGGCTGGCAGGTTATTAATAAAAGGATGGTCACTTGGCCATCTCTCTGAGACCAAAGATCTCTAATGGTGGTGGGGTCACCATATATGTGCCCTTCAAAGAGGAGATGTTCCTGAGGGATGACTGATCTCCTTTGATTGGTTAATTAAATGGAAGGTGGGCTGTCTTGGGTATGTGACTTAAGTCATTCAAATCTTGGTCAAAGAGACATAAATTTCTATATTACCTTTCTTGATAATAGGGAGAATCTACGTTTTCCCAACACCTGTCTGAGCAAACAGGAATACACCCATTAGAATTTAGAACTCAGAATTTAAACTTAGAATTTCTTTTACTGTCTGATTAGATATTGATCTGGCTAAATCTTTAAGACAGAAATGTCCTATATGGATTGGTTTCTGGATGAGGAGATAGAAAAGGGGAGAATCCTTGGTCCTAATACAAAAATTAGTTGTTAAATATAAGGGAGAGATACTTACTTCTCACATTGGTGATGAACTGAATTGGGTTTCAAAGACAATGGAATTTTCTGCGTACTGGAAGCATCAATCTGGTCTAACATTAGTGGCTTGTTCATCTTTAGCAAAGATGTAGGATCCCCTGGAATCTACTTCAAGTTCTTGGAGTTAAAATATAGCTACATATTTTGCTTTTGAGGTCCCTGCTCCTAGAAAGGCTATGTCTAAATCATCTAAAGTTTAGTAGTGGCTGACTAGACATTCTTCTGTGTGCTTTTCAGAATGTGCTCATATTTAGTGTATTGTCTTTCGAGGTACTTTGCTTATTCTGGTCTTTTAAAATGGGCTGTGGATAATAGCTCAATCACTGATGAGGAGAGAGCATTTGAAATATTTCAAACAATGCAGCTCTAATTTAAAATCTCAAGTGAGAGAAGCTGTAGTACAAAACCTGAGCCACGAAATTATAGTGTTCCTCCCTCCTACTCTCAACCCCAAGTCTGCTACCAATAAATCCCTGATGATATGAAGTGTTCAAATGGATGATGGATAACCAAATGGCAGGAAGGCAGTGTCTTAAGTGTTAAGAAATACAGGGATTGAAGTCTGAGGGCTGTGAAGGTCTTCCATCAGAGGCTTAATGTCCACTACTGTGTATGTCATAACAACGATTTCTTTTTTCCTACTTTTCTCTTTTTATTTTGTTAATCTGAACTTGATAAACATTCACAAACAGAAATATTTCCATGTATAAAAAGAAAATTGCATGAGTAATTACAAATCTATTATATAAAGCTTATTTTAAAAATATATGATAAATTTAACACGTTAATTTTAAAGTGGTCCTATTTGTTCCTCCTTTCTTAATAAGCACCATGAGGGGGCAAAACCCCCTTACTTTATCAACCATCCCTGTCCCTTTTATGTATATGTGTGTGTGTGTGGGTGTATGTGTGTGTGTACACACACACACACACATATACTTTCTGTGTCTATATCTGTCTCTGTCTCTGTTTCTGTCTCTCTTTCTACACA
>CM053771.1:497984393-498004259 GCA_028658325.1 Potorous gilbertii | reverse complement strand
TCTGTTCCTTCATCTATAAAGTGGGAATAATCTGTACTATCTCCCTCACAGGTTTGTTTGAAGATCAGATTAGATAATGTACATAAAGTGCTCTGCAAACCTTAAATGTCAGTTTTTACCCCACAATTCCATTCAAAGAAGGGACTGATCATAAGTAAGTTTAAGTTTGGAGAAGTATTTAAGGGTATACTATGAAAGACTTACTGTTCAGTTTGTGATTCAGCCTGTAATCCAAATGAAAGTCAACATAAATTTGCAAATGGGTTTATTTTCTATAAATCTAATGTAAAAAAACTTACATGATTAGAGATTGCAAAGATGGTGAATTACATTGAGTGAAATCCTTGATAACCAGAATTATTAATATGTTAGGAAACAGCTTATTAAAATATCTTTCCCTGTCTACTGGCTTTGTTGTAAGGTAAATGGTGATAATATTTCTCTTTTTTCCAGCCTCAGACCTTGATCTAGTTCCTACTACCATGGAAACCCTCTCTGCCATGGTGCCTAAGGTTTGAGTTGCCAGGCAGCCAACAACAGGATCCAAAACAAATATGCTCTCTTTTGTTCTATGATATTCTCTTTTTGGCTTATTAAATGTATTAACATTGTGTGACTTTTGACTTAAGAACTTTTGAAAATGAAGCGTATATTATACACACATAAATATATATGCACACAAATGCACATATACACATATACATTTGTGTGTATATAGACATATATGTAAAATCACCATTTTTATCACCGTATATCCACTAAGTTTGGGTTCTGATGCCCCGTTGTGTCACAGAGATGACCTTGGGATTTGAAGAGTAAGCCACTGAACCATAAACCCTAGAAAAGCTTTAAGTATAGAACTATCAACATAAAATTCATGTCAATCAGCTGAGAAAAAACTTAGCTAACTTTAGAGAGTTACAATCAGAAGGTTGGTCAACAAGTGATGTTTTTGTTTTCTTGTTTGTTTTTGTGTTTGTTTCACCACAACAGTTCATAAGACTATCTACTAAGATGAGATTGGATTGAGATTGATATTGGTGGATGGCTACATACTGATGAATATTTTGAAGTATTTTGAAGAAATTATCTTACAAAACTCAACCATCAGGGTTGCTGCACACTAATCAAAGTGGACCACTTAACCCCAGGCACATCTGGCACTTACATCTAAATTGTTTCCTATTCCTGGAATGATCTCTGTACAATCTCCATGTTGAAATCCTTCCCATCCTTCAAAATTCAGTGCAAATGTCAATTTCCCCCTATGAAACCTTCCCAGATCATCTTAAATTGGTCATCATCTTTCTTTGCTCAGTACACAAGCTACACTTCTCTCCTGTACTGGCATGCTCTACTTTGTAGTGGTATGGATAGTGACTAGACTTAGGATTTCATTAATATAGGGTACTCGTAGAAGAGAAAGCTTTTGCTACCAATGCAGGCTGGTGATTTCTTGGCAATTGTTAATCTTAGAGAGTTGCCTAGAAGACTGACAGGCAAAGTACCTTGCCCAGGGTCACACGTTTTATCAGAAGCAGGACTTTAACTCAGGTCTTCCTGGCTCCAAGAACAGCAACACATCTTCCCCACCATGATGATTTTCACTCTTTGCACTGTAGTTACTCCTATACAGTTCATTCCTATATTCAAAACCTTCCATAGCTCCCCATTGCCCCTAGGTAAAATAAAAACTTCTTAATTTGTCAGTTAAAGTCCTCTACAACTTGGTTTCTACCAACCTTCCTAATATTATTTCATACTGTTCCTGGTAGTAAACTCTACATTCCTCCCACCCTCGACAGCCTACTCCTTCCACACATCTGCCCATGCTTTTCCTATATGTGGAATGCACTCATCACTATCTCTCAGAATCCTGTTGTCCTTCCAAGTTCAACAGAACTTGGGCAGGTCTTTTTTGAAACCATGATGAGTTCCCCCCATCCTAACCCCAAGTCACTCATGCCCTTTTCTCTTTCTCAAATTAGTTTGTACTTACTTGTTTATATGAAAGTTGTATGGCTTTAAAAAATTTAAAATAAATAAATAACAATAAACATAAAGAAAGAAAGAAAGTTGTAGTAATTGATTATTATGTGAGAACTTTGAGGGAAGGTGCAGTCCTGTTTTTCAGCTTTGTATCCATAAGACCCAGAAAAATATTTTGTATACATATATATATATATATATATATATATATATATATATATAAAATACATATATGCTTATGTGTTTTATACAGAAATATCTATGCATATATTCACATGTATATACTCATATACATATAGACACATATTGAGTCTAGGATTTCATTAGTATAAGGAACTCCATACTAATGTATATTTCCATTTGTCTATAACATAGTCTTAGTAAGCACTCTGGACACTGAGAGGTTGTTACTCAAGGTCACACAGCTAGTGTGATTCAGAGAGAGGACTTGAAATCCAAGGCCATCCCTTTATCCACTATGCCACACTGGCTCTCTTCAATATGACAAAGTGTCAATAAATATTTGTTGAAGTGTTACATTTGATCTCCCTTATTAAATTATGAGTATCTTGAATACAGAAATCATGTCATTTAATTTTTGTTTTTTCTTACTTAGGCTTATCCCCTTGTCCTGCTGGTTTCATTTTTTGTCTTTCTATCTCCTAGTATAATGCCTAGATATTATAGTGACATAATATGTGCTTGTTAGTTGATTAATAATAGCCACTCATTTTATTTATCATCTTTATCTTACATTGGTTGAATTGGATATTTTAAATTTTATGGTATTCAGTCTTATGATCTAATTAATTCATTTTGTTACATGAATAACTTTCCATATTTTTATCATTTCTATCCCTTCTCAATAATCATTTAAATTTGTCATCGATTCCTTATCTCATTTTTAATACTTTGATATTTGTTGGTCATAGACAAAAGAGAAGGACAGGTAACATACTAGGGCCAAAGGTATATAGTTGTGGTGGCCAAAGGTGCAGGGTAGAACATCAGATGGTGCCAAAAGGAGTTCTTTGACAATGATTTGATAACAGACAGAATTTTAAGTAAAGGAGTTTTCCTTCCTGGCTATACTATGTAAAATTCTCTTTTTCCAATAAATATATGTTTGTTTCTTCTCCAATAGAATATGCCAAACTATCCAATTCTTTGATATTTAACCAAATTCACAAAAGTGGGATGTGCTCACCCTGGAGACAGGTTTTTGAAGACTTTTTCAGAGTACAGAAGGAAAAAGAAACATGAAGATCTAAGAAAAAGTCAAGGAAAGTCAGAAATGGAAAAATACAAATACATTTTTAAAAAACTTCCACTAGAGCCAGAGGATTGTAATAAGTTGTGAGCTCCAAACAGGCAAGTGCTAGGATAAATAGCACCTTATCTTTTGCATTTCTGGAGATTAGTTTTTGCTATCTCCTAGGTATTGTGGTTTGGTGGAGAGTCAGGGAACTATGACTCTGAGGGTCTCTTTAATCTATTTAGAGCAGTTGAACTTTGGAAGATTCATCAGAAGGCTAGGTGGTCGCAGCATCTCTGAGAATTAGGATTCATTTTGATCTATGTTGTAGAGGATCTGAAAACATAAGATTGAATCAGTACATGAGTCTTCCTCTGGAGGGGTCCTAAACTCCTTGAATAACCCAAAAACCAATTCATTTTTCTTGAAGTTCTCTGAGAACCTGGGCCTGGGCCTAACATAGACCTGCCTGAACCACTCTATAGTAGGACTTCATTCCCTCCAGATCTGTGATTATCTATTTATTGCCTCCCATAGAGTATAATGAGACTTTATTTGCTCTAAGGTTTATCAAGTGGAGATACTCCTCCAGGCAAAAAAGCGCTTTCCTTCAAAACTATCTACCTCTTAAGCAAAGTTCCTCATTTAGTTGCATTAGAGTTTTAGAAGGACTTTCTAGAAAACACAGATTTAAAGATTAGAGAAATTTACTCCCATCTTAGACTTATTATCTAGGTTCCATATCCTGGGTCCCTAGGGATGAATGACTGAAATCACAGAGAGCCACCTGACCATTTTAGCTTAAAGACATTCACTTCATTATTCACTCAACACTCAGGACTACACTAAGCACCAGTCAAATTATCTGGGGTTGTATAATACCATGATTCATCACTCTTAATGATTCCATCTGCAAAGCTGGTAGGCAATGAGGGAATTGAAGTAGGCACTTGTTTTCCATAGCTAATTAATGATGGGAAAGGATTTTTAAAACAAAAACTTAAAGTTGATAGAAATGGGCAATAACCATAATGCTTGGTAACCACTGATAATGAGGAGCCCCAAGGGATTATATATTGTGATTCTTCTTGAAAGACCCCACTGAATATAATGGTGAAGTCAAAGCTCTCTACATCTCATCATACCATGAATTGATGTAACAGGGTTTTGGCTGAAATCCCATGGGAGAAATCTGAGGAATATGGCAGAGGTACCAATATTCTTTTTAATAATATTTATACATAATTTATTTATTTCTATAATTCACATATTGTATTTATATATGATAGCTAGATAACATATAATAAAAAATATAACCTATATATTGTTTCTGTAATAATTAGTATTCATTTTAATAATAGTTAATATTCATATAGTGTTTACTGTGTGCCAGACATTGTGCTAAGTGCTTTACAATTATGATCTCATTTGATCCTTACAAGAACTCTGTGAGTTTGGTGTTTTTATTTTCTCCATTTTACAAATAAGGAAACAGAGGCAAACAGAGATTAAGTGACTTTCCCAGAGTCAGACAAATCTAATGCTAGATTTGAACTCAGATTTTTTATTCCAAGTATATGGAATGTGTCACCTCACTACCTTTTCTACAAGGCTTGTGTTTTTTATAAGACTTATTTAAATTTTTAAAAATTATGAGTGATTTGTAGTCATGAAATAGATTTACATGAATTAGGAGATTATACTGGTCCCTCAGATACTTTGTGTGGACAAGTACTCACTATTTTCCTTAGAAAGAATGGAAGTTCTATGTCTTCTTCTGAGGCTTTGGAAGTAGATGCAATAGATCCAAATCTTCCTCACATAGTTACCATAAGATATCAGTTAAGATATCAGTTAAGATAAGATACCATAAGATATCAGTTAAATAGCTGTATTAAATTAAGTTTACTTGATGACTACTTTGGGGCTCATGGAATGAAGGCAGGAAAGGAGAGATGGAGAGAAGAAGGAGGGACAAAGAAGAAAGGGAGTAAGGAAACAGGAAGAATCAGACAGAAAAAGAGGGGAAAGGAGCAAAGGAAGAGGGTAGAGAAAGGGAAGGAGTGAGAGATGAAAAGAGAGAAAGGAAAGGGAAGGAGGAAAGGAGGGAAGAAGGAAAGGAGGAAGGGAAGGAGAGAGAAAGGACAGTGAAATCAAGATAGATACAAGATCTTGTATTGAGTTCTGTTCATTTTTTTATTGTCCTTAAAGCCCTCCTCTTCTAACTCTCTATTACTCTCACTTGCTCTCCTAAGCTTTTAAGAACACTCAGTCCCAGTTAAGACTACTGTGCTGCTAATTTGGTGTTTCATTTCCTGCATAAATCAATAGACGGAGGGATTTTTTTCAGCACCTTGGACAGTTACATCTTTGCTTAAAGATTACCATGTGACACCACAAAGCCACAATGGCCTCATTTTAGTAA
Organism: Potorous gilbertii; assembly: GCA_028658325.1. Taxonomy (NCBI): domain Eukaryota; kingdom Metazoa; phylum Chordata; class Mammalia; order Diprotodontia; family Potoroidae; genus Potorous; species Potorous gilbertii. The sequence goes on along the minus strand of CM053771.1, from coordinate 497,998,590 downwards.
TAAATCACAAAAAGAATCAGATTCCACTAGTAGCACTAGAGAAAAGAATACAGCTTTGTGGATTCTTGAGCCAATTCTGTTGTGCAAGAATACCATCTGCTTTCTGTTCATGCCTGTAAAGCTTTTCATGCCAGGCTTTAAAAAGTTAATTGCTTTAAAATAAATGGTTTTCTGACCAGGATGAGTCTTTTAAGAAATGAGATAAAGAAACCTTAATATTCTATTAACTGATCTGCATCCAGTAGTGTCATTGTAAACGGGAAAGGTGCCTCTTTCTCTTAGGTGTACATTGGCTAGATTCTCTGGCAATTCTGAGGAGTTATTTCAGGACAGGTACTGAGCTTTTCAAACTATTAGGACTAGCAGCTCACAAATTACTGCTTTATGGATGGCATTGTTCCTTGAGTGATGTGCTGCTCACCAGAGCTGGCATGAGAGACTTGGAATGTCAGTCAGGCACATGTTGGACCGAAAGCATGTTTGTCACACCCACTCTAATATACAATTACAGACCAGAGTAGACCTAGTGACTGCAACCCTGACAAGAAGTGCAAGGTAGTCTGTATGAAGTTAAAAAAATGTAAGTTTTCTCTGGGTCAAATTCTTGGCACCCTGCCTGTTCTAATCTCCTTAAGATAGCTCTAATGCCATTTCTTCCCCCTGCTACTCAGATTACCTTGGAAAAGCCTTTCTGGACTCCAGTTTCCTGGATTATGAAGTAAGGGGGTTAAACTAGATGATCTCCAATGTCTAAAACTAAATATTTATCGAGTTTGAGTCAGATTCATCTATGAACATGAAATCAAAATATTTTAGATTTAAAGCTGAAAAGGATCAGAAAGGTCAAGTCCAACTTTTTAAAATTTTACAGATTAGGAAACTGAGACCAAGATAAGTTAATTTACATGAAAGTATTAAGTAGCATAGATGCTATTCAAGCCCAGATATTCTCATTTTAAATCCAACATTCTTCCCACTACAGTGAAGACTAATTTTTTCCTCTTATGACCAATTTCTTCTTCTGCTAAATGTGCAAAAGATTGCTTTCTTAGAATCAAAGTGCTTCAAAATGTTTAATATACTATGTATATGCAAATAGGTGATTTGTAACAACTGGACTCAGTTGCAATAGCTGTAACAACTGAACTCTGCAGACTCTGAGAATTTTGAAACTAGATGTCCTTGCTGCTTTACCTAGATTCAGCATAGGATATTAAGTATTTCAGATTATAGCTCCAGGTCCCACCAATGAAATGTTCTCTATTTACAGAGTATGCCAGTCACAAATCCAACAGCAAAAGTATTTTTCATGCACAGAAAAAACTGTAAATACCAAGACAGATCAAAGCATTGAATCATTGGCTAATCCCATACACAAATGGGAAAATCGTATTTGAATCTCCCCTTAATCCTACTTAATGTGAACCTCCAATAGAGTAGGAGAAAGACAGAGTTGGTTTATGGACTGGTGCCAACCAGTGCCATCTTCCTTGTGGAGTTCTAAGGATGCTTCTCAGGGCAGGAATGAGTGAAATGAAGCATGCTTGGCTTTGGAGTCATTAGTATTCTATCACAGAAGTCCGACTCAGAATGTTTCTTTCCCATCTCCCCATTCCGCTCACAGACTGCAGTTTGCCTTTCTGTCTCTACCTGGCAGTGCTATTTGTTATTTCCATCTTATTTTCCATGAGATTCCCTTTCTCTTCTTCCTTCAAGTTCACACTTCCTGTTGCAATACTTACATGCTGTCACATGGCCCCAGGGGATAACATAGTCCTGGAGATCTTTGCCTCATCAATGTGGACATTCAAAGCTACTCTGGAGAACCCCTGTTAAGAACAAGAGTTTTAAAGAACAAATCCTTAATGAATCATCATTTTCTTTCTTGGTTTCTTGTTATAAATCACCCCTCACAGGTAACTGCCACCATGCCATGCGTGAAACCTTGAAAATCTTTGACTTTTCCCTCTTTCTCAACTCTTATATCCATTTGGTAGCCTAGATGTCAATTTTCCTTCTATACTGTCTCTCCTATTCTCCCCCTATTCCCACCATCAACACCTTGTTACAGTTCCTTATTACTAACTTTCTGGATTATTAAAGTAACTTCTTATCAGTTCTCCCTTCATCTACTGTCTCCTCACTTCCATCCCATCCCCTTCCAAATCTTGCTTCATAATATTGCCCAGTTAATATTCCTTATGCATATTTTCCATCAAGTCACCTCGATCAAAAACTTCTTACTGAGCAAAGTCCAAAGTTCTTTCCTCAATTTTCAAGGCCCTCCCTCCCAGCCAGGCACCCAATTGTAAACCTTTTTGATTCCTACTCATCCTTTAAAAACTCAACTCAATACCACCTCCTCCATGAAATCTTCACTTATTCTCAACAGAATAATAGAATCAGACACTCAAGATTGGACAGGGCTTCAGAAGCCATCTATGCCAACAAGTACCTGAACAATAATCCTTTCTACAGTTTGCCAAAAGGTAATCATTCAGTCTCTGCTAAACACAAGGCAGCCCATTCCACTTTTGAATAGTTGTACTTACTAGAAAGTTTTTTTCCTTATCTCAGGTCTCAGTTTACCTCTTTGAAATATCTGCACAGTGCTCTTTGTTCTGCTTCCTAAGGCCAAAAAGAACAACTCTGTTTCCTTTATCACAAGACAGTCCTTCCAATACTTAGAGAAAACTCTAGTTAGTAATATTATTCCCTGCTATCCATTTCATACAGCACTTTCTAGTAATCTGGTATATTTAGCATGAATTTTAGATTATATATAATATTTCTTTTATAATGTATTATATAATACTTATATGATACATATATCACAATATGTTTACATTGTATTTTATATATTTATATCATATATAGCATGAATCTTTTATTAGAGCTTAGTAATATATATATAAAAAATCAGTCCTACACACACACACATACGCACACACACACACACACACACACACACACACACACACACACACACTACAAGTTCCATAAGGACAGGAGCACTATAGCCTTTGAACTTCATTTTCCCCTAGCACATATCACTACATCGTAAAAGATATTTAAAGCAGCACTTTTCCTGGTAATCAAAGAGTGGAAATAAAATACCTCCCCATCAGTTACAGAATCCCTAAATAAGTTGTAGCATATGAATGTAATAAAATATTGCTGTAACTTTAGAAATTACGAAAATGATGAATAGAGAGAAGCATGGGAAGACCCATGTACTTTTGTAAAGTTATATTAGCTGACTCAGGAAAATAATAAATATAATTCCTGCAATAGTATAAATCAATTGAACAATAAAAATACAATTGAAACTGAATTTGTGAAAATAAAATGTCCAAGTTTGATGTCAAAGAAGATATTGCAGGAGTTATCTCTCCATTCTTAGCAAAAGTGGGGAACTGCAAGTGTGGAAAATTGCAAATTATATAATACTTTTTGATTTTGTTTGCTAATTCTTCTGAATTCTTTTTTCTCTTTTATTCTTTTCAAGGATTCTATATCATTAAAATGAAAGACAGAAATAAAAATTATTTTTAAAAAAGAAATAGCTAATCAAATAAGTTTAACCTTGCCAAAATCTAAGTCTTGGATGGACTGCTCATCCTTGGGTAGTCAGTTCAGTCTGAGCATTGACTTGCTTAGTGAGTTATTAAGAAGGAAGAAATGGTTAAATTTAGAGGTTGAAAAGCAATCCTTTAAAGATATTTACAGAAACTCAAATAAGAGTGACCATTTGCAATTATTTTTACAATAGTGAAATTCCATAAAATCAGTTTTCATAACAAAGGACATCCGTTTTTCATTTTGTTTAGTTTACTCTAGCAGAGTATGTTTCTTGTAGCTATTAGAAGCATTTCAAATAATTTCCATGGGTCATAAGGAATTTTAAGATTTCAAAAAGCACAATTCACTAACTCTGTAGCATCTTGCCAGTTAGAAATGCTAGGAAACTTACAGTGACATCTCCAAAGGGAAATGTTATTCCTTCCCAGTTTTCATATGTAATAACCATTGTCAGAAAACAAATGGACCTGCGATGAAATCATTTAGTTTTGTGATAAATGTGCAGAAGCATCGAAGATGAAATAGACATTTGATCTAGGAGATTTCCAATTTTTTTTTGCCTCTACACTACAATAATGGGAGGGGGGAATAAAACCTTAATCTACCCACTTCTACTTAACATAAAAAGTGAGACAAGAAAGATACCAACAGAATTAATGAGAATGTGGTTTTTTTCCCCCAAGGACAGGCTGACAAGAGGCATTAGCCATGATTTAGCAATGATTTTAATCAAAATGATCCCTGATAACAAGTCCAGGAGAGTCATTTGCTAAACCTCAAATTAAGCCCAAATAGTGTCTATTTATTGTTATTTCCTGGAAGGCTAAACACAAGGTGATTAATTATTCTGGTCATGGTGACCCAAGAAATAGGGAAAAATGTAAAATAGTCCTCAGCTTTATGTTAGACCCTCAGTTCCTTCCTTTCCTTAATGATTACAATGGCAGCAAAAACATATCAAGAATCATAAAGTGGTGAGACTGTATACAAATGCAAGTCTTGGAACTCTTACTTTACAATCCATATCCAGGAGCCATTGATGATAGGTGTTTTAGTGAATAGAACATTGGACTTGGAATTGGCAAGACCTGAGCTTGAGACCTGATTCAGACACTGACTACCCATATAACCTAGCTCAAGTCGTTTAGCCTCCCAATTTTTTCATAAATGTAGGGTTTGGATTATATGGTCTCTCAGGTCCTCCTAGCTCTAACTTTATGATCCCATTACACTACTAGGGGAATGGAAGCACATTTATATTTGCAATCTCCATTACATACAGAAACAGAAGACTGAGATATTTCACTTAAATTTGAGAGTGGTTCCTAGGTTCCCCAAGGAGAAACAATAAAAGAGTTGGTTTCATCCTGTCCCCTAAAAGTAATAAGAAAGATCATTTCATAGTGCACATGTGTTAGAACTGGTCTATTGCTGGCTAGCTAGATTATAGCTGACAGAAGTGACTCCATGTTTGACCCACCTACGGACTGGAAAATTCCCATGTACCCAATACTGGTTGAGTAAGTTCCATTTAGGCAAAGACTTCAGGGTTCTGCTAATCATAATTAGTTTAGCAAACTTATATTTCCTAATCTCAATGCCCTAGTTGTTGATAAAAGTGAGGGAGAGTGTAGGTTCTCAGGCAAGATCACCCACTGGTGGTCCCTAAGGTGGTCCCTGAGACCACCCACTGACTGCCCCTAAGGTCTCCCTCCAACTCAGAATCTGTTTGGCATATCCAGTTATAAGGTCATAGAACCAGATATCTGAGTTTTCTGTGAAAGTCGTCGGCCAGCAACTCACCCATCCTGCCTATGTTTGCCCATGGAACTATGGGGTTTGGGATGGTATACTTATGTTCCTGTGAGTACTAACTTCCTGACTCGTGATCCTCTATTTGTGTTATTTCTTAGTACCATACCCACAGTGTCCTCACAGCTTGGTCATGTCACCTTCAATAAGTCACAATCAGGATAGACAAATGGACCATCATGATACCACACCCATGTGGCTGTGGTTGAGAAATTCTAAGAAGGACCTAACGAGATTCTTCAAAGTCAATCTACACGTTGATATTTAGCTACTTCAATACAGAAGTGGGCACAAGGGAGGATGGTCAAAATTATGTTGGAAAATAGAATTTGGAATAAAAAACTGAAAAAGGCAATAGTTTTGTTGATTCCTCACAAAACTCATATCTATAAATAATGAACACTTTCTTCAAGGAGAGAGCCAGAAGATCCTAGCTGCACATAAATACAAGACAATGTTTTTAAAATGTACTTGATAGAAGATCAGATTGGATGTTATTATTGCTGATATTTTAAAGAAATATCAAAGAACTTCCAAAATCTCAAGTAATTTGTCTTTACAAAACCCTATCTCTTTCTTTCTTACCAACTCTTTCCATTGAAGCTATATGTCTAAGAATCATGGAGCATCTTGGACAGAATTAACATGAACCAAATATAAATGAGAGGACTCATGTGAAATCAATGTGGACCACAGCACATCCTGAGTGGGAGATTAAGGCCCAGAGAACCATAATGAGTTTCAGTGGGAATTTTATTTTCCTAATCATTTTCCAGATCCATTTCATTAACTTTGTAATTATGCCAAATTATAAGAAAGAAATTAATATCTGCTTTAACTTTCTTCAGATTCAATTTATAGAAGAGCTTAATGATTTAAAAATTCATCTTCCATGATTGTCCTTCAGTGTACCCAAAATGTATCTAAGTATTCTTTCTAGTTCACCCTTGTTATTCCACTAATTATCAGCTATTTCATTAAGTTTTTTGGAATTTTCTCTCAAAATTCTTTGTTCTTAAATCCTTCAATTCTGAATGGAAATTGTGGAGTTATGATGAGACCAGCAATTCCAGGATTTAAGAAATTGATGAGTTTCCAGGTGGGAACCTTTGACTCAAAAATCCAAGAATTTTGATGCAGAAATAATGTCTCCCAAAGCTATAAAATAATCATTTCCACCAAGAAAAGGATAACTGTATGAGCTTCTAGATAGATCAGGTAGGGAAGAATACTAGATTTGGGGGTAGAGATTCTCTTACCATTTTTACAAGGAGGATCTGGCATCCCCACTGATAAACAGGCACTTTTATTTACATTGCAGTCAAAAAGTACCTAAAAATGGCTAATGCTTTCCATATTGTAGTTAGATAGTACTTCCTGAATTAACAGGGAGTGGAGCTGTGATTTCATTGGTACTTAGGGGGAGAAAGGAAATAAATACTTTTATATAGTAACTACTCTGTGCCAAGCATATAGTAAAGTCTAATAAATATTTTACAGGTGTTGAACCTTACAGCACAGGGAGATTGGTGGTAATATTATCCCAAAATTACAGTTGAGGAAACTGAGGAAAACAGAAGTGACTTGTCCAGGTTCACACAACTGGTAAGTATAGGAGGATTTGAATTCAGGTCTTCTTAACTTTAAACCTAGCACTCTATCCACTGCACCACCCAGCTACTTCATATAATATATGGTGTAGGAAATTCCCAAATGAGCCAACACCCTTTACCAATGCACATTGACACCTTCTCTGCAACTAATGGTTCTATAACAGAGCACTGAAAGGTTAAGTAACTGGCCCAGTGACACACAGCCAATATGCCACAGGAACAACCTGAATCCTAGTCTTTTGGACTGTAAGATCAGTTCTTTATCCACTATGACATGTAAATTAAGATTAAATAAAGTGTTGTTTAAAGTGATGGGAAACACTTTTTGGTACCAAGGACCAATACAAAGACTGAAAAATGCATTCAATTATCCAGCTGTTTCTTAATAGCCAGATGTCTGGCATTGCGTAGATATAGCTTCTACTCCCTGTTCTTCACTTCATTCAGTAATAGGGCTGCTTTTCTACTTATTAAACTAAAGGTATGTAGGCATGGTTTTATTTTTCGACTTCCTTCCCTTTTCTCTTTTAAGAAATGCATACTGGTTACTGAATTACACACTGATTTCATGTGCCGTTGCCTGAATCAATCCATCTAATGACAACCAAGGGTGACATCTTTGACTGGAAAGCTCAGGCTTTGTCTAAGAGCAGGGTGATTTGCACAATGAGATCGATGGGCAAGCAGCAGTCTCAGACAGGAATTCCAAACCAGGTTATTTCCCAAGTGACAATTTCCAAATGAGGCCAGAAACATCTAAAAGTGGTTAAAGTCTCTGACGCGAGGCTTGTCTCCTAGAGATGCCACGGAGCCTTTTTAATTTCCTGACATTTTCAGACATGGGAAAGAGTCAGCCTGATGAGTCACCAGTCCTAATAAGGTTTCAAATCCTGTTTGCCTCGGCAGCTGCCGCTCTATTAGTCATTCACAAAAAAAAAAAAAAAGGATCAGGCAAACGCAGGGGAAGCAGTAAGATGAACATTCCCTCCATGGCCATTTTCATTATCAGAATTTAGATGCTGCTGGATATTGTTTGTTTGCCTGGGCTAGGCAGGGAAAGGATTTATGTGTGAGGATCCATAATGTTGAAATGGATTTTTTTTTCAGTTACTACCTTTATGGATGGTACTTAGTCTATTCAATGTGTAGAAAACACCTCTGGAACCCAAATTCCATGAAGATTCTAGAGAGCAGTGTTATGTGACCTAGTCTTTGTTCTTCCTATGTATGTGTTTAACTCATAGCAGCTGGGTCCCAAGAAATATGAAAAAGATCAAAACATAGGGAGTTTGGGAAACCAATTGTTCTGTAATAAATGCTGAGTTCACAGTAAACTTCCACATAAATCACGGGGGTTTAAGAGCACTGGATTAAGCTGAGCCTATCATAACCTCGAATAGGTCTCATCAGTTATCTGAGAGGCAGCCAGATAGAATTGACAGTGGACACATCTTGGAGTTTGAAGATCTGGGCTGAAGTCCACATTCTACAGTTTGAAAGCTGTGGGTCTTTGAGGAAGTCACCCTCTATGTGCCTCAGTTTCTTTATCTGAAAAAAAGTAGTAATACTTTTACTACCTATTTTACATGTCTCTTGGGAGGTTAGGGTGTGTTAATACATAGCAATTTGTGCTGGGAAAACTGGAAAGTAGTCTGACAGAAATTAAACTTAAACCATACCTTACTCAATATTCTGTAATAAAGTTGAGAAGCCTTTGTTACGATTTATTGACTTGTTGACTTGGCAGAAATGGGGTTTAGACCAATTCTGCAATAAATTCAAAATGGATGCACAGTCTGAACATTCCCCAAGAGATAACTGGCTAATGAACAAATAATCCTTAAAAGAAGAATTGCAAATTATTAACAATTATGTGAAAGAATGCTCCAGTTCATCAATAATAAAAGAATTGTGAGTCAGAATCTTAAGGTTTCTCCTCAGACTGACAAAACTAGAAAAGATGGCAGAAGATAGAACTAGCTGAAGCTGGTGAGGTCATAGAAACATAGGAACCTAAATGCATTTTTGGTGGAGTTGTGAATTAACACATGCATTCTGAAAAGTAGTTTTGAATTAGACAAACAAAATAACTAAAATACCTATTTCTTTTGGCCTACAGATTCTACCCCTAGACATATACCCCAAGGAGATGTAAAGGAATGCCATAAGAAGTGATAAACATGATGAATGCAGAGGAACATGGAAAGATTTACATGAACTGATGAAAAGTAAAATAAACAGAGCCAGTAAAACAACCTAAACAATAACTACAGCAATGTAATTGAAAGAATAACAAACATAGAAGATACAAAAAATATTGCAAAATCATAAAGAACAAACTTAGGAAAATGTAAAAGAAGAAGATTTAGCAGTAGCAAATGTTAAACTGTTATATAGCAGTAATTTTTAAAACTCTGTGGTGCTGGCTAAGAAATAGAAAGTTCAGTGGAACAGAGTAGAAATACAGTATGCAATAGCAAATGCTTATAGTAACCTTATGCTTGACAAATGTAAAGATTTAAGCTTTTGGAATAAGAATTCATTATTTGGTAAAAAAAAAAAATTGTTCGGAAATCTGTAAAGCAACTTGACAGGAATTCAGCGTACACCAATATTTTATACCACTTACCAAAATGAGACCAAAATGGAAATATGGCCTACATATTAAGGGAGATATCACAAGAAATTTAGAACGTGGAACATATTGCCTATCAGACACATAGACAGAACAATTTATGGATAAATAAAATACAGAGAGAATTGTGAGGTGTAAAATGCACAATTTCAGTGACATTAAATTTAAAAGAGTTTATACAAATGGAAGAAATGTAGCCAAGATTAGGAGGAAAGCAGAGCATTGGGGGAGGGAGAGGGAAATTTTACAGTTTCTCAATTTAAGGTTTTATATCTCAAATACACAAAGAACTTTGTGAAATTGATGATAACACAAGTCATTCCTCAATTGATAAGAAGTCAAAGGATATGAATAGTCAGTTTTTGGATGAAGAAATTAAAACTATATATAGTCATATAGAAAAATGCTCTAGTTCATTATTAATTAGAGAAATGCAAATTAAAACAACTTTGAGATATCATCTCACACTTACCAGATTGGCTAAAATGATAGAAAAGAAAAATGACAAATATTGGAAAAGATGTGGAAAATTGGAACACTAATTCACTTTTGGTGGAACTGTAAATAGATCCAAACATTTTGGAGAGGATTCTGGAATTATGCTCAAAGAATTATAAAATTGTGTATACCCTTTGACCCAGTAATATAACTATTAGGTCTGTTTCCCAAGTTGAGTAAGGGAAAAGATAAAGAGCTTATATACTATAAAATATGTACAGCAGCTCTCTTTGTAGTGACAAAGAATGGAAATTGAGGGGATATCCATCAATTGGAGACTAGTTGAACAAGTTGTGATATATGATTGTGATGGAATACTACTGTGCTATAAGAGATAATGAGCTGGTTGATTTTAGAAAAGCATGGAAAGACTTGCATGAAATAATGAAAAGTGAAATGAGCAGAACCTGGAGAATGTTGTATACAACAGTGGTTCTAAGAACAACTTTGAATGACTGTCATGATCTTCTTAAAATATTGAATTTTTTTCAATATTTCAACTTTATGGTTATTTAAAAACCCTAGAAATAGTTGAAAACTACTTATATTGGTTGCAAAAATAAAAAGGAAACAAAATGACTACCCATTAATTGGAGAATGGCTGAATAAATTGTGGTTTGTTGATGTAATGGAATACAATTGTGCTATATGAAATAACAAATACAGAAACATGGGAAGACTTGTATGAACTGATGCAGAAAGAAACAATCAGAACCCAGAAAATAATATACAAAACTGTCCCCTTTCATAGTCGTAGTGACCAAGCATTAATTAAGTGCTTGCTGTTTGGCAAACATTGAGAAATAGCAAAGATAATATGTCCCCTGTCATTTTCCTGAGGCCTGAGGGAGAGGGAGGAAGGGAGAGATGAATCAAAAAGGAGAATAAGTGTATTAGTCATGGTACAAACGAATAGAGTTTCAAGAAGTAACCCTGGATCATTTGCCTCCAAATCCTGTGTCCTATGGACTCATGTGACTGCATTCTTTCCAGACCACTTGCTAATCTAGGTATATATCTCAAACCCAGAGCAAAGAGAACCATATGCTTCCCTCATGTTAACAGCTATTTCATGGGCATTGAGTTGCTGATTGAACCAAGCTCCATTAACAGTCCTATTCTCTACTCATACTTGGTGCTCCAGAATTTGCTCTTCACTTTAAATGCAATTATATTTTTAAATGCCCTGGTTTGATGAAAAGATCATGGAAATTATTCATAAAGGACAAATGATTATTCCATTCAACTCTTGTTAACTGAAGAGCAATTTTTATTACTGAACAGCTCTGAGAATAGGAGGTTGCCAAATCAACTTAGCAGTAGTCCATGCAAAACCATCATCCTTCTGGAAAAGGAGGAGAAGAAAATACGTTACCTCTTGGTTAATCTATTCTTTTTGAAGTTACTTACTTTATGATAACTTTGTTTCTTGTTTGTACTTCCATGTATGGATGCATGTTATATGTTAGAAGCATAATGGCAGTTCCTTGAGGGCAGGAACTATTTGATCTTTGTGTTTTTAGAACACAGTTCCCAAGGATCTGACGCAGTGCCTTGCCCAGGTTCTAAAGAATACTGTTAACTTACACTATCATAAGAGTCTTTCCAAAGATTTTCTCAAAGATTACTTCAAGATCTTTGTCTTTCTGCAACGGTGATGCTTCCAAAGACTGTAAAGGAAGAATTCATTTTATCTCACCTATTAGCTTACTTTTGAAAAAGACTCTTCTCTAGAATTGTGTTATGTACATTATAGATGAAAAGAAGTTAATAGAATATTACCATAAATAATCCAAGACAGCATAGTATGGTGGGGAAAGAATTGACTCTGGAGTCAGAGGACCTGGGTTTAAATCCTGCCTCTGGCATTTACTTCCTATATGACCTCAGGTATATTCATTCCCTTCTCTGGATCTTAATTTCTTTATTTGTACATAAAGGGGGTTGAAATAGGATTCTTCCATTTCCAAGTCTGTATCCACCACCATCTCTTTTCTCTGCTTTTCACAGAGGCAGGTGGTCGTCACAAATTCTTATGGCAATGAAGGTACAATTCCTTCTGAGAAATAACACAACTAAACTTATTGGTGATCTAAAGTCCAAGTCAGAATGATCACTTCTGTTTGGCTGCAAGTGAATCTGTAGTGAAAAGCTTGAGATAAAGAGAAGGAAAAGAAGGATTTAACATATGCCTCTCTGACCTTTCACTACTTTGGTGTGAAGGCAGAGAGAAGAGTGGATTGAGAAAGAAGGAAAAAAGGAAACAGGTTGAAACAGGGGAGCAATGAAGTATTCTAGAGTCCTGGATTTCCACTCATATTGAAAGATCAAGACAAACAATGGCCAGACAAGACCTAGAATCCTGTTCCCATCCCTCACCCCGACATACATTCCTTCCCTACTACCTCAGCTACAATGAAAAAAAGGCAACTGTTTTCTGGGTAAATGCTTTCTTTTGAATACTGCTTCAGAAATTTTCTGTAGGAAACTAGCAAAGAATAATAGATAATATCACATTAAGGTTTTTTTAAAGAGTTTCTTTAGTGAAAATGATAATTATACTGTCTATAGATGGCTCAAATTTCTATAAGATTCTAGATGGAACATTTACTTTAAACCATCTAAAAATAACATCTTTTTTTCTTTTGTGTAAAATAAATAAGTAGTTGAAAATGATGTTAACTAAAACATGCAAAAAATAAAAATCCATTTTTCTTGGGCTCTTATTTTCAGCTATTGCGGATTCCTCACTCCTCTTTTCAAATCAATGATGTCATCTTTTCCTCCTCTTCTTTTGCTTCTTTCCTTCTGGAAATAACTGCTATTTTCAATGTGACTTTGCTGATTAACCAAAGAGGTAGATCTGGGGTCCATGTTATAGGACCATTTAGAGAAGGGGTACATCAGAAAAATTAGATCCCATTGGCAGCTTATTTAGCTATTGTATTGCATTGTTCTGCATGCAAATTCTCTCCACAGCTGGGGAAGAGGGAGATTATTTATGAAAGGAATTTACAGTGAAAGATAATGAGGTAGTTTTCACCAAGCCATCAATCTAACTGCTGTTTGCCAAGGCCCCTGGAGTCAGAAGACAGACCATTAGCACTTGGAGAGTTCCACTAATAATGGAAAGAAGGTGACATTTAAAATACTTGTTTAAATGGAAAGAGCCAATGTATGCAAATCCTAGGATATCATCTTGAAGGAAATAATGCCTTCCTAGCTTCTGGTACCATACTTTTGTACCTGACCATTCACACAGCCATTTTTCCCTGTCTTTGTGCATCAACAAGAGTAGAATGAAAAAAAGAGAAGTAACCAAAGTGGCTCACTTCAAGGGCAGTGAGGGCCCACTGGACACAGGAGAGATGGGAACAAAAAACAGTGATGAGCCAAAGATTGCAGGAGAAATTTCTGGGAAATTTATTTTCTCATTGACCTCACAGCTTTTCACTTATGAACCTGACTAAAAATTCCTTGAGCTGAGAGATTTTGTTTTATGAGTTGTCAAAGTAAAATTACTGGTGAGAGGCTAAAGGTATGTAATTACTGGAGAAAGCTAGAAATATATTTGTGTCAACAAAGAAAACCAAATTTCAAAATGTCTCAGCCTCTTTCTCCGTAAAAAAGGGCATGAAAGGAACTCTGAGAACAAGAAAAGAGAACTGTTTATCATCATAGCTAGCATTTCTATATCACTTTAAAGGTTGCTAAATTCTTTGCATGTTATCTCACTTAATCTTCACAAAAATTCTGAGGTGGGTGCTATTATATCTATTTTACAGATTTTACTAAAGCTGAGAAATATAAAATGACTTGTCCAGTGTTACCCAGATAGCAAGGTATTCAAGGCAGGATTTGAACTCCACTCTTTCTGACTCCAAGACCCTCACCTTACCCATTTCACCAAACAGCTTATATAGCATTTCAAAGTTTGCAAAGTACTGTCCATCTCTTATCTCCTTTGTTCTTTGATATACCCCATCAGACACATGATATAATAATCATCATAGGTGAAGTATAGGTATTATTATATAAAGATTAAATTCCTTTAGAC
>CM053771.1:497928669-497983893 GCA_028658325.1 Potorous gilbertii | reverse complement strand
ATGAACACCAGCCTGCATAACAGCAAACAGATTTGAAAGGGCAGAAGTATCTCTGGAAAATGCCCTGGTTTTTGGGTAGAACAACTTTTCTGTGAGTGAAATATACAGCAAAATAGCCACTGGCTTCACATGTGGGGAGACAAGTGAAAACAAGTACCATTCTGGCTTTTTTTTGGAAAGGATGCTTCTTTTTAATCATTTGAAGTCTGATTGATATCTAAGATTCCTCCCAGCTCAGAATTCTGTGATTCTACAGATGTGTGATTCAGGAGATGTTAGCCCCAGGAACCAGCTTCTGTGTACTTCTCATTGCCCATCTGAAGATGGGAAAGTGAATGTATATAAAGAAAACCTAAACTTGAAAGCATTGAAAAATACAAGCAATGAATTGTATGTGTCCCCTTCTTGGAATGTAAGTGTAGATTGCTTCCCGCTTTCAAATGTGTGCTCTTAAAAGCAAACCCATGTTCAAAACCATCCATTCAAATTATTCCTATAAGCCCTCATTGCCCCTCTCTGAATCTCTCCATGACTAAAATCAAATAACAAATATGACATGAGAACAAAGTAAAGGCATTTTCTTGAAATACAAGGCAAATTAAGAGGGGTTAAATCAAGTGAAAACATTACCACCACCTAATGCCAACATGCTCCTTCCCTCACTGAGCTTTTGCTCCTCAATTTACACTCTAAAACCTACAGAGAGAATCTCTATTCCTATTGCAGCTTCTCTATAAATAGAAAAGGTAGTTCCTGTAAACTATACAGTGATGAATATATAAATCAATATCATATATAAATTAGCCTATAACAGTCACAGGCAATTATATAAAATACATAATAATAGTACCTATTATCCACATTAGAATGGCATGCACTAGTCTTGAATATTTCACACATAAAACAATAGCACATATAAGTAAATTTCATACTTTAAGCCAAGCATGTAGACCCTGTGTGCTATGCTATACGTGGACATCATGAATCATAGTTGCAATAGCCAGAAATCATAGAAAAAATACTCCTTGAGTGCAAACACTATTTTCATTTGGTTTTGCCTCTGTATTCCTAGCATCTACTATTGTTCTTTGCACTTTTTTGGTGCTTAATATCTGTCAGTTCAAATACCTAGGCCCAAGACTCAAAGGGTTCCTCATTTAGTGCACAAGGGAATCCCCAGGCCCCTGACTCCCTCCAGAGTGAGTCTTTTTTATTCCCACCAGCAGGCTGCAGGCTGGCAGACAGGGCTCCATTCCTACCTATTCTCTATGCTGAGCTGCTGAAGGCATGGCTATCACCATATCATGGAGGTCTGAGGGGAATGGTATCTCCAGCACAAATTTTTTTCAAGTGACAGATTCACAATACTCTGCCCTCCTTAGTTCATTCTTTTGCCAGGACCACTTTGAACTTCCAGAGCTTCTATTGCATAGTAAGAGGTATAAAAACTAGGCTTCTAAAGAGCCCCATTAGTGATCATTTCTTCAGGTAGCAGGGAATATACTTGTATTTCAGGTGGTCCATGTGACACAATCAACTGGCATTTATTAAGCACTTGCTCTGTGCTAGGCACACAGTTCCTGTTTCTTTCTTCCAAGGTGCTTTATACTATACATCACCTCATTCATGGTGTGCTTAGCATGGCATGGAGTCTCTACAATATCCTCATCTTCATATGTAATGGCTATCCTGATAACCAGCAATCCTCTATAGGGATCACATTTCACCATTGAACAGTAATTCTCCAACTAGTGAAAACTCATGGTGAATCACAGAGTCGGGGATAGTGTCAATTCAACACTATTATTTTAGCAACACCAAAAATACTGTCCATTCAGATACGCAATTGACAATATCAAGTCATAATAACTCTAATATTCCATAGTCTAAAACTACAGTATCGCTTTGACACACAATAACATAACGACTATTTTGAATAAATAAATCTGGTTGGCCAAAGTGTCAGTGGAAAAAATTTGGAGTGTCAACTAAAAGCCTAGAAAAAATATTTTAAAAAACTCTAATAGGTCATAGCACAGCTAGAGAAGGAAGAAAAAAAATTAACTTAATCTAACATTAAAAGCAGTCTTCCTGAAGATAGAAAACAATTCTACGAATTTCAAAATTAATATTTTTTAAATGTCAAAAATAATGGATGTCTGAATTGTAACACAGATTGGAAGTATTCTAAGAGTTTAATCTCAGTTCAAGTTAATGCTCTGAACCTCCATTTTGCCTGTTTGAATCTTACGATAACCAAAACCAAATTACACGCACAACATCAAACAAAGCAGATGACATTCACTTGAAATCAAAGGCAAAATAATCAACAAAAGGCAAAATGTATTAGGAGGTAAGGGTCTGATATCCAAACAATATAAGGAATTAAAGTATATAAGACCCTGAGTCTTCCCCAGTGGATAGATCAAATTTATATAAATAAAATTCTCAGAAGAATTGAAAATGGCAAACAACCATATGAAAAATTATTCCAAACCCAGAAATGAAGCAAATAAAAATAGTCAGCAAGGATATATAAAGTGCCTACTACTACATGAAAATCTCTGTGTTAATTACTGGATACAAAGGAAGACAAAAATAGTCCCTCTTTTCAAGGAACTTCTTATGGAGAAGAAAACATGTAGACAACTATGTTCCTAGACCATACATGGGATAAATTGGAGGTAATCCCAGAGGAAAGATACTGGCATGGGAGGGGACTGGGTAAAGTCACTTGCAGAAACTGGGATATAAGCTGAGACATGAAAGAAGCCAGGAGGTAGAGAAGAGAAAATGTAGGATGGTCATTAAAAAGGTAAGGAGCTGGCAGATGGAGTATCACATTAGAAGAACAGAAAGAAGGCCAGTGTTACTGGATTATGGGATACATGAAGTATAGTAAAGTGAAAGAAGATTGGAAAGGTAGGAAATGTTCAGGTTGTTAAAGAATTTAAAAGACAGAGGACTTCGTATTTGATCCTGAAAGTAATAGGCGTTTAATGGAATTTACTGAGTAAAGGAGCAACCTTGATCAGATCTGCCTTTTTAGGAAAATCACTTTGGTAGCTGTGGAGGGGAAGATGGACTAGACTGGGCAGAGACTTGAGGCAGGGAAGTCAACCAATGGGCTACTGCAGTAATCTAGTCATGAGGTGATAAGGGCCTCTACCAGGGTGGTTGGTATAGCAAAGTGGTGAAGAGGATATATAGAAGAGATGGTGAGAAAGTAGAAATAAGAGGACTGGGCAACAACGTGGATGCATGGGGTGAATGTGTGTGTGGAGAGTTAAGGATGACAATTTGTGATCCCGAGTTACAGTACTGGGTTATTGGTGATACCCTTGACAGTAATAGCAAAGTTCAGAAAAACTTTAGAGAGAACCTTATACTTAGAAAATTAGCAAAAGATGATAAAAATGAAAATATTAAATGTTGAAGGGATTGTGGAAAGGTAGACATACTAACATAGTATTGATGGAGCTAGGAATTGATCCAACCCTTCTGGGAAGAATGGATCTATTGCAGAGAGAATGACTAAAATATCCATGATTTTTTGATGCAAAGAACCCACTACTAAGCACATACATAACCCAAAGAGGTCAAAATCAGAAAAGAACAATTCCATAAATGCCAAAATATCAATAGAAGCACTTTTTGTGGCAGCAGAAAAGTAGAAATAAGGTAGATAAATACAAACTAAGGTATGGATCAATAAAATTGTAACATAACTGTAGATTGATACTACACCATAAGAAAACACAAATATGAAGAATTCAGAGAAATATGAGAAAATTCATGTAAACCAACACAGAGTAAAATAAGTAAACCAGAAAAGTAACATAACAATGCTACAACAACATAAACAGAAAGCACCAAAAAGGAAAATGAATTCTATGTACTATAATGACTAAGTATAACCCTTGGGAAGATTTGAAAAATTATATCTTCCTGTCTCTTTGCAGAGGGGGAAAGGGGTGGGCTGGGATTATGGGTATGAAATATTGCATATACTCTCATACATTTCTGATGTGCCAATTAGTTTTGTTAAATATCTTTTTTTTCTTTTTTTAACAAAATCTTTGTTACAGGAAATTGCTTCCCTGGATAGGGAAAGGGGAAGGGATGCATTCAGAATTAAAAGTAATGTTTTAAAAATTATGAAATTCCAGAATAAACTCAACAACGACTGGTCATGCCAGACTGATTTTATTTATTCATTTGTAATAAAATAAACTGATAGATCAGGGAAATTCTTAGAATACTTAGTCAAGCATTTAATAAACTCTCTCATATTATTCTCTTGGAAAAGATGCCAGAGTGTGGGCTGGCACTGGTACAATTGAGTGAATTAGAAACTATTTGAATAGTTGGACCCAGAAAATGGTCAATGATCATTCAATCTCACCTTGAAGGGCAATTTCCTTTGGAACGTCCAAGGGATCTATGCTTGTTCCTGTGCTGTTTAGTATTTTTTACAAGTGAGTGGTATATAAGCATAGACGATACACTTCTTAGATTTCCATATTATTCGATAAGAGGGCCAGCTACCCTTCACACTTATAAGGTGAGGGAGATTGGGTAGAGTGCAGTTTGTATAAAAATCTTGGGTTTTTCATGGATTGTGAACAAGTTTGATATGAATCAACAGTTTAATATGGCAATCAAGAAAGCAGATATTCTCTGTTGTTTGTCCTTTGTGTTCAAAGAAGACCAAAATGACATCATAATGTTGAGGTCAACGTATAGTGTATGCTGACCCCAGTGTTGGGGTTAATATACAGCTGTGGCTGATCAATCCAGTATAAGCGCAGAAGTCTCTGTCTCAGTTTGAGTACAAATAGTCCATATGATCACTTAGGAGGGAGTTGTCTCTAAATTTGTGCATGTCACACTATCACTATTCCACTTTGTTCATAGAACACAGTCCCTTCTTTGATGCAAATATGCCATGCTAGATGATCCTATGCCAGTATATCTCATGTCTCACAATCAGTACCAAAGTTCTTCAGAGAGACCTTGAGAGTATCCTTATATCACTTCTTCTGACCACAATGTGAACCTTACTTGTGTGAGTTCTCTCTACAATGGACATTATCTAAAGCTATAATAATGGAGGCACATGATCCAGAAATAGGTGGGTGATAGTGTCATCACACTCTTTCCTATTCAGACCACATTTGGAGAATCATGTTCAGTTCCTGATGCCTACAAAAGACTTTAATAAGCCAGATAATGCCCAAAATGGCAGACATGATTTAGTCATGTCATAGGAGGATAGGAAGGTTTAGCCAAAGAAGACAAGACAAGAGAGGATTTGTAGCCAAGTATGTAAAGGGCTATTATCTAGAATAAGGATCCAACCATTGCTCTACATGGCCACAGAAGGCAGAACTAAAAACAAAGAGTGGCTATTGCAAAGAGGCCAATTTCAGCTGAATGTATGGGCACATTTTGTAATACAGCTGTCCAGAAGAGGAATGTCCTGCCTTGGGATGTATTGGGATTCCCTTCATGAATGATCTTTACACTGGATAACAATTAGTTGGGTCTTTGTAAAATGGACTACTTTTCAGGTATTGGTCGGACCTGATCACCATGGATTTTTAGCTCTGAAATCTTGTGACTATAAATAGGATTCTGTACTACCCTCGGAGAATACAATCTAGCAAGGAGTTTAAAAGATTAAATTCATATTTGTTATAATTTATTGTCCTACTTTCGTGTTGTATAGAATCAGTAGGCCAATTTTATGCTGTTTGGGTGGTCCTAAACTACAAGTTCAGAAATTTGTGGTTTAGTTTCTCAGGTTTTACAAAACATAGTCAACTTGATCAATATTTCCATCATCTGACTCACATACCAAGCCCTAGTAGAAGCACACAGTGAACATATTGATGCCAGCAGTTACAGACTGACTCACTCAAGAAAAGGCACAATTAACCTATTAAAAACTTCTCCTCAGGGCTTTTCATCCTCAGTTGTCCCATCAGTGGTGGAACATAGGTAGCCTGCTGTGAGCTTCTTATCTTTTCTGCTCTGATACCTGTTCAGAGACAGCTCTGGATCCACTAGGACATTATCAGTATAGCAACAGAAACTGGATTGAAAATATTTCTTGCATTTAATTCTGTATGCAAAAAAGCATCATTTCCACTTAGCCTCTTTTCCTTCCATTGGGCAGATGCCTTCTACTTAATATCAGATTTTTCTCTTCTTTCCCACTTCCTGGAAGAAAGATAAGTTAGGGCTGAGTGTCCTTTCAAAGTGATTCGACAGTTGTCTGAATATGACATGTGATATTCTCATTCTATTCAACATTAAAGCCCTACCAGGTGTTAAGGTCAACATTACTGAGATGAAAAACAATAGCTCCCTCAAAGAACTGACAGAACGAGAATAAGACATACTGACAAAGAAATACAATAAAGGTTAGAATGTTCTAACTATATAGCAGAGGTTTAACAGAGTTGTGAGAAAATTGGAGCAGAGTGTAACATTTCTACCTATGATAGAATTTCAAAGCTTATTAATGACTTACTAGATAGCTAAATGGTACAGTAAATAAAATGCTACCTGTCAAGTCAGGAAGATGAGTTCAAATCTAGCTTAAGATAGTTACAGGCTGTGTAACCCTCGACAAGTCACTTAATTATTGTCTGACTCAGTCTCTTTATCTGTAAAATGGATATAATTGTACCTACCTTCCAAAGTTATGAGTATAAAACATGGTAATTTATAAAGTACTTTGGAATTTTTTAACCACTATATAAATTCTAGCTATTATAGCAGTGGTAACTTTCAAGGAGGAGGTAGTGATAGACGTAGGCTTTGAAGGAGTAGAATTTCAGCAAGTAAAATGAAGTATAGGGCATATGTTCTGGCTGTTGGAGAAAGTCTATGTGAATGTCTGCATGTGGAATAAGATGCAAAGGGATGAGAAAATGGTGGATTATCTAGTTTGGTTGGCTGTGTGATGTTAGGCAGGTCATTTAACCTCTCTCAGACTCACCTTCCTCATCTGTAAGATAAAGGGGTTAGATTTAATGATCTCTAAGGTCCTTTCCAACTCTAAATGCATATATAATCCAATGAACTATGTTTATGATCCTATGACCCATGAGTTGAAAAGATACTTCAGCACTACTGTAAAGGAATGGTTTGGACAGCAGAGAATCTGGAGGCCGGGAGAGTAATTACTACTGTACAATGCAATAAATAATATGCCTAGTGTCTCCCTACATAATAAGGAGGTAACAAGATAGGATGGGCTTGAACTAGAGTGGTATTAGTGAGAGCAGGGAGTTGAACTAGATTATTTCTGCCCTTCTAACTCTAACTCCTATGATCTCTGGACACCAGAGAAGCAAAACTGAGACGTAATAAAAATGTAGACTTTAGACCCTAAGCAAAGATTCTCATCTGCCAACCTGGTCCATAAAGTAAAACAGCTCTACTCTGATTATTCTGGTTCTCACATAAGTATTTCAGAAAGTTAATTACACTCAAAGTGAGATATTGAGCATGTTGATAGTTTGCAAATCACGTAAACCTCTCCCGGTCAGTTTCCTCATCAGCAAAATGGTGTTAATAAGCCATTTCATAATAGATAACTGGTCAAAAACTATGAACAGTTCTCAAAATAACTGGCAAGTATTCATAACCATATGAAAAAATTCTGCATGATACTAATCATAAGAGAAATGAAAATCAAAAGAACTCTAAGATTTTACTTCATACCCTGCAAATTGTTGATTTTTTTAAATGGCAAAAATAAATGACAATAGCCAATGTTGGGGAGTTTGTGGGAAGATAAGCCATTAATACATCGTTAGTGGAGCTGTGAAGTGGTGCAAATGTTTTGGAAAGTGATTTGGAATTATCCAAATAATGTGTGCATACTTTTTGAAGAAGAGACTCCATTACTGGTCCAGAGAAGCCATCAAGAAGGAGAAAGTTCCCATATACATCAAAATATTTATAGAATTTTTATATTAGTTAAGTATTGGAATGGAGAAGCAAGAGAGAATGATGTCCATCAATTGGGGGATAACTAAGCAAATTTTGGTATTTGAATATTGTAATGTTATTGTGCTATAATAAATGACATGTCTGATGAACACAGAGAAATATGGAAAGATTTATATGAACAGATGAAAAGTGAAGGAAGCAAAGTCAAGTCTACATACACAGCAACTACCACAATGTCAATGAAAACAACTACACATCAAAAATATGAAAAGCAAATGAAACAAATTATAAAGATCAAGTGGGACTCAAATGAACAAATATGAGGAGAAATCCCAATCTACCCCTTCATGGAAGGTGAGAGATTCACAGGTGTTACACATTGCACATTTTCAGATTATTTTTCAATTTAGTGACCAGTTGTACTGAGTTTTTTTCTCTAAAAAAGTGCTATCATATGGCATGGTTCTTAGGAAGGAAAGGGAAGGGATACATGGGCTATCATGGTGATATAAAAAACAGAAAATAACAACAAAAACTTATAAAATGGGCATAATAATTCCTCAGAGAGTTACTAGGAATATCAATAACATATGCAAAACATTTTGTAAACTTTAAAGCCCTTGCTAATGGACCCTATTTATCTTTTAAAATAGAAAATAAACAAAAATAATTCTGGCAACTCTCCTGACTTCTGATTGTCCTCCAAAGGAGTCAAGATCACAGCCAGTCATGGGAGAACAGCTGTAAAACAACATGATCACTTGGGCACTACCAGAATGTACTTTTAAGGCTACAGTGTGGTCAGTGTGCCCTTCTCTGGCAGAGCTTACAGAAGGTCAGTGAAGACCAGTGACTAAAGTAAATTCTGTTACAGTATTACAGAATCAGAGAATTCCACAGAATTTCCAAGTGGAGGGACCTTCAGAGACCCTTTTAACTTAACCTGTACCAGATGGAAGAATATTTCTCCTATAAACATACTTAAGTAATCATCAGTTTGACTCAAAACACCTTCAAGAATGGGGAACTAACTACATTCCAAGGCATACCATTCTGCTTTTGCCTAGCTCTAATTGTTAGAAATTTTTTCTTTAGCTCAGAGCCTAAATCTGCCTTATTTCCTTACATGTAAAATTAAATTAGACGAGGTGGTCTTTGAGATCCCTCCTAGCTCTAAATGGATGATTTTCCAATCATCTAGGTATTTCAGGATCTTTATAATCCAATGTGTTAACTATCTCTCTTAACTTTGTAGTAGCAGAAAATTTGAAGAGAGAGGATAAGAAAAGAGAGGGGAGGGGAGGAGAGGAGAGGAGAGGCAGAGCACTTATTAAACATGTACTATTGCCAAGCACTAGACTAAACACTGAGGTAGAAATATAAGTCCCTAATCTTAAGGACCTTACATTCTAAGGTAGGAAAACAAAATATTTTGTCATTATTGCTAGTCAGTTGGTTTCAGTAATTTCTGACTCTTTGTGACCCCATTTGGAGGTTTTCTTAGCAAAGATATTGAAGTGGTTTGCTATTTCCTTTTCCAGCTTATTTTACAGATGGGGAAACTGAGGTAAACAGGGTGAAGTGACTTGCCCACAGGCACATAATTAGTAGAATAAGTCTTCCTAGAAGAATTAAAAGGGAGGTAAGGAGAAGAGGTAGACAGATGAGAAGGAGGAGAAGTCTGGAGAACGATACCAGCAATAAGTGAGGTAAATTTACTTTTGCTTATACTACTTTTCAAAATACTTTTACAAACATCAGGTTACTGAAGTCTCACTCCTTTCCCAGAAGAGAAGTAGGACCGGCTTTCCTAATTTCTAAATGAGGAAACTGAGGGTCAAGAGGTGAAGTGATGTCTCTAATGCCACTTGGGATCTGAATCCAAGTTTTGTGACATGAAGCCCTGCACACCTTCTGCTTGGCCACATTTGAGAGTATCCATTTTCCAAATTGACTCAGGTCATTGCAGCCCTCTAAATGTTGAAACCTAAAAGGCTCATTGTGTTTGAATGTGGACAAAGCTCCCAAGACTATAGCACATTTCATCCTTGTGACAACCTTCTAAGGTGAGTACTCTTATTAGTATCATTTTCCAGAAGAGGAAAATGAGGGCTCAGAGGTCACACAGGTGGATGCCCTTAGGCAGGATGCAAAACCAGACCTTCCTGACTCCAGGTCTGTATTCTACCACTGTCTTGTGCTGATCTATACATATGTGATTGTGTTGTAGTGTGCATGTTCACAAATGTGTCCTTGTATGTGTAGGGAGATAGGATTATAATTCTACTGTCTTAATCACAAAATCCTCTATTTCCCCTTCTGACAATAGTATATATGTCTTTCACTATTTCTAACCCAATTCTGTTTCCTCTGTTTTTTGGCAGCACTGAGGACATTTTCTCATTTTCTGCTGTCTCCACCCTTGTCTTTGTTCATTGCTACTCTCGATGGGCAGATGATTAGGAAATGAACTTCTCTTACTTTACATCTCATTCTTTCTCTGTTTTCTTACTTCTGTTTGTCTCAATATGTGCCAGCTTCATAAGATTATAGGGAGGCAGCATGATACAGAGGAGCTGTATCATACACACACACACACACACACACACACACACACACACACTGTAATCATGACTCTGCTTTCTTAATTCTGTTTGTTTCCATCTTTGCCAGATTCATAGGCTCTTCAGGAGACAGTGGTAGGAGGAATGAGCACTGACTTTGGAGTAAGCACCACCCATAATCCTGGTCCAGTGCTGGATCAATTCTTTTGGCCCACAGTCATTTTGTTAGATGTATCTGATTCTTCGTAATCACTTTTGGGCTTTTCTTGGAAAAAATACTGGAGTGGTTTGCCTTGTGTTTCTTCAGCTCATTTTACAGATGAGGACACTGAAGCAAACAGGGTTGAGTGACTTGCCCAGGGTGACACAGGTAGTTAGTATCTGAGGCCAAATTTGAACTCAGGAAAAGGAGTCTTACTGACTCCAAAACCGGCACTCTATCCACTGTACCACCTAGCTAAATCTTGTGACTCACCAAGGGCAATCATCCCCATCCCATTCAGACAACCGCCGTTCATTGTCTGTCAGCCACATTCATTGTCTTTAAGGAGGAATTGAACTAGATGATCCCTGATGACCCTTAGAGTTCTAAATCTGTGATCTTTACTTCATATTCTAATTATGGCCATGATTTCTCATTTCTATTTGTCTCAGTCTCTGCCATCTTTATAAGATGATAGGGAAACAGCATGACCTAGGGGTGGGGTCTGGTTTTGGTGACTGTGGGTAGTTCACTTAACCTTTCTGAGAGAGAATATAAACCCCTCTAATAGAATAGAAGGTCTTGAGAAAAGAGATTCCTTCATTTGAGGTAACTGAATCTTCAGTGCTGAGCACAGTGGCTAGTACAGACTAAGCACTTGCTTATTGATTGATTAGGCCCCAAATTCCTCATCTGTAAAATGAATGATTGGATGATATGACCTCTAGGGTCACTCTCAGCTGTAAATCAGTCAATGATCCTATGATCAGGTTTCTTTTTTGATAGTATTTTGTTTTTTTCTAATTACATATAAAGACAAACTTTAGCATTCATTAAAAATTTTTGAGTTCCCAATTTTCTTCCCCTACTTCACCTACCTCCTCCCTATGACAGTAAGCAATTTAATCTAGGTTATACATGTACAATATGACCAAATTTCATTGCAAACTTTAAAGCATCACACGTATCAAGCCAAATCATAAGCATTTAGTGGCTAGAGAGAGTCAGCCTCAGAACTGGGAGGACCTGGCTTCACGTGCTGCCTCTGCTATGTGGTCTTAATCAATGCTTGTTGGCTGATTGATTAGTTCTATGACATTCAGCCAATACTTAACCTTTCAGGGCCACCGTCATCTCTCTAAATTACTTATCCTTATTGATAGAGGGTAATTTTTTCATCAAGAGTTCCCTATGTTGATAAAATCACAGATCCAGCTCCATGCTGAGAATCGATAACAGTTCCTCACTTTCCATCTACACTCTTAGCTATAACATAGTTGTTTCTTCTAAAACTGGAATTCATGAAGAGTACAATCTACTGGTCTGTTCAGCATTATTGTGTTTGTTCTCCTTTTTATCTGCAGGGCGCAGGGGTGAGTTAATCAAATCGTCTTCACTGTCCTTTTGAAATCTCAAGTTACAGGCACATCTTCCACAGCAATTCCTAGGCCTGCATACAGGTCTTGGTAGGTTAGATTTTGGAATTAAAAACTCTCAACCTGTATGGCTTCTTTTTCCATAGACTAGATTTCATAGCAGTAGCAGGAAGAAGTCTTAGCACTGACCCTCTCAGACCATCATTTGATTTCATGCAAATTTTAAAAATTGCAAAGGCTGCATCTCTAGGTCTACATAATCTTCCCTATTTATATTCATTTTTCCTCCCCTTAGTGATGTCCTTGAGCATATTCATCTCACTTATTCTCTCCTGCCTGTGCTTCTTTTAAATTATGACCTATTTTTGCTATTTTTTGAACATCATCACTCACTGCAGATGCTAGTCAGGGTCTTCTCTCAGTGCCCTGTATCTGTCTTCCCCACTCCTCCCACACTGTTTTAAATCTGCTTCCTCTCTAATAATCCTTTTTTATTTCTGTCACCTCATTATATTGACTTTTTATTCTGTCTCAGAAGCTTTGTAGCCCCTACAGTCTGCAACACACAATTTAACACTTGATTATATACAGATTTCTATTGTTTCCTAGTTACTTCATGGCAATCTTCTCTCCTCTGAGACATTGTCTGTCCTGCAAGGGCAGGAGCCCTGTCTCATATCTGCCATTTCCCTACCAATGCCCAACATAATACTGAATACACAATTGATATTTAATTAATATCGTTAACCTGTGAGTCCTCTGATAATATACGTCCCTTGGAAAAAAATCAATTACAGTCAAATACAATCTCACTTTCATTTCCTTCTCTGCCCGTTTGTTATGTGACTTGTCTCTCTGTAATCTATACAAAGATACAGAAGCAGCAGCAAGTATGTGTCCCTCCCAACAAAAGCAATTACCCCCCCGCAACTTTTCAGGGAGCTCTCTTGAATATATATTAGCCACTTTCATTGATGATCCTCGTCAGAACTGTAGAAGACTGATTCAAGGTTGCAAGACTGGAAGTCTAAAGGGAAAAGGTAGTAAAGAACATCAGAGATCTGGCTAATTCAATTTAATTCATAAAGAATTGATTATCTACTACTCTGTACAAGACTTAGTACTACATGTAGGGATAAAAAAGAAAGCAGTCTCTTCTCTTAAGGATTTCCAAGGGAGCTTCCTTGGACCCCGTGCACCAGGATCCAGCCAAGGAGATGATGTGCTCTGCAGAAAAATGGTGTATGTCCACTGGGAAAAATCACAAAATGGAGATCATTTCATGCAGTCCCTTCATCTTATGGATGAGAAAAGTAGGAGATAGAAAGTGAAATGACCTGGCCAATGTCTCATAGTCACCAATGGTAGAATCAATATTCAAAGTCAGATCTTCTGACTCTGAGTCTACCATATCACTTAAACCTTCCTTGTAATGTGTGGGATATTTTCATCATAAGATAAATATATATACGCTTTTATAAAAATTCCACACTTTCTGACATCCTCTTCTGAAACCTCAGAGTGATCAAAAGATAGTTTGGGGGAGCAGGGGTGTCTCAAGGCTTTGCCAGAAGAGTACAAGTACTGGGAGATCCTCCCACACTGGAGAACCTTCAAGGACTGGCCAGTGACGCACTGTGACTTTCCTCTGAGGACCAGCTAAGTTCACCAGGTGAGCTACTAAGTAATGGGTTTGGAGGTTTTTCTGGCACAGTAATTCATGAGGACCCTCTACTGAGGCACAGAAAGGTAACGATCTTCATTGGTGGAAGGAGGCATGCGGTGCAACCTACCAAGTCATGACCCTGAACAAACTTGTGTGCTATGTCTTTATGTGTATGTATTCGTACACATATAAATACTCCACACACATACCATACACACACACACACACACACACACACACACACACACATACACACACACACACACACCTTGGAAAAAATAAATTATAGTCAATTACAATCTCACTTTCATTTTCTTCTCTGTCAACTTATGTGACTTGTCTCTCTGTAATATATGCAAAGATATAGAGGCAAAAGCTTGCTCTTGTCTCTGTAGTGTGTATGTATATGTATAAATTTATATATACATATATTTGTATTATATATGTATGTATATGTATACATACATATATATTATATTATATGTGTGTATATAAAAACCAGTCTGCCTACTTCTTCTACCCCCAGACCAAGCTGTGACCCATGACATCCTCCATGCTTACTCCCTTCCAGAGTATATCATATTAAAACAGTTGTTTTGCATATATTTTTATTTCTTAGCTGTTTTGTATCTATTTATAATTGTTTTGTATTACATATTTATATATGTATTTGTTATTTCTCTCATTAGAACACAAGCTCCTTATGAGTAGGGATTGTTCCATTTGTACTTGCATGCCCAGGACCTAGCGGAATGCCTGACACATAGTAGGTACTTCTTAAGTATTTCTTGATTTGGTTGACTAATTATGGAATTTTTCTGAACTCAACATTAGTTCAATTCCAGATTCCCTTTATCTGTCCATCACCACCCTTCTATCCATTAATAAGGATGAAATATGTACCCATTATACATATTTATCATAATCTTTTAGACAGGCCATCCATCTATCAATCAATGAAAATCATATTCTTCAATAAAACAAGTAACCTGATTTAAAAAAAACATTTGAAATGAAGGAGAAAAGTACCTTGTGCATAATAGGCATCTAATAAATGATTACTGAGTTGAATTGAAAGTATTTGCGAGATTCTGAGCACAGAAGGGGTCCCCACGCTGCAATGACTAAACATGAAATTATCTGTATTTCTTGATGAGGGAAATATTTGCAAGTTATTTTTCCATACTCTGTGCAAATGAGGCATATAGTCTCTCTTCCTATATAGAATAGAAGGTCCCCAGTTATCATAATCTTTCCACATGCTTTTCAGCATGGTACAAGGGAAAGCCTCCTGTATTTGGAGTTAGAGGACATGGGTTTGAACCATGGCTTTGGATCAGTGAGTTTGGACAAGTCATTTTAATTCTCCAGGCCTCAGTTTCCTCAACTGTAAAATGAGGGGGTTGTTCTAAATGATTCCTAAAGTCTTTTCTAGCTCTAAATCTGTGGTCCTATGAATAATTATTTTAAAATTAGCTTTAACAATTTGTTCATTGTTATGTTGTTTGCATGAATGACAGTTTCTCAAGTACTTCCCCCTCTTCATTTCAAAGTTTTATCAGGTTACTTATTCCACTGAAGAATATGATTTTCACTGGTTGATAGGTAGGTGATCTTTCTAAAACATTATAATATATATGGATATAGATATAGAGAATGAGTATTATATTTCTTGCTTTCTCATTAGGTGGGGTGCAGAAGGAAGGAGAGAATTTGGAACTGAAAGTAATGCTTTTAAAAGATTATGATAAAATTCCAAACAGCACTTAAACATTTGGTCTGACTTCAGTGTAGATGACAAGCTAATGAAGCATCCCATTCTGGATAACATTCTTATAAATATCACTCCTAATAATCCTATCTTTAAATACCAGGGACCTTTGCAGTGAGTTTCAGTTGAACTGGATGGAAGATCTCAGAGGTGAATTGAACTACATACCCCTGTTTATTTCTTTTTCACCCTGATTTTCCTACTTTGCCCACATCATCAACCTCAGAGAGGTGTCTATCAGGAGAGTGGAAATGCATTCCATATCAGCAGACCCTTCTTCTGCCTTTCCTAGGCTCTCCACCATCCCTTCCCCCACTTGCCTACTGCCCGTTGATGCTTCTTGGAGATTGTCTTAGGAGACTTCTATACTGGAATTAATGTCCTCCTACTCTTTGCCCTTTCCCTTCTTTAGTTTTCCTAACTGTTCTTCCTCCCCCTCCTTTCCTCCTCCACGAATCTCAGACAAGGCCATTTCAATTAAAGCAGGCTAACCCTGCATCTTTTATGAAGAAGGAACTATCTTCTCCTAGCCATTTTCTTGCTAGATTACCATTTTAAAAATTGGACCCTACAGGGAATTCATTTTCTTTTTACTCTTCTTTCTGAATCTTCCTCCTCCCTTTTTGATTGACTTTCCCGTCACTTACAGCCTCAAGTTGTTTGGCTACATTTCATCAGGCAGATGTTCCATGATTGGGTTGGGTTTTTTTGCCTTGAGCCACTGGAATTACCCCAGCTTGGCCTTCCTCCTCTTTTCACAGCTGATTTTGAGCAGTGGATTATGTTCTTTCTCCTTCAGAACTTACAGAAACATTACCATGGTTTCTAGAGTCATGATCATGGCATGTTTTTAGGTAGAATATATGCCAACAAAAGTGAAAAGCAGGAGGAATGTGTTTTTCCCCTTCTGGCCTTGTCTCAGTTCTCTTTCTCACATATATTTTCAAATCTAAATCATGATTCGTCTACCACTCTTACTAATACTGTAAAAACTTCACAATGTCTTCTTAGCCAAGCTGGAATATCTCCTATAATCCAACACTTCATTCTTAAAGAATATGAACAATTTCTTTCATCTTGGCTTGCTCAGTGGAACCTTCAAAATTCTTATAAAATCTCTAATTCTTAGAGTTTCCTTTTGCTATGGAAACTTTTTTTTCCAAAATAAGTACAATTTATTTTTTAATGATACAAATATAATTTCTTTATTTTATTTTTCCAATTGTGTATAAAAGCAATTTTAGCATTTTATTTGGCTTAAATTTTGAGTTCCAAATTTTCTTTTTCCTTTCTATCTCTCCTCCTTCATTGAGAAGGTAAGTAATTTGATATAGGTTATATAGGTGCAGTCATGCAAAACATATGTACATATTAATTATGCTGTGAAAGAAAACACAGACAAAAATAAATAAGTGAAGTGTTTAGTCTAATGTTCTTGCCATGCAGAAAGCCAAAGGGAAATTTTGGTAATTGGGCAATCCAGAGGTGCAACACTTGGGCATTTTTCAAAGGCATCCTTCTAGCTACATCTAGATATATCCTTGGTAGCTCACCACAGGGTCATAACCAGCAGTGTGCTACCAAACAATTAACAACTGGTGGAAAGGAAGGAGCAGGGGAAAATAAAACACTCGACATGATCTTTATCTTTAACGTTTTCTTCTACCAGTGTCTAGTCAGGAGTGGTGTTCTTTGAAGTGGGGATTCAGTCAAAGGACCATACTTGAGGACCTAGAAGGCCACATGTGGCCTTGAGGCTGCAAGTTCCCCACCTTCTAGATAATCAAGAGAATACTAACTAGTGCCAGGTTTCATGGCATTTGCTGATGTCCAAGGTTTAAATATTCACATTGAAAATTTAAAAATAAACTCTTGCACTTATACAAACTTGTACAGGTTCAAGAGTTTATTGTTAAATTTTTGTCACTATTTATAACCACCACTGGCATCCTTATGCCATAATCCTGAACTTCAGCACAGTTCCAGAACCTCAGGAACTCGTAAGACAATAATGGGAATTTTTTAGACTGTACTGACTTAGAATGAATTTGTCTGTTCACTTGCACCAACTCCTGTATGTCACATGTCTGTCACCTTCTGAATAGTTTGTAGGGAAACCAAATCATAAATCTGAAACTGAGAAAGACATCAGAGATCATCTAGTTCAATGCCCTCATTTTACAGATAAGGTAATTTAGAACCTGAGAACTGAAGGAATTCACTTGTTCAAGGTACACATGGATAATAAATAGTAGAGATAAATTTTGAACACAGCTCTTCTTATTCCAAATCCAGGGTGCTTTCACTTTAGCATCTTGATTTCCTTCAGAAAATATGAAAATTGTTCCTCTAAGCCTTGAGATCTGTTTTTCCCTAGAGTGTCTGTGGGTTACTTTAGTCTCAAGAAAACCACTGTAGTTTCTCTCTTGGGGAACAATCTTAGCCCATACCTTTAGAGATATGCCAAAACATGAACATGTAAAATTATCTGATGGAAAAGGATGCTAGGTATTCCAAAATAATGCTTTTTAGAAGATTATCATTCTCTAGTCCCCTCCCTCTAATTTATCTCTCATTGTCACAAAATTCTTTCCTATATTTAGGCTAAGTTTTCTTTTGTTTCTTTTTTAAATACTTGGCAGATCCTATTTTTGAGATCCACCGAACTTTATTTTTCTTCTTTTTATGAACAGGGAGAGAACCATATGATGCTCATTGAATCCATAAAAGCCAAGACAAGGATACCTAGTTTGTCTTTGCCAAGGATATATGTCCATGTTCTCTATATGTAGAGTGGGAAAGGTGGGATGCACAGTACCTCAGTAGTTAGCAATTAGGAGTTGGCTATCTAGAGATCCACTTAGGAATCTCCAAAGCAGGAGGCAGCCTATAAATGCAAAATTCTCTGTAAGGTATCTGGGACCCTCCCCTCTCCCAATATCTAACTCAATTAAAGGTTGCATTACACTCTTAAGTCTATGAAATGCATGCTGAGTATACTCGAGCTTAATACATATGTGATTTATGTTTACATGAAAGTTTTGTTCCTTTTTCATTTTCATTTTTAGTAGTTAAACATCATTTTTATCTCCCTTTGACTCATGAGGGATATCTGAGTAATTAATGATTTGTTAAATTTAGAGGAATTCCTTGAGCCCTTGTTTATTACACATTTGCTCTCATTCCTTTCTGTGTGTTTTTGTTCTCCAATTTTCCCTTACATACTACCTTTTAGACCCTTCTACCCCCTACTCAGAAGAGATTTCTTAGAAAGGACCTAGGAGCAAATTATAACTGCAGGGGAAAATTACCCTTATTCACTCTTTCCCATTGTTTGTTTGCTTTTTGATTTTCACGAACTTGCCAGAGCACTGTGTTTACCATTAAAAGCAACAACTGGCTTCTAAGGTGTTTCCTGAAGCATATAAAGATCTGGGGCAGGAGGGGTTTAATGGATTATAGTCCCTCCTTATATTACTCCCAAAAGGTGCTGACCCTGATGACTTCCGCTTAGAGAAGCCAGGATGCTCACTGAATGAAAAGAGCCACAACTTTGAGTTTGAGAACCAGAATTTGTCTTACAGTGCCAACAAAAGAACATTCTTTTTATCTCAGTGGGTTTCCATATTTTTTAACTAAAGGCCTACTCATCCTGAAGATAGAAGCCTTTATATTCAGAGACACAGAGAGAAGCAAAAGAGTGCATCAATTTCATTTTCATTTGTACATTCACTCTCAAGATTCAACAAACATTTATTAAGCCTATTAAGTGCTGGGAATTGGGATTACATTCCCAAGAAACTTATGATTTCCCTTCTGCTGAGAGCTGCCAACTCTTTATTTCCCTCCAGATATGTACAAGACAATTTTTCAATAATATTTTATTTCTTTCCCAATTAAATGTTAAAACAATTTTTTAATATTTGTGTTTTGAAAGTTTTGATTTCCAAATTCTATTCCTCCCTCCTTTCCCTCCCCCTTCCTGATATAGTAAACAATCTGATATAGCGTACATATGTCCAATCATATAAAACATTTCCATATTAGTCATTTTGCACAAGAAGACTCAGGAAAATGGAAGGAAGGAAGGAAGGAAGGAAGGAAGGAAGGAAGGAAGGAAGGAAAGACGGAAGGGAAAAACAGCATGCTTCTGTCTGTATTCAAACTATCAGTTCTTTCTCTGGTGGTAGAAAGCACGAGTCCTTTGGGATTGCCTTGGATCATTCTATTGGTGAAAACAGTTAATTCCATTTGTCAATTGTAGAATGACTTTTATTTGTATAAATTTGCCTCAGTTCTCTATATTTTGAGAAATGAGGCCTTTATCAGAGATACTTGCTGCTAATTTTTCCTTCAGTTTTCTGCTTTCCTTTTAATTTGGGCTGCATTAGGTTTATTTGTGCCAAAACTTTTTAATCTTAAGGTATCAAAATTATCTCTTATGCTTTGTAATGCTCTTTATATCTTCTTCAGTCCTTAACTATTCCCTTATCTATAGGGATAAACGATTCCATATGCTCCTAATTTGCTTATGGTATCATCCTTTATGTGTAAATCATATACTGATTTTGACTTATCTTGTTATATAAGGTGAGAAGTTGGTCTATACCTAGTTCCTGCCATACTGTTTTCCAGTTTTTCTAGCAGTTTTTGTTAAACAAGTTTTTGTTCCAAAGGTTTTGATCTTTGGGTTTATCATATACTAGATTATTATAGTCATTTACTATAATATAAATAATAATGTAATATAATCTATCTGATCTTCCACTTTATTTGTTAGCCAGTGCCAAATTATTTTATAATTACAAAGTTATAATACAGTTTTGAGATCTGTATGTTCAAGACAGTTTAAGAAAACTACTATGCTAAAAACCAGCTATGTAAGCAGTTCATACACTGAACCTAGTTTATGACTGACATGGTCAGTCAGTTGATGGCATTGTTTATGGGTGAGAAGCCAAATTTGATCACATGCTATAAAAGAGGAATGAATTTAAAAGGAAGAGAAGGTGCTAGGTGGGAAAAGGTACTTTGGGGAACTTGAAAAGTAACAGAAAGAGAAAAAGTTCTATTATAATGAGTATAAAAGAAAGATCAAGGAAAACTAAGTAGGTTATAAAGCTAAGGTAAAGTGAGTTGCAGGTAAGGGCAGTCAATCAAACTTTACATCAACCTGACTTTTTACATTTGAATACTTGAGAATGACATGGAAAAATTCAAATGAGAAAGAATATAAATTTAGTCCTAATTAGTACCTGAAGTGCAAATATTCATCCCCATCGATCAATAGGCATTTATCAATACCTAATATTTCCAACTACAGTACTATGCTGGAGATAAAAATAAAAAGAATGAAATAAGCTACTCACAAGGAGTTGACATTATACCATCACTCTCTAAAACAGTGTATGATTTAATTGACTACATACTCCCGTATGGATGTAATTGTTACTGGCTGCTAGAGAGTACATCTGGAGTTAGCCTAGTTCAAATTCAGTGTCAGACACCAACTGTGTGATCCCGGGCAAATCACTTAACTGATGTCTGCCTCAGTTTCATCCTCTGTAAAATGTACCTACTTCCCATGATGGTTATGAATTTATGAAGTACTTTGTAACATTAAAATGCTGTATGAATGCTAACAATTATTTTTATTTCAAAGTGGCTTGATTTCTTTGGAATGTGTTCTTCCTTCATTGTTTCAAGTTACAACCTCTCTATAGTTTACACTTCTAGAGTCTCTGCGGCCAAAACATTCTTCACCTTACCTAGTGGTGAATTTCTAGGAATTTAACATACCTTGTCTTTGAATGATGGACCCATCACTGGGCCCATAGTTAGAGACATACCTTTTTAAAAAAATCAAAGCAATTAAATTTCAGCTATTGATCAAGATACTCACATTTGTTTACACATTTTTAAAGTACTACTCTTTAAATGAAAAGCTACTTGTCAGAACTTAAAATCTTAGAGCTGGGAGGGACCTTAAGGATGAGCTTACCCAACATCCTCTTGTAGAAGATAAGGAAACTAGAACCCAAAGTTAGGAAGTGATTTGTCCAAAATCACATAGTAGTTGATGGGGAGAGCAAAGATCAGCATCCATGCTTCCTATTTCAAGTTATTTTGTTCCCAATGTTCCATCCCGACTGATGCTCAAACCTTAAAAAAAACTTTCTCAAGCCAATTAGATTATTTCCTATTACTGTTGGTTTACAGAGAGTTTATGGAACACTCAATAGACTCCCTCATCCTGAGAGAGTCTGTCACACTAGGCTGCTTTTGACATGCTGTTTGATTTAAAGTTGGTCCCAAGTTGCCATTGGGAGAGTTTCAGTTGTTCTATTAATTTCGATGGCATGACATAAAATGACAGTGACATGTGACAATGGCAAATAGATAACCAAGAAGCATTAATGAGGCTTAGGAGAGGAATTTCATTGTTTCCATTGGCAATAGTCTTATGTTTGGGCACTGCAAAATGAAGAGTGTAGTTGTCAAAGCAGCAACAGTAGGAGACTCAAAAGAAAGTGTAAATTTATTTCTTACAGAATCCAACAGTTGCATCAAGGACACAAGCTAGGCCATCACCTAAATAAAAATCACTTATTAAAGTGATCCAAAGACCAAGTTGAAGAATTGTTGAGCCAATGTACCTCTGAGCAACAAAGCCTTTTCCTTCACATTTAATTGTCTTCACAAGGCAAAAAGATCCATTATTAACGAACTGCTCTGACTTTGGGATATAAAAATGCCTTTGTCACTGGGAAACTGAAAACTCTAAAAAGAAAATCTCTGGTTCTATGCAATCTCTGATGTATAAGGAAATGTGGTAGACATCAAACATTATAAAACCTCCTAAACTGAAAGAACTTGGAGTTCAATCCCTGTGTGGGGAAGTTCCAAAAGGTTCTGGCTCATTGACAATCTCTTGGTCACAATAGTGTGCTTGGTTATCACAAACCAATCAGGTCAGAGTAATAAGTTGGGTGTTGATGTGCTAGTGTGGCTAGACCACAACTCCAAGGCCAGTCAATTGTCTTGCAAGTGTATGTTATTGGCCATTACTGAGTGAACATTAGCCCAGATACACAAAGACCAAGGAAAGACTCTAGTTTTAAAAGGTCAAAATCTCCCACTGCTTCTGTGGCCATCACCAAGTTGTCTTGACTTATATCTTTACCACTGGACTCCAATGAGAGTGACCCAGGAGAGAGTGAGGTTGATGACTTTGTAGTTCTGCCTCACTTAAATCCAACTCACTTGCAAGTCAAGACATCAATCACCCCCTGATGTCATTCATCCTCTCTGAGAAAGAAACATGAACAACAACAGGCTATTGGCCACAAAGTGGTAGGGGAATAGATCCAAGAAAAGCCATCCCTGCTTTAAATCCTCAAAAACTTCAGTAACCTCTTGTGTCACTTCTGAGATAAAACATAAACTCCTTTGGTATTTATAACCCTTCACACTTTGGTTCCAATCTCTCTCTCAAGACTTACTTGAAAGTTACATCTTATATATACAATGCTCAAGTCAAATTGGAAATGTCAAAAAATGTCAAAAAAAAGTCAAACCAGTCATTTTAATACTTAACAGTCTACCTCCCACCTCCTTGTATCTCCACAGGCTTTAGGTATCCTATGCCTGGAGTCTACCTTCCCACCTCATCTCTGCCTCTTGGAATCCCTAACTCCATTCAAAGCTCAGGTTCTACTTCCTGTGCCTTTCCTGATCTCTCCAATTTTTAGCATCCTTTCCTTCTTTGTACTTATTTTCTTCCTCCTATAAAATGTAAGCCACATGAGGGCAAAGGTTTTCTCCTTTATATCTTTGCATTCCCTGGGATCTAGAAACTAGGACTGTGATTTCATTGGTATAGGAAACTCTGGCCAGGAAAATTCCTCTACTAACAGAGATCAGCAACCACTTCGCAATTTAAAGCTCTCATGAGTTGTGTGGGGCATTGAGACATTGAATGACTTGCCCAGAGTCACACATGCTATTTGTGTTCAAGGTAGGATTTTACCTAGGTCTTCCTAATTTAGAGACCAATTTTCTGGACACTCTACCATCTTTAATAAATACTTATTGACTGAACAACTGACTGAACAAATGGTTAGTCAGTCAACATGCATTTAGCAAATGCCTAGTAGGAGGAAGTTAGGTGGCTCAGTGGATAGAGTGTTATGGTTGGAGTCAGGAAGACCTGAGTTCAAATTTGGCCTCAGACACTTACTAGCTATGTGACCTTGAGCAAACCTCTGTTTGCCTTAATCAACTGGAGAAGGACTTGTCAAGCTACTCCAGTTTCTTTGCTGAAAAGACCCTATGGATGGTTTTGACATGCTGTGATCCACATGGTCACAGAGAGTCAGATGTTTTTGAACAAAGGGCCTACTATGTGCCAAACATTGTAATAAATGCTGAAGATACAAAGAAAGGCAAAAAACATTCCATACTGCCAAGAAGCACACAGTGAAATGAGTCAATGAAAATTCACTTAATCCTGACTCAGCCATGGCAATTTGTCCACCAAGGCTGGTGCACAAAACTGTTATGGATTAAAGTTATTAAATTGCAGTGTCTGAGTGATTTCCCATTTTATGCTTTTCTTGTCATGTTTGGCAAAGGATACTGGGTTCTTCCCTTAGACCAGAGTGCATTTATTTGAACCATAGCTACATTTCAGAAAATTAACAATATACACAGCAAAAGTATGAGAATGTACTAAGCTTGACTTCTTATGCACCAAACTAATGCAGGAGAAACATACTGAAATTCCCAAGACTACCACTCCAGGTTTGCACTTCAGTGCAGAAGCTAAGTAAAAATCTAACACTGAAAGTTATAGACCACTGGTTGTTAATGCCATCAGGAACAATTTTTCTCCACGTCTCAAGCTGCCCCCAGGCAATCTACCAATAAAGACCTAATACGGGCTTCTGAATGTTTTTCCCAACCCAGACTTCAGAACTGACTGTGTTGTCAGGCGGAAAAGCAGAGAGCCAGTTGAGATCTCTTGGCAAAGCAGGGCAACTCTTGATAATCTAATTTGCTGGGTGATCTTTCCTGTGGTTCTGGTTTTCTTTTTTCCTGTTCTGTGTGTATTCCCAGGAAGTTTTCTTGCTGTTTTCAGCTGTATACAGTACAAGCTTCTGAAAGTCTTAAGTTATAAATTACACCAAAGAGATTGGACAGACATGACCTAATATTAGCAAATATAGTCTTGATAAAATTTGTGGAACTCTTCTAACTCTTCCCAGTGTTTCTAACTCCAGTTAATTTTAAGGTCAGAGGACATTTAAACTGGTTGAAAGTAGGTAAATGTAATGAATCTATGAATGGACACAAAAGATATGTACTTTATAGAGGTTATCCCAACCATAAAATTGTATACTACATCATATTTGTGTTTTATTAACTAGATACCCCCTTTTGTTTTCCATTTACTTATATATACAACCCCTGGGATCACTTTTTTTAGAAATGTGATATCCTTTCCTCATCCAAACCTAGCACTGGAAGAAATAAACTACTGACTGTTATACAGATGTTATTTTCAGCATCTGTAATGGAGCATTAATGAATTCATGTGAATTCAAGTCAAAATATTTTCATTTTAAGCATTTTCTATAACTGTACGATGGCAGGGTACTAGGTTTAGTAAAACAATATCAAACTCCATTGAGCATATAGAGGAGATATTTAAAGGAAAAGAAGGTTTTTGTATGTCTCCTGAAGTTATAACATAAATATATATAATATATCATTGATTACATAATGTTATATATTATTTGTGTGTGTATGTATGCTTTATATGGCATAGTGGAAGGTACACTGAGTTAGCTGTCAGAAGACCCAACTTTGACTTCTATTAATGGCAAATCACATAACCTCCCTAAAGCTCAGTTATCTCATCCATAAGCTTTTGTAACATAGGAAATGTAAATATCACCTTAAACAATACTATTAAGTTGCTAACTCAAGGTGACCTAGCTAATAAATATTGGTGTTGAGATTCAAACCCACATGTTAGAATTCTTTCTTTTTTTATAGACTCTTAACAGTTGTACAGCTGTTAATTATTTCTGATGTTTCTAACACACAAACAGAAAGGCAAGAATTCTTCCTGCCTCTAGAGAAATGAAGGTCTTAGAAAAATACAGGAAAGTGGTAATGATGGCATCAATTATTGAAAGAGTGAAAAGGAGCAAATGGATGTAAGAGTTCCTGGGGAAACAGAATCAACAGAATGTGGCAACTGGCTACATATAAAGAGTAAGGAAAATGGAAGAGGTAAAGATTAGTTATCCCTTCTACAACACCACTTACACCATTGCAATTTCAATATATTGTGGGTTAGCAAAAGAAAGTAAATGAGAATTTTGGGGGAGTTTTGTGGAAGCTACAGATAAGAGGAGAAGGCTGGCAGAGGACACAGAGCCTATGACCAAATACTTAATCCGAATTTTACAATGAGGTACTATAAACAACACATAAAAGAAAAGAAGAAATTCAGACTTCTTCTTTGGTACAGAGAAGACCAAAAATATTTTCATGGATTTTCTAGCTCACACAGTGCCATGCCTCTAACGCCCTGCATTGTGGAAGAGATAACTGTAATACAAGGTTTCAAGCTTGGGTGATTATACCTCCCCACTGCCTGCCCTCCTTCTGTTGTTCAGCACTGAGCTTGACTCATCTGTCAATACTGCCTACCACAGATCTACCTGCTGTCAGTGTTGCACAAGTAAATGTTTAGCAACCATCTCTCTGAGGAAAAGAAAAGCATCTCTCCTTCAGTTTCTCTTTTTGGATCTCTTTCAGGAGGTGATTTCTGGATTCTTCCAATATTTATTTTGCCCTCTGGTTCTAGGATATCAGAGCAGTTTTCCTTGATAATTTCATGAAAGATGATATCTCTCCTAGATCTATTTTCCAGATCAGTTGTTTTTCCAATGAGATATTTCACATTGTCTTCTATTTTTTCATTCTTTTGGTTTTGTTTTGTAATTTCTTGGTTTCTCCTAGAGTTGTTAGCTTCCATCTGCTCCATTCTAATTTTCAAAGAACTATTTTCTTCAATGAGCTTTTGAACCTCCTTTTCCATTTGGCTAATTCTGCTTTGTAAAACATTATTCTCCTCATTGGCTTTTTGAATCACTTTTGCCAATTGAGTTAGCCTATTTTTAAAAGTGTTATTTTCTTCAGCATTTTTTGGGGTCTCCTTTAGCAAGTGGTTGACTCACTTTTCATGACTTTCTTGCAACTCTCTCATTTCTCTTCCCAATTTTTCTTCCACTTCTCTTACTTAATTTTCAAAACCCTTTTTGAGCTCTTCCATGGCCTGAGACCAGTGAATATTTATTTTGGATGTTTGGGATACAGAAGTCTTGATTTTTATGTCTGTCCCTGGTGGTAAGTATTGTTCTTCCTCATCTGAAAGGATGGGAGAAGATATCTGTTCACCAAGAAAGTAACCTTCTATAGTCTTATTTTTTGCCTTTTGGGGGCATTTTCCCAACAAATTCTGTAGAATCTCCCAACAAGATCTGTAGAATCTCCATTCCTCCAAAGTGGCACAATCAAGCGTGTTCACTGGTCTGGGAGCAACCAGAAACTTTTGTGCCCAGAATCTGTGAGTACTAGAGTTTCTTCTCTACAACCAAATAGCCTCCACTTCCACCAAGCCAGCACTGGGGGGCTGAGATTTAGATAAACTGCACAATTCCCCCAGGGGCTTTAGGGGGCAGGCAGGGCTGCCACCGAGGGCTGAGGTAAGGATCAGCTGCTCAGTTCCCCCAGGGGTTTAACAATCTAACAATGGATGCAGGCTGCTGTGGGAGTTGTTGCCACCCAATGCAGCCTCTGCCACTGCTGCCTAAGGCTGGAGGTATGGGCAGAACTTGCTCCCTTCTCAGCCAGTTGAAAAAACCTTCTCACTGACCTTTGGTGCCTGTGGGTTGAGGGATCTGCAAACCACAGCTACTGCTACTGGGGATTCTGTCCCCGAAGCCTGTGCAGGTCTGCCTCCCAGTGCCTTGCCACAGGGCCAAGTCTGGGCTGGGTTCTGCTGAACCTGCATTGCAACAGACCTTTCCTGTTGGCCTTTCAGGTCACCCTGGGCTGGAAATCTCCACTCCATTGTTCTGTGGCTTCTGCTGCTCTAGAATTTATTGAGGGTCTTTCTTTATAGGTATTTTATGGGCTGGGGGGAAAGAGCTAGTGTATGTGAGTTTTTTTGCTCCATCATCTTGGCTCTGCCCTGCATCTGCAGATTTCTGAGCTGAATTACTTTCAGAGCCCTGCAAAGATTCTTTGATGCTTTTGAGTTTCCTATGGAAACAAAGGCCCGACTTGTCAATACTCACATTCTATCCACGTTGCTACAGGACATCAAGATTGGAATATAGCAACCATCAAAGAATTGAAAATGAGAATTTTACAAAGGCAGTAGGTAATGTACACAGTGGATCTACATAGGCTGCACTATTTAAGCAATGAGGAATTTGAAGAATTAAGAATCATCAAGGAAATGTACAAATGGAAAAGAAGATAAGCTGGTCACATGATAAACACAAAGACTTGCAGGTAGACAGTATCTGTTGATGTCAGGAGAAAGTAAGAAGCTTTGTTGGTCATGTGACCTTGGACAAGTCACTTACATGGACAAGAGTTACATAAGGTGGATAAACACAGATGCAATCTGCTTCACTGGGGATAACTCCCAATTTAATAAGATTCCAAACTTGTTTGAGTTTTAACTCAAATAATTCAAACTTAACACTTCATACTAGAGGCTCACTTTTTCTTCCAGTAGATGCTTTTTTCCTATGTTTCATGGCAAGATTCTGAAAACAATGTATTTTGACAGACTGGATGTTTTATGATGATGTTAACGTTGGGCAGTTTACAGGATAACTCCTAATCATGTGTTGCTTTAAGGCATATAAAATGCCTTTCATATATTATCTCATCTGATCTCACAACCATCCTGGGAAGCAGATACTATTCTTCTCCCCATTTTACAGGTGAAGAAACTAAGGCTTGGAGAAGTTAAGTGACATTTTGAGAATCACACAGCTAAGTGTATGAAACAAGGTCGGAACCCACATCTCTTCTGAGTCCAGGTCCAGCATGTTATACACTATCTACCATGCTGCCTCTCTGCTCTTCAGGTTTCTCTACCAGTTACATATATATAAAACCTACCTTTCCTATTTTTTTTTTACTGCAGTATTGGGAAGCTAATTAATTAGTTATTTAAGTGCTTCAAATTCTCCTAGAAAGGGTACCCTATAAATACAATATTTCGTTACTATTCTCTTCAGTTTCAGTGATTTCAGGCCACTTAATAAATCAAGAAAAGGCAAACATCTTCAGAATAAGTCTAAGGTTCAAGGAAATTCAACACTGGCATTTAACAGAAGAGACTGAAAATTTACAATTGAAAGCTGGAGTAAACAGAACTACTATTATTCAAACAAAGCTAACACAATGCTGGTAAAATGGACCATCAAGGAACCTTGAAGGGAGATGTACTTATATCTCAGCTTCTGGGCTTGGTCAAAATAACCAGAAAAAAAATAACAGAAGAAAAGGAAATGATGCTGTTGGACCAGGGCTTATGGGAATATCTTATAATGGAACATTTTTTCCCAAGTAATTGCAAAGAAGGCAATTTCGTGGTTTTTATTGAATAGTGCAGAATAATTTAAGCATGCAAAAAAGCACATCCACTATAAAAAAATAGCTCTTTTCCTGGAAGGATTGCCTATTTTTCATGACCATGGCTGAGGGGAATCCAGGCCCTCATTTCTTTATCTAAGTAATGACTTTCCTCATATTCATTTTCATTAAGTCCCACAGTGAGGAATGAGGGTGAATTTAGTTAGAAGATAGCTTCCAGCAGGTAATGTGAAGGCTTAAAATAGCATGGCAAGTATGGTGCATCTGGGGAAATGGACAAAAAATGCACAAAATGAGGATTTTACCATCTGCTTCCCATAATGTGAAACATTTCTCAAACCCCAAACCCTGAGTTCAGACTTCTGGGACTGACATCCTCAAAGAACCTGCTGGGCATAAAAATAGCACTTGATGGAGAAAGTAAAATAGGTGATGCCCTCTGTATGCACATGGGAGTAGTGTGAGGAGGAATGTTAACCATTTGTACAAAGAGAAGTAGTAAACTGCTCACTTACAGAAATTTATTGTTCTTCTGGATTTAACACCAAACATAGATGAAATATGAAGATATAGTCTATGTTCAGTGATAAACTGGGGGAGTTTTAACCTTCCAGCAGCCTCAGAAGAACAACAATGAATTCTGGGAGAGACTAGGTAGTCCAGTAAGTGATATTTTGGGGTTGGAAATTTGGGGCAGAATTTATTTTCAAATGGACAATATTAGATATTTTCTCATTTTTGTCAGATGTCAGAAGATAGACCTATAATGTCCTGGTATTGGAAATTCCTTATGAGGAACTGCTTTCTAATAATGCAAATCAAAATCTGTTCTACAGATATTGCCTTGGAGACACTGACAAGGTAAGTTATTTGCTGAAGGCCACAGTTTATGTATGTCCAAGATAGACTCTTCTGTTGTATCAGTCTCTCCTGTAGTGTTGAGGACTGTGATGGGCCCTTAATGCATATCCAGTGAGTAATGAGTTGATAGTTCCTCTAGCCTTAGTAAAAGCACTAGTTGAGTTCTACTTGAGAATTCTAATTATTTGAAGTCTGCAAATTCCTAAGAAGTTTGGGAGGGTTCTTCCTTCCACACTGAAAGGGCTATTACACCCATTTCATAGTTTAAATTTTATAATTCCATTATATTTGAGGTACTTGTGCCATGGTGCATCTCTCATAGTAGAGTAACTGTTCTCA
The DNA here is from genome assembly GCA_028658325.1 of Potorous gilbertii. Taxonomy (NCBI): domain Eukaryota; kingdom Metazoa; phylum Chordata; class Mammalia; order Diprotodontia; family Potoroidae; genus Potorous; species Potorous gilbertii. The sequence goes on along the minus strand of CM053771.1, from coordinate 497,953,454 downwards.
TTTGACTCTTGGTTCCACAAGGCGATGTAATCTAGTAGGAGTAAACAGGAGGATCACTTGATTTGTTGGTCTTGAGACCATAGAGCAGGACATAATCTCTGATCCCTTTCTAGTACGTGTGTTTTGGCCTCTTTTGGAAGGGAATATATTTTGATGAGTTAACACAGAAATTCCTCGTTGGTGGCTCCCAGGATTGCTGCCTATGTCAGGGAAGACTGGCCAGTCAGGAAGAGTAGCCCAATCTGGAGAACTCCTGCTTTAGGAGTAATTGCTTAATAAAGTCTGAGAAATATTTATAGAAATAATAATAACTGATGTTTGTATAGGGCTTTCCAAAGTTTTTTATATATGTTCTCTTACTGGAGTCTCAAAATTTCTCCAGATATTCTCAATCTATAGATGAGAAGACCAAGGCTGAAAGAAAAGATGAAATATCCATGGTAAAGGAGTTAATGAGTGTCAGAGGCAGGATTCCAATCCTTGTCTCTCCTTTTTTTAAGGTCTGCATTCTTTCCTTTAAAACATATCACCACCTATTTGCTTCTTTTACCAACAATATCGTTTCTAGAACTATATCCCAAAGAGATCATAAAAATGGGAAAGGGTCCCACATGTACGAAAATATTTATAGCAGCTCTCTTTGTGGTGGCCAAGAATTGGAAATTGATGCCTATCAATTGAGGAACGGCTGAACAAGTTGAATAAGTATATGGATGGAATGGAATATTATTGTGCTATAAGAAATGATGAACAGAAAGACTTCAAAGAGACCTGGAAAGGAGAGGACTTATATGAACTGATGCTGAGTGAAAGGAGCAGAACCAGGAAAACATTGTACACAGGAACAACCATAGCGTGTGAGGAATTTTTCTGGTAGGCTTAGCCCTTCACAGCAAGGCAAGGACCTAAAACATTCCCAATGGACTCTTAAGGCAAAATGCCATCCTCATCCAGAGAAAGAACCATAGAAGCAGAATATTTTCCCTTGTGTTATGTTTTGGTTTGATTTGGTTTTTCTCATGGTTTCTCCCATTCGTGGTAATTCTTCTATGCAACATGTGTTTAATAAGAATGTGTGTGCAGAACCCATATGAGATTGCATGCCATCTTGGGGAGGAAGGAGGAGAAAATCTAAGACTTATGGAAGTGATTGTAGAAAACTGAAAAAAAATAAATTAATAATAATAAAAGAAAACAAAAAAAAGAAAAAGTTGACTAAGTCTGAGACTTACTCAAGACTGTCCCAGAAGTTGGCAACCAAGGCAACTCATAAGCCATTTCTCCATGATATCAAAGCAACTGGTAGATTTGGATGCTTCATGTCATAAATCAATTCAACTAAAAAAATAACTATTTGCCACATTAACTTTTGGAAAACTAGTAGAGGGCAAGGGAGAAGGTGAGTCTTATGATTTTCACATTTTACCTGGACATGACATCAACACCAAGCCTTTCATCTCTGGTCTTTCCCTTTCTTGTGGATCTACTAGCCTCTCATTTTCTTCATCATTTCAAAGTATAGCTGGAAACATGAAGAACTGATGTATTTTTTTCTACTCTTCCAAAGGTCTCTCTTCAAACATCCTATAATATTTGCTGTGCAAATAACACCTTCTGCCTAGTCTTGATTTTCTGAAATCTTCTGGAAATATCAGCTTAATCAAAGTTTATTGAACTTTGTTGACATTCTGAAAAAAGTCTCTAAACTTATGACTTAAAAATTCAAATGACTCTGACTGGGAAGACAGCAGCCATCATTACCTGCTCTTTCAATGGTTTTGAATGATTCTATTTTGCACTAGACATTATTTGGAAGAGGAGATGATGGAATGGGTGACTCTTTACCCTAGCTATAATATAACACATTAACATTTATACCTATCTGCTAGTGCTGGAAATGGATTATATTTCTCTTCCAGAAGGCATGAATCTCCAGAGAGCCTTTAGGTTCAAATTCTCAATCTCCACATTACTTTGTGTCATAGACCTCAATTGAATTGAAAGTCAAAATATACCTTGTTTAGGAGAATGAGGCAGGGGTAAAACTGAGTCATCCTCTGCTCACTGAAGGAAAAAGATGATAAAGAAGATAAAAAATCCAAATTATAGGTTTGGCCTTGGGTGTTAAAACAAGCTTCTCTATCCCTTTTTAGATAGAAACAGTCAATCTTGCCCTGCCTTGTCAGACAGAAATGGCAAACAATTTAAATCTATCAGTTAAAGGATAGTGCTTGCTTTTTGACACACTGTTCCTGCAAGTTCTAGTTCCTTGAACTTGACTTTGAAAAGAACAGGCTCTTCTTTTTCAGAAGTCCCTTTAGCATCAGGGGCAAGAAAAGAGATTCATATCTAAATATCTATTCCTCCTTATGACAAATGAAGAGAAATTGAAATCCCTGATATTTTTACTAGAGAAATTAGTTTTTATTATAAATGAGCAGCATTTGGCACCAGAGACTTAGAGAATGGGGTGGTGGAAGACAGGCTGGGGAGCACACAGGAAATTATTGAATGAGTGTATGAATCCAGAGTTCAGGAAATAAGAATGGCCAGGAAGCAAGAATTAGGACATGAGCCAAAAATGAGTCAGAATCAGAAGGCTTTCTGCTGAGTTGGTGAAGTAGGTGGCTGTAAAGAGAGTCAGGTTTTGTTACTTCCTACATATCATCCATTGAGAGTTCTCCAGGTCTGGATTTTGGAGCAGTGGCCCTTAATTCTGCCTCATCATTTGCAAACTAACTCTAAAGAGTATAGTTTAGCTGTATATAAATAACAGAGAAGTTGAAAATGTTCTCCTTGACGAGAGACTTCCTTTTCAGCCCATAAAAGTTTACTGCACTGAGTGAATTATCTGGTCACCTGATTAATTTTAACTAAAATACCTACATGAGTATATAAACAGAACAGACCCAGCAGGGGCTATTTTAAAAGATAACGAAGCAAACAGTTGAATCCCTGGAGTCCTAGCCATCATAGGTTAAATTTCTAGGCCTCTGTGAAAATATTTGCAAACTCATTTTCCCAAGACATCTCTTTACTTGTGCCCTAAGAGGGCTTCATCTCTTATGCACCTTTACCTATGAATTATTCATTTCTTCTTTCTAGCTCTTGCCCCCTCCTGCACTGTCACTTGTTAGTCAAATATATGCGTCATACACTTATCTATAACATTTGTATTTTGTCAGTAACAGGGAAGCAGCAGATAGAGAGCCAGCAAGACCAGGTTTCAAGTCTTGTCTCTGACATATTGATAACTCTTGATGAATCATTTAATGTCTCATCCACCCCCCCCCCCCAGAATTTTCTAAGACTTAGTTGCAAAGCAGTTACCATTTTTCATTGGTAAAGAGAATTGTCCTCCCAGGAGTTTTTCAGACCAATGAAGTCACACGTCCTGACAGAAAGCATAAAAGAGAATAAGGAGCCACTGAGAAAAATTTTTGACAAGTGTCATGGACAGAATAGTTCATTAGGAAAATGATTATGGCGGTGCTGTGAAAGGTAGATTGGAGAAAGAAGGAACTAGAGTCTGGAAACAGTCGAGGCAAGAAAAGAAAAGGATCCAAACAAGAATGTCTGAAATGGGAGCCAAGGTGAGAGACGGACATGGGAGACGGACTAGAAGCAATGTGCATTGGCAATTGATTAGGTGTGTGGAGTAAGAGGAAGGAGGCAAAGAGGCAATGTGCCAAGGAAGGACAGAAATAAACATGGATTAAATGCCTCGTCTGTGCCAGGAAATGTGGCAAGCTCTAAATAAATATCATATTTAATCCTCACAACAACCCTGGAAAGTAGGTTCTATATTAGCCTAATCCACAGATGAAGAACTCAGAAAGACAGAAGTTAAGTAACTTGCCCAGGGTCACTAGTATTTGAATCCAGTTCTCTCTGACTCCAGACCCAGTGCCCGAACCACTGGCCACCTCGCTGCCAAGATTGCTGCAAGTTCTTAAAGATGCTTCATAGAATTGACAGCTTTCCCAGTAAAAAGAGGAGTAAAGCCAGGATGCTCCCTCTCCCTGACTTTATATGATGTAGTTCTAGAAATCATAGCAATGGCAGGAAACAAAGAAACAGCTAAATTGTGGTGCAAGAATACAATGGAATATTACCATGCTATAAGAAATAAAGTGTGATTAATAAAGTGAGATTATATACATATATATGGATATATATATATATATATACATATAAACTGATACAAAGTAAAGGAAACAGAAGCTGGAAATCAAAATAGGCTATAACTAAATAATGTAAATTGAAAGAGCAGCAACATTCAAATCCGAATACTGCCCAACTGTCATAACTAAGACTGACCCTAAAAAGGACATGTTCCCCCTCTTCACATAAGTGAAGGACTCCAGGTTTGGAATACATCGAATATTTTTGTTTTCTGAACTTTTTTCTCCCATTTTTTTTCTTTATTTTGAAAGAGATATTTGGGAGGGATAAGGAGAAAGATTCAGCAGGAAATGCAGATGATGTGAAAATATAAGATACGAATAAAATTTTAAAATAAATATGATGGGGCAGCTAAGTGGCACAGTGGATAGAGTACCAGTCCTGGAGTCAGGGCCACTGAGTTCAAATCCAATCCCAACCCAACTGTGTTATCCTGGGTAAGTCATATAATCCTGATTGACTCAAAAAAAAAAACCAACCAAATATAAAAGCTTTCTAATATTCCTAGGGCTTCAGAGTGTGAACTTTTTCAAGAAGAAATTTTTAGATGAGCTCTGAGGTCCCTTCCAACTCTGCAATCCTGTGATTCAGAGAAAGCAAAAAAATAGTGCAAAATACTAGCTAACCTTTCTCTGGATCGTCCAATAAAATGCAAGTCCATTGAGAATAGGGACTGATTTTTTGTTAGTGTTGTTTTCTCCTGAATACCCAACATAATACTATGCTTATAATAAAAAGCTTCTTGAATATGACTTTCTATAGTTCACAACTCATTGTATATACAGGATCTCATTTTATTTGGTCCCCATATAGGAAGAGGCCTTATTTTTCATAAGAAAGAAAACAGGAACTAAAAACTCAATACAATACTAGACAGTAAGAGTAGTATGAACTAAGCAGACATACCATAACTCTCTGAGTAAGAACATTATGAACTCTAAGTCTAGAGTCAGGAAGACCTGAGTTCAAATCGGCCCTCAGACACTTACCTACTGCTGCTAGACTCTGGACAAGTCATTAAATCCTGTTTGTCTCAGTTTCCTCATCTGTAAAATGAGCTGAAAAAGGAAATGGCAAACCAATCCAGTATCTTTGCCAAGAAAAACCCAAATAGGGTCATGAAGAGTAAGAGCTGACTGAATTGGCTGAACAGTAGCAATGACCTTACGAGATGATCCACAAAAGTACCTGGCAGAGTTTTTTTAAATATTTTAAACAGATACAAATCTAAGCAATGTGAGGCTGTGCTTATGACTTAACCTCATGTGAACATGTATGCGAAGAAGTTGAAGGTTAGAGCACTGGGCCTGAAGTCAGAAAGACCTGAGTTCAAATATAACCTCAGAGAGTGGCTATGTGGCCTTGGGCAAGTTGCTTAACCTCTGCTTCAATTCCTCAAGTAAAAAATGAAGATAACAACAGCATTTTGCAGGGTTGTTGTGAGTATCAAATGAGATAATATTTATAAAGCACTTAGCATAGTACCTGGCACATAGTGGGAGCTGTATAAAGATGCTACCTTCACAAATGATGCAAAGATAAGTGGTGCATCTGTGAGCTGACTATGCTAGCTGTAGTGCTAGGATGGAGGAAGAGACCCATGGTAAGGGAAAAAAGTAGAGAAGGATCATGATCTTTGAAGGAGAAATGCACAACCTTCTGCCAGGCTCTTTCTGCATCTACTCGTTCCTCTCTGTAACAACAAGCACCCTGACAAATATCCAGGATGACCTGCTGGCACAGGTTCTTAGATTTGCCTTTTTAAAGAAAGTAACTTGAGGGGTCAACAGTCTTCTTTAATCATATATACCAGCAGAGAAAACACAAGGAGAGAAATAAAGACCAACAGACAGGGTTTCTAACTGTCTGACCATAAGCAATATACACATCACAGATCAACAGATAGATCCAACTGTCTGACCATTACATACATACATAGTTACCAGAGAGAGAAGCACCAATATCTGGATTTTCAAAGTCAGGAAGGAGTGAAGAGGGGGGGCCTGGCTCCTTAATGGCTACTCAGAGTCTCATCTGTCACATGAACCTTCTTTCAAAGAATAAGCCCCAAGTAAAACCTTATCTCAGAGTATATATACACTTTTCAGAGCCAGAGGGCATCATGACCCAGTGCCTCATTAGCTATTAACAAACTGTATGGGCCTTCCTACAAAACAAGCCTCTCCTAATCAAACTCCCTATAATGCGTTCCACCTGAAGCCTATTAATGGGTGAGGAAGATCTTTAACTCTTATTAACATTATATTCCCCTCCCCCAATTTCCCTTGGGTAGCAAAGAATTAGTCTCAAGTCCTCCAGGAGGGAAAGCTTGGTTAGGGGAATGGGAGGAGGGAATGTTATAGTGTATTGGATGTTAGCCAAAGATACCTGAGACTAGAGAGAGTGCTCAAAGGAGAGAAGGAAAAATGTTTCACAGCATTGGGAATTAGGTAAGAAATAAGCTAAACTTGACCTTTTTCATACCCTGACCAAGGGATGGGTTTGTATTTTCTTCATCTATAGCTATAGTGAGCCTTTGGAAGAGGCAGTGGTCATCGCTGGGACTTAATAAATATTCATGAAATTAAGCAGGACAATGAAAATTTCCATGTGCCAGAAGAAATACATTATGAGTGATTCAGAGTGGGGAAGGAGGCTACATTAGCCAACTTTGTGTAGTAGATCTCTCTATCTCTTCTCAAAGTAATAATTTCACACATACAAAATAAAACACCTAAGATTAAAAAGGAAACCCATTTTATTGAAATACAATTGTCAAAGTATTTTTCCTATCTAAGTTCATGGAACCCATGAAATTGAAGGGTCTGCAATATCCAAATTAAAAACCTCTAGATTGGAGTCAGAAACCTGAGAGCTCAGAAAAATGTTCATTTTCAATGTGGTTATACAAAAATGGACTACAAATTTGGAGAGCTGGTTTTGAAGGATAAATCTACCGCTCTTGGGTAAGAGACCTTGGTAAATGACGAATTCTCCAGCTTTTTTCATCACCTGAAAATCATTTCATGATATTCATCATAAAGGGGCAAGAGTAATGTTTTCCTTTCCCTTTATTTTGGAGCACAAAGGAGTAAAGGCATGAAAACAACTTGAGAATTACACAATACTATGCAAATATGAGGCATTTTTATTAAAAATACTTTATATCAACTTGAATATTCTTACTTTCTGCCCCCATTACAGTCAAGAAAAAATTATCAACAAAATAAATACATCTATTAAATGCCTTTTTTGGGAACAGTACTATGTAAGGCTCTGACTAAACAGAGATCGATTGTTCTAGCACTTCCTTCAAATAGCCTACAATCTAATAAAGGGATACAAAAAGCACCACTAAATATGACACCAGTTAGTATTGATGGGGCAAAAGAAAAATCCAAAATGATGGGAAAAAATTGCCCCAGGTTATGGAGAAACAATGTAAACAAGTTAAAATGTTGGGTGCCACCTTTAATCATTTCCTCCAAGAAAAGCCCTTTCATCTGCATCCTATCACCCACATTTCCAAGGGGCTTTTCCAGAAGTCTGGAAACAGCTTTAGAGAAAATATTATTCCTTAATATTTATATGTGATAATTCTTTCTAGCCTCTCCCTATCTTTGAGCTAGGGAGGTAAGGAAGAGAAAAAGTATTTCTATATCACCTACTATATGCCACGTGCTTTTTACAATGGATTTTCACAATAACCCTATGAGGTAGGTGCAATTAATACCTCTATTTTGCAGTTGAGGATACTAAGGCAAACATAGTTTCAGTGACTTGCCCAAAGGCCACATAGCATGTAATTTTCTGAGGTTGGATTTGAACTTAAGTAGCCCTCAATCCAAGTCCAGCATTCTATCCACTGTGCCACCAACTGCCTCTAGAGAAAAAGTCAATATATCTAACTTGCCAAGAGATTCCACAATGTACTGTATGGAACACCAAAATCTGACAAATCAGAAAAGGGAGGCTGAGATTGTGGAACAGTCAATGAAACCACTTCAGTACAAAATGATGGATATTAGTGTGGGGTAGATAAAGTCATTTTCTTAGGAGTCTTTGAAGGAGCCTTAGAATCTAGACCTAGGTCAAAACATGGGGCAAACTCATTTGGAAAACTATAGAAGGCAACAGACAGCATAGTATAGTAGCAGCATAGCCTGGAATTATAGAACCTCAGTTTGGGTCCCATTTTAACCATTTACTCCTTTTGTGGTCTTATGAACTCAACCTCTTCTAGTAATGTCAAGTGATTCAACATCAGAATCCAATACATTTTACTACTGTACCCTAAGAACCATGGGACCTCTTCACCTGACTTGCAGTTGAAACCTTCCACACATTCCAACTTTGCATGTAATTGCTTAGTAAATGCTTTAGTAAATCCATTCCTTCTATGTAATATGGCATCTGAGTCACACAACAGCCCTGTGAGGTGGGTGGTCTTATTATCCCTATTTTACAGATTAGGAAAGTGAGGTTAAGTATTTTGCCCAGGGGCACACAGCTCAAGTATCTTGTCTTTCTGATTCCTGGACAACTCTCTTCCCCCACACCTAGCTGCGATGACATCTGGGTATTGACATGACATCTATCTTTCAGTGATACTTCAATCCCTGCTTTCATAATCTCACCAAAATTCACCTCTGTCAGTGTCCATGCTCCCTTTCACCACTCCCCAAATATTCTCTATCTACCTCATTCAACCATTAACCAACCCAGAGGCCACCTGCTAGTACTCTTAAATAGCTCTGCAAAATTTAATGATGTGGTACCCTGGACAGCTCCATTCCAACCCACCCACACACAGGTACCATGGAGACACAGCTGTTGCTTGTTCTCTCCCTCTCAGCCCCAAGGCATCCCCACTTTTGACTAGTGCCCCACTTAGGGCTTTGGAAAGCAGAGAAAGTTTTGAAAATAGTAGGAGGTGAAAATATTAGAACAAAGGAATTTAAGCCTACTCTTCATGTGGTTTCACAAGAGGACCAATCTCCCTGAGGTTAGAAGGATCTGCAGTGGCTGAGATCCAAGACTAGATCACAAGGAGTCAGTTCTTAAGAGAATATTAAGAGAATGTCTCCCACCCCCCATCCAACATCTTGCCCAATTTTATGTTTGGTTTCAGCAAAACTTTAGTGAATGACTGAGTCAGTACTAACCTCTGTAGCCATAAACATAGCTAATAATACAGCAGTATAGAAATATCTGTTTCACCTCATGTTTGTTGTTGAATTTAGAGCATATTTCTAAGAATTAAAAATATGAGAGGGAAAGAGTGGGTGTGTATACGAGTAGCATTTAGAGAAGCAAGCCTAATTAAACTTGTCTTGCTTTTGCCAATTTTATGATTAGAAGAGAAAAAAGAAATTTATTTTTAAGGAAGTACCATCCCTCAAGCCAAAACAGACAATAAGATCCTTTCCACCTCTAGCATTGCTGATGCTAATAACAGGTTTATGAAGGACAAAAATTAAGGGGACAGACTTTCATGTTCCAATTCCTTCATGCAGGAGATGCCTATTAATCTCCTACTGCAGGCTATTCCTGAGCTTGATTCTCTACAGTTCTACTAGTATGTATGCTTACCACCTTGATTTTTTTTGTTTGTTTTGTTTTTAATTAAAGGGGCCAACCCTTAACTCACTTCTTAAAGAGGTAAGGCCTATTCCCTGAATGGGTATTAATTAACTTTAAGTGAGTACCTGAAAAGGCCTTAACCTAAAAGGGCAAGGGTCTCCCATTGCATCCTAGACCATCTCCAGTCATCTTGATGAATATCTGGTCACTGAATCCAGATGGCTCAGGAGGAGAAAGTGAGGCTAGTGGCCTTGTACAGCCCTCCCTCACTCAAATCAAAGTCAACTGCAAGTCATGTCATCATTTCCCTGAAAACAAAGGACAAACACAACAACAACCATGTGCTCCAGGATGATGTAATTGTCAGGTACCAACCTTCCTCTGCTTCTTCCTCCAGGTTCCCATAGAAAAGATTATTTCCCAGGTGGACTATATATTTGTTAGAAAAACATTTTCTTCATGAGAGTGGAATAACTATTGGCCCACTGGGAAAAGTCTCACTGATGTTGTTCATTCATCAGACCTAGTGCATTGTGACTCCTACTGGCTCTACCACAAGAACTGAATACTGAGGATATTATTAGCCAGTCAAATCAAAAAGTATTTATTAAGCACATGCTATATGCCAAGCATTGTGTTAAGTACTAGAAATACAAAGAAAGTTTTTTTAAAAAACCTGCTCTTGAGCTCATAGTCTAATATGGGAGATATATATCATATATACATATATATACATATATATGTATATATGATAAATTGGAGATAATCTCAGAAGGAAGGCACTAAGATTAAGGACCAAGAAAAATTTCTTGCAGAATGTGGGACTTTATCTGAGATTTGAAGGAAACTAGTGAAATCAAAAGGTAGAGATAAGAAGAGAGAGAGTTCCAGGCATGGGACACACCAGTGAAAATACCCAGAGTCAAGAGATGGAATATCTTGTGCAAAAAACAGGAAGGATGATGTCACTGGGTAGCAGAATAAAGGAGGAAGGAGGAAGAGGAATTTTAAGGTATAAAAAGACTGAAAAGGTAGGAAAAGGACCAGTGTGAAGAGCTAGAACCAAATAAAGGATTTCATCTTTGATCTTGGAGATAATAGAGAGCCAGCAGAGATGGCTGAAGTTTGTTTAAGATCAGCTGCCATACAGAATCCTACTATTTATGCAGAGAATGAAGAGGAAATAGAGAAATCTACTCTCATTACCCTGTTAGATATGTATGAAATCAATTACATGAAGTTCATATAACTATTCTTCCTGCACTGCATTCCTTCTAATGCTTACTTCAGTGAGAGAATAGGTTCCCCCATAGTTATATGTATATTTGGTCATCAGAGTGAATGCTGGGAATATAGAAAACAATGGAGAGGTTTAACTTGTAGCAGCTGTAATTAAATCAATCAGTTCCCGACCTTTCAACAGACTATACTAAAACTCTTTCCTAAGTCTGGTGGCATGCTGATATTTCATCAACTCTCTCCTTGTTTCAGAGTTTGTTGTATTTAAACAAAGAGAGTTGGCAGTCCCTCTTTATTTTATCTTAGTTATATCACATCTGAAATATTGAGTTCAAATCTTGGCATCAAATTTTAGGAAGGGCATTGATAAACATAGTACATCCAAAAATGAGTGACAAGACAGTGAAGAAATTGAAAACTATGTTATGAAAATCTGTCAAAGAAACTGGAAAAGAGGAGACTTAGGGTATATATGGGGGCATCAACAATATTTATTCAAGAACTATCATATGAATGAAAGAATGCACCTGCTTTACTTGAACCCAGAAGGCAAAACTAGAATCAGCGAATAGAAGTCACAGAAAAACTTCTTTTGATTCCATATATGGGGAAAGTTTCCTAATGGTTATAACTTTCTAAAAGTGTACTGTCTAGATGAGTAGCAAAGTCTCTATTAATGGAAATCCTCAATCAGAAATTGACTAGCCATTCCTCGGGAATTTTATAGGCAAGATTCCAATTCAAGAGAAGATTAGACTAGATGATCCTTGAGGTCTTCCAATTTTGAAATTCTTTAAGTCAACAATGCATTTCTATTCAGTTAAGTTTATTCAACAAAGGTATATTAAGCCCCTGTGTTCAAGTCATTGTCCTAGATACTGGAGATTCAAAGGAATCATTTAATAAATGAGACTCCATTGATACCCAAGGACAACTTTATATTGACTATTGTCCATATATGCTCATGACTTTTTAGCTTTTACCTGTACAGCCTGGGTCAGTCAGTGTCCTAGAAGGTGGAAATTTTATTAAGTTACAACCTAACAAGAAATAATGAAGTGGAAGGCAGTTTGGACAGTCATTTCTAAGTCTTTATCACCTCAACACAGAAACAAAAGGACCAAATAAAGAAAATTAACTACAATAAAATAAAGAAGGGAAAGAACTAAGTATTCATTTATAAACATAAGGAACACCTAACAATGACCAACAAAATAAGTAAAGAAAAAGGAAACCCTAATACAAGGGATAAAATGTTATAGGGTTAAAGAGAGAGAAGGAAACATAGGAAAAAATAACGTTGCAGTAATAGAAATTAGGTATCTAGACATAGTAATGGAACTATTATTGGAATCTCCAGAATGGGTAATAAGCTAACAGAATAATGAAAAGAAGACATTATGAGGGAAAATAGCATTCTTAAAGCAAAACTGGAAAAGGCAAAAAGAAGTGATAGTTTAGAAAAAATAGTAGAAAACCTCAATAAAGCACTAGAAACTTTGAAAAGGGAAACAAGCAACAAAAACCTCAGAAATAGATAGTTGGAAAATAGACATGAATATAATAAAAAAAACAGAATTGTGAAAATTATTTTCTAAAACCAAAATCCCTAAAGACAAATTTTGATAAGGTTATCTAAGAATCATTGGTCTCCCATAAAAATCCAATGAAAAGATGAACCTGAATTTATTTCAGGAAATCATCAAGAAAAATGCTACTAAGTAAGGTGAAAAGAAAAACAGCACAGAGATAAGATTGATAGAATCCATAGGATGTTACCAAAGAATTCCAACTTCAAATCATCCAAAAATGTAATCACTTTCATTTGTGAGTTTTGGTGTTAAAAGAGTTTTGCAAGCTATCTGGTATAGGCAGTTTACAAATCAAGGAATACAAAGTGAAATATCACATTGCCACTCACCGATTACAAGAACTTAAAAGGTGGAATGTGATATAATTAAAAATAAATGAAAATCACTTAAACCTCAGGATAATATCCTACAAAGTTGAGTATATTTTTCCAACATAAGAAAGATAGACTTTCAGTGGTGTGGTAGATTTTCAAGCATTGCTTAATAGAAAACTAGAATTAAATGGGAAAATGCAGCTGTAGCAAAAGAAACTAAATGAAGGTAAACAATTCTGTACAGTGATAACTCAAAATTTTCATGATGTAAGGAAGACATAAGACAATCTGTGAGAAATCCCACCTTATCTGGGGCTTTTTGAGATATCAAAAAGAATAGTGAGGGCTTAATACTACCATGAAATATTCTAGATGAAGGATGGAAAGCAAAGAGGTAAAAAGGTAATTAGTACTTTTCTTAATCATTTCATTGCCAATATGAAGATCTTTCAAAGACATGAGGAGATAAGGAGAGAGACTCATTTCTGAGCCATACCCTAATCAGGCAAAGGAAGCATAAAATAGATTACAGTGATAAAAGAAAATGAAGAGTTTTAAGTCTTGTAAAGATATAAGGATAGAGATTGAAGTGTGTTTTGTTGTGGTTGTAGTTTTAAGCAAAATAAGCTGCAGTTATCTTGAACTGATTTAGGAATCTGGGGCCAGGGTAGAAAAGAATGAGTGTGGGCTGGGAGGAAGTTTGTGCATTGTATCTTAAGGGAACATTTGAGATCAGATTGTCTCAAGCAAAGCATACTGTTGTTGAATGGTATAAATTTAAAAAGGGGAGGGAAGTCATTAACAGAATCTGATGAAAAGAAAAACAAACTTCAAAATTATAACCTCCAATATTATGGAATTTGTTTACCCTAAGGTGAACAAGAATTATAGACTGGATTAAAAAACAGGACCCAACAGTTTGCTGCATATATGAAATACAATTAAAGCTTAAAGATACTCTTGGAATTAAGGTGAGGGACCAGTATAAAATTTGCTTTACATCAGCTGAATCCAGAGGGGCAGGACATTTAATTACAATTTCAGTTGAAGATACAGTAAAAAAAAATGTTACTAGCAAGTAAGAAAAAGGAAAGTGCAACACGTTTAAAGGCACCATGGATAACAAAACAATATTAAATTTATTTACTGAATAACAAATCTTCAAAATACTTAAATGTAATAATGCCTAGAAATTGTAGTTAATTTATCTTCTCTTTTAGACCTTGGGAAATCTAACAGAAAGAAACTACGAATCTGAGTAAATTGACGAAAAATATATCAGATAGACTTATATTAATGATTTAATGAGAATATGAATATATATTCTCAGCATACTGAGCATAAATTTTGGCATATTGTCTCATTAGTATCATTCTTTTTGATAAAATTATTTATTTGGTTTTATGATGTGTTTTAATAGTTATTTAGAATAATATTATCTATCATGGCACTTTACAAAATTTATTATATATGAGGACATACACTGATAACCCTAATCCCTAGGGGCAGTTAAGTGAAACACTGGGTAGAATTCCAGGCCTGGAGTCAGGAAGACTCATCTTCTTGCATTCATATCTGGCCTTAGACGCTAGCTGTGTGACTCAGGGCAAGTCATTTAACCCTGTTTGCCTCGTTTTCCTTATCTGTAAAATGAACTACAGAGGGAAATGCCAAACCACTCAAGTATCTTTTCCAAGAACACCTCAAAGGGGGTCATGAAGAGTCAGACACAACTGAAAAAATGACTAAATAACAAAGTACTGATTCCAAGTAAATAATTTTCAAGGTTAAGTTTAGCTATATATGATTTTAAACTTATACACTGACTTTAGAATCCAATTCTCTACCCCGATGATATAATCACTCTTTCTGATGACAACAGTATAAATTAGTGTACTAACACTTACATATTCTGTTAAATGGTTTTTATTTAATAGTTTTTGGAAAATGTACTTTATAGGAAGATTTCTTTGGATGCTTGTTGGGAAATTCCTTGTGTCAGAGCAAAATATGTCAGTAATAACACTAATAAAAGAAAGGAGAGAGTCGCCTCCACTTTTCCTGTTCACTTGAAGGGTACATCTTTACTCATATTGGGTATAGAACATAAAGCAAGAGCTTGAAAGGATCGGACAGTTCCTTTGGGTCCAATATGGGTGTAGAAATCATGACCCAAGGAGGCAAAAAGAACTTGGCCAAGGCCACACTAGAACCTGAATCTCCCAATGCCCCATCCTGTACTGAGGAGATGACTCTCTATGTAGTATAATGCCAGATGCATTAGGAAGGAACTCCTGGTTCCCAACTAAATATTTCCTTTACCTTGCAAGATCAAAGTCCTCAATCAGTTGACAATATTTTTACCATTCAGAAATGAATATGATTTAAACTACAAATGTTTTTAAAGACATAAGAAAAACAAGAATACAGACTATAACAACTTAAATTCATTGCAAGTTATAAATGCTTTTTGTTTCCTTAAGTAATGTTTCACTTAGGGAGAAAGGGGGCAAAAGAGAAAGGTATCTGAATGCCCCAAGAGGGAGGGGTCCCCTGAAAGGCAAAAGGAATGCCACAGAGGGCATAGATGCATTGAAGTATGAAAATCAAATTTCTCCTATTCCACAAGTTTGTCAATGATTGACTCTAGGCTGTCAGACATTGATCACTGGCTTTTTTAGGTTCTCATCCTAGGAACATCTAGGCCTGACAGGCTCTGTCACTGAAGTTTTGTTTCGTTTGTGCTTAATCCTTCCTATGTTTGGTCTCATAACAGCCCTTTTCCAATGCCCAAGGAAGGTGACTCTTTCTAGCACCAAGACACATACAGCATTCAGCCTGTCTGGACTAAAAGTCCAATGAATGGCATCTTTGGAATGTTCAGTCCAAAACAAAGTCTCTATGGATAGGGCTTCTGTAGCCTCTCAGTCAAATACTGTTTGTTTTGGTGACTTAGCAAAATGTTATCCTTTCATCTGCTTGTGCCCTAGCTCTGCTGAGCTCCCTGAAAAGCAGGCTTTACTCTAGATTCTGTTGGCTGACACTTCCCTACAGCTAAACAAGACAGGCTTAGTATTCACTTCCCTCTCAATGATGCGGATCTCCTGGGGAACGTGTTATGAACCACAAAAGGCTTGCCAAAGTAACCTTGGCTATGCTTGCTTAACTCAGAAAAAAAAAAAGCTTAGCTACCTGGAAAATTCAAGGACCAACCAATGAAGTCCCTGAAATAAATAGCAATGGCTTTAACTCCCTTTGAGGACAGTTTTAATGCTGAAATTAGAAGACTTTGCTGAGAATATAGTATATACTGATTTGTATAGTGGTTAGGGAGCTGGATACAAAAATCAAGAAGATCCAGCTTCAAGGTCAGCTACAGATAATAGTGGTTGTAAAACCCTGTATAAGTTATTTGAACTCTAAGAAAACTCCCTAAAATCCTAATTCACAGAACAACAACTTTTCTCCATTAGTAGGGGGAGTTTCCTCCCTGGAGTTGGGGAAGGAGGGTTCCCATGTAAATGAAATTGGAAACTGAGTTTTTAAAAATACTTTTTTGTTTAATATCCTTGGAAACCAAGACTAATGAAGACAATAGAAAAAAAAAGCTAGAAAAATGATAGCATCCCAGGGCCCAAAACAGTGCCCTTACCCCAAATCTTATCCTGTGTCATCTATCTGGTCACTGATGCAGGAAGTTATTTTTCATTATGGAGATCCTTCCATTTTATCCTGAGGTTTCAAATGCAAATGTTCCTAGACATAGTAATAACTGCCGTAAGCAAACTTTTTGAACTTGAAAGGATCCCTGATTACATAAATGTGAACATTCTCTTTCCAAGCCATGCCACTTCTTATCCTTTGCAATCCTTACCCATGTCTTTCCATGAATCGTCTTTAGAGGATCTACCCAACATGGCAGAGTCAATCACAGAATTTGACAGCTAGAAAAGACCTCAGAGGCCATCTGATACAACCCACAATTTAAAGGAATTCTCACTATAACATGCTTTCCTTTTGTTTTTCTCAATATTTGAGGGTTATCAGCGGACCTGATCCAGGGATTGTCCCTGGGCTATCTTTCATTTTTCAGACATACATGTTAAACTCATACTGAGTTGTAAGTGATTGATAGTAGAGTCTTTCCTCCGAAAACTTTTCTAGGCAAAGTAAAGGGTGAGAAGGGGTGGGGTGCAAGGAGGAAATGGGATGAGCACAGAGTACAGAAAAGAGAGGCTAAAAAGCAAAAAATAATTTTCCTTCTTCTTCCTGAGAGCCCCCTTCTAGTTAATGAATATCACCATTTCTAGACCTCTGTTCTCATGATTTTCTCAATGACAACTGAGGAGCTAAATAGAGGAAAGAGCATCTGCCACAAGACCAAAGACCACTGAAGGTGAATGAGGTTGGCATTTTTGGAGACACATAATACAAAGTTGCTCTGGGTCAGCATCTACTATGTGTCAGAATCAGGAAGTGAACCCAGGTCTTCTTGGTCCCAAGGTCATTTATTTATTATACTACATTGCCTCTTAAGAAACACACAGAGATTGAAATTTTGAAACTGTGGGCTTTTCAGGCCAAATACTATCTTGTAATTCATCTTTGAATCTCCAATGCCTCGCAGGGAGTAAGAGATTAATAACTAGTGGTGGAATTAAATGTGCAATAACATTATATGGCATTTATGATTTATAGAGTACTTTCTTCTGCATAACACTGAAATATGTACCATAAGTAATCTTATCCCATATATATATATGAAGATGAGGTTCAGAAAATCTGAATGACCTGCCTGAGGCTATACAGTAGTAAATAATCAAGCCAGGACTCAAACCCAGGCCTAAAGTTTTCCCTAATACATCATGGTACCTCTCATGAGTGACAATCTCTAACATGCAATCAATAGACTACACTGAAATCCTCAGGCAACATTTTGTCACAAAAATACTTCCACTTCACTAACTATTTTCATTCTTACATGACAGCTACTGAAATCTCTTTTGGTTCACAATGTAGAGAAAAATGCATTACTTGCAAAGAATAAACAAATATTTCTCCACACTACCCCCAACAAATATTTTTTAAAATCCTTTAAAGAATTTTATTAAATCATAAATACGTGATGTAGCTTCATGGGTCCACTGAATTATTCTGTCATTATCTATATCTGGTAGAGTTATGGGAGAGAGAAAATGAGTTGGATCTAGAATTGAATGAGAGGAAAGCAGAACGCTGGATTTCATTAGGGAAGGAGGGTAGCATTTTGAATGATCCCAAGCTGATTCCCTGAAAGAGAACCTACTCTTGTAACAATGATATTCTCTTGGTGTCATCTAAGGTTGTGAATCTTAGAATACCTTAGACTCTGAAGAATCAAGATTATTGATCCACAAGGCAATGGAGAGATGCAGGTCAGGAATAGGAATGTTAGTATACATTTCTAGTGATATCCTACATTCATGAGTACTGTAAAATATTTTTGGGGAAATCTGGGATCAGAAAAGGAAAAGAGTTAGTCATGTGGTGAGAGTGAAAAATAGCAAATGGGTGGACAGTGATGCACTGGTACCCATCAAATCTTAAAAAACAAAATTAGAAGAAGATTTCTGACATGATGGACCCTCTCTAGAAGGCACACAAATAAGCAAGGGCAAGAGTCTCACTCAATAAAAAGGTACAGATGAATTTCAATCTGCACATCAATGAAAACACTCTATATTCATGCTGATGAGGCCATAAATCTATTCATTTATTGAAATATGTGCTACAGTAGATAGAAAAACGGATTTGAAGTAAGGGGATCTGCATTCAAATCTTGAGTCTGCTGCTAATTATCTAGGTGACCCTTAGCAAAATCAATTAACCTCTCTTAAATCAACTTTCAGTCTTAAATCAACTTTCAATCCTCAACTGTTATGGTGGTATTGTTCCTAGAAAATGTCAAAAAACACAAATGTTAATATATTGAACCTGTGGGAAATAGGGTTAGGTTCCTGTGACCACCAAAAACTGTAATCTTTCACTAGTGATTGTTGAAAATACAACTTTCTACATATAATTCTTTATATGTTAATTCTAATAATATGAACTTCTCCAAACATATTAATGATTAAATAACCCACAAAGTGGAGTATACAAAATTGGCAACAGACGAAACATTTTTTCTTGCTGGTAATTCTCTAGAATTTTGTGACTTCTTAGGCTAACATCTCAATTTTAAAAATATATATATATATTTTTTAACAATATATCCTTTTCATAACACATGAAATCTATAGCACCATAAATAGTATAGAGAAAATAAAATTCTTAAAACTAAAACTTTTTTATCCTGAATCTCACCTTCCACTGTGTCAGATGGCAGTACAAGGATAGTTATACTATATACTATACTGTTGTAAACCTTTCTATCTTGGTCACCTTCTGAAAATCTAGTGATAAGTTGCTGGGACCACTGAGACTGGCAAGTTTTTGACATCCTTTCTGACACTTTGTCCTTCATGGTGAGTGGATGTTGTTGGAGATCGTGAAGGACTTACCAGATTGAAATAATCCATCAGGGATATCTGCTTCATGCATCATTTGAGATTCTTGAGTGTCTTAGAGTATAGGAGCATAGCAAAGGCAAGTCGATGTTGAGCCATAAGTCTGAAATCATTTATGGGATCCTGAATACCCAGTTGCCAAGGAGAAAGTGAAAACGAGATTACTAATAAAATCAAGCAAGTGCTTGAAAATCTGAGAAGTTAAACAGGTGAATGTTGAGGACTGAAGATTGACTGTACATCCTGTGGTTCAGGTCCCATCTCTAGCACTTAGTAATCATATAACTTTGGGCAAATCACTGCCTCCCTGAAATTTCTCCTCCATAAAATGGGGCTAATGCCTACATTATCTACATTAGGGAGTTTTAGGGATAAAAATGAGATAACCTAAGTGATTTGTAAACCATAAAGCACTATGAAAAGGAAAGCCATTTTGATGTATGTGGTGTTTTAACTACACCAGATATTCATTATAATGCTATCTTCAGGGTCCATAGTGTAAAGATTGAATTGTCAATCAACAAAAAAAGTGCTTAATTTCCATTTGTGCAGTGTCCTGTACTAGGTAGTCCTGATCAGGAAGTTCCCCATTTCAAGAGGCTTGAAGTCTAACTAGGGAATAAAGACATTTCTAAGGAGATGAATATTATAAGTTCCTAGAACAAGGGTCCAAAACCTTTTTTGTATCATGAACCCCTTTGGTAGTCTGATGAAGTCTATAGACCCTTTCTCAGGATTATCTTTTTTCAAATTCATAAAATACATAGGATTGCCAAGGTAAGGCATTGTATTCAAATACATTTATCCATTAAAAAAACAAAACAGGTTTATGGATCCTAGGTTAAGAACCCCTGACCTAGAAATTGCTGATGTTTATCCTTCATTCTCAAAGAAAGCCATGACATCAGCAAGGTGGTATCATGACTTGCAAGTGAATTGGATTTAAGCGAGGAAGGGCTGTGCAGTCATCAGCCTCACTTTCTTCTCTAGAGTCTTCTGGATAGAGTGACCAGATATAGATCAGGATGACTGGAGATGGCCTAGGATACAGTGGGGGACCTTGGCCTTTTCAAGCTAAGATCTTTAACAGATCTAATGCAGCTAAGAAAAGCTATGAGGTTTCTGAAGAGGAAAAGATGCCTCAGGCCAGGCAAAGTGAAATGGAACTTCAGGTGAATCTATATGGCTCTTGAAGTGAAGTTAGTAGAGTGTCTATAGTAGATAAGGAGTTAGGAGAATTCTTTTTTTGGTAAAGCTGCCATCAGAAAGTTGTATGATAGGAAGAGGAGATGGTCTAATCCAATGTCAAGGGGAAAGGATGACATTCTGTGGACTGGTTCCTTCCAGGTGTCATGAGAAAGAAAAAACTATCTCCAGAACATTGAGTGGACTCCCTGAAGTGAACTTAAAGGAGGACAAGGATGAGAATTGCACAAGAATGAATAAGTTGTAATTGTGTCATCCAAATGGATGAGAACACAAATCTATTTGAGTTTTTGAGTTTCAAGTGGGGTGGAATGATATGCATCAACTCTTCTCAGAATGGCAGGATATAGTATTTCTCATCTGGAAAAATGGGCAAGAGCTGAATACATGTTGATGTTGCGTGCTCTCTTGGGGTATTTAATCTCTATTTGTCTAGACACAGAAAGAAGACTTACTGACTTATTTATTGAGACTTTCTAACTGCTCTTAATCCTCAGAAAGAACAAGAGACATTATGGGAGCAGCTAGTTAACAATAAAACAAGAACAACCACAACCTTTTCTACAGCACTTTAAGGTTTACAAAGTACTTCTGCATGTGTTTTCTAATTTGATCTCATGACAAACCACCCTGCCCCCCATGAGTTAGCAGTGCTTGCACTGGTTTTATCCTGATACAGTTAAGTGAATGGGTCATTATGACATCTTATACCCAAAGATTTGAGAAGACCCTAATAAATATGATTCTGTGTCAATAATTTAACGTTATTTCATTTGTGTTAAATGAATTAGCGTAATTATTCCTCATTATTCCTTACTGGTTAGGAAAGTATTCTTTCTGGATGGGTACACAGGATTACATAGGCAGCTAGGCAGCCCAAAGGACAGAGCTCTGAGCCTGGTCAAAAACACCTGAGTTCAAATCCAGCCTCAGACACTTACCAGCTAAATGACTCCAGGCAAATCACTTAACTTCTGTTGGCCTTAATTTCCTCAAGTGTAAAATGGTGATAGATAATAGATATCTATTATAGGATATCTATAGGATATCCTATATATATAGGAAGGATAATAGAAGCTTCTCTATGAATTATAGTCTTAGAGTTGCTTAAAGCACCAAGAGGTTAAATGACTTGCCCTGGATCACACAGTCAGGATGCGCCAGACACAGGTAGATTGACATTAGTCTTTGTAACTTGGAAGCTGACTCTCTATTCACTACACCACACTCCTCTGTGTCTTTCCTAAAACAAAAATTGAAAACAATATTCCAGATATTGTCTGACCAGGGAAAAATACAAGCTTCTAGTCTCTTTATTAATAGATGCTATCTCTCTTGACTCTTTATTAACAGATGCTATCCTGCTTTTACCACAGCTTCCAATCATATAAATTTTCTTTCTTTGATAGCATGCTATTGTGTCATATTAAATTTTCATTCCAATGAAACCTCCAGATCTTTTTAAAAATTGCTGTGTAGTCATGATTTCTTTATCTTATATTTATGAAGTTGATTTTTTGATCCCAAATATAAGACTTTACATTTATTCTTATTGAATTTCATCTATATAGTTCAGTCCAAGGTTCTAACCCATCAAGATCTTTTTTCAGTCTTGATAGTGTCATTGAGTGTATTAGTTGTCCCTAACACAGATCATGATTTTGATGATTGGATAGTATTAAGACTAGCAAAAGGGGATGGAAAGGCTTACAAGGAGAAAAGGTGGAAAATGAGCCAGAATTATGTGAGTAGTTTTATAGGCATCTTTATTATGATGAAGTTCTTCAAGTAATAATAAATCTTCTTGGCTAAAATATGAAGTGGATAAGGTTTGGGATGGAACCTGCAATTTAACTGATATAGGGGACTTGCTGATTAGGAAATTTCCTCAATCAGTACAGGTTACCGATATCTCTGCAACTTTTAATGTTAGATGTTTGCCTAGAAGAGCACTGAAGGGTTAAGTAGCTTGCCAGGGTCACACTACCAGTGTGTATTAGAAGGCCTTGAACCCAAGTCTCATTGGCTCCAAGGATTGCCCCCTATCCATTATGCTATATAACATGTATATGGATATGTACACATACACACATATGCATATGTAAACATATGTATATGCAGTAGAACATGTATAACATCCTATATACCACTATAGTATAATGTGTATATATATATATATATATATATATTTATATAACATACTATAATCTGTATAACATGATATATTGAATGATATTGAAACTTGGGTTTATCATGGTGATGTCATTTTGATTCTCATCAAGAACAACAATCAACCAAGTATAACCCGTATAATGTGATATAGTAATACCACTATACCATTTAATATATGTATATATAGTATAACATTTACCATATATGCCAATCAAGCCTCCAACATGGTCAGCACATTGTACAGAATTCCTCAATACAGTAAATAGTATTATATAGAGGCACCACTGCAATTCTTTTACACTTAAATTAAAACCATAGATTATCTGTGACTCTACATATATATTAGCATAGCAACTATCAACTCAAGGACTTGAGTTTACCTACTCAATGCTCCTCATTTTTCATTCAAGGAAATTGAGGCCCAGGAAGGTGCCTTCCGTTACATAGTTAGTAAATAGTAGTAATGTCTGAATTTGAATTCAGGTTCTTGGACTCCAAATCTAGTTATTTTTCTCTTCTATCACAGCTACTTATTCCAAAAAGCTTTTAAAAAATCTCTTTTTCTTTTTCCTTTTTCCCCTATGTCTTCTTATTTCTTCTAATTCCTCTTATTTTCTTTACTATAGGTAAGTTTCCCTTAACAACAGGAGTCTTAATGGGAATAATAATTTTAAACAATGAAGAAAAAAGACCATAAATTATGGTGTCAGTATTACCAACATTACAGAACGGGTGCTAAATTAATGCCAAAAATACTCAGGCTGGCAGTGAATGGAACATTTTCACCTTCTTATTATGCAAAAAAAACAGGTTAAGGCAAAGACACACACATGCACAAGGACACACACACACACACACACACACACACACACACACACATCCTCCCAGCTTCATGAATTCTGAAGTACTAACTGTATCACTCTAGTGCTACATTGCGAAAAGGTTCACTGCCATAACCCTGACTCTGGCTGCCATAGCAACCTGTTGGTGCACAATTGAATTGTGGGATCCTAGCAAAGGAAAGATGCTTTTCTTTCCCCCTAATGTAAATGTACTTTGATATACTATTAGGACCACAAAAAAGGGTGCCTTTTTCTTCATTTTGTAATGGATATCTCTCCATTTCTAGAATTGTATCAGTGATCTTTAATAAGCATGCCACAGGAGTTCCACATTCATTTTTAACGGAGAGGGTGATTAGTTTGCTGTTGTGTAATCCTTAGGGGGAAGGAGGGCAAGGAGCCAAATCAAATGAGAATTGTCATGATCTCATTATGTGTTTTATGGCAAATATTCAAGTGTCTTGGGCTCATAGAAAAGGCTAGCATGTTTTGGCTGCATCTACAAACAATGATCAGATCCCGAGCCAACTTCAGTTTCATGGCATCAGCTTTTCCTTTCTACATGGGGTGGTTCCACATGGTTTGGGACTTTTAGATTAAAATAAACCTGAGTTATTAGTCTGTGCCACCTGTAAGATTGTGAAATTTCTGATCTTCAGGGAAATGGCCTGGGTAACATAGGAGGGAACAGATGACATCACAAATTATTCCTCCAGTACTGAACAGCAATCTCATGTCTCTCCAATGTGAAGCATCCAATTAAATGAACAATCTATTTTTTTGGTGCCTATTCCCTGGTGTCACAGCAATCCACCCCTCTGGGTAGTGGCTAGTACCAGGGGATTTAATCAAGTTAGCCAGTTACTAGGGCCCCCTCAACTGACCTATTTCATGTTTCCTTTCCTTTAATATGTGGTCTATGAAGCTAGAAAATGCTGGACATTTATGAACAGCAGCAGTACCATCTATAAGAGAGGTTTCATTAAGAGCAGATGGAGAGAGGTGTCTGCATCAAAGTGGGAGGAAACTGGAACAAAGGTCAAGGTTGACTGTTTGATCAGAAAAAGCCCTATGTAGAGTAAAATGTGAAATGACTAATCAGCA
>CM053771.1:497909607-497920257 GCA_028658325.1 Potorous gilbertii | reverse complement strand
CTTAACAGTGTTAAATGTGAGTGAAAATCATTACTCAGACATAGAACATACTTACTTTGAAAATGTTCAAGACCCAGGCTTGCTTTCTGAGTGACCGTAATATCTAGCGATTTAAAGATTTCCGATAGGAACCCGAAACATAAGGAACGCTTTTAAACGATTCTTTTCATCTCGTGTTCTTTGATGAAATGACAAAGGATTATCTTTGGCTTGTGATACTCCCTCTATAATGTATTTTTGGTCAACATAAAAGGTGATTTCCAGGTATATTATGCTTGAATTATTGCTCCAAATAGATTTCATTGGGAGAAAATAGTTATAAAACTGGAACATTACTACTAACACAAGCGGCTATTAGTAGAGGTCAGTCATTGTAATCACATGGTTAGCAAGTATTTGGATGCATTGTGTTGTAGTATAAGCATGTAGAAACAAGACCTAATCCCTTATATTTTAATATATAGAAAATAAATTTTACCAAGAGATGAATAAAATGTATAATATGTGCAAGTCATGATGACTGATCAAAAAGAGATCAGAAGATGATGAGTTCTTAACCTGCAAACTGTCTTTGGGCACCGTTCTGAGAAATCGTAATGAGAAGAGGCTGAATATTTTTCCAAGGTTACCATCATGAGATTGAAAAACTAGTTATCATTAAATTTTTAAAAAAGATACTCTGTGCAAAATACCTTGAAAAAGGGTCAGATCCTACTGTGGGCCAACTAATTTCTAGGAAACACTGTTCCTCTATGTGTCCTAAATGTTCTTTCTCTGACCATTTGGGAATTATATTGTGCCTGTAATAGCTCAGTATCTCCTGTTCATTCTCAAGTTGATTTATATGCTCAGGGTTCTTGCTGAAAGGACCAGTTAAAGGAAAGGTGACAGTTATATGGATAGAGCTTGTAGGAGAGTTGTTTGGTTATCCTTGCATTCTTTACTTTACAAAAAGATCATTGAAGAGATAATTTATGTGGTGGTTTCCTCTTCTATACTTAAAATGGCATTCAGTTTTCATAAAGCATGTATGTTCTATATCTACTGAATAAAACTAGGTAAACCTATAGTTTTAAATGATTCATATAAAGTGTACTTTTTATGAACCAGTAGGGAATCAATATCATAAGTAGCAAATTCTAATACTTTTGCATAGTCATATTCATGACTAGAAGGAATCATTTGGTAGTCCACCCTTACTGCACTATTATTAGTGTATACTAGATTTGGAAGGGATAAGGAACAGTATGTATATTTCCCTCAATATCAGAATAATCCTTGAGGCAGATTTCTTATTCACTTATTTCTGAAGTAAGAGGACTTTTAAAATTTTTTTTCCCAGAAAATCAAAGTCACTTCAGTTGTTCACAACATTTCCAGTTACTTTCTGGAAATTAGACAACATAAAATACAAACTCAAGTCCATTTAAACCCAGAACCTGCTTTTAATACAAAACATAGAACATGCATGTGGAGGATTTAAATACAAACAAATACCAAGGCAAGATCCAAAATCATAAAAGCCAAGGTAATTTCAAGTTTATTTGATAAAAAATAGCGATTTTCCCCTTGAAGAATATTTAGTTCAAGATATGAAGGAGTGTATGAATAACCCTTTTGCTTTCATTTTGCAGTGATAGTATTAGGATGGTAATACATTTTCTTTGTGTTCAATGAACAAATTCTTGTCTTTTAAATTTTCTCATTAGGACAGAAATCAATCCATAATAAGTTATTGGAAAAGTGATGAGACTGTCATGCAGTTAATGGCAACTGTCAGGAAGGTTTTTTTCTTTATTTTTGCCAAGGGATGCTTCACATAATATTGACTTTAAAGGGTTAGTGGAGCCTTTTCTGCTTTAGATCATGTTGGATAGTAGAAAACTGCAATTTTCATCCCAAAAAGACAGGTGGCGTAAGCACGCAACAAAATTATACTGTTATTTAAACACACACACACGCACACACACACACACACACACAACCTCATAAAATGACTATTTTCTCTAGTGCTCTCTGAAAAGCTCACTTGTGCTTTGGTTGTGTGACTGAGTACAGTGACGTCAGTGTGGCAGTGCAGAGTCAGGTGGTGTTCAGTATAAGCAGAGGGAGCTGTCCGGGTGCTGAAAACAGTCCGTAAACTCCCAGCTGACAGAAGGGAAGACCATGCTGTGGATGCACTTGGCCATCTAAATAATAGGTAAGACTGTGTTTCCATTTTATGTAATGAAAAGTTCTATGTTTTCCTCTATATTCCTAGGTTAATATGAAAAGCTTGATCTGGCATATGTATTTCAAGTAGCAATAAATGAATAGCAACCTGCTGCACATTTGACCATTGTAAGGCTACTATTATTCTAATGACTGAACCTCTCATTTGTGTCATATATGATTAGAGTATTATTCAATGGTCGAGTCAAGTAATTTGGATTCCAGGAAGGAACAGGAAGGAATGTGAAAAAGTTGAAGATCTTGATGCCAATGTACATATTTTTCTATTAAGATTTAAAATCCTAACATGCTGTAATCTTTAATAGAATCAGATAAAAATCCTAAAAATGTTACATATATACAATATAATGTTTAGATGGCAAGTTTCCTAGGTTACAAATACAATTTGTCAGCAGTATCGGAAGTTTGTTTTTTTTCATTTACCTTATAAAACCTCATAAAAAACAACTATGTTAAATTCACCTTGGGCTGATACCTGGAAAAGAACTCTCTTATTGCTTTCTAATTTTAATTCAAAGAGGCTAAGATAAAAGTGACAATGTATGACTAGGTTATCTTTAGTTTCTTAATGGACTATTCCCTTGAGATATAGTCCATATGACATTAGAAGTTCTATTTTTTTAAAATGGGTAAAAATACTGTATCAAACTGTTGTGGTTTTTGTCATGGTTTAATGGATTTAAGGACCATTCCATTTGTTGCTTAAGATCTTGGTCAAGACAAGGTTTCTTTTCCTTAGATTCAAGCTGATCAGATCGTTCAATTCAGATGAATAGAAATACTAGGGAGCAGAAATCTAGGTACCAGGCTAACATCTGTAGAAAAAACATTTTAATTTAAATGCTCCATGGTGTAAAGAAACAAAAGAAGTATCTTTTGATCAGCTGAGATTGAGATGATTCAGTCTGAAAACAGACATATTTATTCTGAACTGCCACAATGAACTTCTAGGTGCAGTTTTCATCATTTAAGAGGGGACACTGAGTGGGAAAGTAATGTTTTGAGTCTTTTCCTGAAAAAAGATACTATTTGTCCAAATGCAACCTGCAAAAAATGACTAATGGTTAAGTTGTTATGCTATGATGTTAAACATACTGCAGTACTTACCCAGGGAGGGGAGAAAGATAAAACCAATCAATCAAAACACAGTACCCTGAAATGAGCATTTTAAAGACACACACAGCTCTAATTTTAAGTGTGCTATAGAAATATAGTTTTAAAGGAAATGGAGCTGAATCAGTTTTCCATGATGTTGTGAATGCAAAAAGTTGAAACTGATACATCAGGCTTAAAATAACCTGAAAAAGAGCTTATAATCTAATTTAGTTTAAACCTATGGTTTTTGGGTTAGGTTAAAGTACTCAAAGACAAAAAAAGCAAATATTTCAACTTAGGAATACTTTGTTAATTGATCATTCTACTTTTTACTTTAATGAAATAAATAAACCTAGACAATGAAATTAATCTGTAAAGATATAATTGATTATCTCATAAAGAAGGTCATATATTTAGCCTAGCAACAAACTGAATGATCTAGGGTGGTCAGGGTGAAAGTTGTCCAGGAAACAATGCCATATTTCACAGTGTTGGGCACTGGTCAGCAGAAAATTATACATATGAATCTTATATGAATAGTTCACCTGTTGCTAAATCAAAATTTTTTTCCTATCAGAAGTATGTTACATTTTCATAAGATGCCAGGAACAAACAAGTCAACCCCTCTTTATATTTTATTTCATATGCAACTAAAACTAAATATTACCAAGTATTAGAAGGAAACTGTTCAGTGGCAGCATAAAAACTAATTTTTAAATTTTCATATCAGCTTATAAGACCATTAAATTTAAAAAATGAATGGAAATATTAAGGATGATAAATTCAATACATCCTCTTTGTTCTACCTAAATTAGGAGAGAGGTAGTGATTATTTTAAGAATTTTTAGCAACATGAGTCATTCAAGAGGATGTTTTTCACAGGTTCACACCAAAATAGATAGACATTGGACAAGCTGGTTCTACATGCTTATAGGGACAGAAATAGACTAGTTAAGAAAACTCATGCTTCAGTGTGAGCATCTGTGATTATTTACTATGTCCTATTAAAGACTGATGAAATAATATGAAATAAAATGAAGAAATTATGGTTATGCTTAATGATACAATAAAGGCAACAATGACCTCATTTGAATCAGTATGAAGTACAGAGATTTAAATGTATCTATCTATCTATCTTTACATTTTTATCTTTGCTTAGTTGTGATCTGAAAGGGTATATATTTTGAAGGTTACCAAATCTTTAGTCTTCCAAAAATCATGTGTAAGACCAGTGTCAAAAGTTATTATTGGGATGAAAAATGTTTGCAGAAGGCTCTTTCTCATAGTTGAATTGAGTGTGGATTTGTGATACTATGCTGTAATAGACTATTATATTCAGGAATTCCACTGTAGTATTGTCTATATTATACCAGTAAAATTGGTTTAAAAGTGAAAAATCCATTAAGCTAACTATTTGGTCAACAATCTCCAACAGCTGACTAAAGTAATTATTTTCAGTATATTGAGTGATTGTTTTGCATTGTTTAGATCTATCATGATGAAATTACCCATAAATTCTGCTTCTTGATTACCATTGTCATTCTCAGTGACCTCTGTAATTGTTGTAGCAAAAGAAAAATGTTAACTTCTTTGGAACCCTGTTATATTTTTTAAAAAAGATCCTTAAACTAGAATACCCACAAAGATTGAGGCTACTAATTTCCAAAATAAAAGATATAGAGTTGTATCCACATTGAAAATGCTTATTACAATACATTCATTTTTTATTTATTTACTTGTTTATTTGCTTACATGGTCTGACCTTGTGATTTCATTCTTTTAGGGAATGCCTTATTAGAAGTTCCCTCTACTTATTTATAACTTAATTTCCTAGAAAGTTACCTAAGGCATTGAAGGTTTAGTTAACTTATCCTTGGGTAGATAAAATGAATGTGTCAGAAAACAGGATTTGAACATAGATTTTTTTTCTGAATCCGAGGTGAGTCCCCAAATCACTAAGCTATGCTAGTTTCAAGTAGTCTTTCTTTATAGTGGTTATTACTAAGGAAATATCCCTGGAAGTTGATGAATTTATCTTGAAATTCTATTAAGACCCCATTGATTAATTTGTATGACTCACTTAGAAATATTCTTGTTCTTTACTGTCCAAATTTAATGAAAAAGGAACTCCTTGAATTTCCCTAATTTGATTTGTTTTTGTTAACTGTTCTTTTCTTTCCTTTAAGGAAATCTTTCAAACATGGCAGATCCTAAGACCTGCTGGCTTGGAGCAGCTTTGTCTCTCACCTCCTTAGTTTTCCTAACCTGTTGTGTTGATGCAGCCTCACTTCAACATTACCAACTGCTTCAGAAAGACCCAGACTACAAAATAAAAAACTTGCCAAGATTTCCCAGCCCTGATATGATCAAAGCTTTGGAGTACATAGAGAACCTTAGACAACAAGCTAACAAGGGGGAAATCAACCCAGAGTATAATTCTTACCAGGGAGTTCCAGTTTCCCTCCAGCAGAAAGAAAATATTGATCAAAGCCACTTGCCAGAAAATTTAAGGGATTCATTGAATGAAGATGAGTCACACTTGATGCGAATAATACTGGAAGCCTTGAGACAAGCTGAAAAAGAGCCCCAGTCTGCTCCCAAAGAAAACCAACCCTATCCATTGAATTCTGAAAAGAACTTTCCTATTGATTTGAGTGAAGATTATGAGACTCAACCGTGGCCTGAAAGAAGACACAAGCATGCCAAGTTGCCACGCATGTATGAAGAGAGCTCCCGAGACAACCCTTTTAAACGTACTAATGAGATTGTGGAAGAGCAATACACTCCTCAAAGCCTTGCCACTCTGGAGTCTGTCTTCCAAGAACTGGGAAAGCTGACTGGGTCAAACAACCATAAGCGTGAGAGGGTTGATGAGGAACAAAAACTATATGCAGATGATGAAGATGACATCTACAAAGTGAACAACATTGCCTATGAAGATGTTGTTGGTGGAGAAGACTGGAACCCAATAGAGGAAAAAATAGAGAGCCACACCCAGGAAGAGGTAAGAGACAGCAAGGAGGAGATTGACAAAAATGAAGAAGAAATTGAAGATGAGATGAAACGTTCAGGGCAACTTGACATCCCAGATGAAGATCTTAGGAAGGAAAATAAGGATCAACTCTCAGACGAAGTGTCTAAGCTAATGAACTATTATTTGAAAAAGTTAGTGAATGGTGCAGGAAATGGGAAGTTCAGGGGTGAAAAAAATGATGAAAAGAGAGCAGCCAAGTTTTTGGAGAAACAATTTGATCCCCAGTCAATTTATCAGCTGATTGAAATCTCAAGAAATTTGCAAATCCCACCTGAGGATTTAATTGATATGCTCAAAACTGGGGAGAAGCCAAGTGACAGAGTGGAGCCTGAGCAGGAACCTGAACTTCCAGATGACCTAGAGGAAATCTCCGAGACTGATGTGGAACATCCTGATTTGTTCCAAAATAAGATGGTCTCCAAAAGTAGCTATGGTAAGCAATCTGGACAAGCTGTGACTGATTCCCTACCTGAAGGTCTTAATATTGAGGACATTTTAAGCCTCTTAGGGACTGAGAATACAGCGAATCAGAAAGCCCCATATTTTGCTAACCAGTTTAATAGAGAGAATATTCTCCCAAGGCTCTCATATTCTACTGGACGAATTAGAGGACAACAAATTCCCAAAGCTGCTTGGATTCCAGATCTTGAAAGGAGACAAATGGCATATGAAAACATGAAAGAGAAAGATGAAGAACTGGGAGATTATTTAGCTAAAGTGTTAGCTAAATACCCTGAGGTTATGAATTCAAACCAGATGAAACGAGTCTCTATCCCTGGCTCTTCAGAAGATGACCAACAAGGAGAGGAACAAATTGAACAGGCCATCAAAGAGCATTTAAGCCAGGTGGGATCTCAAGAGTCTGAGAAGTTGGGCTCTGTCACCAAAAGGCTTCCTCTGGTTACCCAGGAAAACGATGAAACTCAGAACAGACAGTACGTAGATGAAGATCTGTTGCTGAAGGTGTTGGAATACCTCAATCAGGCAAAAACGGAAAAAGGAAGAGAGCACATTACTAAAAGAGCAATGGAAAACATGTAGGCTGCTTCTGTCAATTGCCCTGCCTCCCCTCAATAACCCCAAGGTTATTTCTCTTTTGTGTGTTGCCCTTTTCTCCTGTTCATTTGTATTTTCTCTAAATGATGTATGGCAAATGGTTCCAGACCACTGGAAGGTTTGCCCAACGTATCCTGAGCTGTTCTCTTGTTTATGGATATGTGTATATGTTATGAATCCTGGATAGAAATAAATCATGTCAATTGTTTTAAGGAAGAAATGTATGATATTAGTTAAAATTACATCTCAGAAATCAATGACTGAAGTACTGTTGATGGTTACAGAAGAAGAAGGGTGTCTGATATCTTGAAAATTTTAAAGATTAATTGAATTATTTTGTTACTGTCTGTAGTGTTTTGTGGAGTACTGAAGAAAAAATAAAGCATTAAATATATATATATATATATAGTTTTATTTACAAGGCTTTTTCTATTGTGCGTTTTACTGTTGATCAATAAATATTATTTCTGGACAACGTTGTTCTTTTCATTACAGTTAATTAAAGGCTTATGGCTCTGGGGCAGACTGTCCAGCTCCTCTAAGGAACTGTAGAACCTGTAAGTAAAAAATTTATGGAAATAATACACTTTACAGTCAATCTGGGAAGGATAATGTGAACTTCCACAAGCATGCTGTTTGCTCTCTGGACAGCATCCCCAGATTTCATGCTCCTTAATTCCTATTTACCCAGTGATCAGAAATGATCCCAAGCCTTGATAAACTCTTTGAATCTCAAGGCTCTCTTTATGCTTAAGGGGCACATTTTACTTCCTATTGGGTAACGTAAGACCCCTAATCTATTTATTTGGAAAAGTTTTTTTTTCTGCTCTGCCACGGAGCCAGAAATCTTTATTAGCGTTGTTCCTTTGAGTTAAGGCATTATCTCCATAGGGACCCTGCTAAAATGCAAATTACCTAGGAAGGTTAAAACATAAATACCTAACAACACAAATGTATAGATTTTTTTTTTATTCTTGGAATATTTTAAAGGGAGAAGGGAGGTTAGTAGTGTTATCCAAAGAGGTCAGACCTGGGTAAGGTCCTAGAGTCGGAGGTCCTCAGAAGATGGTGCTAGCAATGAAAATCCTTTGGGTGTTGGGGGAGGGGGTGACCTGTGGAGGGTTGGGGGAAGGGTGAGTTTGAGTGGGGGTAGGGCAAGGACAGTACCAAAAGGGAATATTAAAAAAAAAGTAAGGGCTTTTAAAAAAACTTTCACTATTTTTGTCTAGGCTTGGCGCTATCTGAATATCATACAACTTCATGGATTCACATAGAATTTTAGAGTTAAAAGGGATTTCATTTGAGTCAATATCTTATCCCATCCATGAACTTTTTCCACAATATGCTTTATGAATGATTATCTGGCTTCTGCTTGATCATTTCCAAGAATGGGAAACTCGCTACTTGTTGAGGCAAATCCTTTTACTGGGTGGCAGCTCTACTTCTTAGAAATATTTCCTTAAGACTCTGTTGATCTACTCCCAAGGAAATCTTTCCCCAATCCCCAATTAGGAGCTATCTGAAAAATAGTTCTCAAGTTAAGGATCCTACACCAAAGTGGTAAACACCACTTGAAACTAGCAAGTTGTCTGGCCCCATTGAGTTTGCCATTTCCTGAGAGCCTGGGTTAAGGGGGTGACATCCTTGTTGCAACGCCTGTAAGAAAATAATGTCTGGAAATCTGGGGTGGGGGGAAAGATGATTTCACAGAATAAACTACACTATGTCTTTCCTCAATCCCACCCCACTTCCACTTCCTTGTTAGGTTTTCTTTTTAAATAACAAATTTCAAATGAGATGCTCTACACTGGATTCTCAGATCAGATGTGGTAATTTAAATAAAGACACTAGGTTTTATTCTTTTCCTAGCACCAAAGTCCCTTTCTGTGTGGTCTCATAAGAGAAGTCCATAGATTCTTTCAGGACATAGCAGTTAATGTATTCTTGGAGGCAGAAAGAAATCTTCCCAATTTGTTTAGTCTTTCCATTGTAAATTAAAGTAAAAGAAAATATTTGAGTTTAAATTTATTTCACTGGGATGTTTTGCCTATTAGTATCATTGAGCAGTGAACACATATGTTCAGCAAGCATTTGGTAAACTTGTTACATGCAAGATACCATCCTAGGCTCTGAGGATTAAGCACACGTGTACACACATTCGCACACAATATGCACTGACTTCTACTAAATGTGGGATGAGTAATTTATTATTATACAAAAAACAATGCTAACCTAGAAGAATAAAGGCTCTCATGAACAAATCAATATAAACAGGAATCAATAACTTATAACTATAGATACAGTTGTCTGGAAGACTGACAGACTCCATCATATCATAAAGCAATTTTTTTTTGCAAAATTGCTAATCAGCCATTTCAAATGTCACTCCATGCACTGGGCATTGTCTGACAAAATAGCCAAGATTCATCTTTGTCCCAGTGCCCTTACTATCTAAGGCAAACACTTTCTTAGGTACCAACATATTCTTGTTACTGCTGTAGCCACAATCTTTCTAGCAGATCATTCTATTATTATACTTAGATCTTTTGGCCTTTCAAAACACAAAGCATACCACCAAAGGAAAGGAAACACAAAAGAGGTGGGGAAGCCAGGGGTTTCTAGCACAGGTTGGCCCAGGTAAGGCCTCTGACATTAACTCACATGGGAAAGATTGCTATGATATCAGGGTGGATAAAGGATCCTAGCTTTTCCCCCCACTATATATTAGAGTCATATCTTGTAGGTTGGAGAACCACAGCCAAGAAGTCTAGCTGGAAACTTTCTCTCCTTTTAAAAGCTCTTCTCACTCAGTAGAAAATCAGGGGACTCTGCAGATGAGTCATACGTGGCTAGAAGTAGATACCTGTACATACTCTAATGCATATCCATAGAGGATGCTGGGTGATAGCGAAAAGATCCTCTTACAAAGACATTATTGATTTATCACGGCCATAATTGTCTTTTTTCCCCAAAATACAATCAGAGCTTCTGAGAACACAGTAGAAGAATTTCCTGATTCTTTCCATCAGTCCTCCCTCTTCCAAATAACTTTGTGCTTATTTTGCACATGTTTTTTGCATATGTGTTGTGTCCTTCTAGTAGAACAAGAGATCTTAAAGACAGGGGCCCTCTGTCTTTCTATACACTGCTCCTTGCTATCACAGTACTTAGCCCTTAGTAAATGATTTTTGGATGATACTGAATTGAAATCCAATTTTTCTCAAAGAAAAGAC
>CM053771.1:497826112-497909107 GCA_028658325.1 Potorous gilbertii | reverse complement strand
TATATAAATATATATGAGAAAATACATAATATAATAAAAGCAATTCTACCTAAACCTATCTACTTATTCAATGGTAAACCAATTAAACTACCAAAAATTATTTTATTAAGCTAGCAAAAACATTAACAAAATTCATTTGAAAGAACAAAAAGTCAAGAATATCAAAGGAATAAATGAAAAGAAATGTAAAAGAGGTTTAAGAATATCAGATCTTAAAGCTGTTTTATAAGGCAGTAATTATCAAAACTAACTGGTCCTGGCCAACAAATAGAAAGGTGGATCAGTGGAATATATTAGGCAACCAATGCACAATAATTGTGTTTGACATATGTAAAGATTTAAGGTTTGGGGACAAAAATTCACTATTTGGTAAAAATTGTTGGAAAAAATGGAAAGTAGACCAATATCCTACAGCATTTACCACAATATGGTCAAAATGAATACATGACTTAGATATAAAGAAAGATGTAAGAAAATTAGAAGAGCATGAATTATATTACCTATTAGATTTACGGAGAGACAATTTATGAATAAACAAGAGGTAGAAAGTATTGCAAAATGTAAAATGGATAATTTTGATAATGAAATTTAAAAGATTTTGTACAAATAAAACCAATACAACCAAGATTAGAAGGAAAGCACAAAATTTTTTCAGGGGGATTTTATAGTTTCTTAAAGGTCTCATGTCTTAACAATACAGAGAACTTAACAATATAGAGAATTTGAGTCATTCCCAAACTGACAAATACTCAAAGGATATGAACAGGCATGAAAAAATCAAAGATATATATAGTCATATAGAAAAACCTCTAAATCACTAATGATTGAAGAAATACAAATTAAAACAACTTTGAAATATCATCTCACACCTATCAGATGATAGAATGATAGAAATGATAGAAAGGAAAATGACAAATGTTGGAGGGGAGGTGGAAAAATTGGGATATTGATTCACTGTTGGTGGAACTGTGAACTGATCCAACCATTTTGGAGGGCAATATAGAATTATGTCCAAAGAATTATAGAACTGTTATGCCATTTGACCCAGCAATGTCAATATTATGTCTATTTCCCGAGGTGATTAGAGAAAAAAAAGGAAAAAATCTATATGTTCTAAAATATTTGTGGCAGCTCTCTTTGGGGTGGCAAAGAACTGGTTCTTGAGGGTATGCTCATCAATTGGGGGAAGACTAAGTAAGCTGTGGTGAAATACTACTCTGATATAAAAAAGTGATGAACTGTTTGATTTTAGGAAAATATGGGAAGACTCACATGAAATAATGAAGAATGAAATAAACAGAACCAAGGGAATGTTGTACACAGTAACAGCAATATTGTTGGAAGAATAACTGGGAATGATTAAGTTATTCTGAGTATTATAAATATTTAAATCAACTACAAAGGACCTATGAAGGAAGATGATGCTCACCTCCAGAGAAAGAACTGATCAATAACAGTATGCATAGTATGGTTTTACATACACACATATGTATATATGTACCTGTGACAAATAGTGACCTTCTCTAGTACAAAGTGGAGATGGAGGGTGGAAGATAGTTTGGAACTTAAAATGTAACAAAAAACCCCAAAATTAAATTAAATTAAGAAAGAAGGAAAGGGAGCTACCAAAAATAAATCTACTGATGTTCTGAAAATAGAAAGCAAAAACTAAACCTTAGTCTTCTCTCTGAAATTACCCTGAGTTTAGCCTGTTTATATCTTGTTTGTACATAGTTGTTTGAATATTGTCTCCTCCATCTACTGGTAATTCCTTGAGAGCAGAGATTGATTTTTGCCTTTCTTTACTCCCAGTCCTCTGGCACATAGTACTCACTTAAATGCTAGTTCTTGAGTGGGAAGGCATTTAGGATGAGCACATTTGCTTTGTAGTCCTACTTTGTGATGTTGCTCTTTTATTTCTACACTATAGTTATTTTCAACCAATAATCTTTGCTTGTTTTTGTGTCTAAAGTAGTATTTATCTATTTAAGCTCTACTTTACTCAACCCTTAATTATCCACGCCAGTGGAGGAGAGAACAAGAATATGGCTAATCCATAATAGGGGAATAATAAAACATCCTTTATAATCAGCTTTGGAAGGTATTGTTGCACATACATTTAAATATGTATGTCATATTCTCAAAATCCACAATTTCTAAAACAAAATAATGTAACCATACTGATAGTCAGGCTTCTTCCATTTTATGTCTCATCTGCCCTCTACCCTAAGATGGAAAATTGGATTCAATTGAATCTACCACAGAGATCATAGGATCAGTACTGGAGAGTACTCCAAAGGGTCTGTGCTTCACTTTTATTATTATTTAATTGTATTTTACTCTTTGTGACTCCATTTTGGGTTTTCTTGGCAAAAACACTGGAGTATTTTGTCTTTTCCTTCTCCATCTCATTTTACACTTGAGGAAAATGAGGCCAACAGGGTTAAATGACCTACTTGCCTAGGGTCCCATAGTTATCTGAGGTCAGATTTGAACTCAGGAAGATGAGCCTTCCTGATTCCAAACCCAACACTTTATTCACTGCATGACTTAGCTGTACCCATTCCTGTACTATGCAAAGGTTTTACAGTGACTTGGACAAAGGCACAAATTACATGCTTATCCATTTTGTAGGTGACATAAAGCTGGAATAGAGAGCTAACACACTAGATGAGAGTCAGGATTCAGGAGGACTTTGGCAAGCTAGAAAGCATTAAGCTGAATAGAGTAAAATGAAATTCAATGGAAATAAATGTAAAGTCTCACCTTTAGGTACCCAAAATGTCAACTTCACAAGTATAAGGTGGTAGAGGTATGGAGTCAGCAATTCTGGAAAAAAAAATCTTGGGGTTTTAGTGGACAGCAAGCTCAACTGAACTTAGCAATGTGATAAGGCAGTCCAAAATGCTAATCAATATTGGGCTGCATTAAAGGGCCTAGCTTCCAGGAACAGAGTGGTGGTGGTGAGAGTCCTATTGTATGTATCCTCATCAGACCTTCTACGGAGAACTGCTTTTATTTCTGGCTGCCACCATTTAAGAAAGACATTAATAAAGATAAATTGGGGAGTGTCCAGAGGAGAGAAACCAGAACAGTGAAGGACCTTGAGCCCATGTCACATGAGGATCAGTTGAAGGAATTAAGCATTTTTAGCCAAGGGAAGAAAAGTCCCCATGGAAGACATGAAAGCTGTTTCAAATATTTTATAATGGCTCTCATGTGGAAGAGAAACTCAGCATTATCTTATCCCATAAAGAATTGAAGTTTTCAAAGAGATAAATTTCAGCTTTATGTCAGGAATAATCTTCCTAACAATTAGAGCTATCTAGAGAGGAGGCTTGGAAGATAGAGTGCTGAGTTTGGAATCAGACCTGAGTTCAAATCTTACCTTAGACACTTACTGGCTGTGTGATCCTGGGCAAGTCACTTAACCCTTTTTGCATCAGTTTCCTCATCTGTAAAATAAAATGAGCTGTAGAAGGGAATGGCAAATCACTCCAGCATCTTTGCCAAAAAAACCCTCAATGAGGTCTTGAAGAATCACACACAACTTAAATGATTGAACAGTAACTGAGAAATGGAAGGTTCCCCTTCTTGGGAGGACTTTAAGGAGAAATGGAATGATGACATCAAAAAAATTAAGGGAGGATTACTTTCATATATGGCTTAGACTCAATGGTCTCTGAGGACCCTTTCAACTCTCAAAAAATTATTTGATTCAGCACCATCATTTTGTAGGTGAATAAATTGAGGCATAGAGAGATAAAGAGATTTGTCCAACATTACCCAGGTAGTAAATAGAAGTACTGGTGTTATGAACCTAGGACCTCTGACTCTTCATCCAGCAGTCTTTCCACTATAGCATTATGCCTCCAACTCAACAGACATTGACTAAGAGATTACTATTTGCAGAACACAGTGCTATGTCCTGAGGATATAGACACAAAAACCGTGACTGCCCTTGAGAGCTTACAATCCAGTAGGGAGGATGACAATTATATAAACAACAATAATGTATGATTATTTGTAGGAGAAGTCCATGTAAAATGGCATGTAAAATGAAAGAAGGAAGAGTTCAGTTATGTCTAGGGAATCAGAGAGGAGTCCTGCAACAGGTGAATGAATGAAATGAAGGAATAAGAGAAATACTGATTGAGGGCTTGCTGTATGCTGTGCTAG
This sequence comes from Potorous gilbertii, assembly GCA_028658325.1. NCBI lineage: Eukaryota > Metazoa > Chordata > Mammalia > Diprotodontia > Potoroidae > Potorous > Potorous gilbertii. Next base: position 497,904,928 of record CM053771.1, on the reverse strand, counting down.
GTGCTAGAAATAAAAATAAAAAAAATTCTCAAGGAGCTCATTCTCTAAATGAGGGAGACAATACATAAAAGAAATTCAGCTATAGGACAGATGGAAAGGTCTAGAATTTCTAAAAGTTCAGATGGCAGAGCAGGAAATCTACATAGACCGGAGTCTAAAGGAAAAAGAAGAATTATAACAGGCAGACATAAAAGAGATCATTCCAGCCACCAGAGACAGTATATGAAAAGATAAAAAAAGACGAGGGAATCAAGCGTATCCTAGTATGGACAGAACGCAGACTGATTAGTATGAAAAAAAGCTGGGAAGATAGGCTGAATGAAGCCTTTTTGAGTAGAGTCTTGACTATTGGGCTATAGAGTTTGTATTCTATTTTTGAGTTATTAAAAGTGTTTGAGCAGGAGTAGTTTACAAATGGAGATATTAATTTGGAGACCTATTCTGGCAATAATATGAAGAATTGATTGGAGAAGGCAGAGACTTGATCTGAGAAAATCAGCTAGGAGATTATATGACAGCAATCCAGGCAAGAAGTGGTGAGGGTAATAGAAGTGAGAATGTTAAAGGAGAGATGAAATGATTAAAGGTGAAGGACAGTCAAGTCAAAGATGATTCCAACTTTAAAGCTGGCATGAATGGGTCAATAATGCTCTTGTTAAGGAAGACGCTGAGTACAGTTTTGGACAGGTTGGGTTTCAGGTGATGTTGCCCATTTCCAACTTCTTGCTGAATATCTTGAAATGGAGCTTGAGACGCAAGGTAAATATTTGGGATTCATCAGGGGTAGAGGGAGTAATTAATTCCACAGCAGTAAAATAGGCTATCCAGTATTTAGAAAAGTCTGTAGACCAAGCTTGGCCTCAAAGAAGAGGGAAAAATTCCTCTCATATTCTCAGAAGTGGGAAAAGTGGTGGTATTATAATGTACATATCCTCTTGAATTCATTTAGGCAATTGGTTGGTTTTGCTGAATTTACCTTTTTCTCTTTTATTCTTTGTTACAAGGGGTGACTAGGGGAAGGAAGGGGAAGGAAGAAGGAAGGAACGGAACCAGAAATTAAGGCAACATAAAAATAAAATATATCAATAAACAAAGTCTGTCAAAAGATAATGTAATCCTGTAAGTAATATCAGAGACATTTTGACAGTATTTCTTAGATCCCACCCTCTCTAAACTCATGACTTTATACCTGGGGACTGGGAAGTAGCCAAATTTGCTCCTTCCCTGGGGCAGAGAGTTAAAATATTTATATGGTAGATGTCTAAACTAGAATTTCATGAAATATGCTTTTCTTAGCTGTAAGGTACTTCTGATATTACCTTCTACTTGTACTGTTTAGAACTTTTTTCTTTTTTTCATTATTTTGTTTTCAGTTTTCTACAATCATTTCCATATATCTTAGATATTTTTCTCCCTCTCTCCTCTCTCCCTCCCCAAGACAGCATGCAATCTTATATAGGTTCTACACATACATTCTTATTAAATACATTTTCACTTCAGTCGTCTTGCATAGAAGAATTAAAATGAATGGGAGAAACCATAAACCAAAACAAAACATAACACAAGAGAAAATGGTCTTCCTTATTCTGTATTCCAATTCCATAGTTATTTCTCTGGATTTGGAAGGTGTTTTGCCTGGAGTCCATTGGGAATATTTGGAAGTCCTAAAGCACTCATAAATTCTAGTTATTTTGTTATTACTAAGATATTTCAAAGGAAAGATTGACAGGATTTGGCTTTTAATTGAAAATGGGGTGGGAGGAGAAGAAAAGGAAGGAGGCAAAGATATCTTAAGGTTTTTTTCATTTCATCTTTGGGAATGTTTGTCCCAACTGTGTGAAAAGACAGAGAAAACAGAGCCAGTTCTACGTCATGGTTCAATTTTCTGTGATTCTATTGAGATTTGCTGAAGTCATATTTGCTCTCAGTGCCAAGGCCCACAAATGGTGTCCCAATAGAAGGGCCACAGGTGGTGACTTACGGTAACAAGCAACCACAGAGTAAATGGGTGAGATAAAGTATCACTTAGAGAGATGTTTCATAAATAGCACCAGCTCCTGTTGAAATATTTAATGCACTTTTGTTTATGTGGTGTCTTTCACACAAAGATTTCGACACACTTCCCAAGCCAGAGGTTTTATTGCCATTCTGGAACTGAAAGCCCTGAAGTACCACTAACTAATCATGGGCCAAAGGGGCCTGGAGTCTTTCTGGTCAGTTTTTTGCTTCCAGCTAAAACAAGCTTTTAGTTATTAATGAACATGTAACTATGTAGTCTACTCTTCAGTGTCTCCAAAAGAAAACATTCTGATTTTCCCCTCAATATTTTTGTGAATATATAGGATCATTTGAAGTCAGTAAGGACCTTAGAGGCCATTTAATCCAACCTTTCATTTCATAGTCACAGAATAGAAAATAACAAAATAATATTACCAAAATAACTAGCATTTTATGTGGTGCCTACTTTATGCCAGACACTGTACTACACACTTTGGAAATATCTCATTTTATCCTCACAAAAACCCTGTGAGGTAAGTGCTATCACAATGTCAGGTTTACATATGGGGAAACTGAGGCAGAGGTTTAGTGACTTGCCCAGAGTCACACAGTTAATTAGAATCTGAGGTGGGATTTGAACTCAGGTCATCCTGAGTTCAAGTCCAGTACTCTATCACTGTACCACATAGCTATCCTACACATACAGCAAGGTTCTCTTGCTCTTCAATCTACCCTCTTTTCCATGTAACCATGCTACCTCCTTAATATAACTGACCATCTAACCTGAAACCCTTTTGGTTAGGTAAGATCGTAGAGTTTGAGCTGAATGGGAAATTATAAAGCATCTCCTCAAACCTGAACATTTTCCAGATGAAGAAACTGGGACCTACAGAAATTAGGTGACATAACATGTAAAGTATTAGATGTGGTGACAAGGAGACCTGAGTTCAAATCCTCTCACAATGAGTAGTCGTGTAAGCCTGAGCAAGTCACTTAACGGCTGCTTGCCTTAGTTTCCTTATCTGCAAAATGGAGACAATAATGATATTTACCTCCTAGGGCTGTCATGAGCATAAAGTGAGATAACGTAGTATATGGAGTATTCTAGAAGTGCTAATACTACTTTTATTATTTTATTTTTATGGTAAGTGTTTGCCCAAGATCACACAGATAGTAGGTGAAGCCAGGTTCCCTAACTCCAAATCCGTGGAATCATGATGCCTTAAGTGAAGTATATTCTCCCTTGGGAGGGAGTCTGGGATAGTGGAGAAAATGTTGGATGGGAATTAGGAGAGAATTCTGCTGTTGGCTCTTTCTTACATCTCTGAGTCTCTGTTGAAACAAGACTGCCTGAAATACCGAGAAGATAAAATAATACGTGCAAACCACTTTGTAAACCACAAAGCTACATAAAGTCTGTTATTCACATTATTTCCATCAGGGATAGGCAACCTTTGAAAGCTGGTCTTCACCATCCTCTTTCTTTCTATTATATTAAGAATTAGGAGGTGGGAGCTAGGAGGCACAGTGGATAGAGCACCAGCCCCGGAGTCAGGAGGACCTGAGTTCAAATTCAACCTCAGATACTTATTAACTGTGACCTTGAGCAAGTCACTTAAATCATCCCCTCCCAAAGAAATAGAATCAGGAAGCAGAAAAAAGGAAGGGAAAATTATGTTGACTCTGAAGGTCATCAAAAAAAGCAGAAGGCAAATGACCTTGAACCTCAAACCCATTTGGTACATGCTGTATATTTTAGAGTATGCTTTAGCAGCTGAAACTAGGTGGATATGTTGGAAATAGGCAAGCTGGCAAAACCTGAGCCATATCAATTTTTTATTGTTTCTATGATTTCTTTAGTGTGGGAGCCACCCTAGTTTAGAACTTCATAAGGACATAACCTAGTCTATTCTGTTTCCTTCACTCATTACTAAAAAGCAGGAAAGAATATAGCACACACATACATATATGTATACATACATATATGTATGTGTGTATGTATGTATGTGTGTGTGTACCCACAAGCTATATGTCAGCCGTGGTAGAGAGACAAGGCAGCCTATAGTAAAGCCTGCTGCCTCTCCTCCCACCCAGAGCTTTACAATTCCTTATTCAAAAGCCAACAGGGAGAAGGATTGAGTTTCTTTGTTGGAACATTTTGTATGAATAGTCTATTCCAGCTCATCAGCCTTTTACAAATTTTACCGTGCTCTCAATTGGAGTCCAAGTCTCTCCATTCCAGGCTCATCAAACCTACACTTGCATTTATAGCAGGAAGAGCATACTGAGTATGCTCCAAGGAGAGAAGCATTACTTCAGTACAATCACCTCACACCATATCCCTGTGTGGCACAAGGCCATACTATGTCAACTTTTGCTTCTTTACCCAAAGCTTTCAACTACTGGTTACCCACCACATTTATCAACTCCTTACTATGAGTTGGCCCTGGAAGACTCTCTTGAACCATACACATTGTTAGATACTTTGTGTCCACATCTTTTTTCAGTCTATCAGAGTTGCACCTGAAACCCAAGATAGAATCAGTGACAAAACATTGTGATTGCCCTTTGAAAAAAAGTCCCACCAGAACTCAAGTGGCAATGACCTTGACAAATGCCCTTTTTGAAAGCCCCGTGGCCATTACATCTTGCCAGGAAGACAAGCATTTATTGAGCACCTACTATATATGTCTGGTTGTATGTATTAGTCATTTCCCCACGATTACCTTGTGAGATAGGTAATGTGTTTTTTTTACCCATTTTTATAGATGAAAACATCAATGCTTAGAGAGATTGAACACAGTTTCCCAGGATTAGATATCTGATAAATGTGGGAACTCAGTTCCATATCAGAGTCTCAAATCTCTAAGTGCAGTGTTCTTTCTGTTTTCATTGGCTGCCTTTGGGAAAGACAAATTGGACCCAGCATATGAAGGGCATTGATGGAAGCGTCTAAAGATCTTACTGTATTCCAGAGGCTATGGAGAGCAACTGGAAGTTTCTGAGTCCAAGAATGACGTGATTATACTGGTGCATTATGAAGATTCCCTAGGCTTGGGGACCAGGATGGAAAGTAAGGAAATAGACTGGAACGAGGAAGACATTTTGTTCAAGGCAAAGGAAAGGAGTAATTGAACAAAGATAGGAGCTGAGAGATGAGGGCGAGAGAAATGCTAAGGTAGCATCCTATTCACAGCATTTCACAGTTGATTCCATATGGAGGGAGAGAGATGGAAAAGAACAAGGATGAGGTCATGAGCCTGGATGTCTGGGAGGATTGGTGGTGCCACTATCAGAAATAGAAATGATTCACATTTATGTAGAGCTTCATGGTTACACAGACTTTCTTCCACCTTCTTTTATCTTCTGTAATTTTAATCGGAAGGGGAAAAAAATGAGTCAGTCTCCATTCAGTCTTGATTTATGCTTCCAGCTTAGAGGGCTCAAAGCAAAATCAGATTTTCACGTTTATCGTGAATTACTTTAACCAATATTTTCCACTTCTGCCATATCTCTCTTCCCTCTCACCAACAACCACCTCGAGCAATTTACATTCCTAATGAAACTTTGCTTTAAAAATCCTTGCCAATTCTTTCTACTTCTGAAGCATTTTCCTTTCTACCTGCAGGAAATTTGAGAGGAAAATTTCACTCTTGCCTGTAAGCTTATTCTGCTAAACTAATCAGAGACCACCATAATGACACACTTTTATGAGTCCTCTTTCAAATTGCATTGGCCCCGTGGCTGATGCACTGCTTCCTGGATTGAAGATGTTGGCTTGATAAAGTCATGAATTTCTAAAGAGGCATAATTGAGAGATCAATCAATATAATTATGCACATTGGAGGCAGAGAACTCAATTGAACAGAGAGGCTCAGGATTTCCTTGCATTCTGGGTCTTTGCAATCTCAAGGCATAAATATTCTACCTCCCAGTCGACTAGATGATTCCATGTCCCCCAAAGTTCCCACAAACCAGGCAGAGGAGGAATGTTATCTCCTGAATTCTTTTGAATAATTTAACAAAGGTCACTATAAACAAGTGATAAAATTGAATCAACAGCTATTATATACTTGACTAATCTTTTGAAGGGAAGCAGTTTGATGTAGAAGGTAACAAGCCTTGGTTCAGGACTAGCCTCTGATACAAATATGGCTGGTTCATAAGATTTAGAGTTAGAAATATTTATAGGGATCATCTAATATATTGGTTCTCAAACTTTCTGGACTCAGAAATCTTTTACATTCTTAGAATTGTTGAGGATTCACTCCCCGCCCTCCCCCCAAGAACTCTTGTTTATGTGGGCTATTATTAATATTTACCACATTATAATTTAGATTGTCAGTATAATTATGAAAATAGTTTTAATCTTAAGGGACCCTCAGAAGTCCCAAGTCCACATTTTGGGGACCACTAATTTAATCTAACCCTCACGTCATCTATCTATCTCTTTATCATCTAATCTACCTTCCTACCTGTTTGTCTATATATTTATCATCTATCTATCCATCTATCTATCTATCTATCTATCTATCTCTATCTCTCTATCATCTAATCTACCTTCCTACCTGTTTGTCTATGTATTTAATATCTATCTATCTATCTACCTATCATCTATCTACCATCCTACCTCTCTGTTTATCTATCTATTCATTCATTCACTTATTTCTTTAGTCATTTTTAAACCTATCAATCCATTCATTCACTTAGTTTATTCATTTATTTTTTGTTTGCTTGTTTTTATTAAGATTGAATTTTTTTTAATATCCCCCAGACCAGATGTACAGTGGTCATTCTTGGGCCCAACCACACTTGTGATCGGCATAGAAGTTTTAATTTACTTTGTTGTGGATGTGAACTGGTTCACCCTCATTAGGCAGCCTGGTGTCTAAGGTTGTGGAAACCTAAAACAAAGAAACACAAAGAGCAATTTCTTCTCTCAAGAAGTCCCCAGTCTAACGAGAGAGACAAAGTGCAAGCAACTATATACAAACAAGTTATACAGCATGTGCACACACATATGTATGTGCACACATGTACACAGAAATGTGTATACATTGCATGTTTACACATACATATGTAGACATACCTGTAAATATACACATGTGAATGCATATGTGTGTGTATTATACAAGATAGTCTCAGAGACAAGGGACTAAAATTAAAGAGGTGTGGAAAAGGTTTCTTATAGAAGGTAGTATTTTAACGGCAACTCCTTTGCTCAAAAAGCTTCAGAACCTTCAGTTGTTCCCTAATGCTTGTTGAGTAAAGATCAAATTTTCTTAAATAGCACAAAGGCTCCCCACAACCTGGCATTGCTCTATCTTTTTATCGGACTGACATATATACATTGCTGTATCCTCCACACTCTGGCCATATTGAACTACCTTCTGTTCCAGGAACATTCCTTGAACTTGTATATGTGATTCTGTGTCTTTGTTTATGCTGTTTTCTCTACCTAGACCATCCTCTCTCCTTCTCTTTGTGCTCCTTTCCAATATTCAGTAATGGAGATGATTAACCACCCCCTCCTCCCAAACACAATTTATATACATGTACACACACTGTACATACACATACACACATGCACACTGACCTAATCCTGTATTAGATCACGTGCGGAACAGAACTCTCTACTCTCAGGGACACGTGTTCATTATTGAAGGACCTTATGATGGTACAATAATCACTTAGTACCCGGGAAGCCATCAGAGGGAGTCACCGTTCACTGCAGAAACAGTGGCTCATTCATGAGACCATAAAGGAGTGACTGGCACTCTCTTCTTTGTCATCTGACCAGGCATGTGAATTCTCTTAGAAGTTCTTTTTTAGATTTCCCAGTCATATAGTGAAACTGAGGGATTATAAGATCATAGGAACATAGAGCCAGAAGGAGCCTTAAATGATATCTAGTCCAAACCTTTCACTTGGCAAATAAGGAAATTGATTTCAGATGATAATTGGGTAGCCAAACTATTTCAATAAAATATTTAAAAGAACAAGTGGTTCCCTGCTGCCTCTAGGATCAAAACACAAACATCTATGTTTGGTTTTTAAAGCCCTTTCCAACCTGACTGCAACTTGTATTTCTAGATTTATTATATATGACTCCCCTTCACACACACTCCTGTCTAGTCAAACTGGTCTTCTGAATAAGAATACTACATAGCCTCTATATGGTGTTTTTGAGATCTGCAAATAATATTCCACTTGATTCTCAAAACAACCCTGTGGAGCAGGTGCTATTATTATGTCTATTTTACAGATGAAGAAATTGTTGCTGAGAGGTTAACTGACTTGCCCAGGGTCACACAGCTATTAGTGTCTGGGGAAGGATTCGAACACAGGTCTTCCTAACTCCAATTCTCTCCCTTTATCCCCTGCACCATGGAGACACCTTCTTGCTGTTTCTCACGTCTGATAGGCCCTCATCTCCCATTTCCATGTCTTTGCACTGGTTGTCCCTCATGCCTAGAATGTACATCCTCTTCACTTCTGTCTCTTCAATTCCTTCTCTTCCTTCAAAATTCAGACCAAATTATACTTCCAATATTGCCTTACTTCCCTCAAGGCTAAGCTCAAATCTCACTTTCTGTCAGAGATCTTTCCATCATCCTCCATCATTAGTGCTTTCTGCCTAAGACTACCTTATACCTATTCGATAAATGTTTGTGTATACACACACACATACACACACACACACATACATATATCTTTGTGTGAGTGTGCATATGTATGTACACACATATTTAATTCTATTTTTTTCTACCTACTTAGAATGTGAATTCCTTGCAGGCAGAGACAGTGTTTCTGTCTTTCCATATTCCTAGGGCTTAGTTCAGTGACTAGCACATTTTGATGCTGATTCAACTCTTTGTGACTCTATTTGGGGTTTTCTTGAAAGATATACTGGAGAGGTATACATTTCTTTCTCCAGCTTATTTAAGAGATGAGAAAACAGGCAAATAGGGTTAAGAGACTTGCCCAGAGTCACACAGGGAGTAAGTATCTGAGTCCGGATTTGAATTCAGGAAAATGAGTCTTCCTGACTTCAAGCCCTGCACTCTATCCACTGTGCCATCTAGTTGTGGCTGGCATACAGTATGCATTTAATAAATATTTATTAACTGACTGATCTCCCCAGCTGTTAGTAGCCTCCCACCCCAACTTGCCTTATTGTCTTGCATTTATGTGTCTCTCTTTACATATATATTATATATCTATGTATGTGTGTACCAATATTGTAGATCTATGAATACTTACAGAGGCAATCCTGATGGGATGCAAACCCCTTGGGAACTATTTCATTTTTGTCTTGATATCTCCAGTGCCTGACACATAGTAAGTGAGTAATGAATGCTGTTTGATGGATGAATTGGCTGGGAAGGCCTCTAGTGTATTACCTGGATATAGGTTCCTTTGTGAAGGAATTTCGGAAAACATAGATAGGTATTGCATAGGCTAAGACAGAGCAGAGGGTTGTGACCTTGTTTTAGCATGATAGCTAAGAGAAACATGAGTCCTTGGAGGGCTAAGTACAAAAAATTTCACAGAACCATAAGTGCATATATGGAGCAATTGTGTACCTGAGAGCTTTCTAATGACTGAGAAGTTTCTTACCAGTAGATATAAGTTCCTTAATGGTGAAAACTATTTTTTTTTTTAGTTTTTGTATACATGGCTTCTGACTTAGTACCTAGCACACAGTAGGTGATTAATAAATGATTAATGAATTTAATTGAATTATGAAACATGCTAGTCTAGTGCTTGGTACATAGTAGGTGATTAATAAGTACTTACTGAATTTAAGTGAATTGTGAAACATTCTAGTCTAGTGCCTGGCACATAGTAGGTGTTTACTGAATGCTTACTAAATTTAATTGAATTATAAAACATTTTAGCCTTTGTGACAATAAAAATCACTGAAATAGGGGGAGCATGAATAACAAACACATCCTACCAGTCTACAAAAGTCAATTCTAACTTTTAGAGGAAGCTTCAATGCTGCTCAATGAGTCATTTGAATTTGGGAGTTTGCTGCATAGTGCCGTCTGTGCCTTTATGACAGGATAAAAGACAGAATTGCTCTTTTATCAGGGAGCTGTAAGGCAAATATAGCTATAGCAATGTTGGAGCAAAGCAGCACACCTCCTGAGATACACTAAATCCAGCTAACTGCTCACATTTACACTTCCTGTAACATCTGCATCTGAATTATTGAACATCAGTAACGCTCTTGGATTTCCACCTAAAAAGCAGGAGTTGGGCTGCTGTGCTGCTGCGCTGCTGGGCTGCGGCACCAACTTTCTAGAATGACTCAGGTCTCCAGCTAACGGATGAAATAGCAGAAGACAGGCATGCCTGTCGCATTGCACCTGGTCTGGCTCGGGCTCCTGGCTCATGAAGTGATTCATTTGTTCGCAAGGACTGGGTTAAATCCTGGCTGAGCCATAAGCCTTCCAGACAAGGGCTGCCTTGCCAGACACTATGCAGAGGGTACAGTGCGAATGAATGTGTACTGTGCAGGCAAACACTAAGGCAGGCCTGCCAGTTGCACACAAGGCTTCATCTGAGGCTGTAGGACTGTCAATGAGTTCTGTATTCATGGTTGGGCTCTGCATGGAGCCTTTGGAGAAGGATGGCTCAGATGCCACATCACCAAACCACCTGCATTCAGGACACCTGTACTGTTCCATAGCATGCTCATTAAGATTTGAAAGGCTCTTATGTGACCTTGATGCCTCATTGAGTTGGAACAGAACTATGTTCCTCTGCTTTGGCTTCTAACAAACCACCCTCATTCAGACTCAACAAATTAAACAGTTACGAACCCTATAACCGGCTACATAGTCATTTGGGTAAAAAGAAGAAATCTTTCTAATGTGATGACATTAAGATGCCATATTTAGTGACTCAATTCCCTGTTCAAATATTTCTTTGATCACTTTGGCATTTATCAACCAAGTAAACATTCATTCATATATTCATTGATCATTCATTTACTCATTCAACTTCATATATTCAAAGAAAAGAGGGATATATTATGATGGAAAGAGTAGTGGCCTTTGAATTTCAAAATCTACTTCTGCCACAAAACTCTCTGTTTAACTTTGGACAAATCACTTCTCTTCTCGGCTTTAGTTTCCTTGCCTGGAAGATCAGAGGCCTTTAGAATTCTTTCCAGCTCTCAGTCTACAATCTTATATCCTGAGTCCTAAAACTGGAGTCCAAGTTGTCTGTGTGATACCAGGCAATTCACTTAATGTCCCACTGTCCACAGACAACTGCCTAAGTCTTAGGCACAACACATCACAGGAGAGATGCTGATCTCCATCAAGGAGAGGAAGTTTCCACACTGGGAATTCCCTAAACCAATGAAATCCAAGGTCTGGTTATGTCCAAAGTGAAGAATTACACACAATTAATCCATAGTTAGATGAACCAAGGACTCACAGAGCTGGAAGAGATCTTAGATAATCCAATGAGGAAATGCAGGTAGTCTAATATACTGGGGGAAAACTATTTGCTTTGGAGTTGTAGAAAATAGGTCCAAATTCCATCTCTGATGCTAATGACCCTAGTGACCTTGGACAAGCCGTGGCTTGGGTCTCTTTTTTCCTCATCTATAACATGCAGGAGACTAGAGTACCTCTAAGGTCCCTTCTAGCCCTAAATCTAGGGTCCTATGAAGCACAGAGAAATAAAGTGATTTGCTCATTTTAATGCCTCAAGAAGTCCTGGCATACCAGCCCTCTTACAGTTCAGACCCCAGTGCCTCCAAGATCAGTCTCATACACATTAAATTCATACCTAAGATGGACCACCTGCCTGATTTTCCAGACTTCTCAAGCTTTGTCTGCCTGCACAGGCAGTCAACTGAGTCACAGAATGTCAGAGTTGGAAGGGACCTTAGGGGCCAGCTGATGTAAATTGGACTTGAGCCAGTACCTCATCTATAGCATCTCCAGGAGGTAGCCAATTATGTCCAAAATGCAACCAGAGAGAGACCTTCTATTTCCACAATCCTAAACACCAAGCATTGACTGAACTAGGAGTTGGATGGACCAGATGTTTGAGAGTCATATGGGCATTGCTCTAGTTTGCTCTAGCAAGTTTTATTGAGAAGTGGCCTGTAGTCTTTGAAGGCTTGCAATGAAATGTCTGACTGGGAATTGTTATAGTTTAAAGTTGAATCAGTTCAGTCAATCAAGCACAAAATCTTTATAAATGGTGGGTTCACTGTCATGTCAAAGAGACAAATAAAGCAGCAGATAAGTGGTATAGTGGATCGAATGCTGGGCCTAGAGTCAGGAAGACCTGAATTCAAATCCAGCTTCAGAAGCTAACTAGCTGTGTGACCTTGGATAAGTCACTTAACTCTGTTTCCTCATTTATAAGATTAACTAGAGAAGGAAATATCAAATTACTCCAGTATCTTTGCCAAGAAAACTTCAAATAGGGTCATGAAGAGTTGGATATGACTGAATAACAAAACACAGCACCTTCCCTTACACGTGGCTGGTTAATGAACATCTAGGGGAGTCTTTGTGAAGTTGAGAGAATATGGACATATGGTCCTCAGGCTCCTCTGAATGACACGTGACACCTTGTGGCAGGTACAAGTAATTACAGCTTAGGGTTTGCTCATTGGAAGAGAAGGTAGGTAGGTCATGTAGTCAGTCACATAGCCACCAGCCCTTATCATCTCTCACTTGGACTATTGCAATAGCTTTCCAATTGGTTTCTCTGCCTCATGTCTCTCCCTACACCCTCCACTCAGCTGTCAAGCACCATATTAGCCGTTGTTATTCATACTTTGTTTTAGAACAGGACTAAGAACATCATGGGTGATGTCTTAACTTGCATTTGAATTGGATTTCAGTGAGGCAGAGCTTCACAAAGTTGTCATCCTCACTCTCTCTTCCAGAATCATCGAAGTCCAAAGCTAAGACACAAATCAAGATGACTGGCAATGGGCCAGGGTGCAGTGAGTGACCTTGACTTTTCTGAATTAAGGCCTTTCCGAGGTCTCAGTTTGTCTGAGGCAAAGCCCATTCAATGACTAAGGGTTAGCTGAGAACTGAGACAAAAGAGCCTAATTGAAACGTGTGATTATCTTAATGTCTAAGTCTATCCATGTCATCTACTCAGACTCCAATGGCTCCCTATTACCCCCAGTATCAAATACAAAACTTTGGGTGACATGGAAAGCCCTTTACATCCTGGCCCCTCCCTTCCTGTCTAGTCATCTTACACCTTATTCCTCTCCACTCATTCTAAGATCCAGACACACTGACTTACTGTTACTCATTCATGACATTCCATTTCCTGACTCCAGACATTGTCCCAGCTACCCTCAAGGCATGGAATGCTTTCCTTCCTCACCTCTGAATCTCAGTCTCTCTCCTGAGGAGACAGAGTGCATCCTCAGAGACATGAGGAAATGACCGGTGGGAATGAGCAGTGAGAGACTGGGGTAGCTATGTGGTATTGTGGAGAGAATGTCAGATTTGAAGTTGGGAAGACCTGAGTTTGAATCCTGACTCAGATGCTTGTGTGACTTGGGACGGATCACTTACCCTTTCTCAAACTTTGCTTCTTCACCTGTAAAATCAGGATGAAAGCCCCTATTTCATGGAGTTTTGCGAGAAACCAATGAGAACATACATAAAGTGTTTTTCCAACATTAAAGGGCTATATATATGCTATTTATATATTTTATTATTAAATATTTATATATTATCTTTATATATATTATTTTTTAATATATATTATTATATATATAATAATATGAGAGTCTGGCCTGATCTGGGCTCATCAAAGACATATTATTTATTTTATATTATATATCTTTATATTATATATGTATTTATATATTTTATTATTAAAATTAGAAAACAATTTTACTGTACATGAAGTATGTGAAGGGGAGGGTTGTGAAAGAAGACTGGATAGACAGACTGGATGGAGCCCAACTGTGGATGCTCTTAACTTCCAAATTAAACAGTTTGCTATCCCCATAGGTAATACAGAGTCACTGAGTGTTTCCACTCAGGAAAGTGACATGTTTATACCGGTGTGTTAGAAAGATTATTTCATCAGTTGTATGAAGGATTGGGCTGGAGAGAGGAGAGATGGAAAGCATGGGTATTATTTAGGAGCTTATTCCAATAGATGAGATAATGAACTCTTGCTAGTATGGTGATAGTGTTGCTATCTTTCCATTCTCAAAGAGGATAATTGAAAAGAAGGGGATAGATCTGAGAGACAAACATGGATGTAGATTCAACTGGGACTTTGAAACTTATTGGACAGGAAATTGATTGGGAATAGGTAATGGAGAGGAAAAAGCCATAGAACTATAGCATGAGAGGGTATAGAGTTGGAAGGAACATTAAAGATCACTCAGTCTGATCTCCTCATTTTCACAGAGGAAGAAACTGAAGCTTGTGAAGTGGAAATGACTTCCTCAAGGTCAGAAAAGCAGAGTTAAGAATGGATGTGATGATCTCTGATTCCAAATCCTGCTCCCTTGCTTGCCTGTCTGTTGAAGATGATGCCAAAATTTTGATCCTGGGTGATTGGAAGGATTTTGGTGCCATCAATAGAAATGAGAAGTTAGGATAGTGTCAGGTTTAGGGGAGAAGACTATAAGTCAGATGAGGGTAGAATGGGGGAGGGGCTCATCACAGACATCATCAGATTACTTCCCAATTTTAATGAATTATTCTTGCTTACTAAGGGCTAAGTGCTAAGTTCCATTGTTTCTATTTTACTGAGGCACTGCAAGAACTGCCAGCACTCTCTAAATCCAGCACCATCTGAGTTTTGATGTTCCCATGCCCCCTGATACTGCCTTCAGGAATCTAGGGTCTTTTCTGTATTTTACGAATGATTCACATTATACACCAAGGAACCAGCTCCAATCAGAGAAGCAACTGTATTCAATTAGATAAAACATTGGCTTTATAATACTAAAATTACTATCTAAGTCTACTCTTCTTCAAGGCAGTTGAAATTCATTTTGAGTGGTAAGTGGTCTGAAGTGAAAACATTCTGCTAATCTCCCTCCAGGTCTTTCAGTTTTGCTGTTTATATGTCTTGGCAATGAGATCTACCGCCTAGTCGTGCTTGGAGGATTCCGAGAAGTCACAAAGAAAATAATCCATTTTCTCCTTTCAAACTACTGTATTTGTTGAGTTCATATTTTTATGGGTACCAAATATATCATTTACATAATTGAGTGAAGATATTGTGATGACTGCTTGTCAATTAATGCAGATCTATTTTTAGTTCTTCAGGAGGTTTGCCAACTTCTATTCCTAAAAAGAACTGATGAAGCAAATAATTTGGGGATGGAGATGTACTTCTGGCCATATGGAGCAATCTTCTAAATGGATCAGGCCAAACTCTCAGCATCTGTCATTCAAGAGAAAAATCCATAAGTTGCCTCACCCTAAAGAGATGCTATTGTTTTTTCTTCTCAGATCTCCATTTTCTATGCAATTATTGAGCTCTGTGTGGAAACTGCATATTGGCTAAAATCAATGAAGCAATTTTAAAACTCCTACACAATACCCTTTGGTAGAAAACAATTATTTTCTGGCTCATGTATTTCATGAGGAAGTAGACGAATATTCTTTTTTTTCCCACTCAAAATCTCAAAGTCCTGGGTAGGATACTTCACCTGCATTATTGAATATAGTAGGGTGATGTGTTTATTTGCTTTTATTTAAGTTTGTAAGTTCAGCTGAAGTTTTTCTTTAACCACGTTATAAGGACAACAAAACTATTTTCTATGAAAAGTTACTAAGGGGTATAGAACTAAGTCTTTATTCTGTGGTATCTATAAGGAATAAAGTGTTCAGTAGGCTAATGGAGTAGAGAGCCAATCAGAATCAGGAAGCCCTGCTTCAGACCCATATAGGCAATATGAAGCTGAGCAAGGCTCTTAACCAACCTTCCAGGCAACTCTCTAAGATGATAGATCTCAGGGGTGCTGTATCCACATGGGTAGGAGACATTTCCTCTTTGGAAAATCACAAGTCTGGTCCACCGCTCCCCATCCTCCAAAATTAAACACTATTTTTCCAAAAATGAACTTCAATTTACAGAGAAACATAGGACTCATTATCAGAAGAGCTAGGTACAAGTCCCAATTCACCACTTACAAGATGTGACTGTAGGAAAATCACTTGGAACTCTATGCACACTGATAAAAATGTGAATAGTAATACATATTATTTTTATGCCTCTGTCCCATGGCTAAGGGAAGATGATAATTAAAATGTCAGAGGTTATAGGATCTTTAGATTGCATTTGTTCTCTCTTTGATTATAGGGACTGGTTTTTGCCTCTTACTCTATTTCCAGCACTTAACGTAGTGCCTGGCACGTAGTAGGAACTTAATAAATTTTTTTTTTCCATGAGAAAACATGGTTTTTTTCTTTGTAGCCAAAAAAGGGATAAAAATGAAACAAAAAAAACCTCACCACAAATATTTGTGGGAAAAAATGGCTTTGTATGTAGGATATGATAGCATTATAAACTCAAGACAATTCATAGACAAAAGGTTAATTTCTACATCTGTTGCCTGTCCCTGCAAATAGTTTATATCGAACACCTATCTGGTCAAAACCAATACACTTTCTCCCTTGAAATGTCATCCAAGTTTTTCAAAGACCTCTTCTTCCTCCTGTGAGTTTATCTTGGCATATCCTCAGAAGCTTTATCAATGATTAGACTACAGGCTTCCTATCTCAGAAGCAGTTTGGTTGAAATTCAGGCGACCTGTGAAGAGTCTGAAATTTGTAGATATTCAGCTTCCAATTTATTTCTTGGGTTTGAGGGCTTTCGGTTTGCCCATTTCCTCTTCCCTGGTGCTTCTTTGATGGGCACTTCCTCTTCCTTCTCCTCCTCTGATTCCTTGGCTTTCTCAGCTTTCCCAGGGAAGGCATTCCCAGAAGCAGCCTCCTGTTGGGCAGGTGCAGTATCCATAGTTTCTTCTTCAGCATCCTCCTCATCCTCCTCGCCCTCGGAGTCATGCTTGGTTGGAGGTACTCCCAGTTTGTAGCTTTGGGTGGCTCAAAATCTTCATGCTCCTCATCATCCCTGTCCTCCTCTTCAGACGCAGTCTTCTTTATTGGCATTCTCATTTTTTTGTCCCTTTGGTGAGGGGGTAGATATTGCTTTAACTAGGGTGTCTCCCTCCTTGCCTGGTGTGATGGCAACTTTGGCTGTGGTAGCCGCTTTCTTGGTAGGGCCATGGCTGCCTTCTTACCAGGAATCATGACTATTTTCTTGGCAGGCTTGGTGGCAACAACAGTTTTTTGGCTGGTGGTACCTTCTTTGCTGGGTAATCATAACCTTCTTCTTTTTCTTCTTCTCCTTCTCTTTTTTCTCCTCTTTCTTCTTCTCCTTCTGCTTCCTCTTCTTCTTTTTCCTCTTCTCTTTTTTCTGCTCAGACTTCTCCTTTTTCTTCTCCTTTCCTTTTTTTCTCCTCCTCTTCTTCTTCTCCTTCTGCTTCCTCTTCTTCTTTTTTCCTCTTCTTTTTCTTCTCAAACTTCTCCTTTTTCTTCTTTCCTTCTTTTTCTCCTCCTCCTCCTCCTTCTTCCTTTTCCTCTTCTTCCTCCTCCTCCTCTTCTTCTTCTTCCTCTCCTCCTTCTCCTCCTCCTCCTTTCCCTCAAATACATGTAAAAACAATTTTATTGTTTTATGTTCAAAATTTTGAGTTCCAAATTCTCTCCCTCTGTCCCTTTTCCTCATTGAGAAGGCAAACAATTTGATGTAGTTTATACATGTGCAGTCATTCTTGCCCTTCATCCGAGGGACCACTACTTCTTTTCCACTGCTTTCTTTTTTGTCTTCTAACATTCTCCTCCTCACTGTCTTCTATCATTTTGGGGGAGATGAGACATTTTGTTTGGATCATCCTAATTTTTAGCAGCCTTCCTGAACTTCACTGTGGGAGTATTGAGTGAGTAGGGGGCAGAGGGTGGAAATCTATTGGCAGAAGCTCAGGCATCATTGGTGGCAGAGGAGAGAGAGCATACATCCAATTGCTTGCCAAGTCTAAGACAAAAGACTCAACAAATATGTATTGAGTGAATAACTGATTTAGAGCTGGAGGGAAGCTTAGAGGTTGTCTCATCCAAGCTCTCTAATTTTCTCAATGAGGAAGTGATGTAGACCATCACTTGCCCCAATGTGACACAGGTAGTAAGTGGAAGGCTCAGGATCTGAACCTAAATCCTCTGATCCTAGATTCAATGCTTCAGTTACTACCCAGTACCACAGCCTTACTCTCAGTCTATGTAACTGGGAGCTATTATTGCTACTGCTACTGTTGGTAGCTAGATGACATAGTGACCCTGGGCAAGTCACTTTACCTCTGTTTACCTCAATTTCCTTATCTGTAAAACAGGAATAAAAATAGCATTTATGTCCCAGGGTTGTTGTGTCTGGCCCTGTGCATCAGGGAAGGGGTGAGAAAAGGGAGGAGGAAAACAAATCAGACATCCTCCTTGCCTGCATGGGGGCTCAGCTTCTAGCAGAGGATGGGACAAGAGCAGGCTGTTGTTTGTCCTTTGTTCTAGTTCTCCAAGAGGACCATGACATCAGGAAGATGATTCCAGGACTGGCAAGTGGATTGGATCACAGGGAGGGTGGGCTGTGAAAAGTCACCAGCCTCACTTTCTCCTCTAGAACCATCTGGGTCCAGTGGCAAGATAGAGATCAGGACAATTGGAAATGGCGCAGGATGCAGTGGGAGACAAGTACATACATAAAAATGAAATAACCATTCTAGCTTCCTGGCAGTGAATAAGAAGCCCCATCTTGGAGTCTGGAAGATATGGGTTCAAGTGTTGTCTCTGCCACATAATAACTGTATGATGTTAGGAAATTCAGTTAACCTCCTTGGGCCTCTTACAACTCTCTTAAGACAATAGCCTTCAAAAAGAACTGTTGTTATCTATAGGTGGAGAGAGTTATCAGTTTCTAAACTGATAAACCCATAAGTCAGGTTGGAAATGGACTTTAATTTTCTTTGAACCTAAGTAACTCAATATTGGTTTTAAGCAATCACAAGACTGCTGGATTGGCTAAGTGGATAAGAAGTATAGCAGTGCATATCTGTGCAAAAACTCTCTGTGCCTTGTATCCTTTTTGAACAGATGTTTCATTCTCTAGTTAATGGCCTGTGTTATATTTCAACTACATCCTGTTTTAACTGTCTGTTCTAGGGTTATTGTGAGGATGAAATGAGATTATGCATGTAAAGTTCTTTTGTAAGCCTTAAGGCACTATATAAATGCTAGTTATTATTGAGGGAAAATAAGTCACACAGTGGATGGAGCGACTCATCTTCATGAGTTCAAATCTGGCCTCAGACACTTACTAGTTCTGTGACCCTAGGCAAGTCAATTTCTCAATCTGTAAAATGAGTTAGAGAAAGAAAGAGCAAACCACTCTAGTATCTTTGCCAAGAAAGTCCCAAATGGAGTCACAGAGTTGGAAAAGATGAAACAACAACAATTATTACCATATATCATCTACGTCTCATTATAGCAATTACTTTGTTAATGATGAGATTTACACACATGTGCACATGTGTGTTTGTGTGTTTGTATGTATACCTTGTTGTGGCTATCAGGGTAAGCAATATTTCTGATTTTCTTGTTTTTCCTCTATAAAAAACAGGATATAGAAAAAATGTAGCTGAGTTTTTTATCAAGATATCATCTTTATCCATCTCCCTTGTGTATTCACTAGCTGTCCCCCCATACCTGGAATATTCTCCTTCCTCATCTCCACCCCCAGGATTCCTTGACTTCCTTCAATTTCCAGTTAAAATCCCAACTTTATCTAATAATTCCTGATCCCTCTTAATTCTAGTGCCTTTGCTGTTTATATAGCTTGTTGTATAAAACCATTTGCATCTTGTTTCCTCCATTCAGACTGTGAGATCTTTGAGAGCAGGGGCTATATTTTGCCTTTCTTAGCACTATCCCTGGCACACAGTATGTGCTTGATAAGTATTTATTGACTGATGCACAAGTGTCTCAATTTTTCTTCAGGTACTACAAGATCTCCCTCCCTCAAAACAAACAAACAAACCCAACCCTGTATGATAACTGTAAAATGAAATAGATTAGAGAAATAGTCTTAGGAAGTACTTATGAGATCCAAGATGGGAAGCTCCTTCCAGCCTGAGGCAGAGAGTGTGGTGGTACAATCAATGCTGAACTTGGAGTCATGAGACCAGAACTTGAATCCTGGCTGTGTCATTTCCTGTATGACCTCAGACAAGTCACTTCACTCCTTTGGGGCAATTTCTTTATTTGTAAATTGGAGGAGATGGACTCTAAATTCTTTCCAATTCCAAGTCTATGAGCTTAACATTTAGGTAAGGCTCTCTGGAGGAGATGAAGCAAATGACTCATCAATGGTACAAAGAAATAATGCCATTTGTCCTCAGGTCACCTTGGTCTAAGACATTCAGCAATAAACCTCAGAGGCTGTGCAAATCTTGTCTCTGGATCTCACTGCCCAAAAGAATTTGGTAAAAAGTGTCATTGAGTTTTGAGTTCCTAAAGGGGAAAAAAGCATAAAAGCAAGAATGTGAGTTATATTCTCAATATGGAAGTTCCTCTGAGGGAGGAGTGAAGTTGTTATGTAATTGAAGAATATAGACTGGGCTTGGTGGATAAGCAGGAGAGCCTGCTGTTGGAGCCTAGCTCATAACTCTTAAATTTTCACTGTGAGCATTAACAGTTCAGAAATTAGCAAATACTAGAAATCAGCATTTGATTTATTGTTTTGTTGATTGTTTAAATTTAAGAAAGTGATGGAGAAAATGTAGAATAGTCTTTAAATTGTCATACATTTTTGGAGACCTGGTTGTTAAACATTTACCAGCGTACCCTTGAATAAGGGGAGTATTCAAACTAGTAGATACTGACTTAAAATCAAATCATTCTCAGAATGAAATTAGGGATACTCCTATAAAAAGAACACAGGAAAATTCTGAGCTAATCTCTTCATGTTTCAAAACCATTAAGAAACAACTGTAGATCTCACTTGAAAGAATGCACGATACCACCTGTAGCTATAATTTTGCTGTTTCTTCTTTCAACCTAAACCAGTTTATCTCTAAGGATCAGGGGAACATTAGATACCTTGATACTCCAGAGAACTTTACTTCACCCAGCTTGGCTAGGTCATCCATACCTCATTAAAATAGTAAGTCAAACACAATTGTATTTCTTGAAAATTGATTGCTTCCTCTCTCAGTTCCATCTCCCAAGCTTTCCATTGATCTCCACAGTTTTAGCAGACTATGAGGCTTTTTGAACTTCTAATAGGCCTAAGACATCTTGATTTGTGACATATTTCTCCAGTGTTATGTAAATTCAATTCAACAAGCACTTATCAAGAGCCTACTATGTGCAAGACTTATAGTTGAGACCCAGTTAGTTGACCCCTAGAGTAATGAAAAACTGGCTTCAAGTACTAGCTACAAGGCTAAAGTTTTGTTTTACTTTTAAATTCAAGCAAGTATTTCTTCTGAACCTTCTGAACTTCAAAATAAAAGAGTTTTAAAATATTTCCCAGCAAGGCTAAATACAAAATTAGTTATTATGCGGTATTTATCCTGAGGGCCCCCATCATTTTTTTGTGTGTATCTTCCCCCCCTACCTTAACAAAAACTGGGTTTTTCTATTTGCCAGTGGCCTATCTTTACTTCTTCTTATAGAGAGAAGGGAGATTCCAAAATTTCTGTCAATCTCCAAAACAGATGTTCTTAACCCAGGGTCCATAGAGAGGACCATAGATAGATTTCAGGGGAATCTATGAACTTGGATGGGGGAAAATATTACATCTTCATTTCAATATAGTTGATTTCCTTTATAATCTTATGTGTTTCATTTTGTGTATTTTAAAATATTATGAGAATAGTCTATAGGTATCAATAGAACTCCAAAGGGGTCTATGACACATCCCCTGCAAAATAAATAATGCCTGTAAACCTATACAGACATGCTGATTCCATGGTATGAGGAGGAGAGAAATAAAGTCCCTAGCTGATCTTTTTTTCCCCTGATCTTTTATTGCCCTTGTGATGTCAGTCAGCTAGGGTCTCCCTGATTGATTAGCCTTTCAACATCAGTTTCCTTATCTGTAAAATGAGGTAGGGAGGGTTGGACTTTAGGTAGCTAGAGGGCCCTGTAGATAGAGTTCTGGGCCTGAAGTCAGGAAGACCTGAGTTCAAATTCAACATTAGACACTTGCTAACTGTCTGACCCTGAGCAAGTCACTTAACCTCTGTTTACCTAGGAGGCAGTTAAATGGCTCCGTGGATAGAGTACTGGAGTCAAGAAGACCTGAGTTTAAATCTGACCTCACACATTTCCTATCTGTGGGACCTCGGGTAAGTCATTAGTAACCTTTGTTTGCCTTAATCTACTAGAAAAGGAAATGGCAAACCACTCTGGTATCTTTGCCAAGAAAACCTCACTGACAATATTAGCGTGCAGTATGGCCCACCAGGTCCTGAAGAGCCAGGCATGACTGAACAACAGCGACAAGGTGCCTTCCATTTCTAAATTTATAACCCTATGCTTTGCCAGGCAACATGTAGGCAGTACCTCAGTGCATTTAGATTCAGTGAGAATCTTTCTGTCGGGTCCCTGTGGGCATGTATGCAATGCGTGGCATCTTCCTGTTTCAGAATGAGTCATCCCTACCTAGGAATTATTGAGAAGACTTTTCTGTCCAAATAGATCATTCGTCTTTAATTGTCCAAACTGAAGAAGAGAAGGCCATTTTAGAACTCTTCAGGAAATGTTACAAGGTAACATAGGGTAAAAATGTGACAAAGTAAAAATATATGTGACAAACAGTTGCAGATACTTCAATCAGTTAATCAATAAACATTTAAGTACCTAGACACTTTTACTTATTTAGTTATTACTGCTTTACTGGGTAACTCTACCCCCAGCTACCCAAATAATATTGGACCTGTGATCTAATCAATATAAGCAGCTCTGGTTAAGGAATGTATTTTACTTGATGATTCTTGTTTGTTAAAAAGAAGCATTTCTGCTAAGGGGGTAGGGAAGTGTGTTAGATGGTGGTAAACATAGAAAAAAAGCATCAGGAAAGAAGTTTTCAAGGGTACACAATCAAGGAAGAGGAGAGGAAGGAGACATAAATAGCATAATGAAACACTATCTTACTAAAGAGCATGTATGTACATATATGTATGTAATTAAATGTTTCTCTTTTTTCAAGTATGCATATATATCCAATAAAATCCAACAAACATTTATTAAGTGTCTACTATGTGTCAGACACTATGCTAAGCAATGGAACTCTTTCCCTCAAGGAGCTTATCATCATTCAAAAAGAAGGATGAAGTGTGTGTGTGGGGACATATCTAGATCTATCTAGTTATAGATATTTATATATACATATATAGATTAAAGAAATATTTCTTCAAAATATGTATCAGAAATTTAATTTCTTGCACAGTTATCTTTGTTAGTCTTCATGTCTTGAAATGTTTGTGATTAGTTAATTTACTACATTATTAGGTGATAGATTAATTTCCTACTAAAAAAGAAAAAAGATCATAGAGAATTTATAGAAAGGGAAAAAAACCTTTAATTTTTTAATCAGACTTGAATCCAGAGTATAATTCAGGTTTGAATCCAGAGTATCCTGTTTCTTACCTTTGTTACCTTGGGCTAATGGCTTATCTTTTCTGAGTCTTGGTTTCTTCCTCTGTGAAATAAGGGTTTTAGACTAGAGAAGCTCTCTAATATTCATTCCAGCTGGAAACCTCTGATGTGAATGGTCCCCTTCTCTAATTCTTCTCATTGACTGGGTAATCTTCTGGATTTGGATCTGCTCATGACATTCCTATGCTAAAAAAGCTTTAGTGGTCTCTTGTAGCCTACTAAGTCAACTTCAAATGACATTGCCTGGCCTTCAAGGTCATCCACTTCCTGCTGCTACCCAACCTTTCTAGCTTTGTTCATGCTCTTTCCTTCCACAAGCTCTGTGTCTTGTATCTTGGCTCCTGTTGTTCCCTAAGCCTGGAATGTCCTCCCTCTCCTTCACAACTTGAATAATCATTTAAAGTCCAACTCAGTGCTTCTTTCTTTGCGAAGTCTTCTTTCATACCCTTGCCAGTAATGGTCTTCCTCATGGAACTATTTGCACTGTGATTTCTTAACTTAGGTCTAGACTGGTATCATCTCCTTGTTAGACTATATACTCCATGCCTATTTTATCTAGATTCTATTTAACTCTTCTAGTTCTCTGTATATGAGCAGCTAGGTGGCTCAGTGAATAGAGTGCCAGGTCTCCAATCAAGAGGACTCATCTTCCTGAGTTCAAATTCAGCCCCAGACACTTAGTATGTGAGCCTGGGTAAGTCACTTAACCCTATTTGCCCAAATTCCCTAATCTGTAAAATGAACTAGACAAGGAAATGACTAACCATCCCAATATCTCTGCCAAGAAAATCCTGAAAGGGGTCACAAAGAGTCAGATATAAGTCATTAACAAAGCTCTTTGTACACAGGTATTTAATATGTGTTGGTTGAATTTCAAAGGTTATCACTTAGTTAAGTTGCTATAGAAATACGTTAATAATAACATCCATTACTATTATTCTGCTTTTAACTTTTCAAAACCCTTTCACAATGATAATCTCATCTGATTTCCCAAACATCAGGGCAGGTGTCATTAATCCCATTTGATGGATGTCAACTGAAGCAAAGAGGTTAAATTCCTTCCTCCAAGTTGCACATTGAATTACAGCAGAAATATGATTGGAAGCGAGACCTCTGGATGACTAACTAATCCTGCGATTTTTCCACAGGACCTTGAATTTATGTGACAAACCACAGATATTTTCTCTTTGATATCCATTTTTGTGAACATTGAAACACAATCATGTGATATTCTATAGGGAAGAAATTTCTTTTTTTAAACTGTCTTTCAAAGTGACGATCATGGGTAAAAAAAAAAAAATGTTAAATGAAGGTTGTCTATTATACTGCTTTAGCTAAGAGCAAATGTTACCAAAGCAGCTGCTTCAAAGTCCTACTTCTGGCCTATGGGGACATCGAGCGGCATTCTTTTGGCAGGTCCCCATATCAAGAGGAGAGGGTCTTCTATTGTTCAGGGATCAGTACTAGGTCAAGTCCTAGAATCACAGAGCTGCCGATTATCTAGCTCAACCTTTCCACTCATGGAAACCATACAAAAAATGCTATTATAAATAGCTTGGAGTCTTTGTTTTGTATGTTGGCCTCCTTCGGGATATGCCTAGCAGCAGAATGGTACATTGTTAGGACACTTACATAGTACAGTAGATAGAATGCCAGGCCTGAAGTTAAGAAGACTTTTTCTTGATTTCAAATGTGGCCCAGGACAACATTTACTAGTTGTGTGACTCTCAGCAAGTCACTTAACCCTGTTTGCCTCGGTTTTCTCTTCTGTAAAATGAGCTGAAGAAAGAAATGGCAAATCACTTTATTATCTTTGCTAAGAGAATTCCAAATGGGATTATGAAGAGTCAGACATGGCTGAAAAAAATGACTGAAAAAAAATTCATTGTTGCTTGAGCTATGGATTTGTCAGCCATTATGGAAATCAATGTGGAATTATGCGAGAAAAGTCATTAAATTTTTGTAACCCATTACCAAACTTGTAGGACAATAACTCAGAGAGGTTTCATTAATATGGAACTGTGAGAAACCTTGGGGATCACATCTTCATTTTAATGATGAGGAAATAGAGACCTAAAGACAATGAATAACCCACTCAAAGTAAGTGACATAAGGGCAGTTGGAATTCCTATCTGGGAACTCTGACTGGAAATCTAGTGCTATTTCCACAGTACCAGCCAGAAAAGACCAATGTGTACAATGTTGTTTATAGGAGCATAATTAAAAAAAAATTTTGATTGGAAACAAAATATGTGTCTAACACGTGGGAAATGGCTAAACAAATTATGATACGTGAATAAAACAGAATATTACTATGCTACGAGGAATGCTGAATAAGGAATTCCAAGGAGCATGTGAAGATTTGTATCCAATGATTCAGGGAAGAAAGCAGAATTAGGAGAACAGGTATCAAGTAAAGACAAAAATGTAAATAAAGTCAAAATGTAAAAAATGATAAAATTGTGATTAAATATGGCGGTCAATGTTAGCAACACACTACCAAAATTAAAGATATATTCTCTCTTTCTAGTAATCAATAACATGATTGGTGTGTGTGTTGGGGTAGGGCAGTTGGAGTGTGGCTATGGGGGTGTATATGATTCCCAGAGAATGAACTTTGTAAAAGAATTTACTTGGGTATTTTGATGATTGGCGTTCAAGTCCAGCAGACATTTTCTGGGTTCTTTCCCTTTGAATCTTAGTTTGGTTTGTGAAAATTTTTGAAAAATTCAATGTAATAAAAATTATTTACTTTGCCTTTTATTACCATGAACTTTTCTTCTCTCCAGAGATGATAGCTATTTTTTTCCATGTTTCTCTAATTTGTTTATGATGTGACATTTTATGTATAGATCATTTGTCCATTTTAACCTTAGCTTGGTATAAGATTTAAGAGGTTGGTCTAAATTTAATTCCCTCCACATTGCGATCCAAATTTCCCAGTGGTTTTTGTCTAATAGTGAGTCCTTCCTCATCTCAGTAGCTTATACAAACTGATACAGAATGAACTAAGAAAAAATATGTTTATAACATCAATATTTTAAAAACAAACAATTTTGAAGACTTTTATAAACCAATGAGAAATTAGGTGAGCAGATACTACTCAAGATGAGCAGAAACCAATTTATATAACAACACTGTAAAGACAAACAACTTTGAAATCTCTAAGAATTAAGATCAATGTGACCATCATGAGGAAGAATGATGATAAACAGATGGACTATGGCCTCATAGACAAGTGATAGATATACGGTGTAGAATTTATACAAATATATGTATGTACACAAATATGTGTGTAAATATACACACATACATATATACATGTGCATACCTCCGTGTGTGCATGCATATACATACATATTTGTTGTTCAGTCATTTTAGTCATTTCCAATTCTTACTTACCTCATTTGGGGGTGTTCTTGACAAATATACTGGAGTAGTTTGCCCTTTCCTTCTCCAGTTCATTTTACAGATGAGCAAATAGGTGAAGTGACTTTCCCAGGGACACATGACTTGTAAGTGTCTGAGGCTAGATTTGAACTCAGCAAGAAGAGTCTTCCTGACTACTGGCCTGGCATTCCATTCATTGTCTAATATGTTTACATTCACATAAATGTAGATGTTCATATATAGTCAATGAAGGAATTTGTTTTGCTTAATTATGTGTATTTGCTGTAGGAAATGTGGTTTTTTTTCCTCTTTATTTCAAGAGGAGAGATTGAGAGGAAGAAAATATAGATTTTCTTTTAATTAAAAACTTTAAAATATGAAGGTGGTGTGACATGTGGAATATTGCATATGATGAAGTCACAGTATTGTCAGTTTTTCTGCATTACTTTACTGTGTTATAAGATACCTCTCCAAGGGTAGGAGTCATCTTAAATGTTTGAAATTTAATAACAAAACATGTCAGTAAAACTGAAAAAGAAAGCAGGGCTGCTCCTTGCTTACCAGGGGATCCCTCTGAAGACTTATGGAGATATTGGGGTGATCAGGGAAAATAAAATTTCAAATTTCAGAAAAGTTTCATGTAAATTTACAAAATGTTCACTTCTCATGGGGTTATTTCTACTTAACCCATTCCTTACAATTTGAGAAATGATGAAGGCAAGTACTAATCAGATTAATGAAAATAGATCACATTATTAAAGAGCTTTTAGTGTTTTTCTCACAATAACCTTGTGAGATTGCATAGCACAAGAATCACTGTTTGCATTTTGTCATTGTTGTTGAGGGAACTATGGTTTGAGAAGTTGAAGGATACATTCATTGTTACATGTTTAGTAAATGGCACAGAGTCATGACACCATCTTGGATCATCTGACTCCAAGAAGCGTAATAAAATCTATTTATTTACTTTTTAAAAGCACAACCCAGTGAATGAAAAGCCAGTTTTCAAAACTATAGGGTAGCTAGATTAGCTATATTACAACAGTGAGATTTCAATATTGTAGGAATCTTCAAACTATAAATTAAGGGACCTATTGTCATTATATTCACAAGTTTTATTACTATTTGCAATAAAAGTCACCCTTTTCAATGAATACCCTGTTTTTTGAAGTCATCACTTGTTCCTCTGAAGAAGGAAAGCAAACCTTTATTGAGTACTACTATGTACCAGGCCCTATGTTAAGTGTCTTAAAAATGTTATCTCATTTGATTTTCACAATAAACTCTGGGAAATATTTTATTATTATGTCTATTTTGCAGTAAAGGAAAGTGAGGCAGAAAGAGGCTAAATGACTCGCCCAGGATCAGAGAGCCAGCACAGTGTCTAGCACATAGTAGGTGGTTAAAAAATGTTTATTGATCAAAAAAGGTATTAATTGATAGTAAGTATTTGAACTCAGTTCTTTGTGACTCTAGGTGCAGGGATCTTTCCACTGTGCTCTGACTGATTAGTTATGTCAACAACATTAGCCCTTTGGAGATAAAATATTTAGATTTGTGCTTCCTTTGTAAACATCTCCTAATTTGATTGGTTGGTTTATCCCTGAGTGAAAGCTTGCCAAGCTCCTCTTATATTCAGAAATATTAAGAAATAAATATTTCTTCAGTCTCAAGTCCTTGGTTCTGCCTGAATGAGAAACCTTTTTAGCACTTAATCAAACTTATAAAAAAATATGACTCTGCACTAAATCTTTTTTCTCTTTTCCCCAAATGCCTACTCATTTTCTTTGGATAACCTGGGTGAAAGTTCAGTTCAGATGAAGGAGTTGTGGGGGAAGGGGAGGGTTGAACGGACCAGAACAAGGGGCCCTTTAAAGCAATGCCCACTTTTCCCATGTCTTAGCAAGAATAGTGCATGAGACTAAGAGAAGAAAAAAAATCCTTGATTGTTTTAGTTAATGGAAGCATCTCTTGAGTTCAACTTTGACTAGATGCAAAGCAGAACGAATAAAGGAAGGGTTCTTAATCTGGGGTCTGTGAGCTTCTTTTGAAAATATTTTGATAACTATCTTTCCACATACATGGTTTCCTTTCTAGCCCTATGCATTTTATGTTATGCATTTTAAGACATTATTCTGAAAAGTGACGCAACCCCAGACTTCCAATGGAATCCACAAAAAGTAAGAATTCTTACCTTAGAAGGAGTGGTTAAAGAGCCTTTAGGAAAAGGATTCTCTAGGGAGCAGTGCTATTTTAAGTTATTATCTTGAGACTGTCACTTTCTTGATATTGACTTTGGAATATTGTCTATTGTTTGAAGCAAGTCACTTAACTCTGCTGGCTTCAGTTTCCTCATCTGTAAAATGAGTTAAAGAAGGAAATGGCAAACGACTCCAGTATCTTTACCAAGAAAACCCAAATGAAGTAACAAAGAGTCAGACATGACTTGAATGACTGAACAGCTATTGTTTGAGAATATTGTAAATTGTAACTCCATAATGGCTTATGTTGTATCAATTTCCAAAAGCATGGGCTAATTCTAGCTATCCCTGGCATTATAAGTAGAATTGTTTAGAAATACTTTAATATAAGTTAAAAAGAAACATTTCTGGTTTCTTTCTGAAATATAGAATACAGAATTTTCGTCCTTACTTGAGGGTACATTCACAAGAGCCTCATGCTCTCAAATCAGATGAAAAAACCTTTCTTGGCTTCTAAACCTGAGGTTAGCTCCTTTGGAGGTTCTGGGTCCTTTGAGGACAGAAGGTTTTTTCCTCTAAGATTCTTTAACCTGAAGGTTCAGATTCTGAACCTGAGGTTCAGATTTCACTGAACCTCGGTGTTGCAAGATCACTAGTTCAATCCTCAAAAGCATCCCAACAACTAGTCATACTCTGAGGACCTCAAGTGAGGGGAATTCACCACCACCAATACCACCACCGGCAGCAGCATCACACTCTCCCCAAATCAACACAGCCCATTTTGGAAACTTTCCAATTATAAGGAAATTTTCCTTGGCATCAAGCTTTGTTGAAGGCTGATGGAGACGTTACTTTGTAGGGTGGAAGACTTCTGATAGATGCTGTTACCTTGTTGAATAGCTGAAGTTATAGTTATTACCATAGTTAGAAGACATCGTTTAGAAATTATTGCCACCTCTGCCTTTTGTTAATGGATTTGTTTCTCATTACCTGAAAATCAGTTACCAGGTGATAGTATTTCCCCCGCTCCCCATCCATGGCAACTAATAGATATCATCTAGCAAGAAATCCGGGTTTTGCTTTAGTAGAGGAAGTAAAATGACTGATTGAACTGTGGCTCTTTGGAAGTAATTGATTTGCATAAACCATATTATTTATCATCCTAAAAAACTTAAATGATTTTGTTTTTGTTTTTACCTATGCCCATTTTGCAGTCTCGGAGAGTCCTGAAGAATAAAATGTTATGTTTAGCCTCAGGTTTTTAAAAAAATTCTAAGTACAGAAAGTTCCTTCCCTGGAGATTTCACATGGCAGCTGTCGTGATCAGAGTCAAGAGGACAAGATCTGGCCGGCAGTGATGCATTTAATGGTTTCCTTACTTATTAGTTAGTCCAGAGCTGCCTTTAAAAAAGATGGTCAAGATATCTGAAGGATACCAGATGGACATGAAAGAACAAGAATACAGTCCCACAAAGGAGGGTGTGAATATAAGAGTATGGTCCAAATGCTGTTTGGCAGCTCAAAGCCAGGACAAAATTAGCTCCTGTCAGTCTGTTTGGGCACCATAAATTCTCCATGCTGATTGGAGTCGTGCTCACTCCATTGGTCTGGATCACTTTAAAGTATCTGTACAGATTTGGCCTTCATTTTCTGTAGGTTGATTTTCCTAGGAGCTGATCAGCTGTTTCAGACTACAGCTGGCTAACAATCGAATTAGATTGGCCCAGGAGTTGTAAATAGTGGGTACTTAGCAACGGGTCTCTGGGTCTCCGATAAGCACAGGCTGTTCCTTGGTTAACTGCATGGTTCGCCTTTGAATGCAGACGTGCACATCATCTGTTACATCCCCAACATAAAATGGATCTCTAAACAATTTAAAATAGAGAATAAACAGGGAAATTATTTACAATCATCGTGTTAACTGGCACATAGAAACTGAAAATCATGCTGACATTTGAATGCTGATGTATTTTCTTTTCTCCCTGCCATGGGTGTTTGGGGGTGGCACTGTCCTAATAGGAACAATTTTTTTAAAGGTTGGCTCAATATTTTCCTACTTTGACTTTGATTTTCATGTTCAAGAAAGAAATGAATGAATTGCTGTGAGGGAAATGCTAATAACTGCAAAATGCCTTCCTGACATTTGAGCTAGCCAGGGCTCTCATCAATAACACGTGACTAATCAAAACCCCATTCAGGTGATTTTCATAGCTATCAGTAGTAGAATATTCTTGACAATTTATGAGGGAAATGACAGACTGCTGTCAGAAGGTCTCTCTTTCCAAATGCAGAAACAGAACTCCTCTTAAAGAATACTTTTAAGATGTATACATATAATTGTGTGGTAGATAATTCGGAGGAAAAAGTGTCAAGGTGAACAGATGTTGACTTGCTGAAAGGACTACCCAAGAAATTGCAGGCAGGCAGATCAAGGAAGGGGAAGAAAATAAACAAGCATTTATTAAGCACCTACCATATACCAGGGGCAGCTAGGTGGTTCAGTGGATAGCATGCCAATGCCTGGAATCACAGAGAATACTCTTTCTGAATTCAATTCCAGCTCAGACACTTACTAGTCATGTGATTCTGGCCAAGTCTCTTAATTCTGTTTGCCTCAGTTTCCTCATCTCTGAAATAAAAGAAGGAAGAGCAAACCATTCCAGGATCTTTGCCAAGAATAACCCAAATGGGGTCATGAAGAGTCAGACCAGACTGAAATGACTGAATGACAGCAACCATATCTCAGGTACTAATGCTAAGTGCTTTATAAATATTTATAAATATTGTATCATTTGACCCTTGAAGACTGCTGAAAAAGGTACTCACCAATGCCCAAATCCCTTGCTTACTTTCCCTGTCATGGTAACTGCAATTTCAACTATGCCTACTACTTAGAGTTAATGCTTTAAATGCAGTTGCTAAGAGATGGAAATGCCATCCATTCTAAGGTAGAACATTGAACTGTTTATAACCATGAATACCTTAGCATCAAAGATGAGATGTAGCTCAGGAAGGGTCTTACAGGCCATCTTTTCTAACCTTGTAATCTGATCCAGTATTTTCCCAGATATAGATCAGGACCCTGAGAGAAGAGTTGCCATCACAGCTAACTGGTTTTTTAGAATTATATAAAGAAAAGTTGAAGGTGTTTAATGAGGGCATTGGTCAGCCTGGATTAGGATATAGAGAGAAGTGAATATAGAAAGGATGAGGAAAGAAGGTTGAAAGCAAACTCATTACAACTTCATTCAATGTTGGCTCTGAACATTTCCATAAAAATATGTAATGCTAAAATTCATAGAATAGTTGAATTATGGCATCTTTTACTGGTATAAAAATATCATTAGGTCATATGTGAAGGTTACCAATTTTTGGAAAGCCCTGTTCATAGATAAGCCTTGTTCCCAACTGGGTAGTGAGGGATCATGTACTCTTTTGTGTCCAAAATCCAAACTCAGGCTGATCTTATTAACCAATTGAATGGTGAGGTGTCCCTTTTTTGATTACTGTAATTGTCAGGATGTAATCTATGAGGATGAGGGTTTGAAATAGAGATAGAGCTTTTTACTTCTCTTAAACATCTGATATTTTCAAGGCTCTCTGTCAGCAGATAATTTGGTAAGGGTTGCTCTTTTATAGAAGAGACTTGAAAAGTAGTGTTGGGTGATGATTCATGTGTGCCAGCCCCTTAGGATAAAGATAGTGCATTATTTCCATGCTGAAAGACAGCCCAGAAATGTATCATCTACTGTTTACATTTGTAAATAAATTTGCTCATTTAGGCTTTCAAAAGGAGAGTGATACCATTAACAATATTACTTCCCTGACATTTATTGGGTGGTGGTGCTGTGTGTTTGACTCTGATAGAAATCTAAATCTAAATAATATTCGAACCCTGCCCTCAAGGAGTTTTCGACATAGGTGGAGATGCCAAGTATATAATATTTTAAAGAGCATGTTTATTTCATTTATGTTGGTATCATCCATGCAGATCACACCCTCTCTTTGTTGGTATCTCCATACTTTTCAATGGTCAAAAAATGTACTTAACTGATCATGTAAACCTTTCTCCACTTCTCTGTTCTAAAGGGGCCAAGATCTCCCCAGGGCATCCTGGGTCATCTCCAGTCATCCTGATGAATATCTGGTCACAGGATTCAGATGGCTCTGGAGGAGAAGTGAGGCTGGTGACCTGCACAGCCCTCCCTCACTCAAAACAAAGTCAAGTGCAAGTCACGTCATCATTTCTCTGATGGCATAGCCTTCTGTGGTAACAAAGGACAAACACAAAGGCTGGGCCACAGTGGACATGTCATAAACCTTTCAGTTTGTCAGGTCCTTTGAGTTAAAGATCTTCTGGTGCTTCTGTTTCTGGTAACTATGTATGTATGTAATGGTCAGACAGTTGGATCTGTCTGTTGATCTGTGATGTATGTACTGCTTATGGTTAGACACTTAGAAGCCCTGTCTGCTGGTCTCTATTTCTCTGCTTGTATTTTCTCTCTTGGTATATATGATTAAAGAAGATTGTTGACCTCTCAAAAGTTGATTTCCTTTCAGAAAAGCAGATCTAAGAACCTGTGCTAGCAGGTCATCCTGAGCATGCTAGGGTGCTTGCTGCTTCACTTGTCCAAGCTTGAACTCCATGGGCATAGTTTTCAAGAATTGGAGTCCTCAGTGACCCAGGAGTTACACTAAACCAAGGTTTCTTAATCAGGGATCCTTGGACCTGGGCAGATTTCACAGGACATGGGGTTTGTGATTTTTTAAAAAATGTGTGGCTGTCTTTCAGTGTAATTAATTTCCTGTGTAATTCTATGTATTCTATTTCACATCACTGACACTGGCACACTTCCCAGCATTTTCACTGGCTGTTAACCATGCCTAGAATCCCACCTTCTGGCTTCCTTCAAGTTTCAGCTCAAGGTCCATCTTTTGTAGGAAGCCCCTCCCAATCCCTTTTCATTTTAGCGTCTTCCCTCTGATGACTATTTCTAACTTATCCTGTATATGCTAATTTGTACAGGTTTGTTTCCATGTCTTCCTCATTGGATTGTGAGTTCCTCGAGATGAAGGGCTATCTTTTGCCCTTCTTTATATCTACAGCTCTTATATCACAATGCCTGGTATACAGATGTTTAATTAGTGTTTATTGATTGAATGACTATATTGCTCTGAGAAGTGGTCTATTCAGTTTACCAGACTAGAAAAGGAATTTAATGACATAACAAATGGTAAAAAGTTCTGTCCCTGGTAGGTTCTTCAGATTTCTAAAGAAGATATTTAACCTTCCCAAACATCAATACCATTAATAGAGGCATCTCAAGGGCATTTATCATTCAATCATTTCACTAAAGGTTGACCTTGGGCCAGGCTCAGGCTGTATGCTAGGTGCTGGAGATACTAAGACAAAAAATGAAACAGTCTCTGCCCTGAAGGGGCTTACATTCTAGCAAAGGAAACTATAAGTACTCAATAAATGACTTTAAGATAATTTCCAGCTCACCTCAGATCCTACACTAGCAGGAAAACATAACAGTAAACTCCATTCACGGCACAAAAGCAAAAACAGGTTAGCTGTCTTCACAGTTTTTAAAGGCTGTCATATGGAAGAGGTCTAACAAGTGTTCTACTTAGCCCCACTGGGCAAAATAGGAGCAATGTGAGGAGTGGATGGGGAAAGCACATTTTGACTTGTTATCCAGAAAAATTCTCGAAGACATCAAAAAATGGAATGGGTTGCAAGGATCGGTTGTGAGTTTCCCCTCATTAAAGATTTTTAGGCAGAGGCTGAATACTTGTATGGGGGAATGTAGTGGAAAATCCTTTAGGGATCTGGGCTGGACCAGAGGGCTGCTAAGATGGATAAGTTGGCTGCTGAGATCCCTTTCCACCCAGAAATCCTGCGATTCAGTAAACAATAGCAAACATGAGGACATTCTAAAAGAAGGGAGTTGTTACAGGATGAGAATTCTGCTGTAGTAACAGAGCTGTTGGGAAGGGTAGAGTAAGGTACTCTGCATTGTTTTGCTGGAACCTGATCAATAAATACAAAAAATCCAGACTTGAGTTATTGTTTTGGTCACTAAGCTTTAAGTAAGAGATGGGGAAAATGTTAATGTTGCAGATCAAACTTAAATGTGTACCTGCATCAATTTCTCCCCTGAGAACAGGTTGTCAAACATTTATTAGCACACGCCTGATACCCTTCCTTCTTGCTGCTTGGTCCTTAGGAAATAAGGAGATCAGAGGAAAATGGAAACTGCTCTTCCTTTCCTCTCTACTGCCCTCTCCCAACTTGGCAGACAGGAGCCTGGGAATTCTCAAAGGGAAGTTACCTAAGGCACCTGTTGGGTTAAACAAAAGAAAATAAAGGATAAACTTCTGACTCTTCAGTGCAAAGGCAAACAATTTAAGATCTGTATGTAATGGCAGTTAGGGACAGGAACGGTCCAAGTGTATGGTTCCAGATAGCAATAGTTTCAAGACCAGCTTGTCCATAAGGCCTTTTTATATTGAATTTCTCTTTTATTTAATTTTATTCTGAATTATTTATTTAATTTAATTCTGAACCTAAGAAATAAAACAAGTATTTCCATAACATAGTAGAATATAAAAGCAGATGACTGTGCACGAAACTAAAAATTGATTATATACAACTTCTTATTCCTTTAAATATATAATAATGTTATGTAACTTCCACTCCCTGTCTTTCTTCCCTCACCTTCTGAGCCAGCTACCATTAGATACAAATATGCATAAATTTTTCTATACATACTTCTATTTATGTATGCATAAAGCATCTCCAAATTTTTCTTTTCTGTCATCTTACCCCTGCTCAAGAATTAACAGTGGTTCTGGGCTGACTGCCCACTTAAACCCAGTCTTTTAGACTGCCTGGTTATCATGGCGCTCCATAATCTGATCCCACTCGATTTATCCAACTTTATTTCCTACTCTTCTTTCCTTCCTTTATATAAATAATACACATTTTCAAAAGCAGGTGATCAGAAAAGATATCTTGTACTATTTATTCTTGAATTCTTCAGGGTCTGGGGCTACAGAACCTTCAGGAGAATAACAATGGGTAGAAGAGAAAGACATTCATTTCATCTTAGCACAAATACAAGCCATGTCTCTCACTTTCTATATCCTTCAAAAAAGTCCATAATCCAACACATTTCAGTAAGCCTCTAAAGCTTGGGGTGTTCATGGAAGCAATTTAGATAAAGTATTAAGTTTGGCCTTTACTCCAGGTCAGAGCTAAGCACTTCGTTGCTATGGACACAAGCACTATAAAAAATTAAGTAAATAAATCATAAAATCCTCTCTCCTTTTCCTCAGGGTTATATACCTGTATCATTTGTCTATTAGGACATACAATGCTAGATCTTTCCAAACATTGGAAACACTATAATCTCCCAAGGAACATCCACTTGCCTTCTGTCACTAGGAAGTTAAGCGAAGTTGAGCAGAATGAAGCTCTTGTTTTGGGACAGCAGACAGCTGGAAAGCAGAGGGGAGGAAGGCTTTACAAGGATGGATTTCTGATTCAGCCTTACCCTTGGCAACTGGTTTTAGTGTTCCCCTTAGCAACTGGCTGGGATGCATCATGGCATAGTACACTTGAAAGCTAGATGACCTTGCTTAAAATCCTATCTCATATATTGCTTAGCTGTGTGGCCTTGGGCAAGTCACTGAAACCTTTTGAGTCTCAGGTTTCTCATCTGTAAAATTGAAGGGTTGAAGGTTCGATTCACCTTGGATTAGATGTTATTAAGGTTATTTTCAGATTGAAATGGTCCTTTTAATGTTTAGGTTACTTATAGTCAAACCCCTTGATAGATGATAGAGACTTTTAAAAAATGATAACATGACGCACTTTTACATGGGCATTATCACTCAGTTTTAATGGAGGAGATAAAGTGTATAATTAGTGTATAAAGTGTATAATTAGTATCACGTAGGGAAACAGGTTGGTTGTTTTCTTTCTTTCTCAAAGAGTACCAAAATGACATTACTATGTTAAAGTCAAGTTACAGTGTCTGACTAGCTGATGAGACCAAAATAAGCTCACAATACTCTACCACACGGTCAGGTACAAATAGTCCACATGAACTTTTAGGGTGAATTCTCTAAATTTGTACATCTCCTGTTTCTTTTAAGCTACGTTAGTTCTGGTTTTCTCATAGAGTACAAAATCTTCTCTGATGAGAGCATGTTGTCCTGGGTGGTCCTGTGCCAGTGTCTCCCATGCCACATAATCCATTGCAAAGTTCTTCAGAGAGACCTTGACAGTGTCCCTGTATCACTTTTTCTGACCACCGTATGAGCACGTAGCCTGTGTGAATTCTCCATAAATAATCTTTTTGGCAAGCATACATTTGCCATTTGAGCAAAGTGGCCGCCCCATTGGAGTTGTACTCTCTACAGTAGAATTTTAATGCTTGGCAGTTGAGTTTGAGAAAGGACCTCAATGTCTATTATCTTATCCTGCCAGGTGATCTTCAGAATCTTCCTAAGATAATTCAAATGGAAATGATTCAGTTTCCTGCCATGACCCTGATAAACTGTCTAGGTTTCAAAGGCATACGAAAATGAGATCAGCACAATGTCTCTGTAGACCTTCAGTATGGTAGGCTGCCTAATACCTCTTTTTTCCCATACTTTCCTTCAGAACCTCCCAAACACTGAGCTAGCTCTCCACTTTATTGTCAATATTTACATCCTTGGAAAGTATATTTGCCAAGGTGAGTGAAGTTATCCATAGTATTAAAAACTTCTCCATTTGCTGTAAGTGATGGTTCCACATATGTATGATGTGGTGCTGGCTGATAGGGCACCTGTGTTTTCTTGGTGTTAAATGTTAGCTCAAAATTAGCACAAGCAGCAGATAACTGATTCATATTTTATTGTATCTCAGTTTCATCAGCTGCATTGAGTGTACAATCATCTGCTAATGAAAAGCCATGTACTAACCTCCTTCCACTTTAATCTTGGCTTGTGGCCTTTTGAAGTCAAAGAATTTACCATTGGTATGGTAGCTGAACTTGATGCCATGTTTATCATCATCAAAGGCTGAAAGCATCACGCTAAAAACATGAGAGCAAGCACACAGTCTTGTTTCACCCCATTGGTGACTGGAAAAGTGCAAGAGCATCATCCATTATCCAGGGCCTGGCCAAGTGTACTGTTGTGAAATTAACATACAATACTGATGAACTTCTCTGGACAACCAAATTTTGACATAATTTTCCATAAGCCTTCATGACTGAGAGTGTCAAAGTCCTTAGATCTACAAAGACTGTGTACAACCTCTCTTCTGCTCTTGGCATTTCTCCTGAAGTTGCCCAGGCAGCAAACACTATGTATTTTCTATTTCCCTCCTAATCTTGTTTTCCTTATCTTTGTTTGTACAAAAACTTTTCAATTTAATGTGATCAAAATCATCCATTTTGCATTTCATAATGTTATCTATCTCTTTTTTGGTTATAAATACTTCCATTCTCCATAAATCTGACAGGTAAACTATTCCTTGCTCTCCTAGTTTGCTTATAATTTCAGCCTTTATATTTAAATCATGTACCAATTTTGACTTAGTATAGGGTGTAAGATGTTGTTCTATGCCTAGTTTCCACTGTCCTATTTTCTAGTTTTCCCAGGGTTTTTGTTAGTGAGTTCTTATTCTAGAAGCTAGAGTCTTTGTGCTTACCTTACAGTAGCTTACCATAGTCATTGACTATTATGTCTTGTATATCTAACCTATTCCACTAATCTACTTCTTCACTGGTGGTGAATTCACTCTTTGCGCTTTTGATACTGCAATTTATTTTCTTCTTTCTTTTTTTAATTAAATTAACCAAAAGTTTATCCATTTTTAAAGAATAAAACCATCTCTTAGTCTTATTTATTAGCTTAATAGTTTTCATAATTTCTATTTTATTAATCTCTTTGGTTTTCAGAATTTCTAATTTGATATTAATTAGGATTTGTTTTATTTAATATAATTTAAATTTAATTTGTTCTTTTTCTAGCTTTTTTTAATTGCATGCCCAACTTGTTGATCTCCTCCTTCCATATTTATTCATATAAGCATTTGAAGATTTAAAACTTCCCCTAAGAACCACTTTGGCTGTATCCCATAAGTTTTGGTACGTTGTCTCATTATTGTCATTTTCTTGAATGAAGTAATCAATTGTTTCTATGATTTTGTGTTTGATCTACTCATTCTTTAGGATTAGATTATTTAGTTTCCAATTAATTTTTAATATATCTTTCCATGGCCCTTTATTACATGTAATTTTTATTGCATCATGATCTGAAAAGGAAGACTTTAATATTTCTGCCATTCTGCATTAAATTGTGAGGTTTTTATGCCCTAATACATGGCCAATTTTTATGTAAGTGCCATGTACCACAGAAAAAAAGGTATATTCCTTTCTACACCAATTCAATTTTCTCCAGGGGTCTACCACACCTAACTTTTCTAAAATTCTATTCACCTCCTTAACTTCTTTCTTGTTCATTTTGTTGTTAGATTTATCTAGTTCTGAGAGAGGAAGTTCAGGTCCTCCACTAATATAATATTGTTTTCTATTTCTTCCTGTAACTCCCTTAACTTCTCCTCTAAGAATTTGGATGCTATTACAACTTGGTGTATATATGTTTAGTAATGATATTACTTCATTATCTATGGTGCCTTTTAGCAGGATGTAGTTTCCTTCCTTGTCTTTTAAAATTAGATCTATTTTTGCTTTTGCTTTGTCTGAGATCAGGATAGCTCCCCCTGCTTTTATTACTTTAATTGAAGCATATTTCCTACTCCAGTTTTTTACCTTTACTATTCTGTATCCCCTCTGCTTAAAATGTGTTTCTTGTAAACAACATATTGTAGGACTATATTTTTTAATCCTCTCCGCTATTTACTTCTGTTTTATGGGAGAGTTCATCCCATTCACATTCACAGTTATGTTTACTATCTGTGTCTTCCTCTCCATCCTATTCTCCTCCCTGCCCCATTTATGTTTTTCTCTCTCCTTTCTCCCTTTCCCTCTTCAATAGTTTTGCTTTTGACTGCCACCTCCTTCAATCTGCCTTCCCTTCCATCAGCCTCCCTCTCTTTTCTTTTCCTTTTCCCTTTAGACTTCCTATAGGGTAAGATAGATTTCCATACCTAACATTATATTATTCTATGAGCCAAATCTGATGAGATTAAGATTCAAACAATGCTCATCTCCCTCCTTTTTTCTCCTCTGCTGTAATACGTCTGTGTCTCTTCATGTGATGCAATTTACCCCTTTCTGCCTCCTACTTTCCTCTTCTTCTAGTACTATTCCTTTTTATCACTTAATTAGACTTTTTTAATCATCACATCAAAATCAACTTGTACCCATGTTCTCTTTCTATGCCTTCCCCTTCTAAATGTAATAAAGATGCAGTTCTCAAGAATTACAAGTATCATCTTTCCATGTAGGGATGTAAACAATTTGCCTTTATTGAATAACATGTTGTTTTTTCCTTTCCTATCTGTCTTTTTATGCCACTTTTGAGTCTTGTATTTGAAGATCAAACTTTCTGCTGAGTCTTTTCATCAGGAAAGTTTGGAAGTTCCCTGTTTCATTGGATGTCAACCTCCTCCCTGAAAGATTACTCTCAATTTTGCTGGGTAATTTTGTAATCCAAGCTCCTTTGTCTTATGGAATATCATATCTCAAGCCCCCTGATATTTTAATGTAGAAATCTTAAAGTTCTGCATAATCCTGACTGTGATTCCACAATATTTAATTTTTTTTTCTTTTAGACTGCTTGCAGTATTTTCTCCTTGACTTAGTAATTCTGGACTTGATTATGACACTCCTTGACATTTTCAATTTGGCATCTCTTTCAGGAGTTGATTGGTGGATTCTCTTAATGACTATTTTACTCTCTGATTCTAGGATCTCAGGACAGTTTTTCTTGATGATTTCTTGAAAGATGCTATTCAGGATCTTTTTATTTTTTATCATGGCTTTCAAGTAAACCAATACTTTTTAAATTGTTTTTCTGGATCTATTTTCCAGGTCAGTTGTTTTTCCAATGAGGTATTTTATGTTTTCTTCTATTTTTTCATTCTTTTGATTTTGTTTGACTGATCCTTGAACTCTCATAGTGTCATTAACTTCCACTAACTCGGTTCTAATTTTTAATGAATGTTTTCTTCAATTAACTTTTGTACATACTTTTCCATTTGTCACAATTTACTTTTGAGGGAGGTCCCTTCAGTGAGTTTTTGTGCCCCCTTTCCCATTTGGTCAATTTTACTTTTTAAGGAATTTCTTTTTTTCAGTATACTTTTTCTTCCCATTTGACCAATTGTATTTTTTAAGGAATTGTTTTCTACAGTCAATTTTTGTCCTTTCTTTTCCAAGCTTTTGCTTCTTTCTTGCATGTATCTCATTTTTTTCAAATTTTTCTCCTACCTTTCTTACTTGATTTTTAAAATCCTTCTTGAGCTCTTCCAAGGCTTTTGGGGCTTGAGACTAGTTCATATTCCCCTTTGAGGTTTTAAATGTGGGTATATTGACAATTTTGTCCTCTTATGAATTTATGTTTTGATCTTCCCTGTCCTCATAGAAAGAATCTATGGTCATTATCCACTTTTGCGTTTTGCTCATGTTGTTTGCTTATTTCCTGACCTGGTCACTGGCTTTGTGTGCTGGAGCCTCAGGTGCTGGCAACTGGAAGCTGTAGGGATCTGATAGCTTACCTGGTGTTGATGTGGGGTCAGCAACAATGTGGGTGGTCTGGCCCCTGGAGGATGCCTGCTCACTCAAGTTTTTTTGAAACACCAGGAAGTTTGACTGCTGGTGATCACCTGCCGGCTAGCACATGTGGTGGTTTTCCAAGTCAGAGTCTACTAGTTCCCCTGTCTGTCCCAAGGCACTCGAGGATCCTGGTGTTGGCACTTGCCTATTCCACAACCCTGGGTCTCAGGATCTTCCTGTGGTGGGACTTGCCACTGATTTGCTGGGATGCCTTCTGTACTGCTCCCCTTTGACCAGAGCAAGAAGGACATTTCCTATTAATTTCTCAAGTTTCCCAGGCTAAAAGATTGCTATATCCCATCTTTCTGCTGGCTGAGTTGCTACAGAGTTTTTCCTGAGGTGATATTTTCTGGGTTTTAAGAGTGAGAGCAACTTACTGATTATGCCATCTTGGATCCCTACTTCTTTACTTGTATACTTTATTTAATCCTAAAGATAGGATTAAATGCTTCCTTCTTAGAGATGTATGAACTATCCTGCTGGTAAACCCTATGGAGTTCTCATTTTTCATTTAGCAGTTTCTGAATTTCCCCATCATTTTTGTCAAATCAGTCTTGATATTTTTTGTGAGCATTCTGATCCAGCTGAGCAAATGCAATGTTGACACCAAATCTCTGAAAGTGGCTCACTCCTCTTCTACTCCATGGTTACCAACTCTGTGTTGGCTCAACTTTCCCTCCAACTTGGCAACAAACTGTTCCAGCTCAGAAAAGCACTTAATCTCTTGACATTAATTCTTCTGGTAGTCATTTTGCTGTGGGACAGCACTTTTATTGAACGCGAATATTTAATTTGGAGAGCATTAGTCTATGATCAGTCCAGCATTCTGTGCCACAAATTGCCTTTGTCACTCTCACATCCTGTCTGTTTCTTGTCCTTACAATCACATAGTCTATTAAATGCCAATGTTTGCTGCAAGGGTGCATCCATGAAGTTTTATTGTGTTTAGGTAAACAGAAGACAGTGTTGGTGATGAGAATGTCATGAGATGTACAAGTCTTCAGTAGTAAGTGAACACTGCTATTGCTGTTTTCAACTCCATTCCTACCAAGGACTCCCTGCCATGTCTAGTAGTCTTTGCCTATTCTAGCATTAAAGTCATCTAGAATTAGAAGCTTGTCCTCTTTTGGCACATTGATGATAAGGGTCTCCAAGTCTTCATAAAAAATTTTCTTTGACCTCATCATTCATGTCATGATGGGAGCACAGGCACTGATGTTGGTGGTGTGTAATTTTCCTGCAAGTGGCAATCATAATGTCATGAGCCTGTCATTCACTCCTTTTGGCAGGCATACAAGCTTGTTGACTAGATTTGTTTTGATTACAAAATTTTCACCAACTTCATGGTACTCCACTTCACTGCAGCCACTCCAGAAAAATGTGCATCCAGCTCTGACTTCAGTAAGCTGGACTTCCTTTGCCAGCCTTGTTTCTCTCAGGGCTGCTATTTGGATGTAATACCTTCTGAGTTCTCTTGCAACAAGAGCTATTGGTCTTGCGGTTCTGCTGAATTTCATGTTGTCTGTAAGTGTGTGCACATTTTATGTACCGATGGTGAGTGGAATCACCTTCGCAGTTTTTGTACATGTGTTGCATTTTGATTGCAGGGTGGAACCCTTCCTGCTGCAATAATCAGGCCAGGGTTGGGTAAGCAGACAATTTTGGGCACTTTTTCTAGTCCTTTCCTTACACCAGGAAGTGAGAAGTGTGATCTTTAAAAGGCGGCTCAGATGGGGACTGCCAAATCCCACCGCTGCTTCCAGTAACAACCCAATGGTCTGAATCACCTGTGGCCAGAGGTGTGACTACAGCTCCCAGTGTATCCACACATACTGCTTTGTTACTTGCCTGTTGCCACAGGACTTTGAGATAGGTAAAAATGGTAAAATGATATGGGTGATATCCTTTGATTCTTGAGGAAATTGCATTTAAGTAAGGCACAGTTGCACGAAGTTGTCATCCTCTATCTCTCCCAGAGTCATCACAGTCCAGTAGCAGGACAGAGTCAAGATGGCTGATGATAGCTTGAGATGCAGTGGTCCATCCTAATATCTTCTATCTAAACTCTAAGCCAGAGGTTCCCAATCTTATTTGGCCCCCTTTTCAAAAAATAAAATTACTCAGAGGAAGAGGAAATCTACTTTATTTAATCCTTTAACAGTTTTGTTTAAGATTTGTGTCATTTCAAAAATATATGAAATATTTAAAAATGATGCATCTTAAATTTAATAATTTCTTGTAAATTTGTGAGGTTTTTTTTCTGCATTGAAATTTTGATGATGCATTTGTATCATGTAACCAGATAGTATCATATTGTAAACAAGTCATTACATATGCATATTCCTACCACTGCATGCTGGACTTCCTGATAATGTGCAACATACCTGCCAACACTTGTTTATGAAAACCTACCAGTGAACTTGACCAGTGATTGGTTATAGTTTGCATTTTGTGTGTTTATTTGGAAAATACTGTAATCACTATGACTTTAACTCTCTTAGACAACAGATGAAACATGTATCAAAAGTTTTTCAAAATTTTCTTATCTTCTTTCCTTATGCTTCCACCACCCCCTTATTTTTATTCATAGTCCCCCAAAGTTGCACCTGAGGGTACTTAATACCCTCCTGGATCATTCCAGAGCCCCTAAGGGGGCAGTATTGCTCATTTTGGGAACCTCTGCTTAAGCATTCCAAGCA
The DNA here is from genome assembly GCA_028658325.1 of Potorous gilbertii. NCBI lineage: Eukaryota > Metazoa > Chordata > Mammalia > Diprotodontia > Potoroidae > Potorous > Potorous gilbertii. The sequence continues at coordinate 497,860,094 of CM053771.1, read as the reverse complement.
CCTGCTTCAACTGCCTTCATAGCCTTTGGAACAAATTGTTTTCACCCACCCATAGCACCAGGGAAAGTCTTCACATGTTTGAGGCAGACATCCCCCTAACTTGCCAATGGGTTTGAGACCCTTTGATTATGCTCAACCTGGTCTAGCCCATTTGCTGAAACTGTTTACCAGGATGTGACTTCTGTGTCTGCTACAATTGCTTGGAGCAACAAGTGAGAGTTAGGCAGATCAGGTGGACACGAGAGGTGGAAGGTAATCCTGAAAAGGGTTCAGCAGCCCTCACACCAGAGGTACTGGTCTTCCCTGAATACACTCTATTCCCCAGGGAAATAGGTACAGAGAACGTGAACCACACGTCCAGGGCTATCAGCAGAATATATCCTGAGCCTGTACTTGAACTCACTCCCTGAGCAATTCCTTTGATCCCTTCCTTCTACATCTCCTACCTTCTATATACCCAGCTGTGTGTATGAAGCAGCTCTGCTCAACTCAACCTGTCAGTGCTCTAAGTGGGTCTTGGTTTGAATTAGCAAAGGAAGTCTCCATACTGGGAATTCTTTGTGCTGATGAAATAGGTCTGGATTTAAAAAAAAGATATGAATGTCTAAGTGAAAGAGTTTATTGTATCCCCATAGAAAGTTTCTGGTACCTTAAATCGGAAGCATCCAGCATTTTAAGTATGAAATTTCATTAGCCATACTGACTTTGCCTTGAGCACTGAGTCAGAAATCTGACGAGATTCTAATGCTGAAGTAAGAATGTGTAGTAGAATTCAAACTGGGGGCAAATGAACCACATCTTTGTGTTTAATTTAGAGAATAAATTAAAATAGAGACTGGTCTAAGGGATTACATGACTTCTCTGGGCCTTAGTTTCTTTATTTTTAAAATGAGGGAGTTTTTAGCCTCTTAGGTCTCTTCCTATTCTATCTTCTATTAATTTTTTGAAAGGGGGAGAGGGGAGGATTTAGAAAGAATAAGTAGTGTAAAAATTGATGGCATAGTGAATAAAGCCTTCTACTTCTGCTGCTACTTGAGAATGAATAAAAAATATCATCCGTCAGGAATCATTCTACCTTGGGTGGTGGGAATACATGCACAATTCATTTGATGAGATCATAATGTAACTCTTTGTTCCTGGTTTCCTTATTTTCTGTCTTGAAGGGGATTAGAGAAGCTCCCTCTGGTGGCAATTTTAACAATAGTCTATGTTCATTGTCCTTTTCACTGTCAAAGAGAATATGGAATTTTAAGAATTGTTGTTCTGTTGTAGACAAAAATAAAGGGAACCCATTAGTGAGCATGTACCACGTGGTAGGCACTGGGCTAAGTATTTTACGAATGTGATCTTATCACAGCAGCCTTGGGAGTTGGGTTCTGTTCTATCTGTCTGAATGGGGTCCTTACAGTCTCTCTCAGATTACGCAACAGACTTTCATAGCCTTGGGGTCATCCAGAAGGATTTTTGCTCAATTTTCAATGTGATACGGAGGCTGAGATGTCAATGTTTTTTCCAGTTCACCAATGAGACACATACGTATCTAACAACAATAATAACTCATATGAATACATTTTACAATCACAAAGTATTTTATACACATTATTTCATCTGAGTCTCACAAAAACCTATGGGACCAGCCGAAGAATAACTGTAATCTTGTTTTGCAAGTTCCAAAATGGGAATTGGTGCCTGATAGTTGAAAGGGTGTTGGAATTTGAACTCAGATGATCTAGGGTCAGATCCTGAGCCCTGAACAACAGTTTGACCTTGGGAAATTTTCTAAACTTCTCCAGCCCTACATTTCTTTATATATAAAATGAGGGGGCTAGACTAAGTGGTCTCTGTAAATCAGCACAGTGCCTGGCACATAAGCCCTTAATAAATCCTTGTTGACTTGGCTGAACCTCTGATACTATTAAAGTTTCAGTGGCTCAATTAAGATCACTTTGATCCAGAGGATGAACTCAAAACTATGTTCTCTGATTTCTAATCTTTCTATCGCTCCGCACTGTTACCTACTAGAGGAGCCAACTCTGGAGCACTTTTTTCAAACTCTGAAGGAACAGGGAGTTTTCATCTGTCCCCAGGTAACCCAGCAGAGCTTTGATATGGGGAGGAGGAGAAACTGACTTCACTTTCAAAGTCTTTTACCAGGCTTTAAGTAACAGACATCCTGTTCTAGCAAATTTATTCAATTCCTGATGACTCCAGAAAACCAACTCTTGGGGGAAAAAATGCAAAAAAGAGATTGAAACGACTTCCTAATGATGATGGTGATGGTGCTGAAGATGATGATGATGATGATGACAGTGATGATTGTTTGCCCCTCAGAACATTGACATTTGTCATGTACTAATTTTTGTAACCAGTAAAATTGATGAATCACTGCTCTTTTTAGGGTCTATTTTTCTACTGTTCTTGGAGTGTGTACTTTGCTTGATAAAACTTCACACCTTCATTTTTTCAACTGTATGTGTATTTTTGTATAAAACAGCAAAGGGAAAGGCTTTAAGACATAGACTGTGGTGGTAATGAGCTCACTAATAGAGAAAAAGGGTTGCCACACTGCAACATATTAGTGCATATGCTTCATTGAAAAGCATTTCTATTCTACAGCATTATGCATACCACTACACCTATCCTGGATTTTCCAGGAAAGTTCCAATTTCAGGAAAACAAGAATATTTTTAAGGTCACTTTGCCCCATGAAGATCTTTGGTATTGTGAAGAGAGTGTTGGTTTTAGAGTCAGACCAGATGATCTAGATTAAAATTCTGCCTCTCTCATTTACTTCGCACTGAAATTTGGGCAAATCATTAACTTTCTCTGGGCCTCAGTCTCTCCATCTATAAACCAAGCACAATGGACTAGCTTTCCGGGATCCTTCCAGCTCCAAATATATTACCATGTTTTCCTAATTATTAGATTACAAAATAGTGATCACCATAGTTACGGCATTAGATTGTGCTGAATGGTAACAAAAAGAAGCCGGAGTTTTAAACAAACGTTAGATAAAATAGGGGATGGGGATAGAGACCTGATGTGTGACCTCCCTGGGGTAGAGAACTCTTGGAAAGGGAATTCCCTCTGCTAAAGCAGGTCAGTCCCTTCTCTGAAACTTAATAGTCTTAAAGATTTGCCCAGAGCACTGAGAGGCTAGTTTGTAGCCAAGGTTGAATAAGACAATTTTTTACTTACTATACTATATACTCTTATTTTTGGTCTTGAAAATCTGGAAATGGAAGCCTCCTTTTAATAATTCTTTTTACTTTGCTGGAGCAATTGTCTATAAAAATAATGACTTCTTTAGGGGTCATAGAAATAAAAAGCTAAATTGAAAATGCACCCCAACTCATAGTTATTCCATATATTTCTAGGTAAAATTCCTGTAGGTATATAATAAATGTAAAGTTGGGGCAGCTACGTGATACAGCGGATGGAGTACTTAGCCTGGAGTTGGTAAGATCTGAGCACAAATGCAGTCTCAGACTCTTATTAGCTGGATGATCCTAAGAAAGTCACTTAACCTTATTTACCTGTTTCCTTATCTGTAAAATGAGAGGGAGAAGGAAATGGAAAAGCTCTCCAGTGTCTTTGCCAAGAAAATGCCAAAATGGGGCCACAGAGAGTCAGACATGACTGAAACAACTGAGAAAAAGCGACAAAATATAGAGTTATTGAAAGTTTAAGTTCCTGCAAGTACAATCAAGCTTCCAACCAATCTTGGAGCATTTTGCTTGCCAATGCATATATGGAAGGGGAGGTAACTCCTAAGTGTTACAGAGAATGCTGAGAGAACGAGATGCTGAGTATTTGTGTAACTGATGGAATTGGTACCAATTTTCTTGAGAGAAATGTTTACATCACTCCCAACACAGTCTTTGGGAGGTACATCTGGGGAAAGAGAAAGACTTAGAAAGCTGCAAACCTGTAGGGGAAACTGGCTTCCGAACATGTCTCTAATTTCCAGCCTGCTTCTCTGGAGACCTTAGAGACTTTCTATTAGGCAAAATTGGAGTTTCTCTCTTGGTCCTACCTGAGAGCATCTCTGCCCTCTCCTCTCCCCAACCCCGCATAAAAGAGTCATCTACTTCTATGTATTTTCTGATATAGTCTAATCTTTAGAACGTCTTTGATTTCTTATTTGCTTGGATGAAAAGTTATACATATCATTCATCATTTGTGATAGTCTTATATAACTACAATTTGCTAGGAAGGTGCTAAATTGATGAATATAAATTTAAGGCTACTATCCTAATAGAAGTGAGCAGGCAAAGAATCTTTCTTTCTGAACTGTATCCCCATCCCCAACAAATTATAACTCTGTACCAGGAATATTTGAGGACACATGTATACATATACATTTATAGGAAGGATGGAAGAAGAGAAAGAAGGAAAGAAAGAAGGGAGAAAGGAAAAATTCAATTATTAAGGACTTTTTCATGTGCCAGGCACTGTGCTAAATGCTGAGGATACAACAGCAAGCAAAAGAAAGACAGTCCTTGACATCAAAGAGATCAAATTTTAATATAACACACAAAAAAGAACTGAAAAAATATGGAGGAGGTTCAAGCAAAGGTACCCAACACAGGAGCTTGGTTTTGAAATCCAAAAAGCCAAAGAGGACTGAGAAGAGAATGAAGGCAGTCTGGGTAGTGCCCTTCCATAGGATGGAGCTTGCAAAAGGAATGAGAGAAATGGAGCTGCCTTGGTAAGGAATATTTTAGAGATATTTATAAAACTGTAACACTATATTATAAGTATATTTTAAAAGGGGAGAGTATATCTAGTAGAAATCAAATTTTTTTTCTGTCAAATTCATTTTGTGAAAGAACCCTCTGGTTATCTCCATTGATTGCAAAAGTCTCCTGCATTGTATTCACCTTTATGCTTTTTTCTTACACTTTAACTATTAATTATGGCATGTATGCATCTGAATGCATTTTCAGGTAGCCCAGGCATAAAAGAGCCCTTGGCACTGTTGGAGCTTACCAATCTATAGCAAGCTCCAGGAAGCAAATAGAGACACATGTATGCATAATTTTATTTTTCATTGAAAACTTGAAAAAAGAAAGGTATGTTTTTTTTTTATATTGAGGTTTGTTGTGTCCTTTGGAAGAATGCCAGAATTTTGGTCTCTCTTTGATTTTTGGTTAGAGGGTTAGAGGAAAATGAGATGCAGAGGTCAGAAGAGGGTAGAGAGATGATGACATTAAACAGCTACAGTGTAAAGAACTGGAAATATAATGTGGAAACCCATTGAATGGGAAAGAAATTTTAAAAATATAAAAAAGAACTTTTGAAAAGATTGTGAGACTTTGGAAACACTGGCACAAGACTGTCCAACGAGTCATGCCCACATCAAAGAAGGTACTGTGCAGAGGGCACTGCAAAGCAGAACTGCAGTAGCTCAAAAGAATTGTGAGATACACAAATTTAAAGATATCTTCACTCCAAATGTTCAAATAGGCTACTTGTGCCTGTCCTGTGGTAAAGCCTTCTGAATTCACAGTGGTCCAATCAGTCATAGTCAGAGCACACTGTCCTTTGACCTGACATTGTGATGTTATTTTGGTCCTTTTCAAGAATGGACAATGACTAACTAATAGGTACTTATTTAATTAATTGCTTAATTAATTAATTACTTAATTAATTGTCTTTACCTCTCCATTTCCTTCAACCAAACATCAAATAGCTTGATTTTGAGGTCCAACATTATCCTGATTTTCTCTGTCTGGCTACTCTTCAGGTTGCTCAACAGTCATTCTATAGTGTGGTATCTAGAACGACTGAACATAATATATCAAATGGTGTTTGACTAGGGCAGAGTACGTTAATATCACTTCCCTAGTTTTAGATAATATGCCTCTCAATGCAGTTTAAGACTGAGTTAGCTTTCTGGGCTAATTCAACTATCTTTTCTTAGAGACTCATTTAAATTTGACAATTGTTACCAAGCAAACACAAAAACCTTAGAAGAACCACTTTGTTTATAGCTGATATGCTAATCACAAGTTTTCTTATCTATTAAAGCATTTCACCTAAAGACTTCAATAAGGAAACACCATATTTGCTTATTATCCTTGTCTTATTCTTGAAAAGTATCATCTGGGAACTAAAAAAAGATAACTCCATCTTAGGTTACATTAAGTGAAAGCACAAGTATCCAGAAGGAAGGTAGAGATAGTCAATTAATCAATAAGCATTTGTTAAGCGCCTGCTTTGTGCCAGATGCTATTCTGTCCTTGTTACACTATGCCTGTGTTTAGTACTGAGGTCTACATTTTAGGAAGGAACTTTGATATGCTAAAGAACATCAAGGCAGGAGTAAGCAGGATGATGAGGGGCTTCAAAACCATTCCACATGGGGATCAAGTTGAAGGAAGGCAGGAGATTTTTGTCTGGAGAAAAGGAAAGAGATGTTGACAATCTTCAAATCCTGGGAGATGACTGTGGTTTATGGCAAGAGTGCTGGATCTGTTGATAGATGGTCTGGATTAAAATCCTGGCTCTGCCACTCATAGCTGTGTGATCTTGGGCCAACCACTGAACTTTTTTGGCCTGAATTTCCTCATCTATAAAATGAGATCAGACTAGATTATCTCTAAGGTGGCTTCATGCTTAAAAGCCTCTGATCCTAAGATTTTCATATGGACATGGGATTCAATTTATGCTGCTTGGCCTTAGAGGGGAGGATTAGAACCAATTGACAAAAGATCCAGGGAGCCAAAATTTTGGCTGAATTCAAGGACAAACTCTCTAAAGATTACAATTGTCCAGAAGTAGAATGGGCTGGAAGCACTGAACTCCCAGACACTGGAGGCCTTTAAGCAGAAGCTGTAAATGTAAAGGTATTTGTTATGCACTTACCATGTGGTAAGTTTTTGTCTGGGTACTGGGAACAGATTAAAAAAGTGAGATGGTTCTGCTCCATGAAGATCTTAAATTCTAGGGGGGAAAGACTTCACATATAGGGATATGGCAGTCAAGAAAGGAGTTTTGGTCTTGAGAGATAGAGGAACAGTAAATAGAGTCATAGGAGCAATTAATTGACTCAGTTTTTCTAGAGGTGATCATAGCATTCATTTGATTCCTATTCACAGAGTTAGAAGTGAAAGGGGAATGAGAGGTAGGGTGACAGGATTGATACTACATATAGAAGTTGGTTTGGATGGCCATTCAATCTTCTTCTAATTCTTCTGCTTTGAGATTTTTCACTAATTCGAATGGTCCTTTGTTATTCCCTGACAAAAACTATTTCCAGATTGCCTCACTTTTTGCAATCTATATTCCTGAATATTTATAGGTAAATCAAACCCTTTTTTTGGCTAAAAATAATAGTAAGATTTTGGATGTAATAGAGAAAGCTACTATTTAAAGGTTTTTGTTATGACTGTATAATTGAATAATCTTTTTCTGATATATCTGTTATTGCAAATTTAGATTTTCATTTAACACATATTTATATAGCATTTCTTGGTTCACAAAACACTTTTCTCATAAAGTCATCATAAAGTAGATGGTTTAAGCATTTGTATCTTTATCTTTGTATATTTTATATTTCTATATTTGTATCTTTATTTTTACTTGTATCTTTTCCTATGAAGAAACTGGGGCTCAGAGGGTCACACAGCTAGACTAGAAGACAGTTGTGACTTATCCATGTTCTTTCCTTCATATTAAACTGCCTTCCTGTCTTCGTTAAAAGCAAGATTAACTTGCACTTATAATGAATGAAGTTTTACCATACATATGTAGGTAAAATTTGGGCAGAATCTTGAAAATGGAAATGTACCATATTGAAAAAAAAGACACGCACCACTAAGAGACTTGAAAGTAGAATGGCTGTCATTAGAAGACATTTTCTCCATAGACAGTCATTTTTTTAACATAAAAATTTCAAATTACAAATTTCAAATTACTTTTGTAAATTAGGGTTCTTGATACAGTTACTTAGCTGAATTTATGGTTTGAGGTAGAGTCAAGAAACACACTTTTTTTTTAACGGCAATATAATTAATCTCTTTTGCTATTGCTCTTTTACCCCATAGACAGAGTTATATTAATTGGAAATCAAAATGTATTCATAAGGGTTTTTATGTACAAAGTTTAATTGTATTAGGTAATCTTCCTGCTTTAGAAAACAACAGGCTTATTTGTTTTTTTACCATGACCAAACAGTATTTATAGGGTACAGCAATTGAAAGTATATTGGAAGCATATATCAGTAACCTAACTTCTCTGGGCATTTCCAGTTCTGATATGAAGTGCCCTTGAACATGTCCATTAGCACACGTGATTAGCACAGTCTTTTTTGATTGGTTCCCTGTATCTTTAAAACTGGCAGGCTGAACTGTTTCCCCTTTACGGCTGAGCCATTTTTTTTTGGCTACACTTCTTTTCCTATCTGTTGCATTCAGTAAGGATGCCATGAACCAAACTGAGAAGAGAAAGACTAGCCTTCTGCTGCTTTTACCTCATAACAGAAATTGACCTGGAAATGTTTGTTTTGTTCTGTGTCTTTGTCCTCAGTTTCAGGCGCTGGAGGTGATCCCTGTGACTGGGATTTCAAGCCCTGGTCATCTTGGCAGCCAGCTAGTTTGGCATGGAAGCCTTATGAATCTAGGATGCCTGGGACTCAAGTCCTTGGGAAGGAGAAGGTTTGGTATTGAAACCCAGGACTGTACTCTATAGAAACTGATCTATATTATGGACCTAACCCTTTTCCCCTCCCCAGAAACCAAGGCAGTGTTGGGGAAAGAAGATTATGCCTTCTACATGTTGGAAGAGTAAGTTTACATATTTTAAAATTATCTTTTGAAATAAATATTCCTTTGCAAAAGTTCCTGTATTACATACATATGGTTAATGTCTGGTGACATTAGTTAGTCATTTTCTAGGTTAATCACAGCAGCTAGTCATGACTCTCCAAAACAGAGGCAATTAGATGGCACAGCAGATAGAGCATTGGACTTGGAGTCAAGAAAGTCTGAGTTCAAATCCAGTATTAGATACTTAATAGCTATGTCACTTACTGGGTAAGTCACTTAATGGCTGCCTGCCTCAGTTTCTTCATCTATAAAATTGTGATAGTAGTAGCATCTCCCTCTAGGAGTTGCTGTGAGAATAAAACAAAATATTTATAAAATACTTTGCAAACCTTAAAGTGTTGTTGTATATTAGCTATGAATGTTATTAATACGTGAAAAATTATCAATTATAAGCACAAGCTATATAATTTAACACCAGTCAAGTAGGTAATTCAATATTATTCAGATAAAAAAATAGATGCCTTCCTGGACAGTAAGTGATAAACCAGAAAATACAGCACATTTGTAATTAGAACTTCAAGTCAGAATCAAAACACAACAAATGCACATGTACACAGTAGAAATTTGGATGGAAAAAATGATCAGTATTGCTGATTTACTACTTCAGAAGATAATCTCTGCATTGAAAGTGATCAGGCCACAGAAATTGGAAAAGAACACAGTAGAGTATATGTGCGTGTACTTGGTTTCCAAAAGTACTACGTTGAAATATCAAAATGACATGGAATGCTTCCCAGACCTAAAAGAAATATGGAGATAACACAGTTGGAAGAAATCCTAAAATAAACTAGTCCAATCCTTTTGTTTTAAGATGAAGAAAACTGAAGCCCAGAGAGACTGTGACTTGCTTAGTCATATAAGTGGCAGGTGTCAGAATCAGAATTGAAACTTAGATCTTTTGGCTCTTAAGTCCAGTGTTTATTTCCACTGAGTTATGCAGATTCCTTAGCTAAGATTTAGTCAGTGTAGATGAGCAAGAGTGAATGATGGCCCAATAGATCCCAATTTGTGTAGCACATTAAAGGCCTTCAGCATAGTGTAAGAATTATTATTTTCATTTAATAGATCAAGACAATGACTTGCCCAGAGCCAAACAGCTAATAAATGTGACCAGTGAGACTTAAACTCATGCTAAGTTCACAATTGTCAGATTGGTTGATATCCCTACCCCTGTGGTAGCTACACTTCAATGCCCCACTTGGAAATCACTCTGGGTCCTGGATGAATTTTTTATTTTGAAGATCCATCAATAAATTGACTTCTGGAGAAAAAAAAAACCAGTTAAGTCATTATGACTCAGGCATTAAATAGTATTCATATACATTAAAAGGAGCAGTCATTTAAGTCTCTGATGAATATTTAAAATTTTTGATTTTCTACTATTTTTTAAAACTAAATTTAGATTTAATGCAGAAGTTCTTAACCTAAGGTTTTCTCTTTATTTTAAAGTTAATTTATTTATTTTTACTTTTCAACATTCACTTCTATAAGTTTAAAATTTTCTCCCCTTTCCTCTCCTTCCCCTCCCCAACATGGCATACAATCTCATATAAATTCTATACATAGATTCCTATTACACACATCTTCACATGTATCGTGTAAAGAAGAATTAGAATGAATGAGAGGAACCATGAGAATGAAACAAAACAAAGCAAAACAAAAAAAGAAAATAGTCTGCTTTGCTCTGTATTCAGACTCCATAGTTCTTCCTCTGGATGTGGATAGAATTTTCCATCATGAGTTCTTCAAAATTGTTTTTGGTGCTTGCATTGCTGAGAAGGGCTAAGTCTATCAAAGTCAGTCATCACACACTGTGACTGTTACTGTGCACAATGTTCTCCTGGTTCTGTTCCCTTCACTCAGCATCAGTTTAGGCTGAGGGTTCCTACAATTGATGTTGTGACACAACAACTGCTGCTACCCTGGGGTGGCCTGGGCCAGACCACATTCCCTTCTCATGCAGGTGAAAGAGCTTTCTCACTGATCTTTGAAGCTGCCTTTAGCATTTGTGGGTTGAGGGATCTGGAAACCACAGCTGTTGCCAGGGATTCTGCATACCTTGAGACCTGTTCCAGTCCTATCACTGCTGCACAGTGATTTAAGTCTTTCCAGATTTTTCTAAAGTCTGCCTGTTCATTATTTCTTATAGAACAACAGTATTCCATTACATTCATTTACCAAAATTTTTTCAACCACTTCCCAATTGATGGACATCCTTTCAACTTTCAGTTCTTTCCATGTAAAAGTTTTTGTACATGAGTCTTTTTCCTATTTTTGTGATCTCTTTGGGTTACAGACCCAGAATTGGTATTACTGGGTCAAAGAATATGCACAATTTTATAGCCCTTTGGGCACAGTTCCAAAGCTCTCCAGAATGGTTGGATCACAACTCCACCAACAAGGAATTAATGTTCCAATTTTCCCACATCTTTGTCAATATTTATCATTTTCCTTACTTTGTCATGTTAGCTAGTCTGATAGGTGTGCTGTGCTACTTCAAAATTGCTTTGATTTGCATTTCTCTAATCAATTTAACCTGAGGTTTTCTTCCTCTCAAACTACCTTAATTTTAACTACTTCTTATTTATTCACTCTGTATACACATAGTTGTATTTTTTGTCTTTCCCATAAGAATTACCATTGCAGGTAGAGCCAAGATGGTGGAATAGACAGACGGACCTGTAGAAGCTCCCCCCACATAACCCATAAAATATCTGTAAAAAAATGACTCTAAACAAATTCTAGAGCACTAGAAGCCACAAAACAACACAGTGAAAGAGATTTCCAGCTCAAGGCAACCTGGAAGGCTGACAGGAAAGGTCTATTGCTTCAGGTGCAGAGCAGAGAGCAGCTGGTCTTGGCTGTGCAGCAGTGATAGGACTGGAACAGGTCTCAAGGTATGCAGAATCCCTGGCAACAGCTGCGGTTTCCAGATCCCTCAACCCACAAATGCCAAAGGCAGCTTCAAAGATCAGTGAGAAAGCTCTTTCACCTGCATGAGAAGGGAATGTGGTCTGGCCCAGGCCACCCCAGGGTAGCAGCAGTTGTTGTGTCACAACATCAATTGTAGGAACCCTCAGCCTAAAGCCCCTGGGGGAATTACGTGGCTGAGTGACAGCTCTGGGGTGAGGAGAAGCTCTGACTGGCCTGGTGGAATTGGTGGAGGCTCTGGAGAGGCAATTCTACTCACAGATCCTGGGCAGAAAAGAGTGCTTATGGTTGCTCTCAGACCAGAACTCAGGCCAGAAGAGGAGTAAACTCCCCTCCTTTGATTGTGCCACCTTGGAGGAATTGTGAACTTATAGGGTCCCACAGTATACCCTCCTCACAACAAAGAATTCAAAAGTCAAGTAACTGACTGGGGAAATGCCCAAAAAAGGGGGAAAAATAAGACTATAGAAGGCTACTTTCTTAGTGAACAGGTAGTTTCTTCCATCGTTTCAGATGAGGAAGAACAACATATACCATCGGAGGAAGACCTAAAGTCAAGGCTTCTGCATCCAGAACCTACATGGAAAGATAATATTTGTAACTCTTGAAACTTTTCTCAGTACTTGAGTAGTTGGAGGAATTATACATATGTATATATAAGCAGAGAGCACAAGGTGAGTTGAATAGGAAGGAATGATATCTAAAAAAAGAAAATTAAGGGGTGAAAGAGAAATATACTGGGAAGAGAAAGGGGGAAATGGAATAGAGCAAATTATCTCTCATAAAACAGGCAAGAAAAAGCTTTTTCAATGAAGGGGAAAAGAGGGGGGGGGGTTGAGAGGAAAAAAGTGATGCTTACTGTCATCACATTTGGCTTAAGGAAGGAATAACATGCACACTCAAGTATGAAAATCTATTTTACACCACAGGAAAGTAGAGGGGAAGAGAATAAGTAGGGTGGGAGGATGACAGAAGGTAGGGCAAAAGGGATGAGGGAGTGACTAGAAGTAAACACTTTTGGGGATGGACAAGGTCAAAAGAGAGAATAGAATAAATGGAGGGCAGGATAGGATGGAGGGAAATATAGTTAGTCTTACACAACATATTGTTATGGAAGTCTTTTGCAAAACTACACATATACAGACTATATTGAATTGCTTGCCTTCTCAGTGGGGGATTGGTGGGGAGGGAGGAAGAGAGGGAAGTTGGAACTCAAAGATTTAGGAGCAAATGTTGAGAATTATTTTTGCATGCAGCTGGGAAATAAGAAATGGGGCATAGAAATCTATCTTGCCCTACAATAAAAGAAAGATGGGGATATAAGGGAAGGGAGGGTTGTGATAGAAAGGGGGGCAGATTAGGGGAAGGGGTAATCAGAATGCAAGGTGTTATGGGGTAGGGGGAGGGGAGAGATGAAGAGACAATTTAGAACTCAAAATTTTGTGGAAATGAAAGTTGGAAACTAAAAATAAATACATAAACATAAAAAAGAATATATAATATATATATTATATAATAATATAAAGAATATATATAATAATAAAAAGCTGGAAATTTTTGGTAAAAAAAAAGAATTACTGTTGTGAAGGGAAAGAGGAAATTTCTGCTTCTTTCTTAGCATTTGTATCCCTGATATTAACCACAGTGCTTGGCATTGTGTTTTCATTTGTGCTTATTGATAAATTATTAAATGTATATATGAACATTCACTGGAATAAACATATATGAACATATATTTTAACTCTCAAAACACTCTTTAATTTTTTTAGGCATAAATAATAATTTTGACTATACTGTGATAGGAAAAAAAAACCCTTAGGTCTAAGGTTGTTAGGTCAGGTTGCTACATCTAATACCAGCTCTGCCATTAATTATGAATAAATCACCTAATTTCTCTCAACTTCATCATCCTCATTTGTAAAATCAGGGGATTGGACTGCAGGGTTTCTGGAACCCCTTCTAATTGGAATGTTCTTTAAACAAAGATATCTGTAACGAAGTATGTATTTTTCAGCCTTAGCCAAGGAAGTTAATAAACACTCATACATACTTGAATATAGTGAACAGTGTAAAAACAGCTATGATGATGTTGCCATAGCAACATCAAGGACACAGATGTAAAGAAATCCACAATCACATCTGTATGAGCAAAATGCTTCAGTATCATTAGACTTTACTTTGAAGAAGATATCTAATTAAGTCTGAAGTCTCTTGGAGGAAAAACACAAATAAAGATATCTGGTTACTGTCAGGAAAGTGCAGAATCTCTAATTGTTTCCCATGAAAGACAGAGGAAAAAAACCTAAACATTCCAAATGTTTGTTTCATTGTACAATGTTAGATTATTTTGTGTTAATGCTTTCTACCTCTGCTTATGAAATTAGGCAAAGGAAGACAGAATAATGAAAGTCAAGATGGGTAAAAGAATTTTAAGGGCAGAAATTGCTCATTCTCATTCCAATTCTAATCTGGTTTTAAATTCTTTTTTGGTTTGCTTTTATAGCAGGAAGAAAAATGATTTGCTTGTAAGCTACTTATTTTCCCTGCAAACTACATGAGCAAAGTCAGAGGTGGGCAGTTCTTTCAAACTTTTGACCCTTTTGTTTATTTTCCCTTTCTATTGCAAACCTTGGATAAATTGAAATGCTTTGGTAAAGGAATTATTCCACCTGACGGAATTATTTGTATAGCCAAGGACTAAATAGAAATAGTATTTTATTTCAACCTTTAAAAATTTTTGAATTGTATTAAGCTTATTCCTGCTTTTGTGTGTATAATAAAGAGAATGTAATTGAATTTTTATTTGAACCTTGGGGATATTGAATGACATCAGCATAATTCTTCTGGGTCATCAGTTTGGACTATAAATGTAGATTTGGAAATCAAGTCAATGAGCATTTATTGAGGCAGGGCGCTAAGCCCTGAAAATACAAACACAAGTGGAAAGAAAGGAAGTCCTTGTTCTCAAGGAACTTACGTTCAAATGGGAGATGACAATACATAAAAATAAACTGAAAAGTCATTGGTGTGAATGAGCTCTTCTACCTACATAGGAGTGTAGTGGGAAAAGTCCACAGAATCTGGAGTGGAGTTTAGAAAGGAATTTAGACCTGGTTGACCTTTCCTTAAAAGGGAAGTTCTGAAAGGAACTGACCAATCAGAGGAAAGGATCCCAAGGATGCCATACATTTCCAGTGTGAGAAGATTGATTGGCTATGATGGAAATAATCCAATGAGTCAAGGTTGGAGTCCAAAGAAGACGTGACTGACCTAGGTACTTTCCTTAAAATGAAGATGCTAATCACAAAACCATAGATCTAGGGCTTGCCCCTTCTGAGAGGAAGTCAATTCCCTCGTTTTATAGAGGAGGAACCTTAGACCCAGGAAGGTGAAATGTTTTGTCATGCAGGTAGTAAGCACTGGAGGCAGATTTGAACTCAGATCTCACAAGTCCAAACACAATGCTCTCTCTATTGCACCATGCTGCTTTGATGTCATAACATACCCTGGAAGCTTTGCTTGCTCAATTAAATCCTGGATATCAACTTGTTTTCTTGCTTTTTGAAAGACATTCTTGAAACTGGAGTGCAAAAAAAACGGGTGTGAACTAAAGCCACCCTTGATCCTTTGTTGTGATTTTTTTCATCTCTGGTGATTTTTAGGAGAAACTCCTTCTGACAACAGATTGCTGTGTGAGGAGATTGAAAGTGAGGCAATGAGAAGGACCCTAAGCATGCAGAGGCTAAGTTTTATTACACACAGGCATGCAAGGATGCTGTTTTCTAGCCCAGCAGTCCCACAGGTGCACCTCAGTGGCTCCGGTATATATAAGGATGTGTATTTTGACTGAAAATCCAGTTCTCTGGGTCTCTACCCTTCTGTCTGATTGTAGATGTTGGGAATATTCACAGAGGGAACAGGAATTTAGAGATGGTCAGTCAGAGTTGTCCACTTTCATACACACACACACACACACACACACACACACACACACATACACATACACTTATGCACTCACTCATTCCAGCCCATCCTCCTTATTGGCCAAAAAGACATTGTGATTAGGAAAGTTTCTGCCACCTTTGCAGACATGTATTAGATGAAGTTTGCTAAATTGATAATACTCAATAAAATCTTATGTTCTTTTCCTAAACGAGTTGATTAAACCCATATTGGCTATACTGGAACTTCCCGGTTACATGGGTGGGTTAAAAATAGAGTTGCTTTGGAAAATTAGGCCCTAAAATAGGCTAATTCTCATGGTATTCTCACTGCTCTTCCCCATCAGAAAATGAATCATTTGAGAATGCTTCCAAAGACAAGTTTTTGAAAATTAACTTCTACACAATGGCAAATGAGATACACTATCGCAGTGGAAATCAATCTTGTTTTTCACCCCATTCTTTGTTAATTTCTGTAGAAGCTCCTTTCTTTAAGGATTGATTCAAAATAACACTGCAATAATTCTATAAATGTAATCCTATAAAAATCATCAGGAGTATATACTTCTTATGTTCTATTTTGTTTGTTATTTAGATAAAGAATGAGTAATATACAGAGGCACATAAATCACGTATTTTTTGAAACTATATTGATGGTCTCATCTAGGTAGCGGGTAAACAAATAATCTCTATTTTCAAAGGTGAATGAATAGTTTTCAGAATGACTTACACATAGAAAAGTCACGATTCAGTGTTTCTTTTCACAGCATAAAATGTGCAGTTGGTTATTGGTCAGAGTGTAGATCTGGTTACCATGAATTCCTTATATGAATAATTTTTTCAGTTGTTTTTGCAATGTTTACTTACTGAATTCTTAAAGAGAATGGTAGAAGATTATGAACAGTGTTCCCTCACAAAACAGCAAAAAACAATAGCATAGAAAATTAGTCTACAGAAAGCTTGTCATGAAACAGAGAACAATTATGGATGAAACTGGAAAGGTAAGAAACAGATGGAAAATGAAACAGATCTGCTAATATTTCTAAAATAAATTCTTTTCACCATAGATTATAATGGAACCACTATATTTTGTTTTTAATACTTCAATTCCCACTGTTCTAAATGAAAAAGTAAAAGTAATACCAAAGAAGGAAGAGAGGGATAGCAGCTAGACCAGACAAAATATACACAGAAGAGTCTATACTGTGAAAACAACATAGGTGATAGGAGGCATGGACAAGAATCACATAGATGTTAATAATTCATATTTACGTAACACTTTAAGGTTTGCAAAGTACTTTACAAAATTATGTACTTGGTCTCATTTGATCTACATGATAATTTATGAGTTAGGTGTTATTTTCTCCATTTTACAGATGAGAAAAATGAGATACTTGTTATTAATATTCCTATTTTAGGGATGAGGAAACTGAGGCTGAAAGAAGTTGACTCACTCCCAATCTCACAGTTCATAAGGATCTGTAGTTCATACTTTCTATACCCCAACATATCCACTACATTACCCTGCTTCTGATTTGTAACTCCTCCATTTCAGGGAAGATCTACTACAACTGAGAACATAGATCACCCTTCATTTTGCAAATAAAAGGTAAAGTGATTTGCCTGGGGCCACAGTTAGCAAGTAATACAGCCAGGTTTTGGATTTAGGTACCTGACTCTCAAACCAATACTTTTCCACTGTACCACACTTCCCACATTGACCTCTTCAGATGACTCATTACAAAAGCTCATGTTTTCTAATGCTTGTCATGTGGAGATTCTGCAAAAGACATTCTGAATGAGATGTCCAAAAGTCTCAGGGACACATATAAAAAGACACAGGCACATCCAAATTATTTTCAAACTTTATAGATAATTAAATCTGAAGCCCCTTTGAAGGAAAACACAAACAGAGCTTTGCCTGGCCTGGGCTACAGAGAACTTTATGGTACTAATTATTCCCCATGAAAGATGGAATGGAGAATGCATTTTCATCTTTATTGAATAAAGATGACATGCTTTGTGTAAAATATGTGCACACATTTACATGTGTATTCAGAATTTTTTTCATTTGTGAAAACACTTTTTGTTATATTACTGGAGGATATTTGAAAGAGAAGAATGACAGATGTGATCCCACATTCAAATCATTCCAAGGATTCCACTTAGCAAAACTATAAGGGAGCTGGTAGAGGGGTGTGAGGAGATTCTTTACAACCAACATAATGCCTCTCAACACCATGCAAATCATCTTCAAAGGGTAATTCATAAAAGTGTCAAGTGGAGCTGGCCACTTCCCACCAGTAGCCAGATTACTGTATTCCCTACAGAAGTATTTAACGTTTTTGAAAAGGATCTTCAATTCTTTGCTTATATACATAAAATGATTCAAGGAAATGGCATTACCATCACCAGGATATCTTGGAAGTAAGAGCTTTCAATACAAACAGCAATTAATTAAAAACAAAAACATAGTTTCTAAAGTAAGCCTTCAGCAGAAATATCATATTCAAATGGATTTCTAGCGAAAGAAGCACCACATCCAACTGATTTCTTCTCTCATAAATTTCCCGATCATTCCCTAAGGCCTTCAAAATGTTAGTTTTATGATCACATTTTATCAAGAGGAATTGTCACAATTAAACTGTTCAGAAAACTAACTTGTCCAAAGTGAAATCCATTGACTCTATGTTCGTCATTTGCTCTGATTTTATCGAGTCACTAAGGAGAAAAATATATGGAGCAGAAAAATGAATCTCAGTTAAGTCATAAACTTGAGTCTCAATTCATATCTTTAGATGTGTAGCCATTTCTGGAGAGAGACATTAGAAAATTATGTATGTCCACAATCAATAGAGAAATTAAACTTACACGATTATGTTAAGGTTCAAGCCAACTTGAAATATTGAGGTATCAGAGCTTGACAGTGGGCTAGGCACTGTTCTGTAGGACTTGAAGACTTTTTAGATAGTTTCTCTACTTTTGTTTTCCACAAAGCAGAAGACACAGAATGATTGTGACTTAAAGAACAGGGCAGATTTTCGTACTTTGTAAAGCACTCATTTGGAACTAAGACAAGTTTATTGGATGTGAGGGCAGGAGCAGTCAAGGCGAAAACAGTATATGAGTTAAGGAGTGAGTGAATGAATGAAAAATCATAAAGGGAATTCATATCTGTGGGAACAACATGCTTCTAGTATGTACTTTTGCACTATAAAAAAACAACACCTTACAAAATAATAAAATGGAGAGTTTATTAACAATTAAGAGAACACCAACTAGTAAATGAATAAAATTAATTTTTAAGATCCACATGGTTATTTGTAGGAAAGAAAATGTCACTCAAATAGCAGTCAAAACCTTACATTCTATAAAAATTTGAATTTTAAAAAATATCTTCAGTGTCTGACACTTATTGGTAGGTATGTAGACACATGAGAATGATAGAAAAACATAGATATAATAGTGCTTCCTTCTCTTTACCCTCTGATGACCATATTGGATTATATCAATGGCTCTCAGAGTCTTTACATCCCTTGAGATCCTTGGGTTCAGTGGGTTCACTGGGTTACAACTATTTCCGTAACAATACTAAGATGTTCCCATTTCTAATATAATAAATATTAATAAATGTAATCTACATAAATAAAAACTCTTATGGGGAGTCTAATAATTTTTAAGAGTGTAAAGGGATCCTGAGATAAAAAAAAATTGGAGAATCAATGGATTAGATAAAGTTCTTATTTAACACTTCCTTTGTATCAGGCACAGATAGAAATATAAGCACAAGTAAAAAGAAAAATAATTCCTGAGTCAGGTTATTCTGATAAACTTTGTCAACACAGTCAGAGACAATTCAACCACCTTCATTAAATGATTGGGGCTGTTCAGTCATAGGACTTGGGGGCTTACCTGAGTGATTCAGTCATATGTTTGCTCTAGAATAGTCTAATTCATCTGGCTATTAATCCTGGCCTGCAAAAAGAAACCCCAAAAAACCATGAACAGAGGTAGAGAATGGGGGTAACTCTTTAACATTATAAAATATTGCAATATATTCCTGAATAAATCTGTGAGATCTCTGCTATGGGCATTCCTTCCAATGGTACAAATTCTAACCTATCCATGCGTGTCTGTCCAGTTGGTTTCTTGTCCATGCTGTCTCATCAGTTTACTACAGGGAGTTCATACAAAGTGTTCCAGGGCCTTTCTCAAGAACTCTTTGCAATTAGTGCCTTCCTCTGAGATGACCTTCAGTTTCCAGAGGCTATATCTTGTTTAAATATAGTTGTCAGCTTGTGATGCCTCGCTCCTCCATTGGAATGTGAGCCCCACGATGGCAGGGACTGTTTGTGACTTTCTTTGTATCACCAGCACTTAGCATGGTACCTGACACATGGTAAACACTTAATAAATGTTTCCTGATTTATCTGTGCATTGCTGTTCAGTCTGTTTCACTTGTGTCCAATTCTTTGTGACCCCATTTGGGGCTTTCTTGGCAAAGATACCAGAATGGTTTATTTCCTTCTCCAGGTCATTTGACAGATGAGGAAACTGAGTCAAACAGGGTTAAATGTCACCGTATCTGGGGCTGGATTTGGACTTGGGTGATGCATCTTCCTCATGCCAAGTCCTTTACTCTATGCACTGTGCCACTTAGGTGCCCTAATAATTTCATTTGCAATCATATTGTTATGTTTAAAATGATTACAACTTTAAAAAAAGATTTTAAGGGATTCTAAGAGTCAGAAGCAGAGATAGGAACATTCAAGGCCAGGGGAGATAACAGGACAATAAAATGGAGATGGATCATTCACGTGGCCCACCACCCTAGTTCAAGCTAGTTCACAACTCATCTGGGACCATGTCACTCTCCTGCCCAAGAAACTTCAATGGTTCCCTAAGATATCTTGGATCAAATACAAAATCCTTTGTTTGACTTTTAAAGCCCTTCACGGTATGGCTCCAGGCTACTATTCCATGCTTAATAAGCACTTCAAGCCTTCACACATTTAAATCCAATCAAACTGACTTACTGGCCCATCTGCCCCTTCTTCCCCTCCTTGTAACTGCATTCCATCTCCATATGTCCTTGGTCATAGGCTGTCTTTCCTGCCTGGAATGCATTCTGTCCTCCTCACCTCTCTCTTTTAGAATCGCTAACTTCCTTCAAAGGGCAGCGAGGTGAGGTCCAGAGTTCAAATGTGACCTCAGATACCTACTAGCTGTGTGACCCTGACCTAGTCATTTAACCCTGCTTGTCTCAGTTCATCATTTGTAAAATGAGTTGAAGAAAATGGCAAACCATTCCACCATCTTTGCCGAGAATGAACCAGAGTTAAGAAGACTTAGATATAACTAAAATGACTCAACATGTCCTCAAAGATCAGCTCAAACTCAGATCTTACATGATGACTTTCCTTATTCTTCCCTTTCTCCCTCAAAATTAACTCATTTAATTTGTACATAATTTGTATCCACTTGGGTATGTACATTATATATATATAATATATACACAAGCTATATGTTATATATATTATATAAACATGTGTGTGTGAATAATTTCTCTACTATAATGTAAACTCTTAGAGGGCAGGGACTTCTTAGATTTTGTTTTTAAATCTCCAGCCTGTAACTTAGTAACCTGATCTATTATAAGCAGTTAGAAAATGTTTGTTCAATGGATACATTTTAAGCTCCTTGAGGGCTGATGCTATACAGTTGTTTCTGTCTTGTGAACCCATTTAGTGATTTCTTGACAAGGATACTGGAGTGGTTTGCCATTTCCTTTTCTACTCATTTTACAGAAAAAGAACTGAGGCAAACAGGGTTTGACTTGTCCAGAGTCACATAGCTAATAAGTGTCTGAATCCGGGTTTGAACTCATGAAGATGAATCTTTTTGGTTTCAAGCCTAGTGCTTTATCCATCCACCACCTAGTTGTCTTTCAGGACAGGAACTCCCATTGTTTCACCTTTTTATCCCAGCACCTAGCACAGGGATGTTCTTTTAATATAGTCTACATCCACCCCCCCCATCCTCCTCTCAGTCAGACAACCATCCTATACTATATATATATATATATATATATATATATATATATATATATATATATATATGTATATATACATATGTATGCAACATATGCATGTATATGTGTGTATATATAATATATAACTTGTATACACACACACACACATATATATATATACACACGTGCACAAGTAGATACAAAATATATACAAATTAAACACTATGCATACATATATACATACCCATGCACATACACACACAAACACCAAAAGGAAAAAAAACATGTTTCTCAAAACAACTCAGCCCTTGAAACTTTCGCACACAATTCAGCCCCTTCTGAAGCATCAGTCCCAGATCAGCTACAGTTGGGCACATTGAAATTTGACTTTATCATGGTGATGTCATTTGGTCCTCTTTGAGAACGGACAACAAACAACTTGTCCTTTCATTGGAGATTCTGAGTATCACTTGGCAGGATAAGGTACTAGACACTGAGGTCCTTACTAGAACTAAACTGCCAAACATTCAAACTATGCTTCATAGAGAGTGCAACTCTGATGGAGTGGCCACATTAACACTCTCAAGGTCTCTCTCAAGAACTTTGGAATTGATTGTGTGACATGGGAGACACTGGAGCAGAACTGCTCAGCATAGCACACCCACATCAGAAAGGTGCTGTGCTCTACGAGCAAAGCAGAATTGAGACAGCTCAAAGGACACATAGGATGTGCAAATTTGGAGTATCCACCCCAAATGTTCACACAGACTGTCTGTGCCCAGTCTGTGGTAGAACATTCCAAGCTCATATGGGTCTGATCAGCTGCAGTTGGACACACTGAAACTTGAGTTTATTGTGGTGGTGTCATTTTGGTCCTCTTCTAGATCGAAGGGCAACAATCAGCCAACTACTTGCCCTTTCCTTATTTGTGGTTGGTCCATCCCAGGCTACTTATCACTCCTTAATCCCATAAAAATCTTTTCACTGACTCTTTTCCTCTATAAAAGAACCCATCTTGCCCCCATTAAATTGTGAAAAGTTCTTAGAATCTTGCCCTCTTCTATTGGCATCACAATATTGTACAGATTTACTAGAACTCTTGCCCTAACCATGATATAATAAAGTCTCACTACTCTGACTGAGAGAAGACTTGAGTGGTTGAATATTTTTGAGGCAGACCCACCCTGTACCCTTGCATTTCAGGGTTCCTAGCACCCCCAACTGCAACACACAGAAACACAGCCAAATAGACACACATATACACTCACAAACACACATATATACTTTAAAAGCCAGGTCACCCAGTAGCTACAGCATGGGACCTGGAGTCAGGAAGTGTTGAGTTTAAATACAGCCTCAGACACTAGTTTTTTTTACCCTGGACAAGTCAATTATCCACTATTTGCCTTAGTTTCCTCATCTGTAAAATAGAGATGATAGTAACCCCCCCAGGATTGTTGTGAGGATAAAATGAAATAATATTTATAAGGCACTTTGCAAACCTTAAACCGATTATTGTTCAGGGTAGCTACAATCATTAGCTATTATTAAAATAAGAGAAAGAAAAAAATTCAGCCAAACCAGCCAATACATCGAACAGATCTGATGATGTTCCGTGCTATGGATGCCTGATCTCTGCCAGATAGTAAGGATATGCTTCTTCTCATATCTCTTTTTTGGGGGGGGAGGGGTTTGTTCTTGTGATTTTGCAGCATTCATTTTTTAACGTCCTATGGTTGTTTCCATTTACAAAATAATAGGTTCTTATGTGCTGAATCTGACAAAACCGAGGCCAGCTAGGTACTATGCCCTGCTGGCTCTATGGCACTTCATGGAAGATGAGGGATTACCATAAAAAAGTGTTTTTAATCAATTTCTTTTTCAATTACAAACATGAATTCCCTTCCCCCTCCCCCCCACCCCCCCTGCTCCTTCTCCTCTAGATGCTGTTAAATTCTAAACCATCTCTTCTTTCCATACCTTTTGATAGAATCATAGATTTTTTCCCCCCAGCCTCCTACCATCTTTTTTATTTCTTCCAGACCATTAACTTTTAACCAGCCTTTTCCCAGGCTCTTAAGGCTGTGAACTTACAAGAGAGGTCCATGAGCAGCCAGAAGAAATACCTTTATTGGTCAGGTGGGTCATGTTTTCAATTGTAATTCAAACTCTTCCTTGCCTCCAGCCAGATTCCTTTCAGTCTTATCCAAATGCCTTTCAGGCTCCAGACCCTTGGGTCTGTGCTAATTAATCCTGAACTTTAACCTTCCACTTCCAATCTGCATGACTGGAAACCCAAAGAGCAGTATTTAAATATTTAAGAGTCCTCTCGCCTCAGGGCACAAGCTGCTCTGTGGCAGGAGTCAGCCGGCTGATTCCCCTCAGGTATTAAATGACTAAATAAAGGAAATCAGTGGTCTGAAACTCCTGACTCGTTTCCAGTTTTTGGGATGAGAAATACAAGTTAAGAACCCAGCAATGAGTGTCCTTTGGAATTGCTCTGTCCCTTATCACTTTCAACCTTAGAAACTAGAGGATGGCATTATGATATGTAAATCAGATTGAACTTCCTTAGATTACAGGTAAATATGGAACACATTTAAGGTGCCTCCTCTCCTACAGCTAAGTTTCAATTACTTCATTAAATAGACCGAAATGGTGAGAAATGGTCTGTATGGCACATAGCTAACCCATGGTGGGCTTTAATAATTGATAATGGATCAAGTTTGATTAAATAAACACAAGATGTCACTTGTCTTCTTGCTAGCCAGCAAGCTGCATAACCAAATAAGACTGGCAGTGGTTGGGGGCGGGGGAAATGGGGGAATGGGGATAAAGAAATGTGGAGTTGAGAGACAGATGATGTGATTTAGCAAAGACAGCTTGAAATCCTTTGTTCCCACATTCTCCCATGTTTGGAAAATTGTGTTGGGGACTAAGGGAGATAGTTCAATAATATTAAAATGTTGCCTGGGGAGAATCCTTGTGCTCTTCTTGTCATTTAAAACCAGTGGGTAGGAGCATACAATACACATTTTGCTAGCTATGGAAGACTTGAGGGGGATGACTCTCTTAGTAGCTTCCAAATGTGCAAGAAAAGAATTTTAGCTCTGATCCTTAGGCAGAGGCATGGAAGGCACCCAGGGGGTATTTCTACCTTTATTTTTTTTTTTTTTTTGATAAAACCCATCTAATGATGGTCTGACTACTTTTTGGAATCCAAGTTAAGAAAAAAAAACACAACTATTTCCCCATCCTTCCCTCCCATCTAAGGATATAGTCTTAAAGCTGTTTAAGGGAAGTGGGAAGCACCACAGGATAAAGACAGCAGAGAGAAAGGAAAACAAGCGAGTTTGGTGGAAAAGAAACGTTCCCAATAAGAAGGGGATATCCGGGAGGATGAATGCAGCTCATGGCCACAGGGATCCCTGGGAGAATTGTACACTTAAACTGATAAAAATCCAGTGGTCTTTTATAAGGTTCTTATCTAGGTCAAGCAAGACCAGGTACTAGGGAGGGAAGAAAGTGGGGAGTATGGCGTTGGTGTGTGGATCAAGGTTTGGGGACTGGTGCTGATTCATGTGGGGGGAGGGCAGAGATGCCTGGGGAATTGGCAGCTGGACTACTTAATGTTCCAAATCTCTCAACTTCACGAAAAGGTGCTTTTGGCTATTACCACAGTTTTTCCTTTGATGGAGTCACTAAGGGGATTTGAACTTCCTAGAATTTCTTCATTTATGGGGCAGGTTGGAGGTTACTGAAGTCCCTACGGACATACCAGCAGTTTGAACTCCAGCAAAGGAGAGAGTAGTTGCCTTTTTAATCAAATGAATGAGAGCTACTAGTGGGCTCTTTTGGGAGTAATAGGATGTGATGGTGGTGCTCACATAAAACTGATTTACTATTGTCTATGCTTTTTAAGGCTGATGGTACACTAATAAGATTTAGACTTATCAATGAATACAATTGAATTTTATTGACTACTAAATAATTCAACATCAAACCCTCTAGGAACAAACCACCAGCCTGATTCCTGATGATCCCATTGAAGCTCTCAGACCATACTCATGACCAAGTTCCCTCTCTGCCCAGCAGGAGGCTGAGTGTGTCTCCTGAGATGGCAATCTGGCAAGTTTTGTTAATTAGCACCACTCTCAGGAAAAAAGGAACTGTTCATGCTTTCAAGTGTGGACAACCCAGGAGTCCATCCTCATTGTGACTCAGGAATAGGCTGATAGTTGGGACCCCTGGAGGACTTTTATGGTTCTGAATAAGTGTGTTTACAAATTACATTCTAATTGGTGTCTGATTGCCTAAGTTTATGATAAAAGAAAAATATTTATTGTAGCTTTAGTTTCCTAGTATCATTAGCAGTTTACCAAATGTGGGACATATATCATTAATAGCTATTTATTCAATTTGGGGCATGTATATCCTAGTAATTATTTTTCAAGTCTAGGGACATACACAGGTCATTAGTTGTTGTTTACCAAGTTTGGGGGACATACTATGCCAAACTATGTCACTGATGTGCTTTTACAGAAAAAACAACATATCACAAAATGGAGGCTTAAGACAAAATGGAGTTGCCTATTCAAAATTAACATATTGAATTATACATAGGATGATAGATTTAGAGTTAGAAAGAAACTTCCTGGTAACCTAGTCTATCCTCCTTCATTTTATAGATGAAGAAACAAGAGTCTCAGAAAAGTTGTTACTTTGTTTAAGATCACCCAGGTCATACAAGTGGAAAGACTCTTTGAGTGATTTTTTTCCATTGTGTCAGACTACCTCCCAAAGATATTGTCTTTAAATTGTTCTATAAGTCCTGAAAATCTAGCAGGAGAGTTGGCAAACTATGGCTCCAATGGCTGGGAAAATTCATTAACTCATTGGTCAACCAAAAACAGGGAGAGGATAGACTTATATTTGGTCCATTGACTAGGTTATGGAGTCTACATAAAGAAATTCTTCATCTGGGGTTCATCAACTTAATTTTTGGATAACCAAATATTTCATATATTCAAAAATATTATTTTGAGAAGGGATCCACAGGTGTCACCAGGCTGCAAACAGTGTTATACCACAAAACAAGATTGAGAAGCTCTACCTTTACTCTCTGAGAATTATTGCACTGCAATAAGAAGTAAATTTTCAAATGGAACCATGATGAAAAGAAATCTACTTTTACTTCTTAATGAAAGCCAAGTTCTGGTGAGTAGTGTTATGCTATTATCTAAAGGATACTAAAATTGGGGTGTGATTTCATAGTTGGGTTCAAACCCTAATGATGCTTCTTATGTGCATGAATTTGAATGTCAGTTTACTTCTCCAGATCTCTCCATTCTGATGGCTATCCCCTACTAGTTCTAAGATCATTCTCAGTCCTGTCTCAAGTAGCTCAATATTTAGCTTATAGTCTTCCTTTCTGCTTATATGGGGAGACTTGGACATCATGACTTGACATGATTGATGTTTGTTCCCACAAACTCCTTTACCTCCATGTTCCTCTACCAACTCATCTCTCATGATCTATTCCTTCATTCCACCTCTCCTTTACCAAGTTGTTGTTCACACATTGACCTCTAGTACCTTCACTTCCCAGTTGATCATCAGTTTGGGACCTTC
Source organism: Potorous gilbertii (assembly GCA_028658325.1). Taxonomy (NCBI): domain Eukaryota; kingdom Metazoa; phylum Chordata; class Mammalia; order Diprotodontia; family Potoroidae; genus Potorous; species Potorous gilbertii. The sequence goes on along the minus strand of CM053771.1, from coordinate 497,832,729 downwards.
ATTTTCCTTCCTTCTCAATCTCCCATGTTAATTATCCAGTGGAACTTTCCACCATTCTCAACCCTCACTTCCTTGTTCTAGCAGGTTAATGCCTTGCCAAACATCAATCTAAGATCCCTCCACAATCCACTTCTATTCTCTCACTGAACAGGGCAGAAGAGAGCTAGAGGACGTCATATAATGTTTCTGAGTGGATCCATAACAAATTCATGTTACATTACCTCAAATAGGTTCTTATTAGAACAAGGAAGTCTTTTTTCTTTACTTCTAATTGATTCTCTTTCCTATTCACCACACACACACAAAAAAACCAGACCTTCTCTTCTTCCCTAAAGTCTTTCAAAGTATCCCTTTGCCCATCTCCCCACTGAGCACATTAATTCATACTTTACTGAGGAAATTGAATTCCCTCTTCTCTCCTTTTCTACACTTCACAATTCCTCAACCTCATTTTCTCCTCCTTTATTCTAGTTTTTAATGAAGAGATGGCCCTTCTCCAGTTCCTCTACATATACCTTCCCTTGATTTTTGTCCCCTCTTATCTTTGACAACAGATTATTTCTACAGACATCCTCCCTCCTTCTCCAATCCTAAATCTCTTTTTATATACTGATCCCTTCCATACTGCCCATGTACATCTTGCCCACATTAAAAAAAAAAACCCAACAATCTTTACTAAGCTACCATTGCTAAGAATCCTCATCACAACTCTCTCTTTGGTTCTAGGGGTACCCCTGAGAATTTGGAGGGTAATTCTTTAATGCCACTGTCTTGTCTACTCCAGTGTCTTTTCCCTTTCAGATGATCGATTAAGGGTCATTTTAATCTGCCAATCTTGAATAGCTTTTGGAAACAGGTATTTATTAAGGTGGCAGATTAGAACAGTTAGTACAGAGCATCAGCTATAAGTCTGCGATGTATTCTCCAACAAATCTGTACAGAGTCCTGGGGAAAATGAGTTCAAGCTTGGAGAGCACATGTGGCAAAAGGTTAGCTTACTGGTTGCAGGAAATCATACTTAACCTCCCTCCCACCCTCATTCATGAGGAAGCAGGTAGGGGAGATTTAGGCTGTCTTCTTTTTTCCTACCTTTCAGTAGTTTCTCCCCAGGGATTTTCTTGCTTGCTATAATCTCTAGAATGACCCCAGGTCTAAACTAGATTCACTAATTTTAGGTTATCCATGAGGTGTGACCACGTTTCATTGACTTATGCAACATCACTCTTTTCAAGTACTTTTAGCACTTAGTCTAAAGCCTATGATTGAGATTGATTGATGAGAAGGCTCATAGCTTAGTTTAGGTGAGGTGTGGTCGCTTGATTGAATAAATCAATCAACCCAAGGTAACAGTGAAAACTTTTGTCTGATACCTCTCTTCTATATCTTGATGAAACTTCTAGAAAAAAATTGTTTACACTCATTGCCTCTTCTTTTCTCACTTTGCAACTCTTTGTAATTAATTTTTAATTTTAATTTCAATTTATGCTGATGTCATTGACCTTATGACTTCAAAATTCAACTGAAACAGCAATATGATTCTTTAATTACCTAATCTTAATAGATTTCCCCAGCTCTTATTCTTCGTGACCTCTGCAGCTTTTGACACTGTCTACCAACTACTGGTGGGCAACTAGGTGGCAAAGTAGATAGAGCACTGGGCTTGGAATTAGGAAAATTCATCTTCATGAGTTCAAATCTGACCTTAGACACTTACTAGCTGTACAAGCTACTTACCTGTTGAGCTGAGGAAGGCAATGGCAAGCTACTCCTGTATCTTTACCAAGAAAACCCCAAATGGGGTCATGGAAAATTGGACAGGAGTGAAACAAGTGAACAACAAACCACAGTCTCTTTTCAGATAGTACTCTCCTCTCAGGGCTTGTTGTGACATTTTTTTAGCTTGATTCTCTTCCTTGTCTGATAGCTCCATCTCAGTCTTTGTTGAATCATCATCTGTCATCACCCCTAACAGTGAGTATACCCCAAAGTTCTAGTCTGTGCCTTCTTCTCTCTTAATATTCCTTTATTTATTGACCTCATCAGGTCACAGGGGTTCATTTTTCTCTATGGCTTTCAGATCAACATAGAATAATCTAGTCATGCTCCAATCCCATATAACCAGTGCTTTTGGCACTCAAATTTCTTCCCAATCTGGTCCCAATCTACTTTTACAGTCTTATATGCTAATCTCTTTCATATACTTTATTGTTCAGTCACATTTACCTTTTTATTTTCTTCATTCACCTCACTCCATCTTCTGTCTCTGTATCTTTGTATTGGTCTTCCTCCTACATATACACTCTGCCATGCCTGGAATGTTTTCCTTCTTAGACTTTAGCTCTTAGAATATCACTATTCTTTAAGGCTCAGCTAAAGTGCTATCTTCTACAAAGTCTTTCTTGAAATTTCCCAGCTATTAATATTGTTCCCTTCTCAAACCATCTTTTCTTTATCTTGTTCATACTAATATAGTACATGGACAGGTTGGTGGTGCGTTGAAAACAGCAGCAAGCCAGAAGTCAGAAAGACTCATTTTCCTGAATTCAAATTTGACCTCAGATACTCACTAGCTATATGACCCTGGGCAAGTTACTTAACCCTATTTGCCTCAGTTTCCTTTTCTATAAAATGAATTAGAGAAGAAAATGGCAGATCACTCCAGTATCTTTGCCAAGAAAACTCCAAATGGGGTAATGAAGAGCTGGACATGACTGAAACAACTGAACAACAACAAACATACATGAATGTTTGTTGACAATATAATGTAAGCTCCTCAAAGTGAAGTTTACTATTTTCTATTGTCTTTATATTCTTGTCATCTAGCACAACTCCTGGTACATGGTAGGCATTTAATAAAAGTGTGTTGATTCATTGATTAGACCTCAGTTTTCTTGTCTGTAAAATGAGGACATTGGATGAGATGATCTCTAAAACCCCTTCAGTTTTAAAATCTTTATAACATCAGTGAATTACCAAAGAGTTTGGAGTTCCACAGGTAATTGGCTGCAGGTGAGAAATTTATTTTTTCTGTCAATAAATTGTTGGATATATTTTAAGTGGTTCAATATTCAATATTCTCACTTTTTTATGCTGCAGAAAATGTCTTTCATCTAAATTAATGATCCATTCATCAGTCTTTGTACTTCGCTTTGAGGTTTTGGTGGGATTTTTCTGGGAGCAGAAGGAAAGGAGAGAGGCTGGTCAGAGTAGTTATATAATTCAGCATCTGGAGAGTGCTCATGTCTTCTAGATCATCCTCAAAGGAGCAGGGCATCTACAGGACAGATGTGTCATTTAAAATTATCTTAAAGGCTTCTTTCTTATCTCTCTTCATGTCCTATCTGGAATAAAACTACATGAGAGCTTTAAATGCATTTAAGATTAGATTTCAGGGGTTGGAGAAGGGAAGAAACAAGGACTTTACTCTTCTAGAGAATGTTGGATCCTGACCAAGGCAATAGCAGAAAGTGATGATGTAGTGAAACGAACTCTGAATTTAGAATCATAGGACCTAGGTTTGAATCCTGGCTATACCACTTACTAGTCATGTGATTTTGGGCAATTCATTGTGTCTCAGTTTCTTTTTTTTTTAATTTTTATTTTTAACAGTTTATAATTCAAACTTTTGGTCAGGTGATACTTCTTTTTAAAGCATTTACAATATGGACCACAAAAGAATTTTTTTTAAACATTAACCAACTGAGACACAAATAATATTCATGTTGCTAACTTCACAAGCTCTTGACCTAATTGTCTCCACAGTATTATTAAGAATTAAAGGACCCTAACTTATTGTTGTTGGTCTAAAGTCCTATGCCTGATAGTTTAATTTTAGACTTAACCTCAGATGTTCCCCTACCAGTAATCTATAATTGAATAGATCTGGTATTAAGCTTACAAACCTTTCGACTATAGGAAATTGACACCAAGAGTAAGGACATTGCAGGGATACAATATCTCCCCAACTTCATGTCAGTTCCAGGCAGGATTAGATTATCCACTTGCATTCAGTCAGGCTTAAAGTCTGCCAGGTGTCAGTGGGGAAATTGAGTCAGGAGAATCCTACCTCAGCCCAGGCTGAATAGCGGCTCTCCCACCCATCCCATGAGATCATCCTATGCACTTCATACCAGCATCTCACCAGCTTACTGGCATCATGGATTGGAGGGTCAGATCACTTTTCTTGCTACCCATACCTGGAGTTAGACTCAAAAGAACAGTCACTTAATAGTCCCATAACATCTAAAAATATGTGCCTCAGTTTCTTAAAACTATAAAATGAGGACAGTAACTATTGTACTGTCTACCACACTGAGTTGTTGTAAGGATGATATAAGATAAGGATAATTAAAAGTAAAAATGTGGGTAAAACACTATGCAAATGTAAATAAAAAATCACTTTGGGGTCAGACATGAAAACTCTCTTCATGGATGCAGCTTGGCAATTTATTTGTAATTTAGCATCTTTAAGAGCTGCCTAGGACACTCACTTCCCCAGGTAAACACAGTTATTACGTTTCAGAGGTAGGACTTAAAAGCCCTCTATCCACTAATCCCACTGCCTCTCCAGCTGTCATTATGTGCATAACCAAAAGACCTCTAGTATGTAGACAGTTTCCCCAAGGGAAAGACTGTTTAATCATATGCTGTTACCCTGTACAGAGTATATCTTTATACATGAGAACTGAGCTGAGAGTCTTTTTAGGTTCCTTAGAACTCTGAGGTTCTACAAGATTATAATTCTATTAAGAGTGATATAGAAGATATAACACTCCTGGAGTTAGCTTGTATTTCAGCCTACAATCTCAAACTACATTTTCCCCAGGCCTCAATTTCTATATGGAGAATAAAACTGAGATAGTTATATTTTCATTACTACTTCAGCGAATTATGAAGAAAAGCTTTATGAACCATAAAGCCCTATATATATGTGTTGTTGTTGTTAAAGGAAGAGAAACTGTCTTTTTTTGTTCTTGTTTTTTAAAATTAAATTTATTTATTTTTAATTTTTGACATTCACATCCACAAGGTTTTGAGTTCCAAATTTTCTCCCCATTTCCCCTCTCCAAGACAGCTTATAATTTGATGTAGGCTCTACATATACATTCATATTAAGCATATTTTCACATTAGTCATGTTGTAAAGAAGAATTACAACTAATGAGGGGAACCATAAGAAAGAATAAAAAACAAACTAATTAATTAACAACAACAAAAAAGAAAACAAATAGTATGCTTTGATCTACATTCAACCTCCGTAGTTCTTCTTCAAGATGTGGATGGCCTTTTCCATCATGAGTCTTTTGAAGTTGTCTTAGATCCTTGTGTTGCTAAGAAGAAATAAGTCAATGAAAGTTAATCATCACACAATGTAGCTTTTACTGTACACAGTGGTCTCCTGGTTCTACTCATTTTACTCAGCATTAGTTCATGTAAGTCTTTCCAAGTTTTTCTGAAGTCTACCTGCTCATCATTATTTATAGCACAATAGTGTTCCATTGTACTCATATACTACAACTTGTTCAGCCATTTCCCAACAGATGGGTATACCCTCAATTGACAATTCTTTGCCACCACAAAAACAGCTGTAATAAATATTTTTGTACATGTGCATCCCTTTCCCATTCATGTGATCTCTTTGGGATACAGACATAGAAGTGGTATTATTTGGTCAAAAAGTATATACAGTTTTATGGCCCTTTCAGCACAGTTCCAAATTGTTCTCCAGAATGGTTGAATCAGTTTACAACTCCACCAACAATACATTAGTGTTCCAATTTTCCCACATCTTCTCCAGCATTTATCATTTTCCTGCTTTGTCGTGTTAGTCAATCTGACAGGAACGAGGTTTCACCTAAGAGTTCTATTGATTTGCATTCCTCTAATCAATAGTGATTTAGGGCAGGTTTTCATATGACTATAGATAACTTTAATTTCTTTCTCTGAAAGCTGCCTGTTCATATCTTTTGACCATGTATCAATTGGGGAATGACTTGTATTCTAATAAATTTGACTCCATTCTCTGTATATTTTAGAAATGAGGCTTTTATCAGAGACCCTCTCTGTAAAATTTATTTCCCAGTTTTCTGCTTCCCTCTTAGTCTTGGTTGCCTTGGTTTTGTTTGTGCAAAAGTTTTCAATTTAATATTATCAAAAAATCATCCATTTTGCATTTCATAATGTTCTCTATCTCTTGTTTCATCACAAATTCTTCCATTTTTCTATAACTCTGACAGGTAAACTATTCTTTGCTCTCCCAATTTGCTTATAGAATTAGCCTTTATATATAAATCATGTACCCATTTTGACTTTATTTTGTCATATGGTATAAGATATTGGCTTATGCCTAGTTTCTGGCATACTATTTTCCAGTTTTCTCAGCAGTTGTCAAATAGTGAGTTCTTATTCCAGAAATGGAGTCTTTGGGTTCATCAAACAGTATATGACTATAGTCATTGACTACTACCTAACCTATTTCACTGATCCATTACTCTAGCTCTTCACCAGTACCAAGTGGTTTTGATTGCTGCCTTATAATGCAATTTAAGATCTGTTATGACTAGGCCATCTTGCATTTCTTTTTATTAATTCCCTTGATATTCTGGACAGTTTGTTCTT
>CM053771.1:497771990-497819757 GCA_028658325.1 Potorous gilbertii | reverse complement strand
GGTCTGCCCAGCTAGTGCTTGGGGTCTGAGATTCAAATGCTGCTCCCCAGCCTCAGGGCTTTTGGCGGCAGGCCTGGCTGCTATTCAATGGGAGTTTATCTGCTGGTGCTCAGGTGGGGGCAGGGCCGCCTCTCAGGCTCAGTTCCCTCAGGGGGGTTTATGCAGAGACCTTTTGTAATGGAGCTGCTGTTGAGCTCCTGCCTGCTCTGGGAGCCTCTGGCTGAGCTGCCTCTGCCTCTGCTGCAGCGGCTGCCTCCCGAGTGGGTTCAAGTCCCGGAGATACCCCGCTCCCCTCTCAGCCCGTCTCTCTCACTGACCTATGCGTCTGTGGGTGGGAGGACATTCGCGGCTGCTGGAGATTCAGGTCCCTGAAGCCTGCTTGGGTCTGCTTGCTCCTCTCAGTGCCGCGCGGCCAGGGCAGGGGAGGGCTCCGCTCCTGTCCGGGGCTCAATGGACCTTTGCGGTCGGTTCTTCAGGGCTCTCTGCAATGGAAATCTCCTTCATTGTGTTTCTGCGCAGCTTCCACTGTTCCAGAATTTGTCAGGAGATCTTTTTAGAGGAAATCCATGGGCTGTGGGTTCGGAGCTAGCAAATGTGAGTCTTTCTACTCCCACATCTTGGCTCTGCCCCCCCATTACTGTCATTCTCTTAGATGAAGTAATGATTGTTTCTATGATTTGTTGTTTGACTCACTCATTCTTTAGGATTAGATTATTTAGTTTCCAATTAACTTTTAGTCTGTCTTTCCCATAGTCCTTTGTTACATATCATTTTTATTGCATCATTATCTGAAAGGAATGAATTTAATATTTATTCCTTCTTCATTGGATTGTGAGGTTTTAATGCCCTGATACATTTTTGTGTAGGTGCCATGTACCACTGAGAAAAAATTAATTTCTAACCCCATTCGGTTTTCTCTAGAGGTTTACCATATCTTACTTTTCTAGAATTCTATTTACCTCCTTAACTTCTTTCTTGTTTATTTTGTGGGTAGATTTACCTAGTTTTGAGAGGGAGAGGTTGGGATCCCCTACTGTATAGGTTTGCTGCCTATTTCTTCCTGTAACTCCTTTAACTTCTCCTCTAAGAATTTGGATGCTATACCACTTGGTGCATATATATTTAGTAATAATATTACTTTATTGTCTATGGTGCCTTTGAGCAGGATGCAGTTTCCTTCCTTATTTCTTTTAATTAATTCTATTTTTGCTTTTGCTTTGCCTGAGATCAGATTCCTACCCCTGCTTTGTAAATTTCAACTGAAGCAAAATATATTCTACTCCAGTCTGTTACTTTTACTCTGTACGTGTCCCTCTGTTTCTTGTAAACATCATATTGTAGGAGGAGCAACTGTCTTTAAAATAATTTTTTTTCAGCTCTCAGATTGCATCTGAACAGCAACATGTGTAAGTTATAGTTATTGCTGCAGACAAATGATTTTTGTCATTCATCCCTTGGCTTTGAAAAGGGCTAGTGAAATTATGGGGTGAGATATTATTGACTTGCATGTGAATTAGATTTAAGTAAGGCAGAGTTGAACAAAATTTTCAGCCTCACTATCTCTTCCAGTTAGTGAAGTTCAGTGGTAAGGCAAAAGTCAAGATGGCTGGATCACCTAGGTGTCTTCAATGTTTGACCAAGCTCTAAGCATTTCACAGCACCTGATTTACTTCTTCATGAACATTGGAAGAAACTGTTTTCATCTGCCCATTCAGTTTGGGGAAGTCTTCACATGATTGGGTAGAAATCCTCCAACTCACCTATGGTTTTGAGGCCTGTCAATTACCTTCAACCTGTTTTAGCAATCCAATCCACAGTGATGTTTTACTGGGATGTGGCTGCTGTGCATGCTACAGATTCTTGGAGCCACAGGAGAGAGTTGAATAAAGGTGGATACAAAAGGTGGCAGACAAATAACCAGACATGTGTAACAAGTTCCAGACTTTATTAGTTTTTCCTTTCTTTGTCAACCAATGTTGACATGTTATCATTCCACAAATATGGCTGGTGACCATGCTAACTAGCCTGTTCAAGTAGCCCCAGCTGGAGTAGTAAAGAAACCCTTCACAAAAGCAGAGGCAAAATTCATTATTCCTCACTTCACACCTATAAGATAGGCAAACATGACAGAACAGGAAATGATAAATGTTGGAGAGGATGTGGGAGAGTTGGAACACTAATTCATTGTTGGTGGACCTGTGAGCTCATCCAACCGTTCTGGAGAGCGGTTTGGAACTATGCCCAAAGGTCTACAAAAATGTGCATAGTCTTAGACTCAGCAATATCACTACTAGGACTGTATACCCAAGAAGATCATAAAAATGGGAAAGGGTCCCACATGTACAAAAATATTTATAGCAGCACTCTTTGTAGTGGCCAAAAACTGGAAATCAAGGGGATGCCTGTCAATTGGGGAATGGCTGAATAAACTATAGTATATGAATATAATGAAGTACTACTGCGCCATAAGAAATGATGATCAAGAAGACTTCAGGGAGGCCTGGAAGGACTTATATGATCTGATGCTGAGCGAAAAGAGCAGAACCAGGAGAACTTTGTGCACAGCTATGACCACAGTGTGTGAGAGTCTTTTCTGGTAGGCTTGGAACTTCATAATAATGCAAGAACTTAAAAGAAAAAATTCCCAATGGTTTTCTAAGGCAAAATGCTTCCACGCTCAGAGAAAGAACTATGGAATTCATTCACAGAATGTAGCTGATCATGTTTGTGTGTGTGTGTGTGTGTGTGTGTGTGTGTGTGTGTGTGTGTGTTATGTTTTGATTTGTTGTACGATTTCTTCCATTTATTTTAGTTTGTCTACATAGCATGACTATAGTGAAAACGTATTCAATAGGAAAGTATATGTAGATTCTATATAGAATTTTATGCCATCTTGGGGAGGGAGGGGGATGGTGGGGGATAGGTGTGGGGGAGTAAAAATCTAAGTTTTATGGTAGTGATTGTAGAACATTAAAAAAATAAAATAAAAAAATAATGAAAACAAACAAAAAACCCAATTAACTTATAAAAATCAATTTAATCCATAAAAGAGCCAAACTGAAGGCATTTGTAAAGAAAAAATAGAAGATAACTATTTGGTTGCAAGAGTAGAAACCAAGTGTTTGCTTTAATATCAAAAAGGACTCTCAGGATTTCATTAGTGTTAAGCATTTATCTCTACCAATGCAGTTTCCCATACTGCCACAGTATTTAGTTATTATAAGAAATAAAAGACTGTTAAATCACTAAAAAAAAAACAAACCAAACCATTATTCCTTTCTGACTACGTAGCTGTGGAAAGAAAATGATCTTGGGCATCAGGAGACCTAGGTTCAAATCTTACATCTTACACTTACACTTGTCTGAATGTGGGCAAATCACTTAACCTCCCTGGGTCTCAGTTTTCTCATCTGTCAAACTGAGGTTTGGGATATGGACAAGGTGACCTTTGATATCCTTTTCAATTCTGATCACAGATCCAAGGCCTGTGATCTTAGGATCTCTCCCTTCCCTATAATATGCCTAGGTATCACCCCCACCCCCCACAAAGTCCCCTCAGATCCCAAGCACAACATCTTTCATTGAGTAGACACTTAATATTTCCTAAATATTTGCTGTGGGCTTGGGGATGGATAATGGACAAGGCATTGTTTTATGTGGAACAGCTCTATCCTCACTCTTTACCACATGTGCATTAAACCTAACAAAATATCTACTGTAATACACAGATTTGCAATCTTCCTCTCTTTCAAGCTGGTTATTTTTATTTTATAACTGTAGCTTTCAAGGTTCCATTCTCCCAAACTCCTCCTTTGCACCCTTGACTAGGCCAGTCTGCCCTAGTCCCAGATAAGCATTAATTAATCCTTGGAACAGCGTTACATTTTCTACCAAGCTGAGGGGGGAATGAACAAACTGTCCTCATAATTACCTTCCAGTCACCAGGTATATTATCAGACTTTAGATCCTGGAACCTGAGCTGGTTCTTAATCAGATCCAACTCACTCACCCATCTGTTCACTCAGTTTAACCCTTTGGCCACCATAATAGTATGTTGAACAAATAGGAAAGAGGTTGGAAATCTAAAATCCTAGGCATAGATGAAATGTAAAAGAGTTTTATACTCTATCTTCCTGAACAGAAGAGGAACAAAGTTTAACTATTCTTGGTGTTTTCATTTCTATCTTATTTCTAAAGATTTCAAAAAAGAGACAGTGTGGTATGGTTGAAGTGGTAGACTGGAAGCTGGGAGGGTTAGTTACTACTTTACCATAAGATCTTCCTTTGATCTCAGTTTACATATCTAAAATATGAAGAACTTCCACTTACCAAACTTTTCAAGAATTAGTATCCCTTTCAACATTATAAAAATGTTCAGACCCCCAAGTGGTAGTCATTCTATCTGTGGTCTGATAAAAGACGTAATGAGAAATTATTATACTTTGTGTACACAGAGCCATAATAAGAATTTTTTGTGTCGGGACCCAGTGGCACGAAGCAGGCCTTCTTGATTAAGAAGGTGAGGAGTTCATCCCAAACAGCCATCTGGTAGTGTTTTATTTTAGTTAACTATTCTTTCCAACCAGGTGCTAAGCTTTGCTGTTTTGATATTGCTGATAGCACTCAAGCTGAGAGCTGAAGAATTCTAAGAATCATCAATGAGGGAACTCATTACATTCATGGGGAGAAAGCTGTACACAGGTAAAGAGGTGGGAGATTGAATTGGGCTTTGAAGGACTATAATAATTCACAAATAGATGGTCTTTGACATTGTTGTACAGTACAAATATCATCTCCATTTTACCAACAATGAGCCCAACGCTAAAGAGCACCATCCTCAGGAATAAATTTCTGAAACTAGATTAGAATCCAGATCTCCTGATTTATAATCCAACATTCTTTCTGCTATCACATACTATCTCTTGATCATTAAGAATTCAACAAGTGAAAAGGAGGAAGGCAGGTGTTCTGGATGCAGCTAGGTGGCACAGTAAATAGAACACTGAAGTTGGAGTCAAGAAGACTTGAGTTCAAATCTAGTCTTAGGCACTAGTTAGTTTTGTGACTCTAGGCAAGTAACTGAAACACTGTCTGTTATAATAGCACTCTCTCCTTTCAGAGTTGAGAGGAAAAAATGAGATAATATTTACAAAGCAATTTATAAACCTTAAAGCACTATATAAATGCTAGGATGATGATGATGATATGAGCATTGTGAATACAAGTATGGAGGAAGGAAAATACAGAATATTTTCAAGGAAAAGTCAATCAATATGCATTTGTTAAGTAGAAACTAGATACCAATGTTTACAAGATGCTCCCTGGGGAGATATCAGGTATGGGAGAGAGATGCTCGTAAAGTAGATACAAAATGGTCAGCTAGGCGGCATAGTGGATAGAGAGCCAGGCCTGGAATTAGGAAGGCCACCTGTGTGACCTTGAACAAATCACTTAACCTTGTTTACCTTAGTTTCCTCGTCTGTAAAATGGGCTGGAGAAGGAAATGGACAATTGCTTCAATATCTCTGCCAAGAAAACCCCAAAAGGGGTTACAAAAAATTAGATATGACTGAAATACAAGATGCAAAATGGATATGACAGAGATACATATAGAATAGATACGAAGTCAAAATCAAAGGGAGCACAATGGCATCTCTGGGACCAAGAAAGTACCAGAAGATTACCCTTAAACTGAGTCTTGAAAGAAAGCAGAGATTCTAAGAAGCTGACACCAGGAGTAAGAGCATTGTAGTTATGGGGGACCTCCAGGACACAAGAAATAGTGTTGTATATGAGGGACAATCAGCAAGTTTGCCAGTCTAGTTGGATTGTAGGTGCTTAGACACGAGAAGTAGTTAGATTGAGGTACATTATGGAAATAGATATACCAAGATTTGGTAATCAAGTGGATATGAGGGTAAGAAAGAGAATGCCATCGAGATTGTGAACCTAGGTGACTGCAAGAATGGTGATTTCTTCACAGTACCAGGGAAATTTGGTAGGTTTGGGAGAAAGGTAGGGTCCTATTTCAAACATGTGGAGTTGGAGATGCATTTGAGACATTCAGTTTGAATTACCCATTAGGCAATTGGTAATGTGGGACTGGGGCCCAGGAGAGAGACATGAGGGTTAGACACACACACACACACACACACACACACACACACACACACACACACACACACACAGATGTGGAATTCATATGTACAGAGCTGATAAGTAGATCCATAGAGGCTGAGGAGGTCACTGAAGAGAGGATGTATAAAGAGAAGGGGTTCCAGGGCAGAGCCAAAGGGTATCCCTGCAGTGAATTAAGATGCAGTGAAGGAGACTGAACAGGATTGATCAGATAAGGCATAAGTGCTGGGAGGAGTGGATCAGGAAGAGTGAGGAGTGAGTAACTCATTTCAGTTCTTTACCCTCACCTCAGTCTCTGCTTTTGGCAATTGTTATACGGCAGTTTTCCATCCTTGTCAGGTCAGTGCCTTTCCTCATTTCCTTTCTTCTGCCCTTCCTAGCATTTGTGACTATGTTTTAGACACTGTACTAGACTCTAGGGATAGAAAGTCTAAAGATAGACAGAAACCTACTCGTAAAAAGCCTACATGTTCCTTGCAAGTTGAAGGAAACAATATGAACCTATGTATGTATATATATATATGCATACATACACACATATATATGTATACATACATATGTATATATGTAAACTCAGATGTCTGTGGGAGACAACACTAGCAAGTTGGGGTGGAGGTGGGTGAGCAAGATTGGTCCAGTGGAAGAGGTGATACCTGAGTTGACTTTTGAAAGTAGCCAGGGATCCTATCAGGAGAAAGTGAGGAGAGAATGCATTCTAGGCAATGACCTTGAGACTGGAGTTAGAATATCACATCTATGAGCAAAGTAGAATTGAGACAGCACAAAGTAAATGTAGGATGTGCCAATTTGGAGTATCCACCTCCAATGTTCATATGGACTATCTGTGCCCAATCTGTCCAATCCAAGCTCATATTGTTCTGATCTGCAGTCCGACACACTGAAACTTGAGTTTATGATGGTGATGTCATTTTGGTCCTCCTCGAGAACGAAAGGCGGCCACCAACCAACTAACCAGAATGTCACATACAGTGAATGGAAGGTAAGTAGACCAGTGATGTTACCAGAAACAAGCTGAAAAGTTTTCCTAAGTCTAATTTTTCTGCTCATCAGAATAGCTCCATTTTACCTTTGAAGAGAATGCCAATTTCCAACCTCTTTCCCAAGAGAAGGTTCTATTTTTGTCTGACGTCTTGAATAGCCTTTGCTACTGCCCACGTCGGAGTTCACATTTGCTTAGGGAAAAAATGTTCATTCTACAGGGTTTGATCTGAGCAGATGGCCTTCCTAGCACAGGGTCGGTGCTCAAATTGGAAGCCCAAAGCAGATTATTACATTTGAGAGAAATATGTCGCTATTGCCTTACTGTCTCCCACTGCGCTTTCTAGTAAGAGTCAGGAGAATTTAACTAAAAACAACATACAGCAGGTTAAGGAGTCATACATTTGGATACGATGGTTTATTCTGCTTAGCCTCTTTCTGTATCATGCAGATTCTTTCACTAACTTCCATCTCTTAGGGTTATCTCTGCTTTCCTGCATCTGTGAGGTTCAGAATGCTGGATTTTCAAGGTCATCAATGAAATATCAGGGCAGAATACTAGGGATCCCAAGGCCTTACATGCCAAGGGTGTCTAAGTTTGAGTACTATTCTAACATTCATCTCCATCATCTACCACTTGCCAGGGTTCCCAAAATCCTGGGGCTATTTTTTGTGGACTTTGCTTGTGCTGCCTCTAGACACAGAGTTTTACCAAATATACTTATGTGTGGCCCAGTGCTGGTCATGCCAGGAGACTTCCATTTTGTATGGCTATGCTTGTGCTGGCTTTGCTAGACCACTTCCTATTATCTCTTGTCTTCTGACTGTCTTTCTATGCAAATTTGTAGTGGGAGAAGTCACTCACTTTAGTTATTCATTGACTTTTGTGATCACAGTTTGGTCTGGTATAAATTTTAAGGTTTTAGTGGAGATCAGTATGGTAGTTAGGTATTCTGCCCCCACTCTCAGTCATCTGTGTTTGGGATCAGACTGTATCCATGGGTTAAACTGACATATTGTCTGCTCATTTATATTATTTTTCAATTGCTAATAGTATTCCAAATGATAAATATGTGTAATTAGCAAAGATCCATTGTGGTTTGCTACTATTTTTAAATATAGAAATATTCCTAGGTTGAAGGTATTATTAGAAGGAAAATTTGCTACCTGCAGCTCACAAACTTTCAGGCAAATTTTGGATGGATTATTCACCACAGAAATCCCAAGGGATATTTTAGCTCTTACATATATGGTAACATTTTCTATAACTTCAGCCTAAGAACCCAGAATTTTTATAAGGTTGTTGGCATTTTTCTACCATTAACCCTACCAGTAGGATTAAGATCTCATTAGAGTGAAGAATATTACAAGCATTCTTATATACAATACAACTATTTATATGTCCTGTTGAATGAACTATAGCTCTTTTGAAACTATATATTTAGGAAAGATGTAGTAATTAACCCTGGGCTGACAGAGCTCAAAGTAAACAGAGTATTCAGACTGGTAGGAATGGTTAAATTCATCAATTTACAAAGCAAGCATATTAGGAATGATAAAGGAAGGAGTATGAGTGCCCACATAGGCCAGGACCCTGGACAGCTCACTAGTCTTACTAACAATTTCTCCTAACTGAAAACTTCTTTTTCTAGCTTTCTCTGGTTCATCCTGTACTGGATGAAATTCTAGAGTTTAGCAGACTTAGTCACTATTTTAACAAAACCTAACCTCTCTTCAGACTTCTCAAGCTTCTAGAGATAGAGGTCCAAACTCATCAGGAAGCTTTGGTATCCACATTAGGAGGCAGGACCATATCTTTTGATCTAACTGGGATGTTGCTAGGGAGCCTAATATTCTTGGAACTTCTACGGGTTCTGGCTTGGAAGAGAAAATGGTACAGCTGGCTAGCAATGTTTTTCTTTATCCAGATGTTTTTTCCTTAATAGAAAGTTTTGATATTTTCCTAGATGACTCTGGTTCGTCCCTAAAGTGTCTTCTTTTGTTATATCAAACGTTTCTCTTGAGCTTACTAATTGCCATGTTAGAATTGACAAATAATAATTATAAATAGCTTTATATGGTGCTTTAAGGTCTGCAAAGGATTTTACAACAACAATAGGCAATCTATAGCACTTACTATGTACCAGACATTTTGTTAATGCTTTACAATTATTCTCTCACTTGATTCTAACAACAACTCTGGGAGACAGGTCTACTATTATCCCCATTTTACAGTTGAGAAAGCTGAGGTAGTCAAGGATTAAGTGACTTGCCCAGGGTTAAACACCCAGTAAGTATTTAAGGTAGATCTTGAACTCAGTATTCTAGCTGTATCTATAGGTTAACTTAGGCCTGTTTCTCTTAAAGGTATTTAGTTTCTACAATCTCAGAAAATGCATAGACTTCAGTTTTTACTTTAGTCAGACCAACTCTAGAAATTTCAAGTTCAAACCTTGTAGTAAATGCATGTGTACTTTCCCTATCCCCACCCCCCACATATGCAAACTTCAGCACCCTGATACACCTGCTTTATTACAATTCCAGCTGTGCCAGCAGATATTTCCCATCTAAGTTAATAGTATTGGCCAATGTGCAAAAGCAGCAAAAACTTTAATAGAAAATACGTTTTAAATTCTCAAATATAGGAAAAAGAAAAAAAAACTTTGCAGAAAGCTCAGTATTCTATTTTGCAGGTCTTGGGGAAATAATCTTGCTGAAAATGGGGAAGTTTACCATGGAGTCACTGCCCATTTGAATTGTAAACAAGCTTCTTGGAAGGACATAAAGAGACCTAAGATGTGCTGGGTTATAGTGAGATGTTATGGGAAGAGTGCTAAACTAGAAGTGAGGAAACTTGGATTCTCATAATGACTCTCTAACACTAATGAGTAGTGTAACCTTAGTCTGTACCTCTCTGAGACTTAGTTCCATCACTTGTAAAACGTAAGAGCTAGACAATTGAATTTATAGGTCCTTTCCAGATTCATAAATCTTCCTTCCTTCTTTCCTTCCTTCCTTCCTTCCTTCCTTCCTTCCTTCCTTCCTTCCTTCCTTCCGTCCTTCTTTTCTGGGGTTAAGTGACTTGCTCAGGATCATACAGCTAGTAAATATCCAATGTCACATTTGAATTCAGGTCCTCCTGACTTTAAGGCCAGTGCTCTATCCACTGCACCACTTATCTTCCCCAGTTTTAAAGATTATAACATCAACCAAGCATCACAATCACAGTTTTCTGAAGTAGAAAGCTAGAGCATATTACCTGAAAAGAGAATTCTATTTTTATTCGCATATATTATTATGTTAGAAATAATGTGAGAGCCAGAATTTAATAGTGGATAGACTTGTTCCAGTTCTGCCTCTGGAGGAATGGCTCTTGAGTGTCATTTAGTCTATTGGAGACCAAGGCAAATCTTGAAGACTAGAAGTTACAGCCTGGTACATAGTAGGCATTTAATAAGTGCTCATTAACTGACTGAGTAATCTTCATTGATGGAGGAAGTTTTTTTATGGATATAATACCATATGTGAATGAAGGCACATACCTTGTTTAGAAGTATGTTGCACCATCTGACATTCAATGATGTTTCAGGAATAAAATAGGACTAAATTCTACCAGAGGGTCATAAAGAAAGAAAACTCATTCTTCTGGAGAGTCTAAGACAGTTCATAGTAGATTGAACACCACCTTCTTTACAGTATCCTCCATGTTGAACAGCTGACTGGAATAAAGTAAAGCACTTTTAAAATGTCAGAAACATCCTGGTATTTTAACTCCTTGGATCTTACATAACTGTTTCCCCTTTTTTTTTGAGACACTTATTATGCAGTATTGTGTATCATACTTATTTGCATTTGTAGCTCATCCCTCTCTAGACTGAGAGCTCCATATCTTATTTAAATTTTGTACTTCTTCCTCCCTAAATAAGAATAAAACAACTAGGTTATCTGAAAGGACAATTGGTATGGCATGTTGAAATTCATTAAGAAATGTTATCAGCCTTTCAAGCGAGTTCTAAAAATCTTATCACCTATGGACAAATCACTCCAAATTTCTGATATAAATGTGTATATGTGTGTGTGCGCATATATATATATATATATTTATATATGTATACATATGTATATATATATGTATACATATATATGTATATATATGTACAATATAATATTGTATTTCAATACATTAAACTATAATAAGCAAATCTATAGATCTTTATCTCTGCTATATTTTTCTTTGTCTCTCTATCTCTCTCTCTTTCCCTTCCTAGGCAGAGGCTGTGTATTTACTGTAATGGACAGAGAGTTGGGCTTTGTTTTCAAATCCTGCTTCTGATAAAAGCTAGCTGGGTGACCTTGGACAAATCTCCTAATCTCTATAGCGGGAATACTTAATTTCTGAGTCATAGATAGGAAATCCTCATGCTGATGAAACCAAGAACACTTTGAGTATTCTTGAGAAACTCTATAGGTTTGTTTTTTATAAAAACCATTATAATATCATGCTCTTTGACTCAATTATCTACATATATCTACAGCAAGCCTTTCTGTTGGGACCACATGGCTATAATGCCAGCTGGTAGCAATTTATCCAGATTGTAAGCATACTATGAAATTAACAACCTCCCCTACCTAGTCTTAGGCAGTGAAAAACAAACATCACCTAGTCATGGGATTTTTACAGCCTCCCTCTTTCTTTCCACTTTCATATGCTAATACCATAGATTCTGGTGATTACTGTGAGCTTCCATATCCTGAAATAATCTCACTTGTAGACACCTTTAAGAGCAGGAGACTTTCAAGGCACACCAAAATGATCTCTTAAATATCTCTTTCACTAATCTACCATAGTGCTTGGAATTTCAAATTAGGTATTCATGCCTTTTACCTAACCATTGCTTGTTCCATGTACTTTATAGTTTATTGGAAAAACTTTTCTCTATGATGGAGGACATTCATAGAAACAATGCAGCATTGAGTTGCTGGATGATATGGTGAGAAGGAGGATTAGAGAGGAGTACTGAACTGAATAAAAAAAAGTAATGAAATGAATTAAAAAGGATAAGAAAGAGGAGTTAATGTTATAAAAGAGAAACTTTGATAACTTCATGATTTTGCCTAGGGTAATTCTGAATATCACTTTGTAGGTCATAATTTCAATTTATATTAAGACTAACTTATCCACAATAGGATTTCTTTCAGGTCCCTGAGTCAGGGGGACAATGTTCATTTACATAGCTGAAGAGAGAGGTGGAAAATGAATTGTTTCCAGTTTCATGCAATAAAGTGAGAAGAAAAGAATGAGTATCATTGGAAAAGCTTTTAAAATATTCATTGTTAATAGACCATGGGGAAGAAGCCGATAACCATACAGAGCAATGATGTAACATATCAAGTCACCAAGTTACTGGAACAGTAACAACAAATTGCAGTAAAGGGAATAAGTCAACATCATATTGGTTTCAGTTCAAGTTTCCATTCTGGATGATTTTCTTTTGTGAAATTTGTTTTGTAACATGCTTTAAAAATTTTTTTGAGTCCTAGATTTTCTCCCTCCATCCCACATCAACCCCACCCACTGAGAAGGCAAACAATATATCAAATATATATGTGAAATCATGCAAAACACATCTCCATATTAACCATTTTTAAAGCAAAAACAAATAAAGTGAGAAAATTACACTTTAGTTTGTACTCAGTTCATAATTTCTCTCTCTGGAAATGGACAGAAATTTTTCATCATGAATCCTTTGGTGTGGTCTTGGATCACTGTATTGATCAGAGTAAGCAAATCTTTCACAGTTGATCATCATTACAATGTTGCTGTTATTGTGTACAGTGATCTCCTGGTTTTTCTCACCTCATTTTACCTCAGTTTATATAGGTCTTGCCATGCTTTTTGTTCTTCTGAAACTACACCCTCCATCATTTCTTACAGCACAATAGTAATCCATAGCAATCATATGACACTTGTTTAACTATTCCCCAATTTGGAGCATCCTTTCAATTTCTACATTTTTGCCACCACAAAAAAACTGCTATAAATATAAATAGGTCCTTTTCCTTTTTCCTTTCATCTCTTTGGGATACAGACCTAGTAGGTATATTACTAGATCAAAGCGTATGCACAGTTTTATAGCTGTTTGGGCATAGTTCCCGCTTGTTCTCCAGAATATTTGGGCCAGTTTGTTGTTCCGCCAATTCATCACCATACCTGTTTCCCCTCATCACCTCCAGCATTTGTAATTTCTGATAAGTGTAAGGTAGTATTTCAGAGCTATTTTAATTTATCTTTCTCTAATCAATAGTGATTTAGAATATTTTCTGATATTACTATAGATAGCTTTGATTTCCTCTTCTGAAATCAGTCTGTTTATATCCTTTAACTCTTTATCAATTGGGAAAATCACTCCTATTTTTTATAAATTTTACTCCATTCCCTATATATTTGAGAAATGAGGGCTTTATCAGAGACACTCACTGTAAAATGTTTTATGATGCTTCATTACCTATAGTACTGTCTAGCAGAGTACAGTTTTCCTGATTATGTTTTTCAATTAGGTCTAATTTTCCTTTTGCTTTATTTGAACTTATAATTGCCACCTTTGCCCTCTTCACTTCCACTGAAACATAACAGATTCTGTTCTAGTCCTTCATTTCAACTATCTCTGTTTTTCTTGCTCAAAATATGTCTCTTGTAAACAACATGTTATTGACTTTTGGTTTCCAGTTCATTGTGCCATCCACTTCTGTTCTATGTTTAGTTGATCTCTTTCACATTCACTGTAGTGATCATTAACTGTGCATTCCCCTCCATCTCTTTATTTTCTTTTTATGCTGTCCCTCCTCAAAAGTCTGCTCTGTTTCCGACCATTGCCTTCCCCAAACCAGCTTTCCCCTTATCATCTCCTGCACAATATCTCTTATCCTTTACCCCTTCTATTTCCTTGTTGGGTATGAGAGATTTCTATACCAAACTCTGTGTGTATATGTATGTATGTATGTATGTGTGTGTGTGTGTGTGTGTGTGTGTGTAAAATACATTATATGTATTCTTCCCTCTGAACCAATTCTGATGGGAGTGAGATGTAAGCATTGCTTGACAATTCCCCATTTTCCCTTCATTATAAAAGCTCTTTCTTGCACATCTACTTTATGTGAAAAAAAATTTGCCTCATTCTACCTTTCCTTTCCCCTTTCCCCCAGTGGATTCCTCTTCCTCACCTCCACAGTATTTTTTTTGTTTAGATGATCCCAACATAATTGACTTACATCCACATGCCATGAAAAGTACTTTAAAACATTTTTAGGTACTATTTGGGAAAACTGCCCCAGTTCATAAAGTTCAACTATCCTTCAAACTCATTTTCAAATAATCTCCAGACATAATACAGGGTAAAACAACAATGGTTCAGGGGATACATGCCTTCTAGTTCTAGTCCAACTACTAATCAGAATTACCTCTGCTATCACTTTTGTGAATAAAAATAGACATTCCATGGTATTTTTAAAGGTTACCTTTTAATGTTACATTTCAGAAAAGATATTTCTAGATAAGCTGACATCTAGGAAAGAAGATGGGCTGTTATATAGTGGAAGTGAGATATAGTCATTGAATATTCTAATAGAGTTTAAGGAATTATAAGGTCCAGAGTAGGAAGTTTTTCATTTTTTTCCATGTATCATGGGCCCATTTGGAGCCTGGTGAAACCCTTTTTAGAATCAGGTTTCTAAATGCATAAAATACATATGATTACAAAGGACATAAGTTATATTGAAATATTTAAAATATTTTTAAAAATCCAAGGTTATGTACCTTATTCCTCATGTCATCAGTGATATATTTATGGAAAATTTGTGGAGAATCACGGTGAAGAATTAAATAGGATGAGAAGGCATAGATACATCATAATCTGCCCAGTTGAGTTATGTCAATGAGGTTACAAATCCATACCATAAAGAACAGAAATACTGGCACCATATATTACAAGTCCCACAATCAGATTTCAAATACTCTAGCAAGAATTGGAATTGCAGGCAAATACTAATGACATTCTTAAACACCCTAAAGTTTCACAATAAAGAATGTTCCTATGTTTACTCCAAATTTGCACTTGGTGATGTTTCTGGACTCCATTTACTTGTAGCTTTCCCAAACAACTTCTAACTTCACAACTGAGAATTAAACCATGGCCTTATTTAAAAATCTCAGTGGTGCTGGATTCAGACTAATACATGGATGGATTTCAAATCTTCCTGATATCCCACTTTATGACACATCCTATGTGTATTTTCCCCCCTTCCTACACACTTAGGCCATATTCTGAAGCATGTCTGCAGGCTTCACTGTGGTTGTATGCTCAAACATTCATTATATCAACATTTATTGAGGGCTCTAGAAAGCATTGTGCTGGGGAGGAGGCAGGGGTGAGAAAGAAGCATAAATAAACAGGTAAAAGCTCTGCCATCAAGGTGTTTGTCATCTAGAAACATCCCTCATGTGTCTTGTTAGTTTGATCATCAGGTGATACTGTTAGCTACTCACTAGGGAACCCCACACTCACTCTGACAATTTGCACAGGCTCCACTGGGACAAAAGTACTCAGTACGTGCCTCCCTTTCTACCGTTAACTCTCAGATCTGTCTCTCTCTAAGGAACAGCACGACTTGGTTCCTAGAGTTATATGCTTTTGTGGATCTAGCCAATCAAAGTTGACTCTGAGCCCTCACCCACAGGTTGACCTTGGCATTGTGGAGTTGGTTGACCACAGATGCAGATGTGCATTGTGGAGTGCTGCATACAGCATTTTTACTTTTAGCCATAGAATCAATAAGTAAATAAAAAGTACTTAATAACAAGGGAGTGGATGCATAATGATGATAAACATCTACCCTATGGCTGCAGATTCACTTTTTTCCTAACCCCAGTAGTTCCCCTAGGGGATCGTATAGCTGTCTGAAGAAAGCAATATGCAACTGTAGAAGTAACATTCTCCAACTTACATTAAAAATACATACATATGTAAATATACACATATGTAAATATACACACATAAATATACAACTTACATTAAAAATACACATATGCAAATATACATATATGTAAACATGCATATGTAAATATACATATATGTAAATATACATATATGTATGCATACGTCTGTATATATACATACACACACACACACACACACACACATATATATATATATATATATATATATATATATATATATATATATATATATGAAATAGAAACAACTATAGATGATGGAAGATGAATAAAAAAAGACTAGCTTAGAGTGGTACAATAGAGTGGCACTGGCCTGTGCATTCAAATACTGCTTCTGACACTTAGCTGTGTGACCTTGGGCAAATCATTTAATTTCCTTGAGCTTCAACTTACTCAACTATAAAATGTGGAGGAATGGTATATGAAATCTGAGGTCTCTTCTAGTTTTAGATGAAGGATGGGGAACCTATGACCTCAAGGCCACATATGGCCCTCTAGGTCCTTGGGTGCAGCCTTTTGACTGAGTCCAAATTTACAGAACAAATCCTTTTATTAAGGGGATTTGTTCTGTGAAGTTTGGATTCAGTCAAAGGGCCACACTTGGGATTGTGGGATGCCAATAATAGAGGACAATTTAGATTAGAATTAAGCTTGAAGGAACGGTTTCAGGAAAGAGGGGGAAATGGAAGTTAGAGCACAAGGAGGCATGAAGTCAGTGGATGGTGAGGAAATGGAATCATTGAGTACTAATGACTAGGATTTAGCAGGAAAAAGGAAGAGAGAGATATAAGATAATACTTTTAGGGAATGTCAGGGTCAAGGAAAATTTTATGGAAAAGCAGAACACTTTTACAGACAGCTCCCAAACAGTCAATAAATAAGGTCAAGTTGAAGATAAGAGAGAGGTCATGGTCAATGGTTTAGTCCCTGGAGAAAGGTATAAGATCAAGGGCATAAATAAAGAGGTTGACTCTCAAGAGGGTTACAGTCACCTTGCCCTCTGAGAGTGGTACAAAGGAGGTGGGAATGGGTGAGAGTATTGGAGCTTTTAGGCTGCGGAAAGTAGAGATGAGGAAAATCACCTGGGATTAGCACAATTTTCTCAGTCAATAGATGAGGCCATCTGAAAAGAAGGGACATGGCTGGTACTGGGAGCTTGAGGAGGGAGAAGGTTTGAGCAGCTGTTAAGGAGAGAGCTCAGCTGAGATTATATAAAATAAATCTGTAGTTGACCCAGACAGCATGTTTCAGTGACTATACCTATCAATACTGGACAATTTGGGAACAGCAAGGCTGTTTTAGCTTTGGCAGGGTGTGAGCCATGGAAAAACAATGGGGCAAAGATGGTAAGAATGAAAGAGCAGATCAGGGTTCTGAAGGAATAAAGAGGAGGAGGATGCAGGGACTGAGAACAACAGGGAGTAGATACTAGATTGGAGTTAGGATTAATGAGGCACAAGGAAGGACAGAAGGATCAGAGATGGCGTTCAGAGAGAGACATTTCAGAGTTCTGAGGAAGTCTAAAAATGGAAAACACAGAACTGATTTCACAGCAGTCTATGCTCCCTGGTGCTGCAAGATTCATTCAAGTGTGTGAAAGGTCAGAGGCCATTTTCTTTTTCCTGAATCAAGGAAATTTCCTGAGATGTTTGACTCAGGGAAAGGAGAAGGGAATAACATTGCTCTGTGTACTGCTCTGGTAATGTAGCATCCCTGCGTAGGATCTAAGACAATGGGAACCACTTCTAACTTGGCAAGACGGTCAGAGTCAGGTATCAGTAGCAAAACCATTGTGATCGTCTTCCCAATGGGGAAGCTATGCAGTGGTGAAAAGCTGCAGTCAGTTTTGATAGGCTTTTGAGCTGAAGGAACTTTAGACATCATTTGGTATAACACCCTTGTTTCACAGAGGACAAAGCTTGACTCAAAGAGGAGAAGCACTTTGCCCAATGTCACATGGAGGGCCACCGAGGATCCTAACCTAGGGACTGACTCCAATTCCCTGCTGCTGTTGCGAAGGCAGACTTAGTGATGCCTCCTAGTGTTTTCTAAGTGGGCAGCGACCTCTGAGGTCTTAGATGCCATGAGTAGAGTCTGAGTGGAGAGGAGACTTTGGGGTTTAAATATGGGCATTATGAAGTATAACCAAGTGTTGGATGTGGATTAAGAGGGCCCAAGGTTGATTTCTGACTGTCCCACTTACTACCTGTGTGACATTTGTGCGCATTGGTTTCCTCATCTGAAACAGGAGGGGCTTGGCCTAAAAGAGCATTTCCAAAGTTCCTTCCATTTTTAAATCTTTCACTTTATGATTTCAGATGAAGCAAGATGCATTGGCATCTTGTGTGTGATAAACACAGTCATGATATAGTAACTGTAGAAAGGCTTCTTTTGGGGGGTTTTCTGGGAGTTGTATCACATAATCCTATGCCATTAAAAAAGGAGAATAGAAAGTACATTGAATTTTGGGTCAAAAAAGATGTAGGCTTGAATCCGAACCTTTCCACATGTGTGACCTGAGATGACTCCAATTCAATGAGAATCAGTTTACTCTTCTCTAGAATGAGGGGGATGATATTACATGAACCTTAATGTCCTTTCAAGTTCTAAATCCATCTGTGAATCTTTGTGTTATAAAGCAAATAAAAGTTAAAAATGCAAATGTGGACTTGAGATGCTAATTTTATAATTAACTGAAATGAAACATAGTAGGAAATTGACAATTAGGGATCAGGGTAACTGATGGGCATGAGAATATGAGCAGTGTAAGAAGTTACATTTAAAAATGAGAAAAAAAAGAATTGAATAGTGTGGATAGAATTAATCAGTGGTGGAGGGAGGAACTGTGGATCATCTTGAAGTGATCACAATCATTCAGGGCCTCAGTTTCCTTATCTATAGAATTGGGCCATTTATATGATCATAGATTTAGAGCTAGACAGTACCTTAGAGGTCTTCCAGTTCAATCCCTTTAGACTATAGAGAAGGGAACCGAGGCTGAGAGATTAAGTGGCCTATTGCATACAGTCACTAAAGGTCAGAAGCAGGATATTAATCTGGAAGTCTAACCATCTATCCATTACACTGATCAGTCTGTAAATCGGGGACTTTTCTGTGTTATGGAGTACTCTGGAAGTCCACTAGTCATATGAGCAAATTTTAGTTAGAGGTTAGCGAACATAAATATATATCCTATCAAAGTCCATAGACCCCATTGAAATTGATTCATAGACTCCTTGAGGGTTGGAGGACCCCAGGTCAAGAACTCCTGCAATGATCTCTAAAGCCCCTTCCAACTCTGGACATTCTGTGATCCTGTGTTTTTGTGATCTATATTTGACATTCAGGAAGAAAGATTTCTAGAGGAAAATGACTAGGTTTGGGAAGTAAGGGAAATAAAGCAAATAGCTTAGAATATTTCAGGGAAATGTTTTGTACTTGAACCAGGGCTTCTGCCTGTCTAATCAGCTAGAAAGTATGTTGTTTCCTCAAGGACCAGGGGCTTAGGGAGAGTGCCTATCTGACCTAGAAAGCAAATCAGGGAAGGAACTAAGAGAGCCTAGATTTATCTGTTAATCTGGTGCCAAGAGGAAAATGTAATAATAGTTTATGCATGTCATGTAGCATCAGTGTTCTGAGAGAGTCAGTGTAGTGTACTGGATAGAGGGATGACCTTGAAGTCAAGATTTAGGGTCAAATCCTGCCCATGACATCTATTGACAATATCACCCTGGGCAAGTCACTTCAAATCTAGCGTATTCTGAGTGTACCAGAGAAATACATGAAGCTATAAGTAGCAAAGAAGGTGCCAACCTACATTGGTAGGATCTGGAAGTTCCCTATATGGATGAAATAATAGATATGATTCCTATCTCAATTTCCACTCCTATTCTGAATTTCGTTAAGTATTTGTACTAAATATACTTAGTGGAGCATGGGGTGATTTACACTTATTATGGAGGAGGGATGTAACAAAGAACAAAGGCAGTAGACCTTCATTCCCAAGATGGCTGCTAAAAAAAGCAACAAAAAGCAAAAACCAATATACTTCTATTTTTTGGATGGTGGCAGCCAGGATACTCAGCAGTGTATGTGGAGTCTTGTTTTGGGAAGTTTCCCAATTCCTGCATCACTGAGGGCTGCGTGTTTGGCATAAGATAATGAATCTAGGGAGTTAAAGATAGAAGAGGAAAAATGCAAGTTGTAGCATAGGAGATAACTTTACTCTTGACAATACATACAGGGTGTGTATGTGCCTTGCGGGGTGAGTGCGTGACTAGCTTGTAAACAAACACTCAGACTAAGAAGTGGCATGATGCATAATCTGGTTCACACTCCCTTTGCAAGTATGTTTCCATGATTCCATGACTATTTTTTTGTCTTTTTAAAAATAGAATCCAAGCACCTTGAGGTCACAGGGTTTTTTTTTTTATCTTTGTTTTTGTATCTTTATTTCCTGACAATGTAAATGGGATATTCTAGAATATTGTGGGATGTTATATATGCCATCAGATACAGTTAATGTGTTAGATGGTTTTATTGAATTGCTTTTTTCTCTTTCTTTTAAAAATAAGTTACATATGGTGACTCACTGTGTAGGGAAAGGAAAAGGATATATTTGGAAATGAAGATGATATGCAAACGAAAGGTCACAATAATGCCCTGACACAGTGGATTATCTGCTTTGAAGATTCAACTGCTTCTGGCACATAGACCGTGTGGCCTTGGGTAACACACAAGTGAAACAACCTTTGCCTTCAGAGACAGCACATGCAACAGAGTGGTGGCTAGAGAGGAGTGTTTTGGGTAGAGGAAGGGGAAGTTAAAGGAATGACTGTTAGAGTCATTGGATGATTAACTGACATGACCTTTTCAGATATGGTGGTATTGATCTGATTGCTGTTGTCCAAAGAGAAAAGTGGAAAGTGTGATACAGGGATGTAAGCAAGGAAGAGGAGACATTTTTCACTGCATAGCATAAAGGTATCTGAGAAGTAACATGATTGAAGACCTGGTCAGAGGTGGAAGTTGGAGCTAAGGAGCATGAGAATTTAAAGATGGTTGGGGAATAGTGCGGATACTTAAAGCATGTTGCATGCTTTGATAAAATCTAGTTAGGCTCTATTTGTCTTCCCTTGTTCTTATTTTTAAAAAAAGTAGTCAGGAATTGTTCTTATTGTGATGAATGAAAAGTTTGAGAGACAATTTCTGGGTAAATAATTATTTTATTAACTATGGCTAGTGAATAATTATTAAAAGAATGCTCATTTGACCTTTTTTGTAAACCAAAGACCCCTCTTGGGGGCCTTTTGATGCTTATACCCTTGGAAAAGTGGGTGTTCCTGATAGGCAGCAATCACCTCTGATTGGTTAATGATTAATTAGAGAAGAAATATTATAATGAGAGGTTCACCTATTCTAATAAGGGACTGGGGGATGTAACCTTGATTAAGTCATTCTTATTCCCAGACCACCCCCAGCCTGGCAATCTAGATCCACTCCCAAGCCTGAATACAACACAATGGATAGGAATTCACCTAGATTGTGTTCTGTTCAGCCTTATATAAGGGTAACAAGCACAGAACAGTAACATCAATATTATATATCAAATAAGGGTAAAAATTCTGCCTAGATAAGAACAACAAGGTAGGAGAAATGTTTGAGCAACAAAGCAAAGACTTTTTATTGCCTTACAAGGGTAATTATTAACTACAAGGGTTTATTTCTGAATGAGGAAATGACATCTGACATAACCAATTAATAATTGGTTATTAATTGAGAAATAATCATTTCTCTCATACAACTATGATCCCTCTTTGTGATCCCTGCTTCCTTTACCAAGGCCAGCTAGACTTCCCTTTAATAATACCAGGATAATTTAAATAATAATTAAAATTTTGCCATTAATTAATGTCAAACCATTTGGTCTGGAGGTCATAGAAAGCATTTACAAGGTGTACGCACCAGAATTAATTTTCATTAACTTTACCCCAGGACTTTGAGTCAAGGAAGGCATGGGGAAGTGACAGCATAGGAATTTTGCACAAGCACTGACACTAATGTTGTTATAGCAGAGCTGGAAATAGGTGTGGCTAGCAACATAAATTCTTTGACTTGCTCATTTCTGCAAGAAAGAAATTGAGAGACAAGAACTGTCCTATTGCCAAGCTACATCTCACTTCCTTCTGTGGCTGCTTGCTGACTTTGGGGGCTGTGTATCAGTATTCATTCTATTTCCCATAGCCTGTCTAGCTTCTTGACTTTGTTACCCTGTGAATTGACTGGGCGACCCCCGTCTTTTTGTCTCTCTGTCCCTGTCTGTCTGTCTCTGTTCACAACTTGGATCCAGGAACGTTCTTTATTTCTTCCTGGGAAAGCTCTTTCACCCATACCTTATTAACTATCCTTAATAATACATGTAAGTATTGTTGATTGTCTAAATCTTCTCTGAAAGAGATTAATATAAATTATATTAATATAATATAGATCTATGTTAAGGTGGGCTATACCTTTCAACCAATCTAGGTTTTGTTTTGGTTTTTCCCTTCTGCACTCTCAGATTAGTATCTAAGGTAAGTTCATGTCATCTGTCTTATCAGGTGCCATCTTTATCTTGAAGTCTTCCACAAGGTGTCTGATTCCTTGCTCAGACAAGGACAAAACTCCATTTTTAACCCCAATCCACAGCCCTCACTTCCTTCCTAATCTGAAAAGGGTCTCTAGCCCTCCCTCAACACTTCACACCACAGAGATAGTCAATAAAAATTTATTAAGTTCCTACTATATGGGAGGCCTTCTGCTAAATACTGGGGATACAAATATGAAAAAAAAATCCAACCCTTACCCTCCATATGTTCTAATGAGGGAAGAAAATTCACAAGAGAAAGCTGTAAAGGGTAGGGGAGAAGGTATCTGACGTGGAGTCATGGTGGAGAAGTCAAAGGAAACCAAAATGAGTGCTGTTAGAGAATTCAGAGGTCCCAAAGAGGTGCAGCCAGAGATTCCAAGTCCACTGTCCTTAAATGGAGATCGTCTACTTGTCCTGAGTGCAGTGAATAAGCAGGTTATGACTGCCATTCATTGCTCTGTTTTTATTCTCCAACTTAATTTCTTCTTTGTCTCTCTCCCTCTCTCCCATTTCTCCTTTCTCTCTGTCTCTGGTCTCCCCTTCTAGTTTCTCTCTCTTTTTCTCTTTCTGTCTCTGTCTCTCCCTTGCCCTCCCTCCTGTCTTTCTTACTATCTCTGTCCTTCTATGCCAGTGTTTTTCTCTTTATCTCTTTCATTAATTCTTGTTTTCTTGCTTTGCTACCCACAGCATGGAGATATGCTATAATGAGTCAGGGAAACCCCCATATAGAAGATTCTTCTCTCCAAGGGGGATGAGGAATATTACAGAATTCTACCATTGCAATTTTACAATGCCAAAACACTTCAATCATCAATTACTGTAAAAATAGCAGACATAATTCCCACCAAAGGGCAAGAGGGTCCTTCACACAAGCTCTAAGATTTAGAAAAACTGAATTATTATGTGAACTAAGATATCACTAGTTTATCTTGGACACAGGAGCAAAGCAGAGCATGACACTTTCCAGAGGAATCCTTGGACCTTAGAAAGATAAATATATGAGAGACCTTCTCAAGCATCTAATGTGCTGCTTGTCTACTGGGAGTCATGAAAAAGAGTTCGTTCAGTCAATCAGTCAAAGAGCATTTATTAAGCATTTACTGGTAGCTGGTTGATGCGGTGAGTGGAGCATAGGATCTAGAGTCAGGAAGACCTGAACTTACACATGATGTCAGACACTTGCTAACTGCGTGACCCTGGCTAAGTTATTTAACAATGTTTGCTTCAGTTTGTTCATCTGTAAAATGAGCTGGAGAAGGAATGATAAATCTCTCCAGTATCTTTGCCAAGAAAACCTAAATAGGGTCATAAAGAGTTGAACACAACTGAAACAATCGACCAACAAAAGTATTTACTACAGGCCAAGGACTGTGTTAAGTGTTGGGGATACACAGAAAAGCAAAACCAGCTCTATTTCCTTGATATTTCTCTACCTTGTACAAGGCATCAAACACCAAGATAACGCCTGAGAAACTAAGTTTCCTCATTAAATGTCCTTAGGAGGAAGGGGCAAAATTTATAATGTCTTTTAAGGATAGCTATTTTTTTTTTCTCTGGAAGAAAAGAAAATATTGAACTTAGCAAACTGAAGGCAGGAATCTACTGATAGTCAGTATATTGGGACAGCTAAATGTTGCAGGAGATATAGTGCTGGGCCTGGAATCAGGAAGAACTGAGTTCAAATCCGGCCTTAGATACTTACTGTGTGACCCTAGGTAAGTCACTTAACTTCTGTTTGTCTCCATTTTTTCATCTATAAAATGGGGGTAGCAATGGCATCTACCTCCCAGGGTTTTTGTGAGGATAAAATGAATAATCATAAAGCACTTTGCACAACACCTGGCATGTATTAAATGCTCTGTAAATGTTAACTATTATTATTATATTATATAATATATTATATATATTATACTATATATTATATTATTATATTATATATAGATAAAATTTTATTAACCATCTCCAAGCTTATCACAATTATAGGACCCCCTTCAGGGGTACAATTAGTGTAATTTTACCATATATAGGTATATACATGATTTATCATATGTCTGTGCACATATATGCAAAGGTGACATATAAGGACTTATATAGATTATCAGAAAAGATAATTATGGTATAGGAATAGCTTTTAGAGAAGGCAATAATGAAATAGAAAAGTATATTTTGTGGCTAAAAGAAACAATGACTGACTCCCCAATTCACCTTTACCATGAAACAGAATTTCCCTTATTTAGTCCTAATTTTTTTCTCCTGAATATAGTAATGATGATGATGATAAGGAGGAGGATGTTTCTTAGTCCTCCACAGAAAGAACGTTAGGTAAGAAAAGAATATTCAGTTTGGTAGAGATTTTCACTATTTCACATTGGTTCAAAATAGTTGCAACTGTTCTTTATGCAGGTTGGAAGGGCCAGAGCTCCGTGGTCACTGAGCGTAGTGATCAAGTCTGTCATGCTCCTGATGGCCCCGGTGGCTGATTAGACTTCCAACGGATGTGGTCTTTTGGATGCAGCTTGACATGATATAGTTCCGGGACATTAAGGTTAACTCATCAGAGCACATGCACAAAGCAGGGAAAAGAGAGTCATTGGCAGGGCCCACCCAATCAGATTCATCTTGATTCTTGTCTCAAGAAGGATCCATTTCTTTGGGTAGATCTATGGTTTCACTGATATGGGGACACTTTCATATGGAAATCCCATCAACTGATGTGGATAAGTGTTTTTTCTTTAACATTTGAAACAAAACTGAGCTATACAGAGATTTCTATGAAGCTGTACATTTGGATGGGAAAAAAAACTTACATTTCTTTTTCTTTAATCTCTAACAAATTGAGTGTTCTTTCAGTTATGAATTTTTAAAGAAATATTTTTCTGGGAAAGAGGCCATAGGCTAGACTACCAAATGGCTCCATATGACTTGTTTACTTGAAAAGATGGTAATTTTATGATAAAATACTAATAATTATAACTATACTCAAAATAAGTCATATGATACAAATGTTCTATCAGAAACTGAATTCCTTTGGGGCTAAATTCTAGTGAGAAGATGTCTCCTGTGCCTGTTAAAAGCACTTTACATACATTAAGCTTTCAACCTTTCTGTCAGGAAGGCTGAATGCTTAATTATCTCCTTTACATCCCCAAGACTATAAGCTAAAAGCTATTGGACATCCACTGGTGTCCCTTAATGATTTGTGTAACTGAAAGCTTTAAAGCAGAATTGTTATCACTCAGAGTACTTGCCCCATAGTTCAGCTTCTCCGAAAAGGGCTGTCAGAATCCATTTGTTTTGGAGGCTCAAGAGTGAAATACTCAGGGTGATGAGAAGTGGAGAAATTCCTGGACCTCTCAGGCCCACAGGCATGTGAAATGCTTCAAGCCTGCCCATGATTTTCCCATAATGCCACAGCACTTATTCAAAGGTGATACAATTTGAGGGATATAGAATGATCTCTTGACCAAAGAAAACTTCAGCAGGCTTCTTAAGATTCTTGGCATTATCTACTTTCCTTTGGGTTCTTCCTAAGAAGTTGTACATCTTAGATAGACTAAGGAATTAGATGGTCTTGGGAGGGTTCACATATTAGCAAAGATCAGTTGACTACATTAATCTATTATAGTTGCATAGTAGAGCTGAGGGTTTTAAGAGAATTGAACCTAGGTCAGATTTTAATGACAGGGGAAATCAAGTGCAGAGAACATTTGAAAAAGCAGCATGAGGGGATTAGTTGTCTGAGGGAAGGAGGCAGGCATGATGGATGTTCATACTGAAAGCAATGGTGGAAGGATGCCAACTTTACAGTATTATTTATGAAACTCCAGTTCCAGAGTCCATTAATATGGGGTTCTCTCCTGAAAAGTGGAGATGAATGTTCTGCCCTTTGTGAGGACAGGGTGGAGTTGGTGAGAGAGCTTTCATTTGCATCTAGTTTTCTTTAAGCAACAAGTCATTTCAGGTGTTTCTGGCTTCCAGCTTTGAGAAAGAAAATGGGAAAGGTCAACCCTACTTAAGGTTGCTGGAGGAAAAGTCTCTGGAAAGAAGTGAGAGGAACTGGAATCCATATAATGTCCTTATCTTGAGATGACTACACTAGAGACTTTGGAGAGTTTCCTCTTTGACTGAGATCTGGAACTCTTGGTTGGGTGAATTATCTTACTCGTAATGGGAGAGCTCTTTCACTCTTTTTTATCTGGTATGCTGCATCTCTTCCTAAGTATAACACCTTCTCTGATTTCTATTTCATTGTGATTTTGATAAATAAATTTCTTTGCTATTCATTGTTCATTGTGGAATAGGTATTTGGGGGGAAAGGAGCCAAGTGGGATCTTTCACCCTTCCACCAATCAGAAGTTAGATTGAATCTGATCATTTCCCCCAGACTAATAATATTTAAGGAAGAAGACAGATATAATTCTGTTCCAATACCCCCTCTCCCTGAGGAGAGTAGAATGCCTTCTAGCACCAATCTCCTGTTTCACTTCCTGGCGGGAATGAGTCTCCCTTGGAGAAGGGGATGAGAGAAGAGGCTAGAGATGTCTATTTTGCCTCCCTTCCAATCACACAATACCCCCATATTACAGGTGGCGGAACAGCCCTTGCTACACATGGGTCCTGAGCCTTCTTTATATGTGGGGCTCTCTCTACATTTAGGGCTGGCTAATCTTACACATAGGCTTCCCAGAGTAGAGGAGCCATGTTGAAATGTGAGAATAAGAGACCATTTTAAAATTGACCTGCCTAAGATCTCTGTGTATAACTCATTGCAATGTCCATTGCTAACATTTCACAGCAAAGAGCTTTGATTAGAGAAATATAGACCCATAGAATGGTAGAATTGGAAGGGATCTTAAAGGTCCTCGACACAAACTCCATTTTCATCATGAGGAAACTGAGGCTCAGATATAGCTTGTTCAGAGCATGGAGGAAAATTTGAATTATAAAGGGATTATGATGAATCTATCTGTGATGAATCCATATTACTCTGATGGTGATCCTAAGCTGGGCCCATAGCACTCCATCAAATTAGGAGCACTTTTACTGTGCCTCAGTCAATCAACATTTATTAAGCACTTCCTTGTGTAGGCTGGTGACTGCGTCTGCTATCCAGTCAGCTTTGCTGCATCACTGAGATCTTCTATGTCAAGGATGATCTTTTTCCCCAATAGGACAAGTAATAAAAACCATTCATTAAGGGATTTGGAGTGGGTGATGATCTGTATTTATGGAAGGAGCACAAATATCAGAGAATTCACATAATAATAATAAATTTTGCATAACACTGCAGGGTCTTCCACTCAAGTGTCTCAAACCATCACAATAACCAATCACTCCAAGGAGCCTTTTTACTGCTGACAGCAAGGAGGAAGAAAATAAAGAACCAGAGACTAAAAAATAATTTAGACGTTGTGAACTGAATTTTCAGTTTCAACTGCCCTTTGTGACATAGCCAGAAAGTTTATTAAATCTATGAATACAGATAGAGACATGGCAAAGATATAGACTTCTAGATCTGTTCACATGTGCCTTCAAATGAGATTTTTTTTTATTTCTGATATCTCTGGAGTAGAGAGTTTTATTCATCTTGTGAAACCCTTTACATTATGCTTCTAGCATAAGCAACCTTCCCTGTGCCATGTTATTACAGCAAGAGGCCTCTGATTCAGATCAAATTCTACCTTTTGCAAAAAAGCTTTACTCTGCCCTCCCTTATTCCCAACTGCTAATACTTTTCCTCTGAGATAGCCTCCCATGTACTATATATATATATATATATATATATATATATATATATATATATGTATGTATATGTTGAGC
This sequence comes from Potorous gilbertii, assembly GCA_028658325.1. Taxonomy (NCBI): domain Eukaryota; kingdom Metazoa; phylum Chordata; class Mammalia; order Diprotodontia; family Potoroidae; genus Potorous; species Potorous gilbertii. Next base: position 497,791,162 of record CM053771.1, on the reverse strand, counting down.
ATACCTGTTTACACATTATCTCTCTCTCCCTCTCTCTCTCTCTCTCTCTCTCTCTCTCTCTCTCTATATATATATATATATATATATATATATATATATATACACACACACACACACACACATATACATACATGTTGAACATACCAGTTTAGATATTATCTCCCTATTCAACTGTGGGGAATTCCTTGAGGATTGGAATTGTTTTTGCCTTTATCACCAAATGCTTATCACAGTGCCTTGTAGGTAAATGTTTGTGGTTTGACTGACTGCAATGAATAAGCACTTATTAAGTCTTCAATATCTGCCAGAAATACAAGAAATAGGGAGAAAAAAAATGAAATAGCCCTTATTCTCCCAGATCTTACATTTTATGGGGAGAAACAACATATTTATATGTAAGTATATATAAAATGCAAACAGTAATTTTCAGGGAAGACACTACAAGCTAGATCAGTCAGGAAAGGCTTCCTTGGAAGATTGAACTTTATATACTGAGGATGAGATTCTTTCTTCCTTGATTATTTCCATGTGAAAAACTTAGCCACTTATAAAATTCTCCCCAATTGAATAATTGCAAATATCAATAAATTCCTGGCCTTTCAAAGGGAAAAAAAGCTTCTGATCCTGGGCTAGAGTTGCAATGATCAGTGCTAAACCTTTCGTAGTACAATGTTTTCTGCATGGTTGAAGGAGTGGGAGAAGTTAGAGAAATGTGCATCTGGATCCAACATTTGCGGCTTCCACAGCGAGGTCAGAGGCCCAGCAAAATCCACCCTATCTACTGAACCTCAGATAAAGATGTCTTCTGTTCCAGAAGGCTCCTTCTCTTGCCTGGAATGCCCATTCCTCAGTTCTACCTCTTAAAAACCTCAGCTTCCTTCAAGGCTAGGCTCATGTAGCATCTTCCTACTGGAAGCCTCTCCTCATTCCCTTACTTGTTAGCACACTCTTCCTCTCCAAAATATCTTATATATGCTTATCTATTTACATGGTTAACTCCCAAAACATAATGGTAGAGAGATAATAGTTTTCTTTTTGTCTTAATGTCTCAAGCACTTAGCACAATGTCTTACACACATAATAAGAACTTAATCAGTGCATGGTGGATTGCATTAGATGAGGCATTTGTGGACAACCTTGATCTGGAATACCTGGAAGAAGTCACCTAGGTTATAGGACTGATTCAGAAGTCCACTTTTGGTGAGACTCTCTGGGGCCTCTATAGGTCCCTACAGGGTGAGCAGGAACTTCCTAGAGTATGAGTAGCCTAATTAATATTATTATTTAGCTCTAAAATAACCTTACTGTAATTCTGCACCAATAGTGTTATAAACAGAAGGCAGCCAGAATTACAACAGTGTAAAAAAATCAACTCTTGCTTCCACTCACCTAGCATCGTGGTCCCTAGGACAGCAGTGGCAGCCATGGCACAGAACGCTTGGAGGCCCAAGAAAACGTCTGATAACATGCATGGTCTTCAGAGGTCTGGGTCTCCTCACTCTGCTCAGATGTTGAAAAAGAGCATGCCAGTTCAGCCTTCTTCAACCACAGAGGATCCTCTTTCAGAATATTTATTAGAATTGGATAACATTATGACCAGGAGTTTAGTTTCTAAGATTCCACAAACTACAGAATCCCTTTTTTCCAAACTAAGCTGGCCTTATCCAACACCTTTTCTTAGTCCAAAGGATATTCCCAAGAAATTCATCATGAAGTACATGTGGAGAGGTCAAATTTGGTGTCAGCCCGCTATCCATATGCACAAATGTGGTGTGTGCAGCTTCACTTCAAGGAGACTGTAGCAACAGGTAATGTCATAGGTCCTTCTTTTGTCTTTTGTGGTATGGTAGATGGTATTCAATATAAAACTGGCATGGAACAAAATATAACAGAGTCTCAATCCAATGCGGCCAAGCTTGCTCTGGATGAAATTTTCCCGTTGGATGATCCTCAACAAGGAACGTAGAAACCTCAGCTCTCTAAGCTTGATCACTTTTGGCCTCAAGACCCCAATGAAGCCTCCTAGACAGATCTCCCCAAATGACTGCTTTCTCCTTCCTCTATGGTGGCCCATATTGGCCTGATTCTCCAAAATGGTGATGTTATGAGCTGCGAGGAACAGCAGTAGACAGCTAGAAATTATAGAGAAGCTTTGACTGTAAGATGCACCAAAAACTGTGATAAAAAGTTTTAGTTACCTGCAAAGCAGGCCTAGCTGTTGTCTCACCAAAGACTTGTTGTAATAAATGAACATACACTTGTATTACTATTTTCCCATGTGTATGTAGATGTCTTATGGCTAATAAACTGCAAATTGTAAAAAAAAAAAAATAAAAAATCAACTCTCATAGAGCTTTAAGACTAAAAGGAAAGGCTGGGCAAGACCAGTTTGGGTGTGCTAAGAGACTGGAAGTATGAAGACCAGAGTACTCAATCAATGAATTAATTAGCAAGCATTTGTTATGTACTAAGTACTATACTGGGTACCTACTGGTAATTGGAAGCCACTAAAGTTTATCAAACAAGGTAGCTGTTGACATAGTCAGATCTATCTTTTAGGAGTATGATTTTGATAGCTGAGTGGAAATGAGTTGGGGCAGGGAAGAGATTTGAGACAAGAAAACCGATTCAGAGGTTATGGCAGCAGTCTAGGCAAGAAATGATTCATCTTTACTAGTGTGGTATCATGTGAGTAGAGAGAATGGTATAGATGCAAGAGATGTTGTGGGGATAAAATTGACAAGGGTTAGCACCTGACTAACATGGGAGTAGAGGGGAACAGAGAGTGAGGAGTCAGGGATGATCCCAAGAATTTTAAGCCTGGAAGGATGGCAGTATACTTGACAGAAATAGAGAAATTCAAAAGAGGAGAAGGTTTGGGGGAGAAATAGAGAGTTAGTCATGATGCACCATATCAGCAGAGGGCCTCTGAGATTTATCACTAGTAGCTGGGAGAAGCAGAGGGCACAGAAGGAGCTGGCCAGATAACTAAATAGAAAAATTCCATCATTTCCTGGAAAGAAAGAGACGATAAAGCTTTCTCAGAAATCCCCTGGCTTCCAGTTTAAGATCCAGTAAGAGGAATTCAAAGGTTGGTTTAAAAAACAAAAATCTATCATTCACATCTAAGAAGGGTGAAATTCTTCTTAGAGAGTCTGTGCAATGGAAAAGTGGAACATGTGAATTGGCGAAAGTAATCGATTAGAACTGGAATGGGAGGTTTCAAGAGACCCTAATCTCCCCTCTTCAGGAGACCAAATGAGTAAAGCCACCAAGGGGATAATGTCCTTGAACGTTTAGACCCTGTGTTAGTTGCATATGCCCTCAAAAGCCTTTATTTCTGTTTCCTTTTTTCTCAGAGTGCCAAAAGAAGCAGATAGAGGGGTTATAACTCGATGCTTCTCTGTCATAAATAGGGCTGCAACCAATATCTGCTTTGGAATTTTGACCTGGGCCTATGAACAGGGTCTTGTTATAGTTTAGAATTTTTCCTCATTAATTTCCTAAAATTTCTTCAGACTTCTCAAATTCATGTAGGGTTTAAATAGGATATATTCATGATATTGATTACAGGCAATGTCATACAAAATACAACTATATTCTTTCTCTAGACTAGGGTGGAGGGGAACTTGGAGCCCATCAACTTGTTTTTAAAAATTGAAATGGTTTTCCTGATAATCCTATGTATTTTAAGCTTTTAAAAAGAGTATTCTAAGAAGAGATCTATAGGTTATACCAGACTGCCAAAAGAAGTTAAGAACCCATGTTCTGAATTGAATTGAAGAGCCTGGGACCGCTCCAGACAGGATGGACTCTGACTCTTAGGGGTCAGGCTGCAGCCTTACTGACCATCAGAAATAGGTCTATAACACTTTCTTTATTATTCCCATTCCTTCTCAGTTTTTAGTACTTTCTCAGAGGCCCTTTTCACTAAGTTCAGTAGTAGCTTTTTAGCTACTTTTGCACAGAACCACATAAAGTAAGTTACTTGTGAAAAAAAGCTGGGGAACAGAAGAGAGAGGGGAAGTAACAGTGAAAAACAACCATGAGTAGATAATGAAACTAAGAAAATCCCTTACATAGGGATGCATATGACAACCGGAAGCAATTACTCTAACAAAGAAATCATATTACTGGAATCATTAGCAGGGAAAAAGCCCTTCCCTTCCCTCCACACTGATAAATATGGGGGGCAGGGTTGGGGGGTTGTCAATGTTATCAGTAAAATAACAACAGCTTTGTAGATAAAGGTGGAGCGGTCCTTGGGAAATAGATAGATGACAATGCTATCAACTCTATTTTCCAAGGGAGAAAATAAGGATAATGTTCTTGTCCAAGGTCCCCGAGCCACTTGCAGTCTAACCAACCATGACAGTAGTTAAGAGAAGGAAGACTGATCAAGGGACACAGGCCAACAGTATTAAAAGCTTTTCTTGGGATAATTCCCCTAAGGGTTTTTTTTTAAATCTCAGGCCAATCATTCTTTATCTCTCCACGTCTTCCTCGCCACCATCAAAGTAACAGGATGAGCATTTCTTGTCAAAAAGAGATTAATTTTCCCTTGTGACCTGTTTTAGAAATTGAGTTCTCATGGAGTTTTAGTCATAGGAGCATGGGATCATAGATTTAAAGCTGGAAGAGACCTCAGAGACCCAGAGAGTTTAAGTGATCTGGCTACGGTCACATAGCTAGTAAGTATCTGATTCTAGCTCTTTCTGATTCTGAAACAGAATATATCCATTATATGCATTATAATACACTGCCTTGACATGCATCTAAAGAGAGACTCTATGGACAGAAGGGATACTAGTGGATACAGAGCCAAGGATTTTGTTGAGGGGAGAAGACAGTGTTAATGGATCTCACTTTGCTCCAACTTTAACCAGCCCCTTGGAATTTCCCTTTATTTCCCATTATTAAAGTATTGGCTTGGTCCTGTACCATAAGTCAAAGACACTTTATTTAGCTGGGCTCTCTTTGGAAAGCCCAATCACAAGATCACCCAGTACGAATCCTAATGATGACAGCAATATTGATGATGGTAAATCACTGTATGAATGACCTTTTCTCTATGTTGCTGTGTCTTTTAATGCTCTTTTGGAAAGAAATATTCATGCTATCTAGGCGTTCCAAGAAGATTTACTCATTGCTTGATCCTAAATCATATTTTCCAACATGTTTTTCACCAACATCCTCATGTCTATTTTTTCATGGAAGTCACCAAATACCAAGATATCTGTTGACTTAGTTGAGAAAATCTTGTCAAATTATTCCTAGACCTCTATTTCTTGCTTCACTGCAGCAAATATTGATATACGAGCTGTAGTTGTCTTCCTGGTGGTCCATTTGCTTAAGCACTGCAAGGCAAGGTGATCAATTGTCTCGTGAAATGGTGGTTCTTATTGCCTTTGAGGACGTGATAAAACCAGATATGCCAACTTCTTTATTTGCTTCTCTGAGGATAACCTGTGAACCATCCTTCCATTCAACTACAATTTCTTCATGTCTCATGGTTTCATTTAGAGAAAATGTCAATACAGATATGATCCAGTTGCTCCAGTTATGATCCAGCATGGTATAATAGCTGAAAAGTTTGGTGCCAAATCAGGAAGCCTGGGCTCAAATCCTACTTCTGGCAGCTCTAAGACAAATGACCCTAGACAAGTCACCTAATCTCTTAGATCTCTAGCCAAATGCCCAAGTCTATACATTTCAGAGAAGATGCTGACCTTCATTAATGGAGGGAGTGTCCTCATCTGCAATCAAATATATTGGTGAAATGACTAATCAGAATTATAATAAATATTATTCTATAATTGCTCAAAATTATACAGATTTTATATATATAATATGGATGGATGTATTTGCAATCTGCCTATCAGCTTCAAATAATTTCTTTTCCTAAGATAGCACTTTATATATAATAGGAAATTATTAATTGTTCAAAGGAGAGTGAAGACCAGGAAGGAAGAAGGAGAGAGGAAGAAAAAGAGAGCGGCTGAAAAATTTGGATGAGGATGGTTCACCCACCAAACTACTACCATTGTGCCCAAATCAAAATGACTGGTTCTTTAGGCCGTGCTGCCATTTATTCTCCCTCACCTCTAACCTCCAGTCCCTGCTGGGGACCCTCAAAGGAAAAATAAGCTAGCCAGTGTGTTTTCTATGCTGCCACTGAACAGACAACAGTTTTGGGATGTGAGCAGATTTGGTCGTCTTTCCCATTGGGTCACTTTAACAAATTCATGCAATCCAGCAGCTTTGCAATCCTCCCTTTCCTTTTTCTATTAACTAATAGTTTTCACTGTGATTATCACCTCAGGGGTCCTATCTAATCCTGTCAGTGCCCATCTGATTACATATAACGCATGGGAAATAATAAAACCAACCAGATGACCCCCTAGTAGGATTGAGAGGGCATAGAGGAGAACATGTACATGAAGGTTGCTGAAATGCCTTCAGTGTGATTGATTTCATTCATTTCAGTCTTATTCCCAGAGTTAGGTGGGTCTGATGTGTACCATGCAGAATTTAATAGAATCTGTGATGCAGCAGCTCCATCTATAAATATTGTGGTTGGGAACATTTGTCTACTTCGGATTACCTGGAATTGATTTGAAATAAGCGATCAATCCATTAACCAGCATTTGCTAAACACCTACAATGGGGCCGGGATGGACAAGGGCATTGATTATAGACAAGTAAAAAGTAGATCTGAATTATGAGCTCACCACTGAGGAAAAATTCCTGTATATTTTTTTTTTAGAAGTGAAACAATAAACGTGTTTTAGTTGCAGAGAATTCTTGTCAGAGCTGTGAGAAAAAAAAAAAAAGCAATGACCATAGACAGAGTTGATTGTATTACATTGTCAAGAAAGGACAAAACTCTTCAGGCACAATTATCAATTCAGCCTGTTGGCAGAGCAGGCCATTTAAAGTGGTCAATTTGAAATGCAATGTTAGAATAAGGCAACAATGTTAAAGAAAAGTGCATTTACGAATACTCAACAAAAAAGTAACATATAATAGCAGAATAAAGACTACATTGAGAGAATAACAAAACCTCCTTTCTTGTCTCAGCTCTGTCAGCCACTAGCTGAGTGACCTTAGGTAAATCCCTGACTTCACTGGGCTTCTATTTCCTCATCTGTAAATTAAATAACTTGTTCCAACAAACATTTACTGTGTGCCTACAACATGTAAGGAATGCCTTCAGAATGAAAGAGTTGGACTAGATGATCTCTGAAGTCTCTCTCATCTTTAAAGTCATAGACCTTATAACTGTAGGGGTAACGTTTTTTTTTTACTCCACATACCTCGCAGTTTATTATAGAAAGTTACTTTATTAACTGATGATATCTAAAATATAGTTCATGGTTTGGATATAACAAAGGGAATATTACATATTTCAGCTTTATGTAAAACACTGTACTGTTGACAATGGTCCAGACAATTTTCAGGGGGCATTTGTATTTCTTTTGTCTCCAGTGTCTATCCAGAGACCTGGGGAAATCTCTCTGATCACCCAACACTTGACTCTTACTCTCCCTGTAGAAGTACATGAACTGAATTATACAAAAGAGAGTTTAAAGTAAAGGACAATCTACTAGCATTATATGTTACATGAAAAATAAAATCAAATACCCCCAAGTCCCTTAAGGGTCTACACTGCATATTTTCTGTGATCATATACAGTTGTGTGTGTTCGTCCTTCATTGTTGAAGACCATGCCATCAGAGAAATAATGACATGACTTGCACTTGACTTTTGTTTTGAGTGATGGAGGACTGTGCAGGTCATCAGCCTCACTTCTCCTCCAGAGCCATCTGATTCCAGTGACCAGATATTCATCAGGATGACTGGAGATGACCCAGGATGAGGCAATTGGGTCTTGCCCAAGGTCACACAGCTAGTGAGTGTCAAGTGTCTGAGGTGAGATTTGAACTCAGGTCCTCCTGACTGCTGCACTGTCTATCCTGCACCACCTAGCTGCCCCTTGTGTACAGTTAGTCTTTTTGTAACTCCCTGATTGTCTCTACTGCCCCCTACTGATGTGGTTGGAATAACACCTACTAATTTAGATGTTATTTTTAATGAAAATTAAGGTCCCTAATTTTTCCCAAAAAAGGAAAAGATAAGACTTAATTGGTTCAGAGGACTAAGACTTCAACTGTTGACATAACTTCCAGGTTGCCTAAGAAATAAAAGCACAGGAATAATTGGCATATTTTTCAGAACTGATGAACATCCCACTGCCATTTGAGTTAACATAGATTTTTAACCAGGTGCAACACCTTGGCCTTGTGGAAGTGAGGGAAGCTATACTCTTCTGAACCAACGCTATATCTTTGTTGAATACTATTTTCATGCCATTGTTAAGCAAACTTGCTTTTGTTAAAGGTTATGTGGCACTTCTTTCTATTTCCAAACTTGAATCACCAGATCAACCCAAGTCAGGCCTTAATACTTTTTCCTGCTTGTTTTCTGATGCTCTATACCCTCTAATATGAAAGAGACACTTTTTTCTATTTCCATCACTGTCTACTACCCTTAATTTGGCTTTCTAGTGCTGAGGATGTCCCTTTTTATTGCCCTAATACCATTAGATACTTAGCTGGAGCTAAAGATCATGTGACAGCAGAAGCCATATCGCTCATTCCAGACACATTTTCCCCATAGAAATGCAGCTCCAAACCCTTATTCCACCAAGGAGAGGGCCACTGAAATCATCTTGGGTGAAGCCTGGCTCTCTAGTCAATAAAAAGTGCATCACACCGCAATGTCAGCTGAAAGAGGTGAGATCATAGGATCACAGGACCTAGAACTGAAAGGGAACTTAGAGAACATCTTGTCTAACCCCTTATTTTAGATGAGAAAACAGAATTTCACACATGTAAAAAGAGTTTCCCAAGATCCCACGGGACATTTGTAGAAGAAGTGATATTTAGTGTTGGGGCAACAACTTTCACTAAAATGTTCATAGAGAAGGAGATTGATATGAAGAGTAGAAAGATAGGGTGGGAGCATCTTTTAGTGGCTCAGAAATCTTTATTTTACCCTAAAGGCAAAATCTTTTTGACAGTTAAGTTTGTCTCAAAGGACTGTGTTTGAGATCATGAATTCTCAATACTGGACATCAAATGGAGGTAAGACCATCAATTTTTGGAGGAAATTATAGAGAGAATTATTATTCAAGAAATCAATAAAAATCATTTATTTAACTGCTGCTATGTGCTGGGCTCTGGGGATACAAGTATAATTTAAGTCACATGATCAAGGCCCTTTTTCTCCATGATCTTGGTTAAAATCCTGAATAATAAAACCATGTTTCTTTCACAAAAAATAAAATAATCCATTCCTAGTTGTAGGAATAGTTCTGGGGAACAAATGAATGAATGAATGGAAAATAATTTATTAAATATCTGCTGTATGCTAGGCATTGAGAAGACAAATCCAAAAAGTGAGATGTTCCTTCTCCTCAAAAAGGTTATATCATAATATGAAGATTTGAAACTTACAGGGTGGCACTTGTCTTGGAAAGGTAAAGAGAACTATTGGATGGTTGATTATCATGATATTTCCAGAAGTTTTGATAGGTAGTATTGCTTTGAGTGCTATTCCAAGAGTAGAAGGTAGAAATATGACATGAGGCAAGAGGTGCAGGTACAAGGCTGGACAAAATATGAAACAGTGTCTGGACTGGGCAAGGTATAATGGGATAGGTGAATTTGCCCACTTATTAGCACATCTTACCCTAGTGCTAAGTCAGTTAACCACCAGAGAAAGATTATGAGTCTGAAGGTCTCTCCAAGTAGAGAGAAGACAGAGGACAGAGATTTGAGATTAGCTAGAAAACCATCAAGCCCTGACTACTTTTGAGAAATGCCTCCCAAAGCCCAGAATGATACCAGAAGCAGTAGAAAGAATTCATATATAGATCCTTCCATGTGGTAGTCAGTCTCTAAATATTTGTTGAATTGTGTTGGAGGACATCATTATACTTTTGACACTTGGGAATAAACATTTGATCCTGGCTAATCCATTCTATCCATCCAGTTCAAACACCTGTGACAACAGGGCATCCAGATGGTGTTCTCACACTGTGTACTCTCACTTTGTCTTTTCAGACCGTCTCAATTGGAATGTCTCTTCAAGAAGTATGCTTTGTTCTTTGAATCTCACCTGCTCTATTTTGAGCATCATTGCCAGGAAGAAACTGTTGGACAGTCCATGCATCTCATGATCAATTATTTGGTTCTAATTTAACTTAGTGGTTCATTTTTCAGTTGCTCCTTTCCTGAAGCAGGTGTTGTGGGAAAAGGGTCAGAAGCCTAGAGGTAATAACAGTATACTAGGAGAAGTATACCAATGAACTCAATTGCTAAATTGCTAAAAGGGACAGGATTTATAAGGCCAAAGTTGGTGTGTACCAACTTTAATATGATCCCAAGGACACTGGACCTACTCTACCCAGGAGGATCTAGGTTTATTGAGTGTAGGTATTCTTTTATGCTTGTATCTTCGGCATCTAGCACTTTTATGTTTGTATCTTCAGCATCTAACACTTTGTAATTGTCTTAGAGAGTTGCCTTGAACAGTGAAAGGGTAGCTGATTTTCCCATGGTAACACAATTCATATGTGTTCGGAATAGGATGTGAGTCCAGGTACTCTGTCAACTCTCTGCACTATGCTCAGCTTCCTGTTACCTGTACCTACTTAGTGATTCAGTAATTACTTTTTGAATAGAATTGATATATCTGGATAGCCATAAACCATACCCTTCTTTAGTTGCTTTCTATGGGGAACCTGTAGTCCTCTAGGTTCTCAAATGTGGCCCTTTGACTGAATCCAAACTTCACAGAACAAATCCCCTTAATAAAAGGATTTGTTCTGTAAACTTTAGACTCAGTCAAAAGGCCACACCCAAGGACTTAGAAGACAACATGTGATCTTGATGCAACAGGATTCCTACCCCTGTCCTATACCATGGTATACAATAAATTATGGTGAAGGAGTTTGCGTTCTTCAAGGTGTAGCATAAATGAAGAAGGTGAATTCTCATTTTTCATAGATGTTATTTATTTATGAATTATACAGGATGAGAAAGTGCCGGTAGACTGAGTTTTGTACTGACTGAGGAAAAACCTATACCATTGAAATTATGGAGGTATCAAAGTCTTGTGATTGAAATATTTTTCACTTATGTGAAATTGTAATATATCCTTATTATCATATCAATATTAATATTTTATTATGAATATGTAGTCATATTGTTTTTGCAGAATAATACTGTCAACATTTTGTTCATGGTCTTCAAATATAAAATTCACTTTAATTATTGAATCTCCTTGGTTCCTGTTATTTGCATATTTACACATTCAAGGTGATGTGATCTGATTATGACTTTCCTATAGCTTAGAAGATGATCTTCATAAATTCCTGGTGGACAGACTTCCAGTAATGAACTTCTCTGAACATAACTAGGCTGGACCTTGGACAACGAATATAGAGACTATTGGTTACCAGACCTATACTTTTCAAAACCTTTCCATTTTGGGAAACCTAAAAAAAAATTTACCTTCTGATGTGATTAACCCTCAGAAACCCAAGGTCACTTCCATATCATATGAACTATCAGAGTAGAACATTAATAGATACTACTACTATATCTACCATGCTATTACTACTATATACTCCCACTTGTCACTATAGCTGAAAGTGGCTTATTTCTGGATAGAGTCCATGAAAAAGCTAAGATCCAAGAAGGTTATCAGAAGGCCTTCAGTGGCCAACATTCGTTAGAATTCAGCCAAGAATACATCAACACAGAAACAATGAATAATGACTGAGTCCTACAGCCCGATCAAAACAGACCATGGTTTAAAATGGTCACCACCACTAGAAATTATAGAAGAGTTATCCGTGAGGAACATAGATCTAATGCTCAATGTACATTATACAAATAAATGATAGAAATTATACGACATCACTGAAGACTGCAAAAAAATCAACACCCAAATACCCAGTAAAATATGACTTTTTAGTTAGAATTGTATCAGAAGTTTGCTATCTTTCATGGATGACAGATGATCAATCTTCCTTCTCTAAACACAGAATTTAAAATAGTCTGAAGAACTTGATCAATAAACTATATTGGAATCAATATACTATCACAGATCAAACTATTGCTCTCAATTACTTGGATATAACATCTATCCATTCAAAAAACAACTAACTCCATCTTGAGTTATCCTGATGAATACCTGGTCACTGGATCCAGATGGCTCAGGAGGGGAAGGTGAGGTTGGTGACCTTGCACAGTCCTCCCTCACTCAAAACAAAATCAAGTGCAAATCATGTCATCATTTCTATGATGTCATGGTCTTAGAAAACAAAGGCTGAACAACCAATGCCCTAAGAACAGTGTTTTTAATGAATGTTGCTACATCTCTAAGTTATATCAGATGAAGAGCTTTTTTAAAGCATGGAGACCTAACAGAGGAGATCAAAATCAGTTGAGGAATATATCATCCTTGCTGCCCTGCCTGCTGCTGGGGCCGTACTATGAATGCTTTCAGCAAGCCAAGAGGGAACCAACTCACATCTCAATACTTTTATCCAATTAGAAAAGCTATTGTTTCATCCACCTGTCCTACAGTTCAGAGAACATAAAAGAATTGTAGTAAGGGATTGTTCTAAGACTATTTTTAGCTAAGCCCCATTAAAAAGGATGAGAAGAGATGATGATGGTGATGATGACAATGATATTGATATGATGTGATTATGAATCATAAGTATCTTACAGTGTTCCAGGCACTTTTTAATATGCCTCCATATCCTTTAGCTTACTTGATGAAAGAGAAATCCCTGTAATATTCCATGGTACTCACCAAGAATTGTGAGGTTTGATTAAAGGAGTGCTGAGCTCCTGAGGAATGAATGGTATAAGTCAGAGAGTTATTGAAACAGCATATTTAAAATCTTTCATTTCCTACTTCATTTTGTAGCCTTTGCTCACTGACTAAATATTTCTTCAGTCGTTAAAAGTTACACAGAAGGTTTATCCAGCTCTTGCTCTAGAAAAACAACAACAGGCAAAAAGCATTAAGGGAGCTATTTTGTTATTGCTCTAGGCAGCTGTTGCGGAGTGACATTTTAAATGAATCTTTGTCAGAAGTCTGATTAATGGTAGACTAAAAATGATACGTATTGTTATCCACTCAGGCCAGAATAATCTTGCCAAAGTGTTGCTTGCCCGTGAATTTAGAAGCAAGAGGAAAAAAATTTTTGAGTTTCTGACCCTTAAGAGAGAAAAAAGTATGTCACTTTTAGCAATAAGGTTTTTTAAGTGAGATAAATTAACCTGTGATTTTACCTATCTGGGTGTTCATGCTGCTCTATCCACTGGACTCATAGGATATTAATAGACAGGTTGAATGATAGATACTTGTTACAGCACCATTCACTGAAAATTCTCCACCTTCTCTACCATCCGGTTCTTTTGACATGGATTTCTATTCCTAGCAGTTCTCGAATAAAGATAGCTCAGATTTCCCTACTTATTTCTAGTAGGCACAGTAGCTACTTCTAAGAAAATATTGGAGTAACCCAGGGATCTATGCTATTCAATATTTTAATTACCCAGATTAAGGCATAGGCTTTAACATTATCAAATTAGTAGATGACAATATGATAAGTATTATAATAAATACACTTGATAAAGGAGTCAGGCTACAAAAAGGTCTTCATGAGCTAGAACTTAGCTGGATGAAGTTGACAGGGGGTAACTATAAACTAATGGGATCACAGAACCATAGCTCAAGCTGGAAGAGAACTTAGAATCTCTTTCTCTTAGCCCAATTCTCTCATTTTACAGTCAAGAAGACTGAGGTCTAGAAAGGTTAAGTCATTTCCTCATGGTCACACAGATAGTAGCAGTCGGGGTTTGGACCAATTCCTCTGATTCTGAATCCAGAATTGTATTGACAAGCCATCATGCTGCCTCATTCAGGCTCAATTAATCAATTTCATGGATATGGAATGGGACAGGATGACTCAATAACAGTTTGTAGAGAGTTATTTAGTGGCAGCTCAATACAACTCATTGGTGTTACATGGCAGCCAAAAAACCTGAGAGCTTACGTTGTTTTGAGAAGTTTAGTATATAGAATCAGAGAATTAATTGGTCTCAGTCTTCTGTTCTGATCAGACCAAAGGTGGAGTATTTGTTTTCCTTTGGGGGTATGACATTTTAAGTACAACAATGACAAACTGCAACAAGCCCAAAGGAAGGCAACTGAGATGGTAAGGAAATTAGAAGCCATGTCATAAGAGCTTGTGAAAGAACTGGAGATGTTTAGCTTTCAGAAGAGAAGCAAATTAGACCTGTGAACTTTTATCAAGGACCTGTTATAATGTCATAGGAGAGAAGAATGTAACTTGTTCTGCTTGGTTCCTGAAAGCAGAATTAGGGTGGAAGTGGTAGATGGGGAAGGCTAAATTTGATGTAAGAAAAAACTTCCTAATAATTTGAGCTATTCAAAAAGTGAAAAGAGATGCTTCAGGGGGTAGTGAATGTCTGTCCCACCATGGGAAGTCTTCATAAAAAGCTTGATGACTAACGATTAGCATGTAGGATTCCTGTTACAAACGGCAGGAGGACTTAGTAGACAATGGAGTATGGAAGTCATAGCACAAAATCCATACTTTTTAACTTTTTAGGCATATGACATCAAGGGAGTAGCTAAGTGGCACAGTGGATAGAGCCCTGGGCCTGGAGTCAAGAAGATTCGTCTTCCTGAGTTCAAATGTGGTCCCAGCTGTGTAACACTGGGCAAATCACTTAATTCTGTTTGCCTCCATTTCTTCATTTGTAAAATGAGCTGGACAAAGAAATGACAAACCACTCCAGTATCTTTACCAAGAAAACTCGAATGGGGTCACAGAGTCAGATGTGACAGAATAAAAACAATGATGCCATCCAGGCAACTAGGTGACACAGTAGATAGCACTAGGCCAGGAGTCAAGAAGACCTCAACTCAAATCCAGCCTCAGACTTTGAGTAGATGTGTGACCCTAGGCAAGTCACTTATACTCTGTTTGCCTCAGTATCTTCAACCATAAAATGGGAATGATAGCAGCACTGGCACATGATAGGTGCTATATAAATGCATATACAGTTCCCCTCCCCATTTTCTCTGATCTCTACAGATCCTTCACAGAAATTGTCATTTCCCTCATTTTATCAGTTTGTCCAAGTGCCCTGCTCTCTCAGGGTTACGTCACAAAGAGAAACCCCAGAGATAAATCATAAAGGCACTGCTTATATTCAGCCTTCCTTTGAAATATTAAAACCTCTTCTTTGATGGGGTCTGTAGGCTGGTTCAGTTTTGTGGAGGTATCCTGCCTGTTGCTACAAACATTTGAAAATTCTGTAACACCATGAAAATGAAAATTTTCCTTGATAACAAATAGATGTGTCTCTGCCCAAGCAGTCTGTATATAGCAGAGTCACACCCATCTTCAGGGTCTGTAGCAGACCTGACAAAGATATTAAAACCAGAGAGGATCTTAGAAATCAGCCAGTTCACTCTCTATTCATTTTAAAATTAGAACATTAAGATCCAGGAAAATGAAGCTAAAGAAGCTGGAGAGAGCTTTAGAAGTTTTCCTTGGCGAAAAATGCATGCTTTGACCACAAATGAAACACATGAAATCCCAAACACAAGCAAAATGGTAACATATGACACCAGGGTTACTTGTAAAGAGATATGTGGACTATGATACTAGACTCTGTATGAATATACAATGAAAATCCCTTTTTGCTCTCAGGAAGATTACAGTCTAGTAAGGAAGTCAGAACAGACCAAAAAAGTAAGAAACATAGGCAAGGAAAATTTATATTAAGAAACTAAACTAGATTTGGTTGGAATGAGGGAAAATAGCTTACTCTTTTCATCAATTTCTTCAGTATTACCCTCAACAAACAGTAATTGAATATCTCTAGTGTACAGAACACAGTGCCAAGAATTTTAAAAGTAAATGGGAAAAAACATAGTCCATTAGTGCTAGATTTCTTGCAAGTGAATGAAGTAGACAGGTCGCCGATGCAATGGCAACCTAGGACAAGTTTTGAAATGAAAATTGGAAGGATGGGAATAGATGAAAATGAGGAAACTAATATATATTTGTGAGAAGAGATAAAAGAAAGAGAATTATATTTTGAAGTAAGAGTGATGAATGTATCAATGACATCTTACTATATGTAATGTATATAGATATTATAAATTTCACGTTCAGGTTCTTGGCTCATTTTTCTGTTTTCTATAGCCATTATTTATCTGTCTCACTTTTTTTTTACTTAGAAGTTTGAACCTGGTCAGTGGGGTTTCAGTTGGGGCTGTATTGTAGGCATTTACTTAATGAGCTATGATACAGACTGCTTTCTCCCACATCTCCAGCAATGCTGTGATTTCTACCTTCATAAGGAATAACATATGGCTAAGTTTACTTTCAATTTCTAATACTTAAGAAGGATGTTGGGCTAGATTTATATCTATCTCTTAACACATCAGATTTTGCCATCTAGGGATATGATCTATTTTTTTGTGTTCAGGACAAAAGTCATTTTTTTTTAATTGTTCCAGTAGAACGTAGTCCTGACTTAGACTCAGAGGGTAACAGGTTATTTTCAGCCAGTTTAACTCTCACTTCTTACACAAAGGACCACCACAGATAATGAAGATATATATACATATATATGTATATATGAATATATAATACATATATGCATACACATACATACATATATAAATATATATATTTATGTATATCTAAGCAAAAAATGAGACAGTAATCATACAAGTTATTCAAATTAGTCTAGAATCTAAACCAGACAATCGAATGCATGAGTCAAAGGGTTCTGCGACTCAGGAACAAGATAAAATCTTAGCTTAGCCATAGAAAGAATGATCTCATCCAAGGAGTCCATGTTTAGCAGTCTCTGGGAAGGCACTGAAAATCAAGGGTTGTGTTGAGGAGTAAAGATTTCTCCATATCCTTGG
The DNA here is from genome assembly GCA_028658325.1 of Potorous gilbertii. Classification (NCBI taxonomy): domain Eukaryota; kingdom Metazoa; phylum Chordata; class Mammalia; order Diprotodontia; family Potoroidae; genus Potorous; species Potorous gilbertii. The sequence goes on along the minus strand of CM053771.1, from coordinate 497,774,098 downwards.
TTTTCAGGGCTCCCATTAGCCATTCAAAAGTTGTTTCTTTTTTCCTTGTCCCATCTCTTACCCTGCCCCCCACCCTTGTTTCTCTCATTCAGCATCACAAGGCTTTTCTTTAGGGAACCATAAAACCTACCCATTTGGGGAGTTATATTTACAGTATGTACTTTTGAAGGTTTCCATTTAATTGGAAAGGAAATGAACATCAAAGAAACAAAAATATAATCAGTCACGTAACTGAATTACTTTTCTTCTATTTCCTTCCAAAAGCAGTTTGAGACTGAAGTTTTTCTAAAATCAAGCCTCTGGAGCAAAAGTATAGGTTTGCCTTATTTCTGAATGGTTTGGGGGGTCAAGACTTCAGAGAAAGACCCACTATGTGTAGGGAATTTCTATTTTCCTTTCTGATTTCTGTGAGACTAGTCTGTAACCTATCTCTCTTTAGGTGGCTCCCATTGTGCTATATCCATCAGGGTCCCTTGTTCAACTCTGGTCTCCATGTTGCTTATTTCTTAATTGTATGGCAGAGTAACAAACTTCCCCAGCCTCAGTGTGGAGAACAGTAACATAAAACCTTCTCAGTTGTGATGAGAAAACCCATCCAACTCATTACTTCGCCAAGCATATACAACGAATCTGCTTCTCTTTGGGTCAAAAAGTAGAGCAAGAGGGGTGAGTGGGAAGTGCAAATAAGCCATGTCTGCACTCTAAGGAGTCACTGACAAGAAAAAAAAGAGAAAATAATGAAACCTTTCAGAAAGAGTCTAAACTTAGTGCCAAATAACCAGAACAAGAAAAATTGACCTCAGTGTCCTATTCAGCATATGGAGTTCAAATTTTTCAGAATCCAATAATGGACAGGAGTAGAGTTAGCAGGAAACTTAGAAATCATTTTTATAAAACTTCCTTATTTTTGGAGTGGGAAACTGAGTCCCAGAGAGATGAAGTAATGACCAAAATAGGAGCAGGTAGTCGGAAGCAGGATTGGTTTTCAAAGTTACATGCTTTTATACCAAATTCAGTGCCCTTCCCACTATGCGAGACTGGAGTAGGAAGAAAAAATGAAAGTAGAAGCAAAGTGGGGCTCAGTGGATGGCAAACTTAATATGATCTAATAGGGTGACATGGGAGCCCAATCACCAAAATAACTAACTTAAGAGATAGATCATTAAGAGGCCAGAAGAAGGAAGGTAATATTTCCAATGTGCTCTGATAACATCAGAAATATTGTGCTCACTTCTTGATGCCACATTTTTAGACAGATTTGAATAAACTACATTGTCTGTAGAATAGAGAGACCTGAATGGCATGGGACCTTAAGGCCAAGCCTTAAAAAAATAGGCTTAAAAAGAACTAGGTATTTTTAGTCTGGAGAAAAGGGAGATATAACTCTTCAAGTATCTGAAGGTCTGTCAAGTAAAGGAGAGGCTGATCTTGTTCTATTTGGTCCTGGGAGGATAGAATCAATAGGGTCAAGTGCAGAGGTGTTGGTTCCAGTGTCATATAAGGAAAACTTTCCTAAGAATGAGTATTATCCAAAAGTATAATGTGCTTCTCCAAGGAACCAGTGGGCTCACCCTAAGTAAATGTTTTTAACCAATATTTGATATATTGGGGTGACCTCATCCCATTCACATTCACAGTTACGATTAATATTTCTTTCCCATTTTCTTTGGTTTCTCTATCTCTCTCTCTTTTTCTCTCTTTCTCTCTCCCTCTCTCTCTCTTTCTCTCCCTCTCCCTTTCTCTCTCTTTCTCTCCCTCTCTCTCTCCCTTAATCTCTCCCTCTCTCCTTTCTGTCCTTTCTCAAAAGTGTATTTTGCTTCTAATCTGTGTCTCCTTTAATCTACCTTCCCATTTATCACCTCCCCCCTTATTGTCCTCTTTCCTATTTCCCCATTGAGTAAGTTACATTTCTATACACAACTGAGTGTGTATATGCATTCTTCCTTTTTTGAAGCACTATTGATGACTGCAGGATTTCAGTATTGCCTGCCACCCCCTCCACCTTCTCCCCTTCTATAAAAGCTCTTTACTTGTACACCTTCTTTATGTGAGAAAATTTGCCCCATTCTATCTCTCCTCCCTTCTTTCAGTGCATTCCTTTTTCTCAT
>CM053771.1:497753722-497771490 GCA_028658325.1 Potorous gilbertii | reverse complement strand
TCTCAAGAATTCTCAAGATATAACAAAGAATATCTCAATATATGCCAAAGAATCTGCTACCAGAATAATGCTATGTGAAATCCAAATATAATCATTTTACTTAGTACCAGTTGAAGAAATGGCCTTTCATACTACAGTGAAAGACTAGAATAAATCTCTAGAATGTATTGTGTCCAAGGAATAGGGGGATGTTTTCAATTCAGGTCCAATTTGCCATTCCACTCAGTAATCAGCCTTATCTATCCAAAAAGATAATCCAACTCTGTCCCCTAAATCATTTCATCAGCTCTCATCTTCTTTTTCCAAAACAAGGAATCATTCATCAGCCCCTTGATATCCATTATCATGCTGGCCATGCTAGAGACTTTGCAGATGCTGATTGAATTCAACAACTGAATTATTTCTTAGGTATTTTCTCCTTAAGAGCAAAAAACAAAGCATAAAATTTTTGTTCTTTAAAAAACCAAGCAGTCCACAATGTTTTATTTGGCATTTATTTATGAAGTATTATTAATGAGATATTATCATGTCTATGACCTAGCACCATTAACAGCATCTCTCTAATTTGCTTCTGATATTATTAACATTTGGCCTAAAAGTAGTATCTATTCATTTTAATATGCTGTCTAACATTGCTTCCCAGGTAAATTCATGTTATTTTCTCTGTCTAGAAGAGATATATGGTTTGAGAAGGCAATTTTATTGATGGAAAATAATATCAGACTAGAGATCAGGAAAGCTACATCCAAGACCTAATTCTGCTTCTGGAAAGACATAGAAATTGAAGAAAAATCTGAACTCTTTTAGCCTTCAATTTTGAGTGATTTGCATAAAATATGAATAATAGATATCATTCCCTAAGTATTTGATTGACTTTTCTTAATCATATCATAATCTGCTTCATTTGCTTGTAAAGAACAGCTTTGCATAAACTCCTGGTAATATTTATTTTAGACTTAGGTTATGATTAAAGATAGGACAAAGATTTTATACTCTTTTTCTCCTTTTCTTTACCCATGCCCAAATTCTTTGTTTTTCCCTTTGTGTTGTGGTTGCTCAGTCATGTCCAAATCTCCAAGACTCCTTTTAGAGTTTTCTTGACAGGCAATATTGGAATGATTTTCCATTTCCTTCTCCACTTCATTTTACAGATAAGGAACTGAGGTAAACAGGGTAGAGTGACTAGCCCAGGGTCACATAGCTAGTAAGTAACTGAGGTTAAATTTAAACTCAGGCTAGTAAGTATCTGAGGCTGGATTTGAACTAAGGTTTTCCTGACTCTAGCCCCAATCTTGATCCACTATGCCAACTAGTTGCTTTTTTCCCTTTGTAGCACCTCTGAAATCTACATATTACATTCCATCCCCAGAGGTAACTTCCTAAAGCCCTCATTTAAAGGGATTCAGAAAACTAGGTAACTCTCCATTTCCTACCAGCTACATTGCTTGGTTTTGACTCCACCATCATCATCTCTGCTTTCCCGCTCTTCATCCCCCGACCAAAAGCTCATCGCCAGAAAACTTATCATTATGGAATTTTTTCAGCTTCGGTACTCACACCTCATTGATCTCATTTGTTTCTGCCCTTCTTTATAATATAATATAATATAGTATAGTATAATATAATATAATATAATAATTAGCTGCAATATAATAAACATTTATTTAATATCTACTATATACCAGGCACTGTGCTGAGTGCTGGGGATACAAATAAGAAAAAGAAAATCCCGAACAGGGTCATGAAGAATTGCAGACAAAAAACAACTGATTAAAACCATGAAGAGTTGGAGAGGAAAAGCAACTGAACTAGAATATTCAGGCATTTCTAGCCTGGAGAGAGATGTCCAAACTGGCACAGTCTCCTAAGCCCTCAGATGTGACTTTCTGCCCCAGGATGATTTCAGGTAACATTTGTAGGAGAATTCTTGAAGTTCAAGAAATTCAAGAGAAAGATATCTTTAAAAAGTCTCCCAAAATAATTGAACAACTAAGTCAGTATTCCATTATTCCATTCCTCTGAGTCTCTTATCTTTGGAGAAATCAGTGAGCTCCTGCCAGAGATCCAAACTGACCAGGAAGAAGCTCTTTTCAACGGAAGAGATCACTTTCCTTGGCTGAGCCCAATGTCAATCTCTTGAAGGGTAGGAAAGACAATGATATACACAAGACCGGAGTTAAGTTTGGTTATCACCCTTAATCCATTCCCCTAAAGAAAGTCTTTTTGTCTTTGAATTCTCTCTTCAATGGAATTTTCTCAGGAGACGGAAAAGAAATTTAGAAAAAAATGCTTTAAATTTAATATTATCTTAATATTTTCAATTTTATTAAAAATGAGATTTTTAATATGCTTTCACAGCTTCTTTTCCTAAGTAACTACTTCTAGTTGTTGTCCCTTCTGAAATGAAATCACCTCCTTTCACTTCTGGCCCTGGGCTTTCTCATCTGCTCTATTATTCATGATTAAATAATCATTCTGATTGTTTACCTCTAGCACAGAATCATAACTGTGGCCTCCCCAGATCCTTCTGTACTAGACCTCTTATGACACTGTGTCTAGCTATGAGAGGAGAGAGACACAGGCTACAAGGACAGTCCTCCCCAATTATTCTATGTATCCATCTGGACCTCAGCAAGGGTTCTCGTGGAAATGAACACGCTTTTTTCTGTTCTTTTATGCCTGCATTTCTTCTAACCCTACACATTGCTCATTTCCATCTCCATGTTGGTTAGTTCCTCAACAGTGATTTCTGATTACTCTCTGAACTCTCACTCTATGTCAACTACAGTAAAAGTGATGATTCTGATAGCAGCAGCAATGTCATTCAACGATCATCAAGCCCCTGCCTTGTAAGAAATATTATCCCTGTGGGAAGCACTTGGAATTTTTCTCTTCCTTAGAAACATCAAGTTGGTTGATAATGAGTAATCACTGAAAATCAGGTCTCTAAAGGAGCTGATATTCTTTAACATCATTTCTTTAGCCCTAAACTCACTGAAAGAGGACAGTTTTTAACTAGCTCAATTACCACGACAAGGGAGGCAGAAGACACATGGGTTTGAATCCAGGATCTGCCTCTTACTTTCTCTATGACCTTGGGCAATTAACTTGACCTCCCTTTCAATTTCTTAATCTAGAAAATGATGAGGTTAGTTTAGACAGAGCTAAAAGTTCCCTTTTAGCTATAAATCTGATCCCATAGTTCATTTTGAAAGTTTTCCATTCCTTTACTACAGTCTTAGTTACAAAAACAGTCTTTTTGGTGAGAAAGTTTTAGACGTGCTCAACTGTTCCACGAGAACTCCAAATTAAGCATTGTCATTGGACCTTGAGTCATGAGATTGGATGGGGGTTCTCACAATTGGGTAAGCCATTAGGAAATTGAGTCTGTTCCATTTCCTTTCTAGAATGATTAACCTTCCCCCTAGGTAGCTTCAGTTCCCAATTAACATGCTGTCTGCATACCTCATTTATCACTTACAGAAGTGTATAAACTTTTAAAAGTTGGCATTAGGGGATGTCTGAAGGTTAGTCAGCAGCTAGACAGCCTTTTCCTTTCTAACCCCTATTCCTTTCTCTTAAAAATAAGGGGAAAAATACTTTCAATAGAATAGATAGCTGTTTAAAATTCAGGAGCCCTTAGTGAGCCAATTTTCACTTGTTTAGGAAGTGTTGACCTATGATTTAAGAGTCCTTGACTGCAGCTTAAGAAATTTCTATATTTCCCAAGTCCCGTACAGAAAATTATTAGGACACCATCATGAAAGTGCAGTCTAGTGCTCCACCTAAGGGCAAAATTTGTCTCAGTTGTCACCACTAGGGGATCAATGGATTATCATGAAGATGAGGGGGCATAGTATAAAGGAGGGCAGCTAGATAGTGTGCTGGATAGTGCACCCAGCCTGGAGTTAGCAAGACCTGAATTCAAATCCAGTCTCACACAATTACTAGCTGGGTAACCCTGGGCAAGCCTCAGTTTCCTCATCTGTACAATGAGCCGGGGAAGAAAATGGCAAGCCCTCTAGTATCTCTGCCAAGAAAGCCCCAAATAGTCACAAAGAGTTGGATATGACTGAAAACCACTAATAGACAATAACAACCACATAAAATAGCCTGGAAAAGGTCAACTCCTCCTCTGCAGCTGCTTACTAGCTGTGTGACTATGGACAAGTCACTTTATCTCTCAGTTTGTATGTTGATTTTCCAGGACTTATTTAATCTAAGTCATAGACAGCTTGGATCTGCTGATCTGGGAAGGAGTCCTCTGTGATAATCGCTGCTGTATGTAAATATGTGGTATAAAACAATACGGTCAAATTCAAATAGAAATGCCATCCACTTTATTAATTTAGAAAACGGCTTATTAATATTATCTCTATTCTATTTGTCTTTATTTATTTTGTTAAATATTTTCTAGTTACATTTAATCTGGTGAAGACACACAAGGCTGTGTGTGGCTGTGCTTTTGACACCTCTGGTGTAGAAGGCATTGCTTTGAATTTTTTTTTTTTTGGAGTAGTGAAGGGGAAAAGGATTTTGATTTAATCAGTGTAGAGAATTTCCAGTATAGAAACTACATCCACTGATGTAGATCAACAACCCTTTTGTAATTGATTGTTATAGATAGTTACTTGGAATGCGTAAATGACTTGTTCGAAGTCAAAAAAACTAGTTTTGATCAGAGGAAGGATTTTAATTCTGCTTTTTAAGATTCCTTTAAAGCCTAAGTCAGGTATTCACTTCTTCATGAAGCCTGCCCTGATTAATGATCTTTCTTTCCCTTGGACTTCCCATAGGACTCAACTTGTATCTCCCTGTGAAGTTCTATTTGGGTTTTTTTGTGGTCGTCATTGTTAATACTTGTGATTTCGTCTCTATAGGTGTGGCAATCTCTATCACAAATGGAGTAACTTTTAGCTAGAATCCTAGAGATTACATTGATAGCTCTTTCAGATTATATCCTATCCAAACATTGTCTTATCCAGTGTGCATTGTAGAGACATGGAGTAGATGCCTTTATTAATAAAATGTTTTTAAAATATATATATAATTCAATTTTTAAAAATATAATTAAATTTTTGGATCTGTAATATGAAGTATTCATTTCAGCTTTATTAATGACATGATTAAGTAGAATAAGCCCAGAGATGGGAGTCACAGAAGACTTGAGTCTACTCCTAATTTTGTGGCTAACTTGCTATGTACCCTTGGACAAGTCATTTTACTGTTTTTGGTTTCAATTTCCTCATCTATAAAAGAGGATCGTGGGCTACAACAATTTTTGGTACTTCCCAGCTATAGGCCCTTCCAACTGAAAAGTTCTGTGATTCCAAATACATTCAGTATCTGGTAGAGGGCCAACTAACTATCACCTAGTGGGACTGTAAGGGACTTGTTTGTGATACTAACAGCTAATCTTTGTATGGCAGCTAATGGTTTGCAATTAATATGCTTTTACGTCATTTTATGCTCTCAACAGCCCTGGGAGATAATTCTGCTTTCTGTGGGAGAAAGTTGTGGGAAAGGAATAAAAAAAGAGTGTAATAAGGAGCAAAAGTCAAGAGGATGATTCACAATAGAAGTGGGTGCATTTCAGTTGCAACCTTCCCTAATAACTGAACCAAATTAAAATTTAATTGCGAAACATTTAACAGAATAACTAAAAATACAACAGAACACAGAGAATGTTAGCGTGTGGTTTTTTAAATCAATAAGCAGCCATCAGGGATCTTTATATATGGTTATTTTTATTCGAGTTTGACACCATTGATTTAAATTTGTAAAGAAGACTGAATTTGGGATGAAGAAATTTGAGAAAAGGGGTTTTTATGATTTTTAAAGGTAATTTATTAACTTTTAGTTTCCAATATTCACTTCCATAAATTTTAAATCTTCACCCCCTTCCTCCCTGTCCCCTCTCCAAGACAGCATGCAATCTGATATAGGTTCTACATATGCATTCCTATTAAACATATTTTCACATTAGTCATGCTGTATAGAAGAATTAGAACGAATGGGAGGAACCATGAGAAAGAAAAAAAACAAAACCAAAACAACAACAAAAAAAGAAAATAGCTTGCTTTGCTCTGTATTCAGACTCCATAATTCTCTGTGGATGTGGATGCCTTGTTCTATAATGAGCCCTTTGGCTCATGGTTTTAGGTCCTTGACTTGCTGAGAAGGGCTAAGTCTATCAAAGTCAGTCATCACACACTGTGGCTGTTCCTGTTAATGTTCTCCTGGTTCTGCTCACTTTACTCGACATCAGTTCATATGAGTTTTTGCAGGTTTTTCTGAAGTTCACCTGCTCATTATTTCTTAGAGTACAGTAATATTGCATTACATTCATATACGAAAACTTGTTCAGTCATTCTCCAATGGATGGGCATCACCTCAATTTCTAATTCTTGGCCACTGCAAAAAGAGCTGCTATAAATATTTTTCTATATGTTGTCTTTTCCCCATTTCCATGATGCCTTTGGGATACAGCCCTAGAAGTGGTATTGCTGCATCAAAGTTTTCTTATGATTTTTAAAATTCATTTTAAACTTAAATACAAAACATGAAAAGAAAAAAAGAGCACTGCTATATACACAGCAGAACATGAGAGGATTCATTATAAAACAATAAATTTTCATTTCATGAAAACGTATGTAATAGATCCTACACATTGTTTCCAAAGCAACCTAGGTTTTCTGTACTTCCTTCTAGATTTTCATTTGTTCTCTGCTGTGTATTTCCTATTTTATTTTTTTCTCCCTCTCTCCCTACCTCCCATCCTAGAGAAGGGCACAATTAAACATAAACACACACATACATACATATTTGTACACACAAATGTGTATATGTGTATATATGCACACATACATACATACTATGCATACCATGCTCACATACTATGCACTATTTCTATTTAGTTCTTTCTCTGGAGACAGATAACATCTTCCTTTATAGGTCCAAGTCTTTTCATGTTTTCCTAAACCAACCAACTCATTATTTATGATGTCACAACAGTATTTCATCACAATCATATCCTATTGAGAGATTGTCCATGAAAGTTTTTTCCTCCCAATTTTATACTTTCTAATCTTTGTTACATTGGTTTTATTAATACAATAAAAATAATTTAAAATGATCAAATTGATCCATTTCATACTTCAACAATGGTCTGGCACTCCTGAAACTTGAGAGAAGTTGAGTGTAAGTTGAAGGTGCAATGTAGACAAACACCAATCACCATATGGAATGGGAAGGGGAGCCAATGATTACTATATGTTATTTCTTCATCAGTTTCTATGAGCCAGTCTAGAAGACCTTGCAGTTCTACAAAATGAGCCCATTTGCTCCTAATCTCTCTTTACCTTGGTTTCCTTCTTGACATAGTGCATTATGAACATGGAGGGAAATGGTATTTCTACAGTTCCCAAAAGGCTTTGGTACGCTCAAAATTTTTCTTTAATAGCATACCAACACTGTACCTGCTTCATCTGCCAAAAACATGTTAGCAAACTAAGCCAAATAGAGCAGCATATATAATGGATCTTTTTTTCTTTTGTTAGCATATGTTCAAATGTTTGCTGTATTATTGTTCAGTTGTTCAGGAATATCTGACTCTTCGTGACCCCATTTGGAGATTTATTGGCAAAGATACTGAAGTGATTTGGCCTTTCCTTTTCTAGCTCATTTTACAAATAAGAAAACTGAGGCAAACACTGTTAAGTGACTTGCCCAGGGTCACCCAGCTAGTAAGTGTCGGAGGAAGGATTTGAACTCATAAAGATGTGTCTTCCTGTCTGCCCACATAAATGTATGTTTGCACCTGTGAAGGATGAAACAAGAGAACAAGGTGACTGTGATTGTAGCCGTATCTCCTGTCCTAAAAAAGTAGGTGACCCACTCCAGAACAGAGATTATACCTTATGGTATATGTTAACGAGTATATACTGACATCCAATATTTCTATTAGTATTAATGTACAAATTTTTGTATAACCATATAATTCTTTACAATCATGTCACTGCATTTTAGAAGATAAGAGTTATAGCCATTATCCCTAATATGGGCTGTCTGACTAGAATAGGGTCATCTGGCTGTCTTATTACAGAGTTTAAAGTTTAGAAAGAAAAGGAATAGAGAGAGTTGTCAAAGAAGTACTATATGCTCTTTAAAACCTCTCATTTCCTTCTCATTCTCATCTAAGAAAACAAATATCTGAGTGGCACCTCTTAGAGACCTGACTTGTACCTAAACATCCTTACTGCATAAAAGATAATCAAGATTTAATTGTACACTTTTGGGATAACCCATTTTAGTCTGGCATGTACATAAAGGCTCAGAAAGAGACCACTAGGAGTGGAGCCAAGATAGCAGAGTAGAAAGATGGACCCGTAGAAGCTCCCCAACATAGCCCATAAAATACCTGTAAAAATGACTGAACAAATTCCAGAGCAGCAAAAGCCACAAAACAACAGAGTGAAAGAGATTTCCAGCCCAAGCCAACTGGAAAGGTCTATTGCACTGGGTGCGGAGCAGAGGGCAGCCCAACATGGGCCATGCAGTCCAGCAGGGACAGGACCTGGAACAGACTTCAAAGGTGCCACCTGCAGCAGCAGTTCCCAGGTTGCTCAACTCACAAATGCCAAAGAGAGCTTCAAAGGTCAGTGAGAAAGTTTCTTCACCCAGGAGAAGGGGATGCAGTCTGGACTGCCGTCAGCAGCCACTTCAGTGACAGCGTCCATTTTTGGAGTCCTCTGCCTAAAACCCCTGGGGGAACTGAGCCCCTGATCTGAATCTCAGCTCGAGTGTGGCCCTAGGGTGAGGAGGAGTGCTGGCATGGTAGAACTGGAGGCAATTGTGGAGAGGGAATTCTACTTGCAAATTCTGAGCAGGAAAGTTTTGGTTGCTCTCAGACCAGTCTACAGGCCAGGAGAGGAGTAAAATCCCCTCCCTTGATTGTACCACCTTGGAGGAACTGGGAACTTACAGATCCCCAGAGTATACCCTCCTCTTGACAAAGGACTCAAAAGTCAAGCAACTGACTGGAAAAAATGCCCCCAAAAGGAGAAAAAATTAAGACTATAGGAGGTTACTTTCTTGATGAACAGGTATTTTCTTCCATCCTTTCTGATGAGGAAGAACAATGCATACCATCAGAGAAAGTCAAGTCTTCTGCATCCAGAATCTCCAAAATAAATATGCAATGGTCTCAGGTTATGGAAGAGCTCAAAAAAGTTTTCAAATCAAGTAAGAGAGGTGGAGGAAAAATTGGGAAGAGAAATGACAGCGATGCAAGAAAACTACGAAAAGTGAGTCAACAGCTTGCTAAAGGAGACCCAAAAAATGCTGAAGAAAAAAAAATAAAGGAGGTGAGAGGGAAAAAGTGAAGCTTACTCTCTTCCCATTTGGCTTGAGGAGGAAATAACATGTTCACTCAACTTGGTATGAAAATTTATCTTACACTACAGGGAAGTGGGAGAGAAGGGGATAAGTGGGATGGGGGAATGATAGAAGGGAGAACAAATGGAGGGAAGGAGTAATTAGAAGTAAACACTTTTGGGGAGGGACAAAGTAAAAAGAAATGGGGAGCAGGATAGGATGGAGGGAAATATAGTTAGTTTTACACAACATGATTATTATGGAAATCTTTTGCAAAACTGCACATATATAGTCTATATTGAATTGTTTGCCTTCTCAGTGGGGATGGGTGGGGAGGGAGAAAGGGAGAGAAGTTGGAACTCAAAGTCTTAGGAATGAATATTGAGAATTGTTTTTGCATACAACTGGGAAAATAGGAAATACAGATAATGGCATATAGAACTCTATCTTGCTCTACAAGAAAAGAGAAGATGAGAATAAGGGAAGGGAGGGGTATGTATGATAGAAAGAAGGGCATATTGAGGGAAGGGGTAATCAGAATGCATGGTGTTTTGGGGTGGGGGGAGGGGAGAGATGGGGAGGAAATCTGGAACTCAAATTTTTGTGGAAATGAATGTTGAAAACTAAAAATAAACATTAAAAAAAAGAAAGAGATCACTAATTAACACAATAAGAATAAGCCACTGTCCTTATGATAGCAAACTATGTGAATCAGCTTCAGTGAGAGTTCTACATCAGAGGCAACTACATGAGAAATCTCTTTTCCTAATTAAAGTGTAAGATAGTCCAACAGGACTATCTGTTACCAATGGTAACAGATCATTTTCTGAGGTCTGACATTTCTTTAAAGATCAGTTACCAGTCATATGAGATGACCTCACTCATCAACGGTGACCTGACATTTTAAAACAAAGAACCGAAAATCCTTTCCTAGGATCATGGAGTTATGCCTATTCCTATTCCTATATTCTCATTAAGGAACTCTGGACCATGACACAGGGATCCTGGCAAGAGTGCATATGGGATTGGGTGAGATGTGTATGAGATCTAGTTGTTAAGAGAGTCCAATCAGTTCATAAGGGCTCCTAAAGTTATGGCAGATATTTGATGTAGCATGCAAATTGGGAATCATATTACTTACCTTCTCAATGGGTAGGGAAGGGACTAGAGGGAGAGAATTTGGAATTTAAAGGTAAATGTTAAAAAGAGAAAAAAGAGAAAAAACTTGTAGAATGGGGAATTAGTTGATTTACTAACTTTTGTAAGTATTCTGTCTCAGTGTGCTTAAAAATTTGAGACAGATATAGTTGCAGTACATGGTAAGATTTATTGGACTGAAAAAAGACTAGGAAGCATTTTTTTCCCTAGAGTTATAGTTATATTGGAGAAATTGTTATATAAATTTGGAATATCTATTGTAATACTTCAGAGTGCTTTTAGGGTTAGAGCACATTTAGGGTTCGAATCAGTCTAAGAGAATCGGATTTTCTACTGGCCAGCTGACCAATAGAACAATGCTACTTTTATGTTCCAAATGCCTTCAAGTTGGACGACCTTGAGCTTAGATATCTCTAATAACACCTATTGCCTTCAAGAGGTTAAAAGGTTAGAGATTTAATTATAGTTGAACACTAGATTTTTGTCTCCACTCATTACATTGTTTTCTGTATCCCAACTAATGAAACCTGCTTCAGAGTCAAGACATTGCCTTCAATCCTTTTATGTATGCCATTTAATATACTGTTATCACATCAGAAATACTTCTGTTCATTTCATTATTTTGCTGTATTATCTTTATTAAAGTAAGATGCAGAGCCATCTGTATTTATAATGGACTGACCAAAAATAATTTTGTCTTGTTACTGATTAAAGGTACAAAAGCAGATCGTGAAAGTAATGAATATAGATGGTGCTTCAGATTGACTTGAACTGAGAACAAAGGGGAGGGATGTGGAAGCATAGCTGCCTTCCCAACATATTACAAAATAATATTACAGGAATACTTTTATCTGAGATCTTTCATAATCCCTGAATTAGAAACCTTTATCAGTTGTTAACTATCAATTCCCAAACAGTGTCCCTGCCCTGAAAACTTTTTACATCATTCTTACCAAAGGTCTGGCCATTTTTTGACAGAAAACTGGGTCAAAGTTTAAGAAGAAACTCTACACTCCGGAAAATGGATTAGGATGGTAATCACATTTATTAAAGCAAGAACATCTTTTCTCTAATTAAGGTTGTGACCTATTTCTACTCCTGACCACATTGAATAGTTCAGAAAAATGATTATCTAGGATATATGAAAATTTTAAGTGACTATTATTCTGTGGAATCAAAACTGTTAATTATTTTCACCTGAACTCTAGAATGTTTTACCTTTTTGTTAAATTTTGTCTTTGTTTGAGAATACTAGAAATTGTTATTTCTAAATGACTTGTGACAGAAAGAGAGTTTTAGAGGCATGAAGGAATTCTATCCTGCCAATTTCTCTCTGAGAAGAATTTCTTAGGATTGGAATAATAATTAATAAATTTTTTCTGGTCAAAGTGCGCCCCAAATGTAGGACGTTTTTTTCTTCCATAAAGGAAAGCAAACTCCAGGTTTAGATTCTACTTCTGGCTTCTAAGTGAGAAAGTTGCAGGAGATAAGAAGATTGGGAAGGGCATAAAAAAGAGAAAGAAATTGTGAAGGTGATTTTTTATAAACTGACCTCCTCCCTTCTCTGATTGGTGAGTTCCTCCTGGTGTCTTCATTTTAGAGAAGAACCTAGGGCCAGTCGACTTTCATTCTCTCTGAATCTCATTTTCCAGACTTCCTCACCATGCCCCTGGTTAGAAGTATGCACAAACACACACACACATACACACACACACATACACATACACCCTTCCCACTCATTTTCATCTCTCTTTGTGTATCTTCCTATATTAAAACATAAGGTTCTTGAAGTCAAGAACTGTCTCTTTGCTTGTATTTGTATCCCCAATACTTAGCACAAGCCATATACTTAGTAAGTGCTTAAATGCTTATAGCCTTTACCTTGCCTTTTGTTGGAGGAGGTGGAAATGGAGGGGTGGATTTATGAAAAGAGACAGGAATTTAATTTGGCAGAAGGGAAATTTGGAAGAACTTGAGGATTAACTGAAGAAAAATAACAGATGAAGATGCTGAAAGACTCAATATAAAGTGGGACTCAATGTAAAGAAAGAAAAGAACTGAGAAATAAAAAGTTGAAGAGAAGAATTCAAGAAGAAGGTAGTGGGCAAGGCAAAGTTAGTAAGAAAAAAGGCAGATAAAACAAATGGGTGTAACATATAAGAATTATTGAGAACAGAAATATAAATGTAATATATAATATTAATATAGTGTAATATTTAATACAAAACACAATTTATATGTAAATATAAAAGAAGTATAAAAGCAAAAGTAGCAGATAGCTGGGTTTTAGCTGAAGAATAAGAAAGCTGGATGTAGTTGTCAGTGTGTTAAGACAATAACAGGCTATTGAGCTCTTAATAGGTATTTAGCAGGCAAGGTGTAAATGCCCAGAAGGAAACCAAAAAGCAAGGTTGAGAAAAGATTAGAAACTCTACTTTCCTCCCTTCTTTGTGGAACTCTGAACTACTTCTACTGTCAGACTTGATAGATATGTCTCTTAGTTTTGCTAAACTGTTTCATCTTCCTGTTTTTTCTTTTGTTACAAGAGTTTGTTCCTGTGTTGGGAGTAGAGAAAAGGAGGAATCTATCCCTAATTGAAGAAGGTTTGGAAGTGCCTTACACTGAGTTTATGATGCTTATATTTCTGCCACAGTCAAGTAATTACTGTCTATATTCTAAGTGTAGCTTGGTCTCCTTCCTAGAAATGAAAGTGAAGGGACTTAAAAATGTCTTTACAAACTTCAGGTTATAAGAGCAGGTTCCTGAGTGTTCCTTTTAAAAAATGGAAGCAAAGCTTCCATGAGGGATTGGAGGAGGGAGGGAGAGGGGAGGAACTTAAGTGGCAAAAGGAAAATTTGACCTTTATTAAGAGATTGGAGAGTCAAAGAATGTCATAGGAGGAACTAGAAGAAAAAAAATAACTGTATACTGAGAGAAAAAAATTAAGGCTCTTCATTAAGAGGATGGAGATGGAGACTCCAAAGAAGACAGGAAGATAAAGGGGATTCACAGAGGCTGTCATGTGGAAGATTATCCATAAAGGTAAATGGAGGAAGAGAAGAGATTTAATGATAATTGGTGATGACCAGTTGTTTGTTGTTACAAAGAGACAAGGAACTCTACTGTCTTCCTTGGAAACATATGAAAGACATAAAGGATACTTGTCTCTCAAGGCTTGTTCAAAATGAATGATTTATACACATTTCTGATGATTCACATGGGCATACATGATACTGTCAGAAGAAACCTAAAAGGTATTGCCAAAGATCATAGAGTCTTGGGCAAGAAACTAAAGACCATATGAGTACAGGTTGTGTTTCCTTCACTGCTATTTATTGAAGACCAGGGATATAGAACAGAAAAAAAATGATTAGATACGTTAACAGCTGGCTAAGACAATGATGCCTGAGTGAGGAATTTAGATTTTTGAAACAAAGCTTACACCACAGTAATGACAGTCGCTTGGCAACTAATCAAGGGCACCTAACGAAATCTGTTAAGATTGTTCTTGTGTGCTGTTTTGCAAATCTAATAAAAAGGGCTTTAAAATAAATAGTATGGGGAGGGGAAGAAATTGCTTATGTGTGTGCCCAAGCTAGGTACCATTTAGAGTGCCTAGTACTCACTGGTGCAAAAAACCCATCTCTTTCCCCTATAAATTATTAGTGAAAGAATATAAGCAGTTTTCAAATGAAAGAAGTTAACTTATCAAGAAAAATATTTTAAAAAACATTCCAAATTACTAATAACAAGAGAAATGCAAATGAAAGTAATTGGGGGATTGCACCTCATACTTACTAGTTTAATGAAGATGAGAAAATGAAAATGATCATTGTTGAAGTTTCTTTGGAAGCACAGATACAGTTATGCATTGTTGATGATATGAAATGGTCCATGAATTCTGGAAAGCAATTTGGAAATAATTCACCCAAAGCCACTAAACTATGCATACATTTTGACACATCAATACTACTATTAGGCATGTATACACCCAAAGAGATCAGATGCAGAGGGAAAGAACTGACAGGTATAAATATTTATAACTTCACTTTTTGATGCAGCATGAGACAGAAAACAAAGTGAGTACCCATTATTTTGTGAATGGCTGATTAAGTTTCAGTATATGAATGTAATGGAATATTATGTGCCATAAGAAACAATGAATATGATAGATTTGTAGAAAGACGGGAAGAGTTGTACAAACTGATGACAGGATGAAATGAGAAGAATCAGTTGAATAATTTGCACAATAACCACAATTACATAATGGAAAACAACTTTAAAAGACCATTGGACTCTCATAAACATAGTGAAAACTGGCGACTTCAGAAGGGTGAAGAATAAACACTACCCACCAGAGAGGTGACAGACCACAACTGGAAACTGCAACATTTATTTTCTGACATGGACAATGTGTTGATTTGTACTGCTTAATGACATCTCTAGTATTTGTTATAAGGAAATTTTTCTATAGGGCATGGGAGAATTATTGGGAAGTGACAGAGATACAAAAAAAGGAGGAAAAGAAATTAATAAAATATTAGAAGATATACAGCAGAAAAGAAAATGAAGTTAACAAAGGAATACAAACAGAAATTTTGATACTACTATATTAAACTTAATTTACTTTTAAAAAATGAACTATAGAATGCAATAGTTCATGGTTTGATACAGTCTTCTTTCTTATTCTTTTTATATTGAAGTGTTCATGTTTTGGGGTGATTTTTAGTTCACAATAGAAAAAGGAAATTAAGAAAAGGATCCCATTAACACTAATATTTTTTCAGTGATGTCTAAAGACTATAAATCATGAAACACCAGTATCTCAGAAGAATCAGAGTTGCGGGGGATACAAAAGGCAATAGAAAAATTCATGGTGGAGGTGAGCAGATATGTAATGATGACTTGTACACAAGAAATGGTATAGAAACATCAAGGACAATCTTGGACAGAGAAGGAGTTGGATAGTGAGAGTAGCAGCTAACAGGTAGACAGCTTGATTGTACTTTAATTATATAGGGATTTGGAGGAGGTTTTTAACCATGTTGGATGAATCCTATTGTTGTGGAGTTATTTCAGTTGGATCCTATGCTTTGTGACTCCATTTGGAGTTTTCTTGACAAAGATCCTGGAGTAATTGGTCATTTCCCACTCCAGTTCATTTTACAGATAAAGAAACTGAGGCTAACAGGGTTAAGTGACAGGGCCACAGAGCTTCTGTCTGAGACTGGAATTGAACTCAGGAAGAGAATTCTTCCTGGCTTCAGGCGTGACCCTCTATCCACTCTGCCATCTAGTTGCCCGGTGACTCCTTTATGGAAAATTTAAGAAAGGACTTACAAGCAAATTGACCAGGAGGAGAAGTGAAGTGATTGGCTGTTAGTTGTACTGATAAGATTGCATGGATTCATCAGAACATTGGAGGAAAAAGTAATCTATGGATTCAAGATTTAGATATAAACACTAAATAGAGTACCATTTGTGTGTGTGTGTGTGTGTATGTGTATGTGTTTGAAGGAAAAGGAATGAGTGGTTAGATGGATTAAAATCACATGACATTTTTCTCAATTCTTTTATGCATTACAACTACATAAAAGAATAAAGAAGTTTCCTTAACAATGGAATATTTCAGGAACCTGAAAGGAACTGTAATGCAGCTAGTACAGTTCATAAAATCAGCTAAACGTACAGTACAAGACTAGAGGGAAAGATCCTTCTTAAATATTTCTATTTTAATCATAGAAGCTCAAGGACATATTTAATAACATTCACAGGAAGCTTCACAGGAAGGATCTAACACAAAAACTCATAAAGAAAAAAATCAATCTAGAAACCAATAAACCTGAGGACAAAGGGCAAAAAGAAAAGTCAATGGGAAATGGAAAGTTATACATTTTCCCCCCAATTTGGAAAGATGTACAGTAGATAAATGCTAAAAAGTTAGTTTGATTCTTTGTGGACTAAAAATCTCCTTACCTCTGATAGAAATACAACATAACTCTTTATGGATCATGGCACCATACAGTCCTAGTCAATCTGGAATTTCAAAATGTATCTTAGATTTCAATTAAGGATCATTGGTTTTCCATAACTGATATTTCCATCTCAACTTAGAAAACTTCAGAAATTTTTCACCTGAAGGCCCACAGAAATCATTTTATTTCACTCTGATTCTACTTTGGTGGAATTGCCAGTAAGGAATTTCCATTACAGCCATCCATGGGAGAGAAATGTACCTGGGAAAAATGGGGATTGGGACTAGAACCAGGAAGAAGGGCAAAGAAGCCTGGATGACAGTATAAGGTGGCACACAGCAATAGCTGAAGGGGGCTGTATGGAAGGATGCATGAGATGGACACATAGTGTTTCACTGACTAGTTGTACCCATTTCCTCTTCAGTGCACATGCTGCCCCTTCTAAGGAAATCTACTAAAACACCAGAAAAGTGGTCATCTTGCCTCTTATGGAAGTTCCACAAGAGGTAAACCTCAAAGTAGCTCATCCCATTTTTTCATAGCTCAAGGAGAAAAAAGAAAATCTGATTTTTCTTTGTCATACGGAAATCACTTGGAAGTCTTTCATTTTTTTAAAATAGCAGTCATGTCTTCACCTTGCCTTTCACTCCTCTCCCTTCTCTAGGCTAAACACCCCTAATTCCTTTGATTTATCCTTACATGGCATGGACTAGGGACATTTACCTCTCTAGTTGGCCTCTTCTGGATGGCCTCCAGCTTACCATGGCCCTTGTTAAAGTCTGATGCCCCAGTAGGAATATAATACATTGGTTATGGCCTAACCAGAGCAGAACACAGTAGAACCCTAACCTTTCTATTATGGAGGTGATGGCTCTTCTCATGCAGCCCAAGACTGAATTAGGTTTTTTGACTGGAATGTCATAGTGCTCACTCACCTTAATATAGTGGTCCACTAAAACCCCCAGATCTTTTTCAGATGAAGTGCAGTGTTACCATGTCTAAAAGGCATATTCCAGGACTTCCCAGGGAGCACTTTAGTATATATGGATTATCTTATACCTAAGGAGGACCAAGAGGAAAGGCACAGGGTCAGATTGAACTAGAGAGGAAGCAGCCACCTCATCCCTCTCTGTCCTCCCCCACCCCATGTCAGTACCTAGGGCAAAGCATGGTTTGTCCCCTTCTGTTTAGTCCCCTCATTTTAAGGTAACTTGTTGCCTTTGATAACTCAGACCTCACAGTGTCACAGAAGCTGAAGCA
>CM053771.1:497691968-497753222 GCA_028658325.1 Potorous gilbertii | reverse complement strand
CAATACAAAGATTGATTTTGAAAGATTTCACCATAAGATGGCGAAAATTCCAGAAAACATGATTTAGGAGTAAAAAATGAGAGTGCAAAGCCTTGCAGATTACATGAAGCCTCACACTTACATGCTATGAATGCTTTCTTCAAGAAGTGTAGGAAATGAAATGATGAACAGGAAGACTTCAAAGAAGCCTGGAAGGATCTATATGAACTGATGCTGAGTGAAAGAAGCAAAACCAGGAGAATTTTGTACACAGTAAAAACCACAGTGTGCTAGGAATTTTTCTGGTAGACTTAGCCCTTCATAGCAATGCAAGGACCTAAAAAAATTCCCAAAGGACTTGAGGTAAAATGCCTTCCACATCTAAAGAAAGAACTATGGAATTGGATCGCAGAATGAAGCAGATCATTTTCTCTTGTGTTATGTTTTGTTTAGTTTTGATGGTTTCTCCCATTCATTTTAATTCTTCTATGCAACATGACTAAGGTGAAAATGTATTTAATAAGAATGTATGTGTTGAACCTATTCAAGATTGCACGTGGTCTCAGGGAGGGAAGAGGAAAGGAGAGGGGAAGGTGGGGGAGGGAAGGGGGAAAATCTAAGCTACATGGAAGTGATTGTAGAAAACTGAAAACAAATTAGTTAATTTTAAAAAAAAAGAAGTGTAGAAAAGCTCTGGACATGTCTAGAATCATGGAATACCTCCCATCCCCCCACAAGAAATGAATTATATTTTAGTAGACAGAAAATAACTGGTTACTGATGTGGTAGTGACCATTGAATCACTTGTGTCTATATGGTCAAACCATCCATTTCTGAGATTAATCTTCTTACACCTTACCCACCCTCACATACATACTCATCACTGACTGTTACTCAGACAAAATATTCCATCTCCCAATTCTAGATATTATTGTTTTTAATTTAGAAATACTTCTATTTATCAGTTCTTTCTCTGGATGGAAACATCTTTCTTCATATGTTCTTTATAGTTAATGTAATTAGTCAAAATAACTTGTTTGCTCAAAGTCATTCTTAAGAACACTATTGCTGCTACTGTCTGTAATATTCTCTTGGTTCTACTTATTTTGCTCATTTTTTAATGCAAGTACTTCCATGTTTTCGTAAGACCACGGAGCTCATCATTTCTTATGGCACAGTACTATTCCATCACAATCATATACCACAACTTGTTCAGCCATTCTCCAATGGATGGGCATTTCTGCAATTTCCAGTTCTTTGATACCTCAAAGAAAGCAGCTGTAAATATTTTAGAACATATATACACTTTTAGAACTCTAGATGGCTTTTTAAAGAATTCTAGATATCCTTAATGGCTGTCCCCTTACTAGTTGTGCATATTTGGGGAAGTTTTAAATGAGGGACATGGACCAGATGACCTCTCAGCTTTCTTGCAGCCTTAAATCTATGATCCTATGTTACCTGACCGTCCCAGGATTGAGTTTTCCTCATTTGGAATGTGTCGTGGCTAGACTAAAGTATTTCTAAGGCCTTTTTTTCATCCTCCATCCTATGGGCAAAAGGATTGTAAAAGCTGATAGCCCACATAACTTAATTTAATCACTCTTTGATATTTTTACTGTGCAAGACTTTCTTAAACTCACCATGGCATTAAAACCATCCCTACTGCTTGAAATACATTCCATCTAGCTTTATAATTAATCTGTTTGGTGTTACTATCTATGCACTAGAATTCATCTGAATATGTTTTGTCTGGGGATTTTACTGATTAAACTATAAAGATGAATTAATACAGCCCACCTAAGGAAAAGAGTCGTTAAATTTTGCTTTCTTCACTGACAGAGGGAGTAAAACACTCCTCCCAGTTACTTGGTAAGAGGGCAGAATGGTCAACAAGATTGTGCAAATGGATAGAGTAAATGGCTTTTAACTACAAAATAATTTTTTTGAGAAAAATAAGGCACTGATTTAACCTGATTCCCATCATTTAGATAGGATCAAGTTTCACCATCCCTAAGGGGAAAATTATAAATGCTACATGTACAAGAGGCAAGACCCTTGTCTTAACATGATTTTGTTTTGTTTCTCTATGTAAATAACTAATATTGCCAAGACTTTTCACTCCATTGTGAACCCTCAAAATCTCTATGCCACCCCTCTCTTCCAATTCCCTTGATGTTCAGCTTTTCAATTATTAATTTGGATTTTAATTTGAGAGTTTTGAAAGGGGGAAAGGAAGGGTTTAAGAAAAAATAGGAAAGGGTAAAGAAAAAAGAAATATAAGGGAAACAGAGAGGAGAATAAATCAGGGAGATAAGGAAGAGTAGTTCTCTCGTTGGTGCAGTGAATAAAGAACTGGACTTGAAATCAGGAAGACTCATCTTCACCAGTTCAAATCCAGCTTCAGACACTTAGTTGTGTGACCCTGAGCAAATCACGTAAGACCGTTTGCCTTAGTTCTTCATCTTTTAAAATGAGCTGGAGAAGGTAAGGGCAAACCACTTCAGTATCTTTGTCAGGAAAACACCCAGTGGGATTACAAAGAGCCAGACACAACTGAAAATGACTCAGCCACAATAAGATATTTAAGATACCATCCTTGGGGTTGAA
Organism: Potorous gilbertii; assembly: GCA_028658325.1. Lineage (NCBI taxonomy): Eukaryota > Metazoa > Chordata > Mammalia > Diprotodontia > Potoroidae > Potorous > Potorous gilbertii. The sequence goes on along the minus strand of CM053771.1, from coordinate 497,750,633 downwards.
GATTCCAAGGGAAACACCCAACAACGCAGCCCCTAGAAGTGTGGAGGAAGGGCATTATAGGCATGCTGAAAAATCTTTAAAGTTGTATTGCTCCCAATCGACTCCATGTATCTGATTTGTTCCTGTTTATCTGCCTCTTTCTCAGTGGCCCTGAAAAATGGAAAATGACCAAACACAATGACTGTTGCCATGTGAGTCAGCCATTGCCATGGAAAAAAGGCTTGCAAAGCACTTTATAAACATTTTCTCATTTCAGCCTCACGACAACTCTTGGAAGTAGGTTTTATTATTATACCCCTGAGGCAATCGGAGGTTAAGTGATTTGTCCAGGAATATAACTGAGTGTCTAAGTCAAGATTTGAACTCAGGTCCTCCTGATTCCAGGCCTAACACTCTATCCATTGCAGTTATATATAAAATATTGCAATGACAAAGAGCTGTTCTCAAGATGTATCACCCTAGGCAAGTCACCTAACCTCCATCAGCCTCAGGTTATGGTCAAAAGAGTAGGACAGTGTAAACAAATAATGAAACAAGAGATCTAGAGGCAATGAACATACTTTGCAAGGGAGAAATAGAAGAAATTCTTTAATTCATTTTACTTTTCAAATTCCAGTTATCACATCTGTGAAAATATATATTACATATTTTTGGTTAGAATATGAAGAATTTCTCATATTTGGAAAATGCCACATTCTAGATAAATCATTTTCAAGAGTTGGAAAACATATTAAAATAGGCCTTCAAACAAAATGCAGGCCTTTTGACTGTCCCCAAAACAAAATTTATCAGCTGAAATTGGGCAGCATTTGAAATAATCTTGTAACGGTCCAATTTGGATCACAACAAAGATCATTCCTATAGTGTAGCCAATTCTAATCATAAGGCATAGAATATCTCTAAAGTAGCCAACAACTAAATTGCAATTTGAGCTGATGGGATTTTTTTTTTTTGTGGAAACAACTGTGGTGAAATAACAAGACAACCCATCTGATTTAGAAATGATTCATTTTGTAAGAATTCAGACTGTGGAACAACACCAGAGAAGAAAATATTCCTGTGATTTATTATCTTCAAACTGTTATGAACAAATTCAGAAGGAATAAAATAGGCTCACATACAGGTCATTTGGGGACTATATGGTTCTCCTTCTAAAATAAGCAGAAATACAATAGGATGTCTTGCCCTCTCCCAAAGAAAAGAAAGGAATTTACTCCTCTCCCCCAAATATACCCACATTTGAGGGCAATTCCACCTGGCTATGGGAGTAGTGGTGATAACATGAATTGGATTTACAATACTCTGATGTTTTGGATCAGTTTTGAAAAGGGCACAGTTGGAGTCTCATCGGTGACTTGTGAAGTAGAGTTTAGAGATTATGAATTAAAGGAAATCAGAGAAACTTTGTAGAGATGCTGGAAGTAGTAAAGAAGTGCACCTGATCTATTTAGGGAGGGAGAGGTAAGAAAATATTTTGGTATTATTGAGTGCCCTTTTTTGTGTTAATTTTGGCAAAAACATATATTCCTAGGGATTCAATCCCAGGGAGATCAGTAGAGGGATTGATTGAAGCTTGAGTCTGATTCATCAAAGCATGATGGGGAAAGAAATGGAGCCAGGAGTTAACAACAGAGACAGATGTCCAATATTTATCAGTTCTGGTGTCTATCTGTCAACTATATTCCTCCAGTAAACAGGGAAAACGAATGAGAATCTGAACCTAGGAAAAGAAGTCAAGCCAGGAGCTACCTACAGCAAGAAGCAAGCTTACGGATGCTATGTGAAGCAGCTGTGGGGCTTACTGACCTTGCAGGTAGATGTGGCTAATTTATTATCAGAACAATACCTGATTAGAAGCTCCAGGTAGTATAATTAGTGTCAGGCAACCAAGGGAAGAATTAGGAAAATGGGTCAGGGCTAGAATATGAAATATCAAGGGGTCAGAATATGAAAATTTTCAAAGGATTTGGAAAGCATTAGGCTAGAAACTTTGAGGAAATATTACAGGATGCTAATTAAAGAAGAAACTTCCCCAAAATCTGGAGCATATGCTTTAGAGTTCAAAGTGACCTTAGAGATGACCCAGTCCAAACCCCAGGCTAAGTAACTTTGTAAAGGTTATAGAAAGTCAAGGAGAGACAGACTTCCACAGACCACAGTTCATTGGTCTAGGGGGAGATAAACCCTGAAAACGATTAAGCTAGAGAAACCAAAGGAGAGTTATTCCTGTCCAGAAACCTAAATTTGCATATCCATAATTTAAGGATTAGCAAAGCATATTAAAGAAAATTGAAACAGCACAGCCTCACTCATTAAATTCACAGCAAAAGGAGAGGAGTTGAGCTGGTAAGAGCAAGAGCCAAAGCAGGGGTACATGACGCTGCTAGAAGGGTTCATCACACACATATGTTAAGAATTACCCCTCTAATCCATTATTACCCTGCCAAAAGGTGAAAAGCATGCTTCATCATCAATCTTACAAATTCATGATTGATCATTGCATTAATCAAAGCCCTTTAATGATTAAAAATTGTTTTCCTTCATGCTATTATGTCATTGTATAAATTGTTCTCCTGATTCTTTCCATTTCATTCAGCATTAGTTCATACAAGTCTTTGCCAGTTTCTATGAAACTATCATGTTCATTATTTCGTAGATTGCAATAGTACTAAATCTATATGCCATAATTTGCTCAGCCCTCCCCTAATGGATGTGCATCTGTGTTGTTTCTAATTCTTTGCAACAACAAAGACGTTCTTATATAAATACTTTTGTGTACGTAAGTCCTTTTTTCCTGTCTTTGACTTCATTGGGTGTGAGGGTGAGTATGGTATATGCCTAACAGTGACAAAGCTGATCAAAGGGTATGCACACTTTATTGCCTTTTAGGGTCTAATTTCAGAATGGTTGGATTAAGTCACAGCACTTTGTTGAATTTCCCATGGTTTCCACCTGTCCCTGCTTACTTAGGAAAATATTTACTGATTGATACTTTCTGGACACTTCACATCTGTGTTTCCAACCCAATCTCAAACAACATGTTGTATGGACTGACAGACTGACTCCTAGTTAAAGAACTATACTTTAGACCTGGCAAAGGTTCTTATTTTGCTCCTTCCTTAGTACTTCTTACTCATGTTGCCTCCTTGGCCAATATTGGAAGAATGATGTGACCAGACCCCTCCCCCAGCCCCCAAATCACAGCCTTGTGATGGTGAGTAGAATTATATAGCTCAATGAAATTATATGCAAGACAAACAGATCATAGTGGAAAGTTCTGAGAAAAGGTTGAAGAAGGAAATGGCAAACTGCTCCGGTATCTTTGCCAAGAAAACTTCATGGACAGTATTAAAATGATAAAAGAGATGACCTTGGAAGATGAGCCCATCAGGATGGAAGATCTCCAATATTCTACTGGGGAAGAGTGAAAGACAACTCCCAATAGGTCCAGTACTAACAAAGTGGCTAAGTCAAAGCCCAAAAGGCAGCTCGGTTGCATCTGGTGACAAAAAAGAAAGTCTGATGCTGTAAAGATCAATATCACACAGGAACCTGGAATGTAAGGGCTATGAACCAAGGTAAGCTTGATGGGGTCAAACAGACATGGAAGGCTTAAACATCAGCATCTTGGGTGTCTGTGAACTTAAATGGATAGGAATGGGTGAATTAAATTCAGATGATCACTACACAAACTATTGTGGGCAAAAATGCCTTAGGAAAAAGGGAGCAGCCCTCACAGTCAATAAAAAGGTGAGAAAAGTAGTGGGGCATAATCTCAAAAATGACCAAATGATATCTGTCTGAATCCAAGGCAAAGCATTCAGTGTCATAGTAATACAAGTCTATGCTCCAACCATTGAAGTCACAAAGGCCAAAGTTGATCAGTTCTATGACACCTTCTAGAAATAACACTGAAAGAGATGTCACATTCATCATAAGGGATTGAAATGCTAAAGTAGGAAATCAAAAGATAATTGAAATAATAGGTAAATTCGGCTTTGGAGTATGAAATGAAGCAAAGTAGAGACCAATAAAGTTTTGTCAAGATAATTCTCTGGTCATAATATTTTTCAGTCATTTTTTTGTGTGTGTGTGTATTATGTTTTGGTTTGTTATATGATTTCTCTCATTTATTTTAGTTCTACACAGCATGACTATAATGAAAATATATTCAATAGGAACATATGTGTAGATCCTAAATAGAATTGTATGCCATCTTAGGGAGGGAGGAGAGTGGTAGGGGGTAGGTAGAGGAAAAAAATTAAGTTTTATGGTAGTGATTGTAAAACATTAAAAATAAATAAAATGAATATATTATAAAAAAAGAAAAAAAAACAAAGTGACTCTGCACATGGACATCACCAGATGGTCAATAGAGAAATCAGGTTGACTATATACTTTGCAGCCAAAGGTGGGAGATCCTTATAGGATTCAATCAGTTAAAACAAGACTTGGAGCTGACTATAACTTAGATCATGAGCTTCTTTAGACAAACTAAAAAAAGTAGGGAAATCACCAGACGATAAAGATATGACAAATAACATTCCCTATGAATCTGAAGTGGAGCTGATGAATAGATTGAAGGGATTAGATTTCATCAACAGTGTGCCTAAAGAACTAGAGGCAGCAAAAAAAAAAAAATTCCAAAGACAAATGAGAAAGAAAGCAAAATTGCTATCTGATGAGTATTTGGAAATAGCCAACGAAAGAAGGAAAGTGAAAGGTAAAGAAGAAAGAGAATTGAATGCAGAATTCCAGAGAAGAACAAGTCTTAAGTGGTCTTAAATGACCAATGCAAAAAAAAGAAGAAAATGATAGAATGAGATAGAAAAAATTGAAAACAATTAGAGATATCAAAGGAAAGCACCATCATGCAAAAATGGGCATGATAAAAGACAAAAATGATAGGGATTTAACAGAAGAAGAGATTAAGAAGAGGTAGCAAGAATACATAAAAAGAACTTTTTTCTTTTTGTATATCTTTTTACAAGATTTTGATATCACTGATAACCATAGTGTTGTTACTGATTTAGAACCAAACATCCTGGAGAATGAAATTAAGTGGATCTTAGGAAGCGTTACTAACAGTAAGGCTAGTGGAGGTGGAGGAATTCCAGCTGAGCTATTTAAAATCCTAAAAGTTGATGCTGTTAAAGTGCTTCACTCAATATACCAGCAAATTTGGAAAACAGCCTTGGTCATTGACTTGAAAAAGATCAGTTTATGTCCCAATCCTAAAGAACGGCAATGCCAAGAAATTACTGAACAACCGCACTTACTTCACATGTCATCAAAGTTGTGATTAAGTTTCTGAAAATTAGGCTTCTGTATTATGTGAATTGGGAATTACCAAAGGATCAGACTGGTTTTCAAAGAGGCAAAGGAACTAGAGACCAAATTGCCAGTTGGATTATTGAGAAAGCATAGGCATTCTGAGGAAAAAAAAACACATCTATTTCTGCTTCATTGACTTCACTAAAGCCTTTGGCTTTAGTGTAGATCACAACAAATGTGTCCTCAAAGAGAAGGGAATATCAGGACATCTTACTTGTTTCCTGAGGAAACTATATGGGGGTTAAGAAACAATAGACCTGAATATAGAACAACTTATTATCAATTGGAAAAGGAGCATGACAAGGATGTATGTTGTCACCTTATTTATTTAGCTTACATGCAGAGTACATCATGTGAAATACCAGCCTGGATGAATCAAAAGTTGGAATTCAGGTTGCTGGGAGAATTGTCAATAATCTCAGATATGCAGACAATACCATTCTGGTGGCAAAAGATGAAAAGGAATTAAAAAGCCTCTTGATGAGGGGGAAAGAAGACAGCATTAAAGCTGTCTTGAAGCTTATCACACACGCACAAGCATATTTGTGAGACTGCTCCCATCATTTCCTGGCAAATAGAGGGAGAAGAAATGGAAGCAATGTCAGATTTAATATTCTAGGTCTTAAAGATCACTGCAAATAGTGACTATAGCCAGGAAATTAAAAAGGAAGGAAAACTACAGGCAAGTTTGTATAGAGTACTAAAAAGAAGAGATATCACCCTGCCAGTAAAGGCCTATGTAGTCAAGGCTATAGTTTTTCCAGTAGCAATGGATGTCTGTGAGATTTGGACTACAAAGAAAACTGAGCACCACAGAATTGATGTTTTTGAATTGTGGTACTAGAAAAGATTTTTGAGAGTCCCTTGGACACCAAGGAGGTCAAATCAGTCACTAATTAAAAAAATAATAATTCAGGCTGTTCACTAGAAGGTCAGACAATATCATTGAAAAAGACCCTAAAGTTGGGAAATGTTGAAGGCAAAAGAAAAAGGGGACAGCTCGGGATGAGATGGATAGATAGTATCATGGAAACAATGAATATGAAGATGGACAGACTTTGAGGCTGTAAGATATGAAAAACTGTAGAGAACAGGAAAAATTCTGCAGGATTGGAGAATCATAAATGCTAGTCCAGTGTTTCCCTTTTCTTACTGGGAAACAGATTAGAGAGAAAAGAACAGAAGGTGACTAAAGACTGAGACTGGGAGTAGAAGGCAAAAGTGAAATATGACTATGTATGTAGAAACAAATATAAGGGTCACTAGGACACAACAAGTAATGTCTATTTTAACTAGGGTTTTTCAAAAAGCAAGAACACTCTCCAAATACATTTTTCTTTTTATCAACCCTTCATAAAAACTGAGGACATAATATTTAAATTTTGACTTGATGAAGGCATTTCTGTGGTAACTTAGGTAACGTTACCTAGGCATATGTAGCATTCTGTTGATTCAAATGAATCTAGGAATGGTTCTTGGAAAACCTAGAGGAATAAGTAGTGAATACATCTCTCAGGTGCTCTGTCTCTGTCTCTCTTTCTCTTTGTCTCTCTCCCTCTCTCTGTCTCTGTCTATCTCTCTGCTTCTCTCTGTCTCTGTCTCTTGTAAGTCTTTGGCAAATACTAGATTACGTTTTTTCACGATTGAATTCTAGGTATCCAAAGAATGGCTCTCCTGTGCTGCTGATTAAAAAGAATTAGATGCCAAAGGAGCAAGAGGCAGAGCTGTTATTCTTCTGTGAAAATTCAGTAATCTTAATCATACTCTCGTTTAGATGAAGGGCCATCTCACCTTTTAAGAGAGTTGCTGTGTCTGAGGGTATGACTGGCTTTGGATATCTCAAATACTCATGCAAGTACTCAACTGAAACCTCAGCCTTCTGAATCATGGGACATGAACTGAATGCTTTGGATATGAAATATTTTAAAGGGTAAGCATTACCAAATGGATGCCTTTATCACAAAAGTCTCAGCAGAGTTGATTTTGAATAGACCTTCATCTTGATGGGTTCCCAATAAGTTATGTGCAAAACTTGCCTCACCTAAGGAAGTAAATATATTCCCCAGCTAAATGAAACTGTTCAGTACTGTCCATCTAAAGATTGGAGAATGCCTTTCAAATATCAGGATTCGGGTTGTAACACAATTGCTGGTAACGTGCTTGTTTTTTTCTGATGATACTGAAACAATTAATTACTTTGGCTGCATTTAAAACCATTTCAAATTTGAGATGATTAAATCACATTATCAGCATAGAGAAAGATCTTTCTATTTCTATAGACTATGGCTAGAAAATATGTATCCATCAACCAGACTATCACTTTGGAAGCCTTTGTTGAGAGCCTATTATGTTCCAGATATGATGGGAGCTGCTAGAGAGACAAATACGAAGACCGAAACAATTCCTAGCCTCAGGGAGTTTACATTTTTCATAGAGACATACAACACATAGTGGGGAACGGCGACCTTGGAATACAATGTTGATGTACACGTAGGGATTATAGGGAAATAGCTTGTCATACCTTTTCCTGTAGCAGCAATAATATTAATTTGATTATTGTTCCTAGAGCAAAAACAAAAAAAGGAGAAAGTAGGGTTGGGGCTTAGGGAAAGTACATGCTCCAGGCCAATGGCAAGATGTTCAAACTGGGTAAGCAAGAAATCTAATAACTACCAATTTCTTTTCAATTTAAGACAGAAATAAGCAGAAGTTATTTCTTACCACTTAAAATCAGAATTTAGTCTGTTAAAGTGCTGTTCCAGGATGCTCTGATTCTGACAGTCGTGTTAGGGCAGTATGATTTAATAGAAAGGACCTTGAATTTTTAAAGTGGAGGACCACAATTCAAAACCTAGGTCTTCTCCTTGCTATCTCTATAACTTTTGTTAGATCATTTAGCTTCTCCGGGTCTCAGTTTCATCATGTATAAAATGAAGATTGGACTAGATGTTCCTCCAAGCTGTAGAAATTCTTTACTAGTGTACAGAAGCAGCTAGGTGGTGGAGTGAATAGTGCACTGAATCTGGAGTCAAGAAGATCTGAGTTCAAATCTGGCCACAGATAGTTCCTAGGTGTGTGGCCCTGTGCAAATCACTTCACCCCCATTTACCTCAGTTTCTTCATCTGTAAAATGGTAGGTAATAATAGTTCCTATCTCTCAGGGTTGTTAGGATCCAATGAAATAATCATTGTAAAGTGTGTCGGAAGAGCTTGATGCAAGATGCTTCCCTTCCCCTAACGTGGGAGTTATGCTGAGATGATACAGTTTTGTCCATTTCCTATCTATGAAATTCACAACTTGTGAGGAATTCAAAATAGCTTATATTCTTAATTGTTTTTATGGTGAGACAAAACAAACTATGACAATGACCAGTGGTGCCTTTGCTTATGGCCAGTGTTCAATCAATATTTGTTGACTTGAATTATGTCTAAAATCTTATTCTTTATCCATGATATTAGATCTAATTAAATAAGTATTTACCAAATACTTACTGTATCCAATGTAGAAGGGATCCAGAAAAAAATATTTCAAATAGTCCCTGCCTTTAAGGAGTATCTAGTTCTGTAATTTCTTAGTAAGAAAGCTGACATGGAATTTTGAAGATATATTCAGCAGACTTATGCATCTTTAAGTTGAAGTAATAGAAGATTTCCACTTCTTAAGATAAAAGCTACCTCGATCCAATTGCATAAGGAACTGTACTTTTTGAATTTAATGAACCCTAAATAGAATTTGAATCCCAAGCTTAATGGGGTTCAATTACATTCAAATTTAATAATTTGCTAAGAATTGGAATCCACCACTCAGGAGGGGACCTCAACAATGTTGGCAGCTAGAGATCTTTTAGAGGCACTTTTCAGTTTCACATGGTTAACAAGAAGAACTGAGATGTAATCAATTACTGGAATCCCAGTGGATTTACTAGATCCCAGCTAAGAATCATGGAATCTACAAAATACAAAGGGTGGAGGAAAGAATCACTCTAGGACTATAAAACTGAGTGAAATAACTTGCCAAGTCATGATGAAGGATTTATGCTTCTATAAACTCCTCTTACAGGAACCATGCCACAGGCAATAATGTCCCTAGATCCATATCTGTCATTTGCCCTGATGCCGAACCCAAAGCCTCCCACTGGGAGCTATTATGCTGAAGTTTTTGAGAGGATAAATTGCTTGCAAAAAATAAAGACTTTAGCTGAATTCTATTTGAGATGTTATTTTGATAACTCAGCCAATAATTTTTCAGCATCCCCATAATGTTTTGTACAAGAAAGGGAAAATATGGCTACTCTTGTGTCCCATGTACAGGGTAATAAAGGATGGTTTTAACTTTTGTATGACTTACTGGAATATACATAGTTAAAAGTAAATATACACATTTATAGAAGGTATTTGTTATTTTCATGGAGACTATCCTATTCAAAATCCAAACTAAAAATAGATTCCTGATTAACAATGAGGTTTACCTATACCTGTTCAGAGGTAATATGGTACTGATTGCATCAAGCCCCCAAATGCTATAGCACGTTTTCAATAAGATATATCACTTCTCAAAAGAGATTGGTCTAACCATCCATACCAGAAAACAAAGTGGATAAAAAGCTTATATTTCCCAAGTATATGAATATTCCACCTAGTCTACTAGTGTGTCTGTGTACATGTATGTATCTTGGATGGGCACTCATTGCACGTAGACAATGTACAGAACGCAGATTGAAATAGGAGAGTGGACTAAGTAACAAAAAATTATATAGCATTTTTAATGATCCTAAGTTGTCATAAGGGTAAGTAATCTTTATTTTTCCCAGTGATTTGCAAAGAGTCAAAATTGTAGGGTCCAAAGGATAACAGAAAAACCTGTAATGGCTGTAGGTATGCTAGAGCATACAATCAGTTATTTTTTTATGTAAGAAATGAATTTTAAAAATATATTTTCAAGGGCATGTATGTGCCCCCAAAGAGATGGTGTAGTCATATAGCAAGAATAAAGGACAGCAGATTGCTGACATTTATACAGCAATGCTAACGATGTGCTTTGCATACACAATCTCATTTGATTCTCAAAACAGCCCTGGGAGGGAGATGTCGCATTGCTTCTATAGCTGCTGTTATCCACATTTTTGTTTAGTAGTTTCAGTTGTGTCCACCTTTTCATGACTCCATCTGAGGTTTTCTTGGCAAAGATGCTGGAGTGGTTTACCACTTCCTTCTCCAGCTCATTTTACAGATGAGGAAACCTAGGCAAGCAATGAAGTGACTTGCCCGGGGTCATACAGCTAGTGTCTGATACCAGATTTGAACTCGTGAAGATAAGTCTTCCTGACTCTAGGTCCAGTACTCTACTTACTATGCCACTTACCTATCCTATCTATACCCTTACCCTACCTATCTATATTTTGTAGACGATTATGGACTCATAGAGTCCATAGAATCTCAAATTTACAGCCAGGGAACATCATAGGCACTGCCTAGCTCAACCTGTTGTTTTATACATAAGAAAACTAAGGTCTAGGGAGGTTAAGTTACTAGCCCAAGGTCACATAGATGGTTTATAAGGTAGAATTTGAATCCCAAGCTTAATAGGGCTTAATTACATTCAGTATCCTATCCACCATTCTGGATTGTTTCACTGATATCCATGAAATATTCCAGAATCCAGCACACTGAAGAGCCTCTATTCAGGGGGTGTATAGGAAGGCATGGAGAAGAAATTCCTAGTAGAGAGGGTGTAGATGGGTTTCATTATGCATTAGTGAAGGAACTACAAAATATAGTGGAAATGTTTCCCAGAAGACAGTGTGAGCACGTATTATGAATTTTTTAGATTTCAGATGATTTTGCACAAAATTAGAGCCTGGCACTGCTTTGTTACTTCCGTAAATTTGTCCCTGTTCTGTGTTTTCTACACCTACATCTCTATGAATAAATATCTACATCTATACCTTATTCAGTAATTTATTTACATCTATCTAGTCTCCTGTAGTATTGCTCTCTGTCTGTCTCCCTGTCTCTCTTTCTGTCTCTGTCTCTCATATTCTGTGTGTGTGCATGCTTGTGTGTGTGTTTGTGTGTGTGTGTGTAAAATCTCCCTCAGTAGATTATAAACTCCTTGAGGGCAGGCATTATACTTATCTTTGTATCTCCTATGCCTAGCACAGTGCATGAAACATAGTATACCCTTATTGACTGATGTTTCTGGTGAGATTCAGCTTCAACAATAATGAGAGTTGGAGTATTTTTAAACAAGAAACAATTGCTTTCAACCCAATCAAATGTAAATCTTAGGGATGGAAGTAAACTATTGCTAATTAAATAATCCACAAAAGCTGGTTCCTTAACTAGAGATGTCAGTGACCTTATGGCATATTACTTTGATAAGGTACTTTTCTCTTTGTTTCAGGTACTTTTCTCTTTGTTTCAGGTGACTAACATTGTCTTCATTTTTAGTCACCTGAAACAGGCTATTCAGAAATAATCTTCCTAGTCCAGATTTCCTCCCAGTGAAACTCAAGCTGAATCATCATCGATCATGACACCCAAGACTCCTAAAATGATGTTAGCTAATGAATAGAAAAAGAATATATAAATAAGAAGGCTCACACGTTGGTTCTATTTATGCTACAGGTCTGCAGTTACTGATTACTGAAGGGCTTAGCAAGCCAGGTTTCATGGATGGGAAAACTTTTCAATTGAGTGAGTACCCAAGAGAGGATTGGGACAAGGGAACAGATTGATTATGGAAGTTTGGCAAAAATGTGATCCGATGAGGATGGAAGTTAGGAGAATTTAAATTGGGATCCAGTCCTCTATGGTAGACCCCTTGTCCTCAAGTATCTCAAGCCTAGTTATAATAGGCCCCTTTCCATCCTTAGTGAGATGGGAAGATTTATTCGGGAAAGCCTCCTCAACTTGGTCTTAGCATTTAGAAATCTCCTTCATAGAAGGCTGAGTCTATTCCCAGCAGGTTACTGATTCCCTGGTCTTGAGGAGCCCTGTAAAGCTTATTGAGCTCAGGGAACTGACGTATTTAGTAAAAGCAAAGACTGGCAAATGGCAGCTCAGGGGCGTGTCTTCTTTCCAATAATTCCAGAGTGGTTAATAATAACTGATAATAAGCGCTAACCTTTATATCACACTCTCATTGGATCCTCATGGTAACCCTGGGAAGTAGATGATGTTATTCACCCCATTTCCAGATGAAGAAACTGAGGTCAGTAGAGGATTAGTGACCTGCTCAAGGTCCGATAGTTAGTAACTATCTGAAGCTAGGTTTGAAATCAGTTCTTTCTAACTCAAGGTCCAGTACTTGGGAGGCAGCTAGAGGTAGCAATTGATAGAGTACTGGGCCTGGAGTCAAGTTCAAAGTCAACCATGAATGACCATGGGAAAGTCTATTTGTGTTAGTTTCCTCAACAGTAAAATGGGGTTAATAACAACACCTTCTGTACAGGGTTGTTGCAAGGATCAAATGATTTGATATTTATAAAGTCCTCCACCTAGTACCTGGTACATAGTAAGTGCTATATAAGCCCTCCCTGTCCCCTTTTCTCTTGGCCCCCCTTCCATTCACTGTGCCACCATTTTGTCCCTGAGGACATCTGGGAGACACTGCTATAGACAGTCAAGTTTCCTCAACCACCTACATCAGTTTAATATTCAGATTAGATGTGTATAGCTCATTCCAAAAACTCTTTGACCCAAATCTGTCCTTTGAGTACCAACCACCATCTTTGCTATCACATGCAGGAAAAATTGGATCATATTTTATAATTAGCAGCTTCTCCAGTTCTCCTGGATGTGTTTTTGTGATTCTGTTTGTTTAAGAGGCTGATTTACTTTTAATTCTTTTAAATACTGAATGAGTTCAACAGCAAAGGCACGCTACAGAGGATGGCCAAGTCATTGTTACATCTTAACTATATTGATGTACGTTTGTGGCATGTACAAATATTATGTTAGTTAAAAAAATACTTCATTTATAATAAACTATGGACAAGTTCATTGTCGTGTGTATCTATCCACTGGTCAAAAACAATTTTCATGTTCTCAAATGAGCAGTAATTTTTCTTGGAAAGTCTGAAAAATATAACCACGGGTCTTTAAGTAAAGACCAAGGGATCTTTTGCTGAGTAGAGGGAAGTCTTCTTCAAGCACATATAGGACATATAGGACCTTCTGAGGTTCCTTCCAAGCCTGAGATTACATGATTCTGCAAACAAACATAATCAATAAGATAAAAACACACAAAAAAATCTTGACTAAAGTATTTTGTTGATGACTTTTTATGATATTGAAGTAAATCTTGGATCTCCAAGGAAAACACAAGCTCAACAGATCTTCCTAAGCTAAAAAGGCTTTGAGTTCAACCCTGGTGATAGGTTATATACCTAAGATCTGAGATGATCAGCACCAGGCAGGTTACAGGGGAACAAATTATGTGGCCATTGAAACAATCAAAATCTATCTATTGAAGTTATAGAAACTGGGATTCATGTCGGTGGTGGCAGTATATAATATATATATATATATTATATTTCATATATACGTATGTTGCTTTAAAGTTTTCAAAGTGCTTTTCACAAATTGTCTCATCTGACCCTGACAACCCCTTGATGCAACTGCCATTACTCTCCCCATTTTGCAGGTGAGGAAAGTGAGACTCTACCCATACCTTCCTACTCAGAAGAGTAAAAATGATACTGCTCCCCAAATCTATTTCCCTTGGATAAATTTCCCACCTGGAGACAAAGCCCTAGTTACTCCACCCTCATCTCATCTCTCCTTCTACCATTTGATGGGAACTGAATGATGCTGCCATGATTCCAATGGATTGACAGGACAATTAAAACTGGTATATTCTTTTAAGAACTGACCATATTGTTTTGCAGGTTTCAGAGAGCTTACATTGAAGAAGAAAAAAGGAGGAAAGGATTTATAAGGGGTTATGAGAGTATCTGAGCAGCAAATATCAAACAGTGCAAGCCCCAGGGGAATATCCCTAATGTGTAATTTATGTGTTCCCCTTATGGCTGTCCTTTCTAAATGGGTTCGGAGGAGTTGTGACATCTGTGTGCCTGAGGTATCATGGGTATATTCCCCTGTCTAGGCTATCCAGTGTCTGGAGGAGAAGCTATGATGGAAAGATTTGCTCAAGGCCGGCAGATGCTACATCCCTGAGAACAGTCTCTTGGAACCATATAAGCCTTCTCTAAAGGCATCTGCCAAAAGCAGCCCCAGCTATCAGGGTTTGCAGGACCACAGGCAGAATCGACAAGAAATTTCAAATCTACAACATAAGCAGTGACAGAGTTTACAGTATGCAGTGTGGGCTGCTTAGCATGACCTCAAAATGAGAGCTTTTCTATGAAACCATTCTTTTCTTTGCTATATGTATCCTTTTAGTCTTTTCAAGAGGCTGGCAATGTCCTTTTTCAGACTCTTGCCTGAAAGAGCTCCTTTATCCTTTTTGTTACATAATTTATGTTATGCCTTTATTCTGAAGACTTGAAGGTGCCATCATTTTAGGTTGCACAAATTACCTGTAGACAACGATTGGCTTAAAACTTGGTGATTATTTTTAAAACTGACACCCATAAAAGAGGACAAAAGGGACAAGATCAGAAGAGTGAAATAGGGACAACAGGACTGACCTGGTTCTAACCAAAATTCTCAAGTGGGCAAAGTTTGTCTCTGGGTATTACTTGACTCCTTTTCTGTGTGTCTTTTCCCTGTTCTGGTATAGCTTCTTCTATGCTTACCATGAGTCTAGTGTTCTTATGCTAACTACCACTTGTCCAGAGGACCCCACGGAGCATCCAAATGTCTCAAGCAATCCACTCAAGTCTGCACTCCTCGACTTCCTCCCCAGGCACAAAGATATCCCAATTGATTCCTCAAAGGGTCATGGTGTCACCTAATTATTAAGAGGAGAGAAATCTGATTAAACAAATTCTAGTTAAAAGGTAGATGAGTAGACATTGCCTTAACATGTTAAGTCTCCCAAGGGCATCTGTGTTCTAAAAACTAAGCTTATTTATCTGAATTAAGAATTCTCTAGGCAGGGTATGGTGGCAGATTCCTGTAACTCCTGCTCCTGAGGGAGGCTGAGACTGGTATATTAAATGAGTTCAGAAAATCAGAGCTGCTATTGGGTTAAGCTGATCATATGTCCACACAGTCTGCCACAAATGTGGGAAAGGAGGACCATGGGGCTGCCTAGGGAAAGGCAAACCAGCCTGGTTGGGAAAAAAACAGATCAAATTAAAGCTTTTGTACTGATCAGTATTTGCATCAGGTCATGAATGACCACTGTACTTCCAGCCAGTCTCAATTTCTCAAAAAAAAAAATTCCTCTCTAATGGAGGGTTCCTTAACTTGAAGTCCATGAACTTGCTTTTAAGAAATTTATTTGTTAACCATGTTTCAATAAGATTGGTTCCCTTTGTAACTCATGTATTTTATTTTATGCACTTAAACATAATATTCTGAGAAAGAACCATAGGTTTCATCCTACTGCCAAAAGAGGCTATAACAAAAAAAAGTTAAGGGTCCCTCCTGAAGGAAAAAAATTTTATCGAAGATATTTTAGGGATTAGTGAGGGGCTTCCTGGTGTTCCTCAAATTGCATCTCAGTAAAATACTTTCTCCTCCAAGTAATATCCACCCTGTGAGAAGATGGGCATGCTAAAGAGAAGGAGGAGGAAATGGTCACTTCAGCTATTTATAATAGGCCTTCCTCCAGATTCTGAGTTGCACAGACAGCTGGAGGTTTTTGTTCCTTCAGATTCAGGCTTTGAAAGTTAAAAACAATGCTTCTGGGCTTCTACCTATATTCACAATATGACCCTAATAATGCTGATTATGGTATTTTATGTTTAGGAGTCACTTTACAATTTACAGAGATGGAAAATACTTCATATATTCTATCTCCTTTGAGCCCTGCAATGAGCCTGTTTGTTATACAGAGAAAATTATATTGCATCCATTTTCCAGATGAGAATATTGATGCTCACAGAAATTTGAATGAAGTTCTATAATAGATATAGCTCACAGTTGTAAGTCTAGGACTATAATTCAGATTTCCTGCCCCTCCCCCCCCCAAAAAGTAACTAGGGCTTTCTTTTTCAATGACAACACAAAAATTTTGGAGTCAGAAGGTATCTGTGATGTGGAAAAACTTGTGGCAGCAACAAACATAGAAATGTTATGTTATATCTCATGAGATGCATCTATAGAACCTGGGTCACCCCTGTATAGCATAGGTAACCTCATCTGAAAGCTACTCCAGATTTGAGGAATTTTGGGTATGAGTTAGCGTCAAGTAAAAAACACATCACAAGCACCCGCTGAGGTGTTTCTTTTAACAGAAAACCAGAGAAATAACACATTAGTTAAAAGCAAAAGACATTTAATAGCAAAACAAGTTAAATGACAAGAAAGATTCATCCTGTTATACTCAGTAGAACACAATCTCTCATGAGCCAACACAACACTAATGAGAAAGAGACAAAAGGAACATGAATGACAAAGGAATACACATGGTGCCAATCAGGTGTAGGGCAGGCAGTCGTAAAGCTCAGGCACCTTCATGCCTCCAACACTATAGAGCTTCTAATTCCCTCAGGTGAATATACCAGGAAATTTGCCTTCCCAACTGCTTGGGTCTGTTCTCTGTTGTACTTTGCACTTGTGGATATTTCAGATGAGGTGTTTTGCTTCTCCATCTTTGTTGGGAGACTTCCCCTTCTCTCTGATACCATCTGCTAAGCTTCAGTTATTATACATTCTCTTATTCAGGGAAAAGGGTCTTCAGACTCTTTAGACTTATGGAGGCCATCACACAGCTCATTCTGTGTTGTAAACTCCAGGCAATTGTACTCAACCCACAAGCTAAAGAAGCCTGGTGGTATCTTCCTAACTATCACCTGAATACACTTTCTCCCTAATCTTCTTTCTTTTCCCCTCAGTCTAACTCTAACCTGATTTATGTTCAGAAAAATGATTTTAATTGCTATCATACCCTGGCCTAGGTGCATCATTCCCTGTTTCCAGTTTCATTTTGGAAAACTGAAGTAGATCTGCAGACAGGAAGTTCTTCTTACCTGTATTCGCCATCATCATCATCATCACAGTACGATGCTTTAAAGGTTGGCAAAACACAGACTAATTTGATCCTCACCACATCTGTACAGCAGATCATGCTCTTATCTGCTACCATCACTTACTAGATATGTGACCCTGAGCTGTGACCCAGGTTTTCCTGGCTCTCTTCACTTCACTGCTTTATTCGCTATACTAGGATGCGCTCCATAAAAATCCTAGGCTTAAGACTAAGTGGAGGAGACTTAAAGGGCTAGGCCAGGGATGGGGAACCTATGGCCTTGAAGACAAATGTGGTTTTCTAGGTCCTTAAGTGCAACCCTTTAACTGAACCCAAACTTCACAGAGCCCCCTTAATGAAAGGATTTGTTCTGTGAAGTTTGAATTCAGTCAAAGGACAACACTTGAGGACCTAGAGGGCCAATGTGGCCTCAAGACCGGTGGTTCTTCACCCCTCAGTTAGCCTTTTGAACCACTTCCCACAAGCAGCCATAATTATACTCCCTATACATCTCAACCTCATATATGAGAACCTTTTTTTCATGCATGTATATTTTCCATCACTATTAGAAGTTAGATCTCTAACAGGGATTGGTGTTATTTATAGATTTTGTTTCAAATTTATTTTATCTTTTGACCTTGGAAGGAGCAATTAAAAGTGCCACATTCTTGGTTATTCACAACAAGGGATGTTCAACTGATCTTTTGTTCCACTTTATCATACTTATGCTAGGCTTTAACTATTCCTCCAGAGCCACATCTCTATGAAATATGAGGGCAATCTGGCTGCAACATCTGCCACCCCCCATCATCTTCAGGTTAGACTTAGCGGGCAAAGCTAAGCAGGTGTCCCCCTTCTTCCTCACCCTGCTTCATGTAAGGCCTTCCTTCAGTTCATAGAGACAGAAAATGACCTTAGATAGAATAATTCTATTTTTCAATCAAGGGTGTCCAAGGTTGCATGCCACTGCAATAATCTCTTATAGGTTTAAAGCTAACACTAAATATATTGGAACTTTTCAGGATATTCTTCTCAGGCATTTCAACTTTTCATTTCCTTTGGCTAGTGATCTCTCATCCCAGAATTTCTTGCATTGTCCTATCACACAGCTCATTTTTCTCTAGGATCCTCTTTGGTTAAATATAAACCACTGTTATTTTCTAAAGTCTTTCTGTTTAAATTTTGACCTTTATTTATCCACATAAGCCCTATATGACCTAGTTATTAATAGTATTTTATCCATGAAGCTTTCATTCTCTCTTTTATTTTCACTTTTTTGGGGGAGGGGGAAGGAGTTGTTACTAAGTGCATCGTGATAGTAGCAAAATGTAGTGGATTAATAATTCGAGAGAAGAAGAAGGAATTCAATCTTTCACCATCCTTAAGTCACTTTATATGGAAGCAAGACAATAGAATTAAAGCACACATCATTTCTAGCTTCTAAGTTAAGGTTAGTGATAAGAAGGGAAATATTCTTAAACACTGATCTTTGGCTTGTCTAGTTCCTGTTCTGTTTTAATCAATCATCATTTCCTGTGGTGCCTTGAACTTGGGTTAAACCTCCCTAGGATTCCCTTTCTCATCATGCTGCTACTTCCTGTGGCCAGTTAGGATGAGCTCTGCCTTACTAGTGTGCTCTCCTGGACTCTAGCTGTCACTACTTTCCTTATGTTTCCAAGAGTCGTCATTCCCAGCTTACTGTGAGGAAGGACCCATCTTTGTCCTCCCTCCTTACTGTGTTTTTTTTTCCATACTGCCTAAAAATGTGACAAAGCAAACTTGGTATTTTGAAAGGAGATCTCCTACAAAGGACTAAGGGGAAATGAACAAGGCATGAGTAGGAGGAGAACAGGAGAATTGAGGAATGATTCCATTTGAAAAAGTTATCTGTGACGAAGGAAGTGACTTAGTTTTCCTAATTCTCTTCTCTTTGCCTGATATTCTTCTGCCAAGTCTTGGCCTTCTTTTGAACCTAGTTCTTGCTCTCCTTCTCCGGATAGGCTAGAAGAGGCCATGTTGTCTGAACCTTCCAAGAACTACATCTCAAGTCTTCAGTGAAATTACTGGAGTCTAGGATCTAGGACAAGATCTTCCTCATGACAGCTGTCCAATTTAATCATTTTTACAGATTGCCTCACCCTAGACCATTGACTGGTTATGACCTAGAGAACTCCTTGACTCCTGGAAGAGGAAGCGTCTTCCCAAACTGACTTCTTGCACTCTTTCCCCATGAGAGTCTGCTTTAGTATATTTCCTTGGTTCTCTTGGAATTCGACTTTATCTCTTTTTCTTTAATCTACTTTCTCTAGTTCTGATTGAGCCCCTTGAATCAGATTCTAATGGTCAGATGTCTCTCTCTCTCCATCCACCATAGTGAAATTGCCTCTTCTACTAGAATCCAACCTGGTGATGGACTTCATGACTCTGCCATTATGAGGCCAAGTTTCAATCTTTTTTCTCTTTAAGACTGAGTCCCCAAGCTGCAACAAGGTGGGACTCTTCTGCCAAACTAAATTTCAATCTCTTCCTCACCCAGGGTCCCCTAGTTCCTCCTGAATTGTGAGAGATAAACAGATAAATGCCCTTGGCAAGGCAGTGTGGTTGAGTGGACAATGAGTTGAACTGGGTGTCATAAGACATAGATTTACCTTTGAGCTCTGTCAGGAACTTGCTTTGTGTCCATGGGTCACATGAGCCTAATTCTCCTCATCTATAAAAGAGATGTAAATAATAACTGAAGAATCATGTCCATAGAGTTGTGAGGTTCAAAGGAGAAAATATGGGCAAAGCTTTGGGTCAGTCTTAAAGCACTATCTAAATACCATCAGTTGTTATGAAAGAGAATGGATGATAGGTAGCTTTCTTTAGTTTTCCACTGCTAGTCCTATGCACTTCACATCACATGTTCTTCCCCTTCTTAAATCAAAGTTTTTATGACAGTCAGACATAAAAAATGCACAGAAAATGAGCAATGTTTGTATATTCTTGGCCCTCTATCCTCAGTAATTGGTCAGGGTTATGCAGTCACAGTTTCAAGATTTTTTTAATGGAAATTTAATCATGCATAGGATACTTTATAGGTTAGTATAATGAAGTTAAAAACCCATAAATGAAAGGTATTTTATATTAAATTATTCTTTCAAAAATTCTCTGTAAATTCTAACCCCTGAATCTGATGCTGTAGGCATCACGGACACAAGGGTCAAAATATAATAGCACTAAAACCATATTGAACATAATTTAATCTTTTTTGATGATTCAGAAGCTACTTCAGCATCTTGTGTTTCAAGCATATCATTATAAATTGCAAATATTATACCATATCTCCATAAAAGAGGTCAAAGGGAATGAAGACTGAGAAAAAGCTATTGAATTCAGTGCAAATAAGTAGGTGTACACACACACGCACACATACACACACACAGAGTTCACAGAATGGTGGAGTTAAACAATCAGAAAAAGGGAGGCATAAGAACAGAGTGGGTGATTTGTAATTGAAGCCTTTGAAATAGTTGTAATAGGAAGAAGATGTAGAGGATAGTACTGGTGGAGACAAATAGAATAAAATAAAGTTGTTTTTTTTTTCTTTTTTTGAGACAAGTCAGTTAATCAACTAGCACTTTTTGAGGACCTAATATGTGCTAGATACCATACTAAGCTCTAGGGATACAATGCTTAATCTCAAGGAGCTCACAGTTTAATGAGAGAAATAGTACATGTAGAAGAAATCTAGTTATAGGGTAGATGGAAAGGTCCAGAGGTCCTCAAGAGAAAGGCAATTTAATATTACCTCTCAGTGCTATGATAACATTATTTTAGAATTTAATTTACTTTTTCAAGGTAAAATAATTTTCATTTGCATTCCTGTGGTGAGAAAAACACTAAAAGTTTGATAAATATTGTATATATTTTATTTTGGTAAAATATATTTAACAATGTTCAGACCTAGAATGCAGGAAGAACTGAACCCACCTCTGATATATACTGGCCATGTGACGCTGGGCACATCACTTAATGTCTCAGTTTCCTAGACAACGCTCTAATACTATAAACTTGAAGACAAGTAACGACCTGAATTGGTAAAAGGACTTTTCCCTGGAAATTCCCTATACAAATGAATTCTAAGTTCAGCTCTTTGCTCAATGGAGAAAAAAAAAGGAAAATTCACTTAAAGAATTAAAATATCTGCCAGAAAGCTGGAACTTGTTATAAATTCCTAAGTACCTGATCAATTAAAGGATAATTTTTAACAGTTATGTGCAAAATCCATATACCCATGTAGAGGTCAGTTAGGAAAAACTATTAGTTAGAAAAACTAATGGTTTGGGGAATTTCAGCACATCTGATTTTCATGATTTTCAGTGTCTTCTCTACTAATTGCAAAAGAAATGGAGAGAAGGTGAAAAGGAGTTGCTTCTAGTATGATCTCCCATCTTCTTTGGGAAGGGAAGTGGCACTCTCCTCTTCAATACTGATTGAAGTGGCGAATGTGGGATACTCTGGTCTTCATTGTAGCTTCCAGGTTCTCCACTTCATTCTATAACTCAGTAACCTCTCATCTTTTGAGGTTATTGCTATTCATATCTACCAACCAATCAAACTCCTGGTAGCTATTGCCTACTGACCTCCAGATCACTCCCTTTCCTTTCTTCCTCAATGAGTTCAGTACATGACTCACAATTTTTCTCTCCTTCCCATCTCCTCTCATACTAGGGGACTTCAAATATATACAGACTCTCCCTCAACAACTCTAGCCACTCAGTTCTTTAAAGTCCTCACTTCCCATGAGCTAGTCTTCCACCCCACCTCAGCTATACACAGACGGTCTTTTTCTTGATATCATCCACAAATGTCAATCACTCCCTTCCAGTCCATGTTCAAATTTTGACATCCTCTTAGCTAACCATAATCTACTGGCTTTTCACCTCTCCTTGTACCTTCTTTTACAAAACCCTAGTTTTTGCCCTCCTTGTGACTCCTGTCCCTTGACCCCTCAGTTCTCTCTGAGGCCATCTCCCTTACACTAGCAACTCTCCTATTTCTCCCATTTTGAAGTCTTGGTGAACCAATTCAATTCTATGCTTTTTTTCCTCTCTTGAATCCCCAGCCTCATTATTTTGCTAATTGTTCCCTGCCAAGCCCTAACCTTACAGCCCCACCACTCACCTCCTTCTCTCCAACACACATGCTTTAGAAAAAGTAGAAGAAAATCTTGCAACTTTTCTGACTGGGTTTACTACAAATTTATGTTACACAATCTCTACTGGTCCCTCACTGCTTCTATACCTGTCTTATCGATTCCCTATCCTACTCTCCAAAATAACTCTTCCAAATCTTTTCATCCCTCCTCAAAACTCCCCCCTACCCTCGCTGAGAGGATTGCCTAATATTTTACAGAAAAAAATGAGGTCATTCACTATGAATCCTATCTTTTCTCTTCTTCCTCATCTTCTATGCCAGGTGCCATCATTTCTTCTTTCATCCCTGTCTTATTTGATGAGGTGGCATTACTTATCAAGGCTAACCCCTCTACCTGCTGAAGTGGTCTCATTTCATCCTATCTCCTCCAGAAGATGACTTCATCTACCACTGTCATCTACCACTCTTCACTTATTCTCAGTCTCTCCCTGTCTGCTGGCTCATTCCATACTGCCCACTAACATGCCCATGCGCCCTCCATTGCCATCTTGAAAACCCCCCTCATTTAATCCATTGTCAAACCAACTCTCTTCTGGCTTTTATAGATAAGCTCCTGAAAAGGCTGTGTATGATCAGTGCTTCCATTTTATCTCTTCTCATTCTCTTAACTCCCTATAATCCACCTTCCAATCTATCATACTCCTATTCTTTATGCCACAGCTTGTTCATCCATGACCCAATTGTTGGGCATCACCTCAGGTTCCAATTCTTTGTGGCCACAGAGAAAAAAACACTTTAATTATTTTTGTATATATAAGTGCTTTTCCTTTTCTTTAATCTCTTTGGGATGTAGACCTACTCTAGTGGTATTGCTGGACAATACATGGTGATAATAGTCCTTTAGGCATAGTTCCAAAGTATTCTCCAGAATGTTTGGATCAGTTCACAACTCCACCAACAGCGTATTTGTATCCCAATTTTTCCCCATCCCTACCAGCACTTATCATTTTCATTTTCTGGGTTATTAGCCAATCCAGAGGTGGTACCTCAGAGTTCTCTTCATTTCTATTGCTCTAATCAGAGTGTTTTTGAGTATTTTTTCACATGAATACAGATAACTGATTTCTTCATCTGAAAACTGCTTGTTTATATTCCTTGACAATTTTTCAATTGGGGAATTGCTAGTATTTTGATAAATTTGACTTAGCTGTCTACATATTTGAGAAATGAAGTCTTTATCAGAGAAACTTGCTGAAAAAGTTTCGCCTTAGTTTCCAGCTTTCCTTCTAATCTTGGTAGTGTTGATTCTGTTTTTGCAAACCCCTTTTAATTTAATATAATCAAAATTATCCATTTTACTTCCCACATTCCTCTCTCTCTCATATGTGGTCATCTCCAGCTTCTTTGAGTCTCAATTAAAATTTCACCTTTTACAGGAAACCTTTCCCAACCCATCTTAATTCTAGTTCATTCCCTCTGTCAATTATTTCCTATGTGTCTTATTTATATCTTGTTTGTATATATCAGTTTTCATATTGTTCCTTTCTCCATTAGATTATAAGCTCCTTGAAGGCAGGGACTGTCTTTTACCTCTTTTTGCATCCTTAGTCCTTAGCACAGTGCCTGATGAATAGTAGGTGCTTAATAAATATTTATTAATTAATTGACTCTAACAATGGAATTAAGATAATTTTCCAATTTTCCCTGGTAGGGAAAATAGATTTAAGCAAAAATTCATAACAGGTGAAGTCTAGCGAGAGAAAGAAATTAACTTAGGATTAGGTGGCTGAATTTCATTTCATTCTAATCAAGATTGCATCCTTGGTTGATGCATTTGCCATTGTATATGGATAGATAATTAATGTTATTTATAATAAGAGCTCTTTTTGAATCAAAAAGGGAATATTGACTAAACTGCATGCTAAATGACCTCAAAATCAGCCAGCAATGTCTAGAGGGCCCCTAACCATTTGCTCTGTTCTTTCAAAACCCACACTATCACAATTTACCTGGATAAAGCTACCTGTATGCCAGATACAGGGCTTAGAAAATTCATAGACTGTAAGACCAAATTGAATTGATACCCAATGTTTCAGGACCATTTCTAAAAATAGCCCTGTGAAGTTACATTATCCTCCTAGTCTATTTTTACAAAGGAAATGAAAAGTTTTGTTGCATTTAGCACAGAGTTTGTGTCAGAATCAGGATTAGAATCCTTCTCTTTTGACTTCGTAGCCTTTATGGAAGACCAGTATATTATGTCAATTCTCTCAAGGAAGGGCTGAAACAGCTTGAAATTTTATGTTTTAATAGAACCTAGCTCTCTCCTTTGTGGTTATTCTTAATGAGCATGAAAGTCATTCTTTCAAATGACCTTGCCTCACATGGCATTCACTTGTACTGCCTCCTACTACAGATTTCCTATTATAGCCAAGTTTTGAAAGAAAATGTGCAATAAAAAGTTTAATTAAATTTCAGTTCTTCATGTTTATCCTTCCAAAGTGCGTGTACTACATAGCTGCAATTGGCTGATTTAAGCTGAGCTTTTAAAAATAGAATCTGTTTTAGTCTATTAGGACTGTTTATAATATGTATATCTAATCGGCTATAGAACCATATAAGGCATAAAAGTCATGCCTTTGTTGCCATATTGAGGGAGAAAACTTTATCTCTCACTGTAACAGTTTTAGAATATGTTTTGATTGAAACAGATTTATTTTAAACATTAATCTCACAAATACTTTTCATCAATTAAAAATATAATTGCATTTAAATGAACATAGATATTATTTTAGTTTGTTTGTTTTGAATTATATATGAAGGTTACATAAAATTTAAACTGAATGTCAAGGACTTAGAAAAGATATCTTTAAGTAGAATGGAAATTGAAAGCTGTGTAATTTTAATGACCAAGTTTGGCCTAGGAGAACAGCTGAGAAAAAGTGCATCCTTCCCTTATTTGCAGATGTGAAACTATAAACATGGAACATTGTATATTCTTAGACTCAGTTGATGCCTTGCTTAGTTTTGCTGAAATGTTTTCCCCTCTTTGGAGTAGGGATATATTCAAAAGTGAAGGTAATACAAAAATGAAAAATATAAATATTTTAAATTGAATTAAAATAGAGGGAGTATATAGAAAGAAGGAGATAGAATTATTTAACATTGGTGGAAAAATTGGTGATTAGAAATGGGACTTGATAAAGTGACCAGGTATATCCTGAATTAATCAAGCCGGTCCCAGTTTTCAAAACCTTCTAGCCATGGACTTAAATTTACCAGCGAGAGACAGATAGGGGATGAAAAATATTATAGTGCTTTGCCATATAACTCAGCATAGGCTTACCTATGACCATAAAGCCCTCATCTTGAACTAGAAGTCATAGATCAATTTGGGTGGAATTGAGAGTTTACGGAATCTGTTCTAGAACCTTTGGGGAAGCATTACAGTACCCAAAGAAATACCTAAGAATGAATAACTTGGGTTCTGAGAGGCGATTGGTCTCTCACTCCTGTGTTTTGGTTTTTGGAATGCTATGTGGTAAATCAATAACTACAGAATGGAAGATAAAAAAATAATGACCTTAGGCAAACTTCAAATAGTCTGATAAACTTTATTCAAAGATTTTGTATAGTTCACTGGATCCTGACATGAATTAAAGGCATAGTAATGCCACTGGCCCACAGGCCCTGATGGGTGCTGCTTCCTTCCCCTCTCCATGAAGGGACAAATCAGGCATAGTAATGTCTAATATTAATGAACTTCAAGCAGTGCAAACTTAGTTGTTTATTTCTGCTATTTTATACTCTCTTCTGCAGGGATGTTCCTGACATTACTTCTCAGGCTACACAATGGACTTTCTAATATTTTAACTGGTGGGGAGAGAAGGTGCCATCTTTTCATTGTTTGAGGAAGTGAAAAGGGAATAGGGCTTAGTTCATGGCTGGCCTCAAAGACTTGTATTATTTCTCACAGTTTGGAGGCCTGCTTATATGGCATCATAGCTGGATTTTATCTCAATGAGATCTCTAATGGTATTCAGGAATGCAAAAATAAATAAAAAGTGGAATATATAGCTCTAGATGTATATCCATAATCTATTCATCTTTCCCTGAATTCTCCTATATACTCTTGTATTCATGTTGCACAAATGTGATCAGAACTCATGACTGATTTAACAATTACTCATTCTCCCTTCCCCCAGTACAGACAGACATCCAGACCATTTTCTGGTCATTTTACAATATGCTGCCCGACACTGCCCATCCTCCTTATATTTTTTTTTTCACTCAAACCTTAGACATGTTACTGAAATTATCAGGGCTATGGCACCTTCCTGACATGATAAACTGTAGACTAGTTTCTAGGATACATCAGTATAAGAATCTTCTGTACCATGAGAATTTTCCATACCAATAAAATCACATATCTGGACCAGAACAAAGAGAACTGGAAAGAGACAGACAGATAGACATATGCACAGGGAGAAAGACAGAGGCAGAAAAACAGAGAATAAGTTTAATTAATATATGAAGTTTCATCTATATATAATAATGTAATGCACAATAATGGCTTCTTTTTATTGATTCTCTCCTTTCTATATCTTATTTGTACACAACAATTTGCATGTTGTCTCTTCCATTATACTATGAGCTCCTTGTAAACAGAGCTGTCTTGTTACTTTCTTGTGTTCCAAGTGACTGGCACACAGGAGGTGCTTAATAAGTTTATTTCCTAACAGGTAATTGACAGGGAATATAATATATAATACATATGTGAATATATGTGTTTTGTGGGTAGTGCATGCATATATGTGTGTACATATATATACGTACATTCATACATGTGCATATATGTGGCATAGAGGGCAGCTAGGTGGCACATTGGTTAGAGTGCTAGGCCTGGAATCAGGAAGACTCATCTTTGAGAGTTCAAATCCAGCCTCAGACACTTACTAGCCATGTGACCCTAGTCAAGTCCCTTAATCCAATTTGTATCAGTTTCTCATCTATAAACTAGAGAAGGAAATAGCAAGCCATTCCAATATTTTTGTCAAGAAAATGTCAAATGAGATCATGAAGAGTAAGACATGACAGAAATTATTGAATAATAACAGTAGTGCCTGGTATTTATATAGTACTTTAAGGTTTGAAAAGCACATTCATTGTCATATTACTATAGGTATACAACTTGGCATAGTGTCAGACTTGGAGTCAGAAAGACCTTGATTTCCAATTTTACCTCAAATATTAGCGGTCAACTTTCCTTCTGTCCTCAGTTTCCTCATCTACAAGATAGGAATGATAAGAACTAAATGCTAAATGCTACCTCAGGGTTTTGAGAGCATCAACTAAAATAACATATGAAAGGCACTTTGTAAGTCTTAAAGAGCTATGTAAATATTAGCTATTATCACCCCTATAAATTTAACTATTAATGAAAAGTTTAGAGGGTAAATCTATCTCTAATTCTTATTATTCATCAGTGGGTTTTAATTCCAAAGTGTTCAAAGTGTCCGATCTAATCTATTTAGCAAAGGGACTAGTAAGATAGGAACTTCAGAAGTAAAGAGGGAAGCACTTGGGGACAGAGTATCACATATGGTAAACAAATACTTGTCTGCTGCTTGAGGGTGATCTGAAGACATTTATTCTCCTGTTTGTCATGTTTTACAATCAGAAAAGCATTCCTTTGCGTTTCTAAGGCTTTATTTTTCCTACTGAAATATAAATATGCCTGGAAGGGATAGTAAGATAATTCCTTAGAAATTAGCTTAAGTGGATCATAGGACCACAAAAATGGAAGGGACCTCAAAGCTGTCTAGTTTAAACCATACACAAAAGGACCCTTTTCCCTTCATTCTCATATTCCACATCACAGATGTGTCAAACACAGATAAGTGGGGCTCAAGGCAGATTAAAATGTAATTGGGAAATGTTTATCAAAATAAAGAAAAATGTAATACAACATAGGCAATGTTAATTTGTGATTTTCTAAGTCACATTGGCTGGCAGAAAGCCAGTTCTATTCAAGTTTGACGTGACTTCGCTATAACATGCCTAACAAGTATGGCTACTCAAAACTCATCAAGATGAATATGAAGGCAGGGCTTCCAGGACTTTTGTAAGGCTGGAAATTTCCTGAGAAAATGTTTCACTTCGACACTTTCTTGACATATGAAAGAGAAGGAAACCTCAATCAATAGATCAGTAGGTTACCTCTTCTGTTTGTTGGTTTCCTGACTGTTAATTGCAACAGTGAGAAAGCCTTAGGATAGAGGTGGAATGTTCAAAGAAAATGTAGAAAACCTAATGCAGCATGGATGCCATGAAGCTTTGGAATCCCTACCTACCTACCTCATTTTCATGCATGCCATAGCTGGAATCACTATCCAATGTAAGGCTATTTTCTGAGCCTAAAGAAAAACATAAGTTGAAAAGTAAAAGCATTTAATTGATGTATGATTGAAAAAGAGTTTTCAAGAAAGAAGTCAAGCAATACAGTCATTATCTAGGAGATGGAATAAAAGCCTACTGGGTAAGATCTGTAAGAGTATGAAAAAGTTGTACCTTATATATATGTAATTACATGGGTATGAGAATGCTGTTGATTAGTCCCAGGGTTTTCCAAATTCTACCTTGACATCTTTTCATTTCTACTCACTCCAATGTCTTACCTGCATCCCTAAGTTCAGCTCTCAGCTCACAGATGTTTAGAAAGATAGTGAATTTTCTTTAGTGTCAAATTATTTTTCCATCTCTTCTCTTCATGTGGTTTTTCTTTCTTTTCCATCTTTAAGCTGCCTGACTCGATCCCTGCATCCAGATGCAAGGTGTCACAGGAGTCCCAGATCCTGAAGTTTTTCTCCAATGAACACTAGCTTTATTAAAGTCTTATATTGTGGGCAACTGAAGCCATGTTGGAAAGGTTCCATTAAAAGCAGGGGCAGTCCTTACTTTCACAGTCTTCTCCTCTTTTTCCTTCCCCTTTTCCTCCTTCTCCTCCTCTCCTACTTTCTCCTCCTTCTCATGGACTCCTCACTTTGATGTTATTACTTACAGTGGTAGTTACTTGTTGTTTTTGATAATGATGTTAACCGACATTTCTAGAGTACTTTACCATGACATAATGTTTTTCATCCGCTATTTTATTTAACTTTTGCAAAGAAGTTAGTATTAATGTTATGATTCCCACTTTAGAAATGGAGAAACTACAGCACATACAGGTTATGCCTTGTCCATGTTCATACAGGTAACATGAAACAGGGCAGAGATTTGAACACAGACACTCTGAATCACAATAGAGAAGAGCTGACTTATCCGTGAAACAATCATGGATACATATATATATACACACGTGTGTGTATGTATATGTGTACATATATACCCATGTGTATGTATATATATGCTTTAAAATTTGTAAAAATTCTGAGTACAAAATGTACACAGTACATTTTGTTTTTTTAAAGAAAGAATAAGGAAAGAAGGATAAATATTATTTCCTTTTACAGTAGAAAAACAAAGGTGGGTAGATAAGTTATTGGACTTGTCAAAAAACACACTACTGATGTCAAGTGAACCTACTAAAATTGGCAGTCAAATTTAAACCACTGCCTCCCAGTCCAGTGCTTTCACATTGTATTTTGCTAGACCCAGCCCCTTCAAAATGAATTCCTGTGTGAAGGGAAGGTGCTTTCTAATATTTTCTCCACTTTTATTTCTAGAACTGCACCCTCCCCACAAAAAAGCCTGGTTCCCTGTATTTTGCTAAATGAAGCAACCTTCAATACATAATAGAGTAGCTGTTCACCAGGCACCTTCTGCCTGATTCTTCTAGTGCCCAGGGTTACAGCATGGTATAGGTAATAGCTTGATGAAGTAGTTAGGGAAGTTCATAAAAAATAAGAATTCATGTTTATGAGGTGCTTTCTGTGCCATCCCATGAAACAGTGCCTATTTGGGATTCTTATTCCCATTTTACAGAAGAGGAGATTGAGGCTATATTGCCCAATTAGTATAAGACAGAATCTGGACATGATCCTAAGTGTTCTGGGTAGGTATTTGCTTGGGAGCAAATACAGTGTGGGCTCCACTGCAATCCCTGGCCTTTCAAACAGTGACTCTGGGATCAATAAGCTTTCATTAGAGTCGGAAAGAAGAGAACTATACATAAATCAATGCAAGACTCTAATGCAAGATATGTCACCAGGTACTTCATGATTAATTGCCAAATCAGTGCAAGTTTTCATGCACAAGGAGAAACTTCATCTTCACACAGATGAATAAGTAGGATTTAAATAGTGGTTTAAGATGGAATTCAATTCACAAAGATTTATTAATTATCTAAGGAAGGAATCAGGAACCAGGGTAGGCATCAAGGAGACAAAGAGATAAAGAGAAGGAGGGAGGGAAGGAGAGCGGGAAGGAGAGACAGAGACAGAGAGAAAGAGGGGGAAAGAGAAGGAGAGAGAGGAGAGATATAGAGAAACAGATGGAAAGGGGGGAAGACAAAGAAAGAGAGTCAGAGACAGTGAGGGAGACAGCTGGAAAAAGAGGGGGAGAGAGAATCAGAGAAAAACAAAGAGTGACAGATGGGGGTAAGGGAAAGCAGGAGGGGGAGAAAGACAGAGATAGGGACAGCAAGAAACTGAGAGACAGATAGATA
Organism: Potorous gilbertii; assembly: GCA_028658325.1. Taxonomy (NCBI): domain Eukaryota; kingdom Metazoa; phylum Chordata; class Mammalia; order Diprotodontia; family Potoroidae; genus Potorous; species Potorous gilbertii. The sequence goes on along the minus strand of CM053771.1, from coordinate 497,719,392 downwards.
GAAAAGGGAGAAAGAGGGAGAGAGAGGAGATGAGAGAGGAAGAGAGAGAGACAGAGAGAGGAGAGACAAACAGAGACAGAGAGAGAGAGAGAGATGACTGGAGAGGGGGAAAGGAGGGAGAGAGGAGAGAAACTGACAGAGAGAAAACCTCATAAGACCTTAGAAGTCACCTAGACTGAGTCCTCCATTTTACAGGTGAGAAACTGAGACCTAGGAAGTTTGTGACATGGAACCCCAACAGTGGGCAGTGGAACTAGGCACCCCGAGCGTTTGGGCTGACTCCAAACCTAGCATGGTCTCCACTGCACCAGACTCCCTGCCATCTTAGTTAGAGCTTTCATTCTGCTCAAGGTACAAAACAGACACACAGGAAGATAGATACCAGCTTGTGATTTCACCAGTGTAGGGAACTCTTTGTTGAGGGAACCCCTTCTATCAGTGCTGATTGCCACCTTCTCTGCAATATAGAGTCCGAAAGAATTGTCTGGGAGCACTGAGAGGGGCCCTTTGACCAATGTGCCTGTCAGAAATGGAACCCAGCTCTCCCTAGTTGACTCTGTCTGCTGTCAAATTAAGGACTGCTGCAGGGATGGGGAGAAAGCAGACATGAACTGCTAGTTAGATAATTTCATTTTCCTCTAATGAGTTAGATAATGCCAAGAACAAAGAAATCACAAAACAGAGGAAGAGAAAAAAATGTTTCTTTTACGGTTTAAAAGACCCTGGGGAGATTAGGAAACTCTTCCCCTAGGAGGTGGCACCTGAAATGTACCTTCAAGGAAGCTAGAGATTTTACAAGCTCTTGTAAAGAGTTCCCACAGGAGAGTCTAGGGGAGAGGGAGGGCTGGAGATAAGACAGGAAAGAGGACTTGGATGTCAACCTAAGGTGGTTTATGGGGCATCCCTCTTGTTCCTGCCAGAAGAGCACACACACACCCGGGAGCCATTTGCTCTCAATGGGAAGCAAGGTCCATCAGTCGAAATGAATGCTGTGAAATACCCATGGTCTGTGTGGGCAGATGCAGCTCAGCACCTTCCTCCTCCACGCCACCAGGGACCTCGAAGCTCCCAAAGCTTCTTACGGTTTATGTTCTGCTCACGATGAGCTGGGATGTTTTCAAAATGACTAAGAACCTGCAGTTGCCTGACTCATAGATTCCTGGAACATAGATTCCTGCATCTGGACAGAAAGGATGGTGCCATATTTCATCAAAATGTGGCCACTAAGTCCAATATTTTATTTGAATGAGGAAAATCCTCTGAGGAGTGTTCTATGAAGCATATCAAACATGCTGATGGAGGGAAATAATTATATTAAGCCTAACACCAAGAAGGACTATATTCTAAGGCCTTAGACCGTGAAATATCTTTTCATCAAAATTGTTTTTTGAGGAAAGTGGAATATGTGCTTCCAAATTAAGCCACCACCATTATGAGCCTATTTCGTGTTGTGAATAAAAATGTATAGAATCTTATCTTCCCAAAACTAATTATTTTTACGGGCCATAAAAGTCACAACAGGCACTGGAATTTATTTCGGCAAGCTTGAGGTAGATAGGCACCAAGTTATCGACATTAATAAAGATTAACCTAATCAGGGGACTCTTTGAGAATGACACATTCATGGGGATAGAGACAGAGCAGGAAGAAGGAGAAACGTTCATATACGACCTCAGAGACTTACTAGCTGTGTGACCCTGAGCAAATCTCTTAATCTCCGCCTGCCTCAGTTTCCTTATCTGTAAGCAATGCTTACCTCCCTGGATTGTTAATAGAATAAATTGAGATATAAAACACTTTGCAAACCTTAGAGCATTACACAAATGTTGATGACAATGGTGATGACTGTCACCATAACCATCCTGAAAACATCAAGGGAAATTCTTTATGTCAAAGGTACTCACAACAAAGTTATTGGCAAGCCTAGAAAAAAATGTTATGGTTGGAAGGTGGCATCATCTAGTGAGAAAAACCCAGGGACCTGGCTTTAATCTTGATTCTTTTACAACTGACCTGTGTAACCTAGGGCAAGTTATTTAACATTCTGGGCTTTATTTCCTCATTTTACAAATGCAGAATTTTGACTAGAAATCAGAGGTTCTTTATCTTTTTTTTTTTTTTTGCATCATGGACCTTTTTGGCAGATGGGTGAAAGCTAAGGTTTCCCTACTGAGTAATGTTTCTAATTCATGAAATAAAGTATATAGGATTTCAAAAGAAAATTATATTGAAATACAGTTATTTAAATCCTTTCCAAGTCCAGCTCAGAGACCATGCTCCCCACATGGCTTTCTCTGATGCCCTAAGTTGACTGTGTTCTCTCCTGTCTCCCAATTTTCTAGATCATTTTGTCAGGGAATCTTTCTTAACCTCTTCCCCTCCATCTTCCATATTCTACATTTTATCATGCTTATTTATGTTTGCTGTTCTTGAGTCATTTCAGTCATGTCCTACTCTCTATGACTCCATTTGGGGTTTTCTTAGTAAAGTACTGGAGTGGTTTGCCATTTCCTTCTCTAGATCATTTTACAGATGAAGAAACCGAGGCAAACTGGGTTAAGTGACATGCCCAGGGCCACACAGCCAGTAATCTGAACTCAGTTCTTCCTAACTCCAGGCTGGGTGCTCTATCCACTGAGTTTTCTGTTCTTAAAAGCTTAAAACTGTATTGAGACTTTTGGGACACTATGCATAGCATATCACTCATCTGTGGAGTCACAGAGATTAGGGTTCAATGTAGGGAATAATACTCATTCTTAACTGGCTCATATGCCCTACTATCTAAAATCAGTCAGGCAGGGACTCAGTTGTCCACTGTGGTAAGACCCAAGCAAAACACTGAATTGTATTGAATCAGTAAAACATTTTTACTAGCAAAATAACAGGAAAACAATCTCTCTCTCTCTCTCTCTCTCTCTCTCTCTCACACACACACACACACACACACACACACACACACACCACTTCCCTTTTCCCTAGAGTATTTGTCAAATAAACTCCTCTAAGACTTACACTCCAGGATTAGGAGGGGTTTGGGGTATCAGGACACATCAGGGCAGACAGCTTTGCTGGTCCAATTTGAGCCTGCTACCCACTGGACTCTACAGTACCATTTCATGTTTCCAGGAACTTGTCAGCTTGGTTGCTCTCTAACACTACTCACCCTGGTCATTGTCAATGCTTTGCCATCTTGGTTTATCTCCTTATTCTTATAGAAATAGTCTATCCCTGACCAGTTGTGACTGTCACCTTCTTCTAAAGGGAAGGGGGAAAGGGTTTTAAGAAGATATATTTATCAAAATTACCCAGAATAACCACTTAGGAACTCAGGAATGCTAATGAAAATGTGTTAAGATATAATTAATTTTCCCATTTTAAGATTCAGTTTTGTCAAGATATTAGGAGACACCCTGTTTTCCAGAGCTAAGGCCCAGCAAACAGGCTGCGCTCTGAGTTTGGCGTAACAACAATCCTTTGTGCTCATCCTCTGGATGATCTCATCCTCTGGCAAAAATCACATAAATATTGTATTGTACTGACTCTAGTCACCCGCAAGTCAGAGGCCAGTTCGTTGACACTTTCTTGCGCTAACCTGCTTTAAAGGAACCTGATTAAATAAAATATCGTCTATGTACTTTACTTGTTCGCTTGCCTAATGTGGCTGTTGAAGACACTATATTCAGATAATCCTGAGTGTAACGTGAGAAAGACCATTATTTCTGCAGATAAAAGTGAAATGAACCAGCTGTGATGTAATGTTTTTAATGGGGAATGCTACATGAGTGATTTGCAAATAGGCTAAAAGTATCTGTAATGGCTCTGAAATGGCAAATGGGGTTAAATAACACCAAATATCCAGAAGAAAACATTTTAAAACCTCAGAAATCTAAAGGTTTCTGAATACTTAGATGATAAGGGGTCCTATAAACAAGATATGCAGTGTCTTGTTCTGAGTTTCTTCCTCCATTTTCTTAGGCTATTTGTCACTCTGTAGCTGCTATGGCATTAGGAAAAGGGACCATCAATATCCAGGATCCATACAAGTGGAGCTCAGCTTGTGTCTGACTCTTAAAAGTTTTAGAACTAAAGGTTCCATGTAAGGCTGCTATCTTAGCCGGGACCTCTTCATACATCCAAGTCTGTTGAGCTGACAGATGAATTAGCTTTTGTTTACTCTTTCATTTCCAATTCGAATATCCTTTATTTTTCCCCAAAATACTTTCCCAACTAAAGAAGTCCTTTTTTAAAAAAAAAACAATCATCAATTCAGGATCTGATTTTTTACTTACAGGTAGACTTTAGCCTTGATTTAGGTTTAATCATGTTCCACCAATGCCTTGCATTACCCCTTTTGGGATATTCCATATTCACAGGAAATATTTTAGGGAGTCATCTCCAGTCTTCCTAATCTGGATCTTGTCACTGGACACAGATGATTCTGGAGGAGAAAGTGCGGTTGGTGACTTTGAGCAGCCCTCGCTCATTCAAATCAAAGTCAACTGTCATCATTTCCCTGATATCATGATCCTTTTAGAGAATGAAGAACAAGCATTTTATATTTATGTTTGTAGAGGAAAGGATACATTTTTTAAAAAAATTGACATTCATATAGCACATGTTTGTAAAGCACTTGACTCAGATTATCACATTTGGTCCTGGAAGTGGGATAACTCTATGAGTCAGATGTTACAGGTATTACCATGGGTATTGTGCAAGTAAGGAAACTGAGGCTTAGAAAACTGAAAGAGCTTACTCCCAGCATACAAGGTCTTCCAGTCACCAGTTCTAATTGTCTACCCACTGTGTAACCCTACTTTCCACAGTGGAGGCAAAAAATATCAGGTTTCTTTTGGGGAGGGTGTTGTTTATTTACTTCTTGTCCCCTTGTCACTACCCCTAGGAACTTCCCTCTTCAGATCTCAGCCCAGCTCCTATCCCCAGCCCAATTTCCCCAATGGGTCCTCAAAGTGACAGCCCTTTCATAGCTCACTCACCTTCAGAACTTCTTAGGTATCCTTACCTTGACTGTATCTTATGTAGCCAGAGAAAATGTGTACATTTATACACTCTGGGCCTGGAGGACAATCATGACAAATGATTGGAGGACAAGTAACAAAAAAATCCATTTCCTCTGATTCTACTTTGTGATTTCTTTGCTCTTGGCAAAGTCTGGCTCATCAGAGGAAAATAAAGTCACATAACCTGAGAACTCATTTCTATTTCCTGCCAAGTAGAGCCTGCATCATCCATCTTGGGGCTATTCTGGCCTCTAAGACTTCTTATTTTAGTGAAACATTTCAATGAGGGTCTACTATGTTTCAGACTTCTAACTTGCACGTGTTCCTTTCCTCATGTGTATTCTTCAAAGATACTATTTCTATCACTCACGTGTTTTTTTTAATCCCTACAACAAGTCTAGTATTTGTCAAGTCATGTTTTAAATCATATTTCTTTGCCAAACATGGATGTCACTGGTCCATGACAAATACCAGTTCCCCTAGTCACTAAAATAGATGAAAAAAAGGCATCATGGCATGACCACTAATATATAAAAACCAAAACAAATACTAAAAAATGGAATAGTAGCAATATCTGGGAACATGTCTTGGAGAGTAAAATCTTTATTTCCTGTATTTAGGTAAAATCTTTCCTGATTTCACCACTTGTCATTTCCAAATAAGTCTCTCGTGCCAAATCATGCTGATTTAGATTCAGATTTAAGCTAGAAAAGACCTCTGAGACAGAGTCCAGAACCTTCATTTTACAAGATGAGACAATCACATAACGCCCTATTAAGTGCCAGAGGCAGGATTTAAGTCTAGTGCTTTCTGCTCGTGCTCAGCACACCATGATTCAGCCTTCCTAAGGATGAAGAGAATACATGGACTTCCCTTATGGACATAGGGTCTTCAGAAATTTGGTGGGAGTTCCTACAGGTCAACTAGGATGATCAGTCACATATTGAGGGAAAGAGGGAGGGGAAAGGGTGTATAAAGGAAAGAGACCATGAAAAGAATGAGCTTGTTGGGACCATTATTAATACCCAAAGTGGAAAATAACTAGAAAGAACTCAGAGTTGAAATATGTAGTCCTTACTCTGGAAATCCCTCAGGATTGGCCACAATTCTGACCCTTTATATTTAGAAACCTTGATTCAAAGAATTAGATTTGTGATTTCATTGGTATAGGAAACTCCCAGATGAGCAGAATTCCTCTAGGAATGGAGATCTGTGCCCCCTCTGCAATGTATAATCTTTAGAGAGTTGTCCGGGTCCTACAGAAGTTAAGTGACTTGCCTAGGGTTCATATGCCTGGCATGTGTCAGAGTCAGAATTTGAGTCCAGATCTTTAGGAATCCAGGGCCAGCTTTCTATCTACTGTACCTGACTCCCTCGAACAAACTTTGATTGTCTTCTTTGCAACAGACTTTTACTGTATACTAAAGTATGATTACAATGCAAGAGGATAATTTATATGAAAAACTGCTTTCATTAAGTTATAGTCATGCCTTCCACAATAGGATTTGGGGAAGTAGCAAAAATTTAATTAAAAAAAAGATGAATGAGACATTTGGAGCTGTTACTTACCAATGTTCTACATCATTAATCTTTCCTCAGAAATTACTACCTGTGTGGCCCTGGGTAAGAGATGTGACTTGTCTGGGTCTTGGTTCCTCATGTGCAAAATTAGGGTTGGATGTTGAGGATTGGACTAAATGACCTCTCAAACCTCTTCAAGATTTAGATCAGGGTCCTAAGGCTCTCATGTAGAGGGTGGTGTTTGGGGTAGAGGGGTGGGGTTAGAGCTGAGAAGGCAAAGAGAAAGGTGAGAAGTAGGATAGACAGTTCCATTTTCAAAATGAATAGACATCTGTCCTCTATTCTGGAAAATGAAAACAAAACAAACCAAAATCCACTATCCTGTCCCTATTCCATGTGTCATGTCAGCCATTAAGCCAGTTAGGTTCCACTGTTAATGATAAGATTTCATCCAAAGTAAATAACACATTTAAAATGTACAACAACAAAGAAATCATCCACAAGCTCTGGGTATGTCTGCCCCATTCTCCTTATCGAGAAAGTCAGCAAAATGTAGAGCATCCTCTCAGCTCTAGCTAAGAAAAATGTCACTTGAAAATGGAACAGTATTTGGCAGGTCATTTCCGTACGTGGACAAAACACTCCTGAGACTTTGGGAGGGTGTCTGAGTTTCATCAATTCAGCTAAATTGAAAGTATTCTCTCAGAGACACTCCTTTACCTTTTTCTACATTTCCTCCAAATGCTAACTGCTTGGCAGCAAAGACTTGTGACCATCCATCTAATATTTATGAGCCGCTGGCTTCCAAAAGGGAAGAATGACAGGTAAAAGAGAAGATTTTAAGTTAGTTCTAACTGTATTTTGAAAGGAAAGCATGCTGATAAAAGAGAGGAGATTGGACCTTAAGGTTGAGCAGCTAAGCCTTGGGGTGAGGGCTGTTTTGTTGTCCTCCAAAGGCATACTTTTATAGGTGTGGGAAGGAGACCTGTGATTCCATCCATATAGAGACCTCTAAGGATTCTCTCTACAAATGAAAGGCACTACCTTCTCTGTGACTTATACTTTTCAAGAGTCCCCTGGAACATCAAGACATTAAATGGCCTGCCCAGGGTCACACAGCAAGGTATATGTCTAAAGCAAGATTTAAGCCTGGATCTTTTTGTTTTCAAGGATATGTCTCCATCTATTGCACCACACTACCTTTCACTAAAGTACTCTTAAAGCCCTTCCACCCAGTCATCCCCATTAACTAGGAGATTTGGGCAAAGTGCTTAGGATACAAGACTAAAGGTGGGGGTTGGGGTGGGAATGGGGACAGAGCAACTGGAAATAAAGAATGGATGGGTCCTTAGACCATCTGTGGATACCCTATGCAATAGCTATTTTTGAGAAAGCTTATGCTTATCATTTAGAGCTGCAAGGGCCACTCATAATTATCTAGTATAACTCCCATATTTTACAGAGGTGGAAACTAAGGCACATTTATACCCTCCCCATGACAAAGAATATTTAAATGTTAAGTAGCAGAGTAGAATTGGAAACCATGTCCACTGAATCAAAATAAAGTTTCTTTTCTCATCTCTCCATTCATATAACCATGAACTTTGCTCAGGCTGCCATCACCACTCACCTAGACTATTGCAAGAAATTTGTATCTTTTTTTCCTACCTCATCTCCCCTCATTCTAATCTCTCCACTCAGTTACCAAGGTGATATTTCTAAGGCATAGATCTGACCACACTACTCCCTGCTCAGTGAGCTCCAATGGCTCCCCAAGACCTCTGGAGTCAAATATAAGCTCTATTGTTTTGTGTTTAAAGCTGTTCCCAACCTAACTTCTCCCTATATTTTCTCATCTTATCTTTACAAAGTCTGTATTCCAATAATACTGACCTGCTTGCAATTACTCAAACACCCTATCTCCCCTCTCCAAACCTTTGAACCAGCTGTTATACCACCCCTGAAAAGGTCTAGTCCTCCCCATAGTTCTCTGACTTCTTTCAAAGATTAGCTCAAATCCCACCTCCTCTAAAACGCCTTTCTTGGTGGTCCCAGACCCAGTCTTCCACTATCAGAGTGCCTTCTGTCTATTCTGCATGTACCTTATCTACCTAGCTATTTCCAAGTTGTCTCCCATATTAGAATATGAGCTTCTTGAAGACAAGGGCTGTTTTACCACCTTTGGCTATATCACAGTGCCTGGGACATGATTAGGGTTTATTAATGCTTGACTAACTCACTAACTTATATGACATTGCTCTACTTCAAGGATGCTTCATATAATCTCTATAGGCATTCCCTTTACCCATGTAGATCAGAACCCTAGTGTGCCTTATGAACACATTTATGAGTTGTAATAGTCAAAAATCTTCATCTCCTCATGGCCAACCTTTTGGTAATGGGCCTCTCTACACTTAACTGCATTAGTACTCTGACAAGAGAGATACAAGACCCAGTCTGTATTCAGACTACAGGGAAACTTTCAGGAAAGGCTATTGATTGGTCTAATGAACTGGACGGCTGACTTCTGTCTTCCAAGAAGTAGAGAGGACAAAAATCTTAAGCATATACTGGACACAGTTAGATACATCTATAGATTGATTGACAGATGATGGAGTGATAGAGAGCAGACAGACAGACCTACCCAGAGATAGATAAATAATAGACGGATAAATGATAATGATAGCTAACTAGCTATGGAGAGGGAGAGGAAGGGAGGGAGGACAAGAAAAAGACAGAGAGAGGCATAGAGGGGGGGGGCACATATATTAAGCACTATTAATATGCGCCAGCCACAATGCTAGGAATACAAATACAAGCTGAAAGGCAGCCCTTACTTTCAAAAAGGTTCTATTCTAAAGGGGAAAGATGATAAAAAAGAACTTCAAGAGAGGGGTCACCACATGGGACAAAGCTGCTAGGGAGGAGAAGGAAAGTAGTAATAGAAAGATAGCTATTTTATAGGAATAGGCAGTGGTAAAGAAGAACAGAGACCCTGAGAATTTGAGATATCAATTAGCTTTCTTCCCCAAAATATCTTTATTCTAAATGATGATGATGTATTCTCTTCGGCTTTGCAGATTCTCTCAAAGTTCAATTATGTATCCTCCTAAGACATTATCTCTTGGTTCCCAAAGTAACTGCCTGTGAAAAATGGTTTTTATATATCCTTTCCCTGTGGTCTCGCTTACATAAGATGTCATTCATTCACGGCATTCATGATTCCCAAATTCCAGGACCCAGCAGGATACTGTGTGAAATGTACTGCCCAAGGAAACAGGGATTCAGAGCAGGATACTGTTGGCCTACAGGGAGTTTTGAGCTGTCAATGACCTGGACTGAACCATTTATACAGGCACATACCTACAGTAACTTACTCCAGAACCCTGGATATCTCTATATTTCAGACTTATGGAGACATCGAGAGGGGAAAGGAATAGGTTCTTTCATAGATTATAGCATTCCAGAGCAAGAGCTAGAATGAATCTCAGGGGCCATCTTGTTCACCTCCCTCATTTTATAGGTGAGCAACCGAGGTCAGGAAGTAGTAAATTATCCAGGGCCTCATTGGCACTAAATGTCCAAATTAGAATTTAAACCCAAGTCTCTGGACTCCCTAGCCAAGGCTTTTTCCACTGCACCATGCTGCCTCTCCTAAATCAATAATGGATATTTATTAACTGCCTACTGTGTAAAGAATATATTATTCTCAGGGAAGAGACAAAAATATATACATTCAGTCTCTGTGCTCATTGAGCTTTTTTCTATTGGGAGGATGAAAAAATAAACACATATGATACTGTGCATAAGAATGATAAACAAATGAGAGTCAAGTCAACAAGGATTTATTAAGTGCCTACTGTGAGTGCTGGGCAGTGAGCTACGTACCTGGTATACAATACTTTTGGGGGAATTTTCTTTGTCTATTTTCTTGCTATGAGATGTTGCATCTTGCTGTGGCCAGTGTACCTTCCTGTGGAGCTTCTCTCCCTTTTTTATTATGCTATTGTTAGCTTTTAATCTTTAAAAGCTTGAAAATTAAATGTTTTTGTTCAGTCATCTCCAACTCTTTGTGACTCCATTAGGAGTTTTCTTGACAAAGATACTGGAATAATTTGCCATTTCCTTCTCTAGCTCATTTTACAGATGAGGAAACTGAGGCAAATTAGGTTAAGTGACATAAAGCTAGTAAGTATCTGAAGAAAGATTTGAACTCAGGTCTTCCTGATTCCAGGTCCAGAACTCTATCTACTGTGTCTCTTCACTGGCCCAGAAAATTAGATTGCCAAGCCTGTTAGAACTGTCCCTAAAAGAAGAGTAAATAGACTCTTTGTGAGGACCTCAGAAAGTTTCCTAAGGGTCAAATACATGAGGTCTGCATGTGAAATTTTCAACATTTATTTTGACTTCTCACTGTTCTTTTTAGATAGTAATAACCAATATTCATATTGTGCTTTCAAGGTTGCAATGTGTTTTTATACATTATCTCATTTGAATCTCACTTAATATTTGTTTCATAAGCATTTTGTATTTCGTTATTTTCATGTATATTGTTTTACCCCTGTGGCTACAGTACAGTGGAAAGAGGATAAGCTCTAGACTTGGATGTCCTGGCTTCAAATCCTGCTCCTCTGAGACTTCCTTCTTCTATGATTTTGATGAAGTAATTTACTCTTTTTTGCATTTGTTTCCTCATCCATAAAATGATGGAGTTGGACTAGACAGGGCCTTAAGTCCTTTCCATCTTGCCAGCCATGATCCTCCTTTATTTGTGAATCTTGAGGGCAGTTATGCTCCTGAGAGTCGGGATTGTTTCATTCACTCTACTTGTCTACTTGTTTCCTCAAGGGCTTAACTCACAGCAAGTGCTTAATAATTGCTGACTGATTTCATTCTTTTGTCTCCAGTGCCTCTTACAATGCCTGGTATATATACTTAATCTGTGCTTGTTTATTGATTGATTTTTATCTTTGAATCATCTTTTCCCCCTCCCACTGACTTAGAATAGTGCTTGATACATATCAGGTATTTAATAAATGCTGTTGAGTAGCAAACAAAGATTTCCACAACTCTAGATAAAGAACCCTCTCCTACAAAACAGAATTAACCTACTGAATGATGAGTTAGAAGAAAAATTTCCCATGACCAGTCATGCTTGTGACCAATGGCAGAATTTAAAGGACAGTGATTGAGAAATAAAGTATCCAGGACTTCTTGGATCTTTCAAGTATGCTAGTCATCTAACATTTTTTTAAAAATTCACTTAGACTTCCCCCAGTAAATAATATTCAGTTCTACAATTCTACATTCAATTCACATTGTTCGTGCGTGACTGATTTAGTTTGTAATGTCAGCATCCATAAATGAACCACTAGGAGGGCAGGGTCAGACTACTGCAAAAACCAACTGGGCATCTGTCCAGTGGCCTGTAAGATTCCTTGGTTCCCTCCACCCTTGCAACCCCAAACTCACCCAAACACACACACACACACACACACACACACACACACACACACACACACACACACAATGATCTTTCCTGCCTCAGATCTCAAAAAGCACTTTTCTAGTACATCTCTTAAGCACTTCTCATAAGGAGCAGGGAATGTTTTCACTTTTTCTTTATATTTCCAGGGCTTAGCACAATGCCTGCATATAGGAAACACTTAATAAATGCTTGTCAATTATCATGTGCAATTTTTGTATCATCCTTATCTGTGTTATCCCTTCCCCTTCTCCACTAAACTATAAACACATTGAGGGTTTGAACGTGTGTCTTAATCTTTGATTTCTCCCCCACTTCTGGCAGAGAATTCTGCACACAGTAAGCACTTAATAATACTGAGCTGATTTGGATTTTACCAATGGTCACAGTAGTGAGCTTGATGTCATGGCAGTCTACCTGGGCTGATTTTGTGAAGATCGTTCATCCTTGTTATGGAGCTGGCCAAAACAGTACGACATTTGGCTTAGTTCCAGTCCAAATAAAAGCCGTATCATCCTCTAAAGTCACCTTCCCATAGAACATGAAAATTTTCCTACCAGTTGGGAATTGGAAGTTAGAAAACTCACTGCTTGCCCCAATATGCTTAGTACTTGCTATCAAGTTTTCTCATTCATACTGGACCTCAGGCTTCAGTTACTTTCAGCTCTAACAGTCTATGAATCTATGAACCCTAGTCATGATCAGAGTTGAGATACAACATCCGTGTGGCTCTGGAAATTATTTTTAAAAAATGCACCCCTTCTGTGTTCCTGTTTACTAAAGAGTTTACATCTTCATTAGTTATATATTAGTATCTATATGACATGGAGAGTAAAATTTTCCAGTTTTGAAATAGAATAAAAAAAAAGATAATATTAAGAAATATTCCTCGTTATATGCCCTGTTGGTTGTACTTGAGGCAGCTGGTTCCCTCCCCTCCCCCTATTTCCAGTTCAGTTCCTTACGTCCTACTTCTCAGAAGTTTGTACTGGAACATCAAAAACTAGTAGAATCTCATAGCTGGAAGGGACCTTAGAAATTACCCAGGTCAATCTAATTTTATAGAGGTGGCAACCTGAATCTCAGAGAATGGGTGTGATGAGTTGCCTAAGGTTATGTTACTATTTAGTAGTAGAGGAGGAATTTTCCACGTTTACTACATATTACTACACAGTACTACTTTTCTGTCATTCTTTGTTCCAGATAATTGTATTAGAATGTAGTTATCTGTCTATCAGTATGTTTGTCTATTTACCTATTTAATAACATCTATATATAGAAACATATACACACATATATACAGATATACCTGTATATACAGATATACATGACTATATGCATATATACTACATGCACATGATATATACTGCATACTCTATGTGACTTAGAATAAACTCTGAACTTTTATCAAAAAAAAAAATGGACACTGCACACAACAGCAATTCTGCAGTGCTCCCTTCTATGGTTAATCTACTATTTTAGTTACATGGTCTGTAGATTTTCTTTGTTAATTCAGTGTTATAAGTGAAATCTTCCAATTTTTTGTTTTAATAGGTCAAAGATACTGTGTGTATGTATATGTGTGTGTTATACTTTATGAAAAAGAAGTTAACTCTGCATAAAGTCTTTTTAATTTTGAAAAAAAAAGAGGGCAGCTAGGTGGCATAGTGGATAGAGTATTGCCTCTGGAGTCAGGAGGACCTGAGTGCAAATCCAACCTCTTGTACTTAACTGTATGACCCTGAGCAAGTCATTCACCCTGATTATCTCATAAAAGCAAATTAAAATAAATAATTGAAAAGCCAAAAGAAACTCAAAAGAAGGGCCCCATTCCACATGAAGTTCAAAAACCCCAGGTTAAGAATCTCTGTCCTAGGGAAAACCTTTCCTATTTCTTTTAATAATGAAGGCTCCCTCTCTCATATTGTTTTGTTCAGTCATTTCTCAGACATGTCTGACTCTTTGTGATCCCACTGAGGTTTTTTGGGCAAAGATATGGCAGTGGTTTGCCATTCCCTTCCTCAGTTCTTTTGACAGATGAGGAAACTGAGGAAAACAAGGTCAAGTGACCCACCCCGGGTCACATAGTTAGTAAGTGTCTGAGGCCATATTTGAACTCACCACTCCAGGCCTGGTTTTCTATCCTCTGCACCACCTAGCTGCTTTCTACACATTATAATGTATGTGTCTGTATACATGTTGTATCCCCCAGTAAGAGGTAAGATGTATTTAAGGGAAAGGGGTTAATTTAAAAAAAAAAATTCGTGCTTGGCACTCTTCCTTACATATGTTATGGTAGATGCTTAATAAGAGGCTGTTTAATTATATTATTAGATTAGATTAGATCTGATTAGACTAGCTAGAAATCACATCTCCAAATATTCTTTCCACTACGCCACTCTGGCAGTGGTGGGCTTGCTGAGAGAGAAGGCAGAGCCAACGACAGCTTTTGTAAACAACGTCAGCTTGTGTATCTTTTCCTTCCAAGTTTCTCCATGTGAGCTCCCAGGGGCCAACACGAGTAAAGACCTAAACAAGCACCAACCCATCTCAGGACAAGCTTTAGTGACACTCCACCCATCACCCGCAGTTCCCCTTGTCCCACCGCATGCAGACAAAAACACAAACCCAACCTCAGGACCATCCCAGAAATAGCTGGAGAGAAACAGTTCATAAATCAGAGGTGACTCTTAATTTACCTTAAAAATATCAAAGCAGCTATTGACACTTCTATATTTTTAATACAGAAAAGTTTCGTGTAAGACAAGCAATTTCTCTCGATTCCAAGTAGAAATCAAACCAGCTACAGATTGTAAGAAAAACAAACCTGCCTGAATCCCTTTACTGATGAACATATATAATTATAAGAGGGATATCATTTTAATGAGTTTCATCAGAGAGTGTTCATTCAGAAGTGACTGCCAGTGAAGCAATTAGTGTAAATAACATTTTATTTTTTATAATTTGGAGTGTATTATTGGGAGGAGTAAACAAAACATCTTCTGAGATTAAAAGAGAGCTAAGACAGAAATATAGTTAAGAAATAATTAAAAAGTCAATAGATATTGGCATAAATTTAAAATTTTCCATTCTCTCCACTGCTGTGCATATCACATCTCACACACACACACACACACACACACACACACACAGACAAGATTGAGACTAGGAGGACATAGGGAAGGAGGTAAACAGAAGTCTCCATGTGTCCCAGAAGTAACTCTAGGTATGGGATATGGCCAGGGGGAGGGGGAGGGGAGATGGCATTTTCAATTTCCTATTCAGTAGTCCCAAGGCAAAATGCATATACCAGTCAATCAGTAAACATTTATTAAGTACTCCATGTGTCCCAAACACTGGGGATGCAAAAACATCCTTCCCTTAAGGGGCTTACTTTCTACATGATGTCCACTAAAGGTTCACTGCTTTGGTCAAAGTGTCTCAGGAACATAAGATCAGATACTGAGGATAGAAAGAGACATTTTCCATCCCTCATTTTTAAGACAAGGAAACTGAACCCCATGGAACTCAGGGAACTTGCCCAAATTCACACAGCTAGTAAGTTTCAGAGATTTAAACTCAGGTCCTTACTCCAGAGTCAGGATTTTTCTTATGCCTCTTAGTGTCTATTTTCTTTTCGCAGTAGCACCTGTGTTCAGGAAGGAGGGAAGGAATACTGTCTACATCTGTTCTCATAAAGGTTCAAAGAATGAACAACAGGTGATATCTCCTTATTTATTTGAAGTTCTGACTTATCTACCTTACTATACTGTGGCATTAAAAAAGATTCAATAGACATAGTTTCTGGGTAACTTAATCATTTTATTAATAAGATAAGCAAGTTATTAATAAAAAGGATGGTTACCCGTCGGCCTCTCTTAGACCAAAGACAATCATGGTGCTGGACACACAGTTTATATACCTTTCAAAACAATAGGTGGTCCATCAAACAACAATCAAATCTAGTTGGTTAATGTGATTGGAGGTGGGCTGTATTAAAATGAAGGGTGGAGTATCTTTTGGATAAGGAAAGTGTCTCTATTATCAAAATGAGGAATTTCAAAAGAGGGGACAGTCCCTTAATCTCCCCCAATATATTGGTTATTAATAATAATTTCTCACAATACTATAATTTCCTTGTGGCCAGAGACAGTGGCAGTTCTCTGGCTTCGTTCTCCATCCTCTCCCTCCAGTGAATTACCCCAGAATATACAGTTACCAAGTAGCAGAGACAGAATTCAAATTCAAGTCTTCTAAGTCCAACACCAGTAATCATTCTTCTATACTGGAACCTGAAAGAGTCAACAGCCTCTGTGTGTGATTATCAAATTCATTCACTACAGTGGATAGACTACTTGATTTGGATTCAGGAAGGCTGGAGTTCAAACCCATGAAAGTTACTAGCTGTGTGACCTTGGACAAGTCCCTTAACCTACCAAGTGACAAACAAAATGATTATAACAAATATGGGAAATCTAGGAGACCAAATTTCCACATTGTCTAGATCATGTTTCTCATCTGTAAAATAAAGGATTTGGCTTCGTTTGTCTCTGAGACTCTTGAATCTATGGCTTAATGATTGTATGGGTTGTATAGAAAGGAGAAAAGTTCTGTAAGACATCCCTTTGCCTGTAATTTCCTCCCAGTGTTAGTGAAATGAGACAGATTGGTATTTTCTCTTGCCATGCCTGAGATCAGTGAGACTCAGCATCTCATCTCCCCAAACAGTTGTTATTTTTCTAACTTGCCTCTGGGCTTTAAGCACTATAAGGGCACTGCAGATCACAGTGAACAACAAGATAGAAAACCACATCAAATCAATGTGGGAGTTAAAGAGCTTCAAAAAACCATCCTAGAGCAATCTTGGTTCCTCTGGCTTTAAAGGTCAATCTGAAGTATACTCCTAACCCAGCAGGAGAAGCACAAATCCAGGGAGCTGCCAGAGTGCAAAGAACACTGGGGACCATCCACCTTGCACTGTGACCTCAGGGTAAACAATGACCTTCTCTGTATAATAAAGGATATATGATGAAAGATGCAATCTGCATCCAAAAGAAAGAACTGAATACTAGAATTAAGGATAGAATAAATTTACATGTACACATACATGCATATATATACATATATGTGTGTATATATGTTATATACAACTATGTGTGTCTAATGGCAAGCATCTCTAGGGAGGAGGTGGAGGGAAGAAAAAAGTAAAAAAAGAAATTTACATGATAATTTTGTGGTATATTTGAAAAGAATAGAAAATTGGGCATTACAGATTAGCAATTTCATGTGCAATCATCTTTTTTATTATACTATGTTAGGGAAATGCTTGATTTATTCTATAAATTAAAAATAAAATAAATAAAAAGGTCTGGATGAGTTCTACAGTCCCTTTTATCTCTGACTGTCTCTGATTTTCTACAATCAGAGATGTGTCTCCTCCAATGTGTCTCTTGTGTCTAATATATCTAACTCAGAAAATCACTAGAGGAGAAGAAAGTGGTAAGAATGCCAAGGTCAGCATTCTACCATGAACATGACCATGTGTCAAGGATGCTCCCGATGCACCGAACATAGGAGCTGGACTGGATGGGAGACACTGAGGTACAGTTGAAACACTATGAGAGGGGAGAAGGGAGTGAAAATAAATGTCTGCTGTTTTTAAAAATAATTTAAGAAGTTCTTTTTAAGGTTGATCCTTCCTCCAGATAAATTGCCAGTGATTCTATATTCGTTACACTCCTGAAGTTCAGAGTTAGCACTATAGCCTAGGGGTTATCAGCTGTGGGCTACAGAGCGTCAGTTGACTACTCTCTTGGAAAGCGGGGAAGGCAAAAAGGAACTGTGTTTTTGAATACTGGTTCTTCTCCTTACACTTCTTTAGCCTTAGCTGGATAATCACTTACCTTTTCTGGGACTCAGTTTCTCATTTGCAAAATGAGGGGGTTAGACTAGATGGGCTCTTACGTTGCTTCCAACTCTAAATCTATGATCCTACATCCTTAGACACAGGGCAGCCAGGTGGTGCAGGAAATAGAGTGCCAAGCCTGGAGTCAGGACGATGCATCTTCTTGAGTTCAAATCTGATCTCAGATACTTCTTAGCTGTGTGACCCTGGGCAAGTCACTTAACCCTGTTTGCCCCAGTTCCTTTTCTCTAAAATGAAGTGGAGAAGGAAATGGCAAATTACTCCAGGATCTTTGCCAAGAAAACTCCAAATGGGGTCATGAAGGGTCATACGTGACTGAAAATGACCAAACAAAAGAGATCCTTTTCAACTCTGAGATTCTCTGACACGAGGGAACATAAATATATTAAAGTCTTATATAAGTTTTCACCTTTTCTCCCTCCAAGACAATGAACTGATGCTCTGTAGTTCATAATTCATAACCCCTAGGCTTCATTAATTCTCACCTTCAGGATTACAAATAATATAGAAGAAATTTATCTGGAGGAAGGATCAACCCTAAGAAGAATTTTTTTTTTTAATTAACAAGTATTTATTTTTTCTTCCTTATCTCTACCCTCTACTGAAAAAGAAAATAGAAAAATGAAAAATAAAACCCTTATAGCAAATATACATATTCTAACAAAAAAAATTTCACACTGACTGTGTATGGAGATGTGTCCCACTCCACAAATTCAGCCCACTGCCTTTCCGTCAGTGTTAAAGTTGGTAAAGTTTATCTTCAGATCGGCTCTTCCTGGTCTTCCTGCGCGCTCTCATCTCTTTTCACTTCACCCACACAGTCTTCTCATCTTTATCTGGTTCCTTCTGTCAGGGAAGAAATCATCTGATAGATTGTAGTCATAATAAGTGATGTTTACATAGTGCTTTATGGTGAACAAAGTTGTTTGTTTTTTTCCTCTCACAGCAATGAGATAGATTGTTCAGTTCAGAGACCCAGCGTCATCTGTCGGGCAACTAGATGGATAAAGTCACAGACCTGGAGACAGGAAGGCTCGTCTTCCCGAATTCAAATCTGACTTCAGACCCTCAATGGCTAAGTGACCCCGGGCAAATCACTTAACTCTGCCTCAGTTTTCTCAATAGCTAGGTGGCACAGTGGTAGAGTGCCCAGCCTGGAATAAGGAAGATTCATCTTCGTGAGTTCAAATCTAGCCTTTGGACACTTCTTAGCTGGGTGACCCTGGGCAAATCATTTAATCCTATTTGCTTCAGTTTCCTCATCTGTAAAATGAGCTGGAGAAGGAAATGGCAAACCACTCTAGTATCTCTGTCAAGAAAACACCAAAAGAGGTCATGAAGAGTTAGTCATAACTGAAACATCTAAACAAAAAATATTATCCAGCCAGAAAGTGGCAGAGCTGGTGTTCAGATCTGGCAGCACCCTTCTCCCAACTCCCCACCAGCATCTACCCTCCAGCATCCTGAAAAATCCTGTGTTTTTACAGAGAGCTGGCTTGAAATCCTAGAGGGGTCCAAAACCCATGCTAGGGTGCCTTAAACCTCTTAGCCTCCCTTCCATCCTCCAACTTTTTAAGACTATAAGTTATAGGAAAGGTAGTGATCTGCTTGGTAGAAAGACTATATCCCTTGGTAAGGTCCTTATCCCTTTTCCCTTCAATTATGAAGTACCTTCCATTCATTATCTTAGTTGACCTTCTCAGCACAATGAAAAAAAAGCAAGTGTTCTAATACCATTTGACAGAGGAAGAAACTAAGGCTTAGGGCGATTTGCCCACCTTTCAAAAGACCACATTTCAATTGTAAATGACCAACAATGACCACAAATGCACCAATCATTAATGATAGAGTCATAGGCATCCATGATCCTTGATCTACCCAACTCTAACCATCTCCTAAAGCTAAACTTAAAACTCTATGTGGTCTTCACTGGTTCTTTCTTCCCCAACTCCAAGCAGGGGTGTAATGACCTTTCCTCTGAGACAACACATAAAACTCAGTTTTATGGCTCCCCAATGGACTTATCATGTAATAGTGTGCATTATAGTAACTAGAAGTGACATGTTATCCCCTCCTAAACTGTAGACCCTGAAGGATGGGGTGGGAACTTCTCTTACCTGCACTTATATCTCTCTCAGTGTCTATGAAAACATTGATTTAGAGCTTATTATGTGCTGAGTCCAGGGTTCCCTGGACAGATTCCAACTTTCTATGGGAGGAGAATGAGGAGGATGGCTAGAGTGTAGGCAATGTGGTTGAACATGATGAGGAATTGCTCTGTGCACAGTAGGGGTATAATAAATATTTACTGCTAATCCTTGTTCAGGATGAATTTACCTCATACCTTTTTCTCTAACTAAAAAAGAGACGGGCCCCTCTTGGAAAATTTTGTCTTGATTATGACTTTAGAACCTTTCCTCATTCAAGGATGAAAAGAAAATAAGATAACAAATTTCTCTGAAATCTTAAAAGACATATAGAAAACCAGCTATTTTTAATATAACAAAACAGTATTATTATAATTCAGAGCTAAGCATTCTATTTGAATGCCAAATGCAAAGCATTACAAGTGCAAAAAAGACAAAAAGTAATGTATGTGGTTTTAAATGAAATGTTTTAAAATGTCTTCTTTCAGTAGTTAACAATATAATTATCACCTGGTCACTTTTCAGTACTCCCTCATCCTTAATTTCTCCATTACATTTCCCATATTCTAAAGACTGCAGGGAATGTAACGTTCATTCAGACCAACCCTCTCAACCCCAGAGATGGGACTCAGGAGATCTGATTGTTAAAATTTCAATGTGAACATTTACACTTCAGAACCCAGCAAGTATCACAAATTAGGGCTGAATTTATTGTTTTGTTGAGTGTCCAGGCTTCAAGTGATGGACAAAATGTTAATAATGCAGATTAAATTTAAAACTTAAAAGTATGGCATGAGCATCCCACCCAAGAGTTGATTATTAAACATTTATCAGCACACCCCCACAGAGATGTCAAGTGACTTGCCCAACCAAGGTTGCTTAGATGGTATGCAAGAGAACCAAGATTAGAATTCTAGGCTCTTACCACTATAGCACACTGTCTGTTATTGTCTCTTTTGAAAACTTGACCCATGTTCTGGTGGTCATGGGATCATTTTGAGCTGAAAGAGACATTAGAGATCATCTAGTTCAACCCCCATCATTTTATAGATACAGGAATTCAGACTCAGAGAAATAATATGATTTTTGCCAGAAATAGCAAGGTGTATCCTCTGACTCTAAATTCAGAGCTACCCTTTCCCGTCTGTCTTGATATCTCTCCATTCTTTCTCCAGGAACTCTTATCCATTTCTTTAATTTCAATTATAATATGCCTTATGTCAATTATTCTCAATTATTTTTTCAATTTCTTCCTCAACTATCCATTCTAAATAAACCCCTGATGCCTATTGGATATTTATAAATAGATATCCTACCACTTCATGCTCAATATCTGTGAAACTGGACTCTTATATTCATGCTAAAACAGTTCTTTATGGCTTTTCCATTCTACTCATTGCCCTCCTTCACTTCCGTTCAAAACTTCTACTTCCTAAAGTCTCATAGTTCATCCCCAGTCACCAAGTCCCCTTGAAGGAATTCATCCTTCAAGTTTTCTTTTATATACTTTGCTTCTTTGATAATCCCTTCAATATGGGCACTCTCTCCAGTGGGGAAATCCCAACACTTCTATTCTTTCCTACACTTTCCTACACTTGTCCATGTTCTCTCATAGGGAGTCCAGTCAATGTGCTGGATGGTGAAGATGAGGGTGGGGAAGGGAATTTCTCTAGATTTCTTAACATTACTTGGGTATCACAGGAGCAAACAGGTTGTTCATATGTGCTGCATAACCAGTGCTTCTCTTTCAATCATACATTTATTTAATGGTATCACTTATATTGCTTCTTGTTTGCATTTCAGCCCCTTTGCATCTACCATGTTGCTTTTTGTGTGAAGTGAAAATTTAATTCTTTAGAGAAGGTACTATTCCAGTAGTCAGAGACAATATAGCATCCCTGGAAGAATATTGGTGTGAAAAAAGACTGTTTTTAAATTTCATAAAGAAATTTGGGGTGATTTTACACTATGGAAATTGTCAAATTCAATGCAATTTGTTCTCTTTCATTCAAATGTAGATTTATCCATCCTTAGCATACTCCAAGGATATACAGTTTGCACTAATAGAGTGGGTAAATGGGTGGTCCAATCACGTGGAATGTGTAGTTTAGACAATAGGCACTTTTCATCCACTTAGTTTTTCTTGTATAGGTAATTAGATCAAATTCTTTTGTATAATTTTGTATCTTGTTTAGAAAGTTTCTCAGGCATCAAGGTAATTATTTGTCAGGAACTGTGCTAAGTGCTGAGGAAACAAACAAAAAAAAAGACAAAAAAAAATTCAGTCCCTAACCTCAGGGAGGTTCCAATCTAATGGGGCTAAACACAATCAGGCTAATGTCACCTACAAACAGGAACTTCTGTAGTCTTGAAATTATTGATGATGAGGAGGAGGATGATCACGATGATAAAGCCTGGGACTGTGATTTCATCTGTATAATTTCATCAGTTTCTCCACCTTAAATGTAGAAACTCATCATAGAAGATACCACCTATGCAGATCAGCAGATCAGCAGCACCTCTGTAACTTCATAATTTAGTGTTGCCTGGCACGGAAATGTTAAGTGACATGCTTAGAGTAACACAGCCAGGATGTGTTAGAATCAGGGCTTCAATTTAAATCTTGCTGATTCCTAACCCGACCGTTGTAACCACTATGCTATGGTGGAGCCAGTGTGGTAAAGGAGGAAGAATGCTGGATTTGGGGTCAAAGGAGCCTTGTGTATAGTAAGGATTAAATACAGGCTGAATTCATGTCTCTTCCTTTTGTTTCCTTCATAGTATTTCTGCCCCCACTAGCCTCGTGCAGCCCTTGATGCCTGGATTATTGTCATTGCCTTTGGATCCCCTTACTCGTCCTAGTTCTTCCAACGCTCCTTCTTGCCAATTATTAATAGTCATTCACATTTATATAGTCATTTAGAGTTGAGAATGCATTTTCTCCATAATGACTCTATGAGAAAGGCAGTATAAATATTAGAGTTCTCCATTTAAAGATGGGGGAAATGGGGCACAATGAAATAAAGTGACTTGATCATGGTCCCACAGCTAATTATCAGCAAAGTTGAGATTCAAACATATATCTGCCAGCACCATTTCAGTTCTACCACAATTTCTCCTTAAATTAACATTTAAGTCAAGGTAGAAGGAAAGGAGAGTTAGGAAAATGCCCACCTGGAATCCCCCCCTTATCCTTTCCTTTGTAATCCTATCTATCATTCAAGACCCAATTCCAACATCACCTTCCTCCAAGAGATTTACCCTAAATTACTATAAATCTCTGAAGGTAGGAACTGCATAGAATTGGTGATAAGTTAGTATTACATCTCTTACAGCTCATAGCTGGCAGACAGATGGATACAAAATTTGTTAAGCACTTTCCATGCTCCAGGCACTGGACTAAGCATAGAAGATATAAATAAAAACATAAAATTGGTCTTCAAGGAGTTTACATTCTAAATAGGGAAGACAATACATAATCATATGAGGAGGGGACATCCACATATGGACCATGGCGAGAAGACTGAAGTAAATGTTGAGGAATCCTGGTTTCCTTGGAAGATAAGGCAAGATGCTTATCTATGGTGGCAGGAGATGGGGGGAAGCGGGGTGGAGTCAAAATCAAGTTTCTTATTGGGTCAAGATGCTGTAAGAGTGGGGACAAAAACAAACAAGATATAAAATGAATGATTTTGATTATTTTAAATTTAAAAGTCTTTGCATGAACAGAGCCAATGCAATCAAGATTAGAAGGAAAGCAGAAAGTTGAGGATCAAGGTCTCATTTCTCAAATACAAAGAGAACTGAGACAAATTTGTAAGAATACAAGTCAATTCCCAATTGAGAGATGGACAAAAGATATGAAGAGTTTTTAGATGAAGAAATCAAAGCTCTCTATAGTCATATGAAGAGAAGCTCTAAATCCATATTGATGAGATACAAATTAAAACAATTCTGAGGTACCATCTCTCACTTATTAGATTGGCTAATGTGACAGAAAAGGAAAACAATAAAAATGACAAATGTTGGAGGGGATGTGGGAAAACTGAGACACTAACACATTGCTGGTGGAAGTGTGAACTGATCCAATCATTGTGGAGAACAATTTGGAAATATGCCCAGAAGGCTATAAATCTGTGCATACTCTTTGAACCAAAAATGCCACTACTAGGTCTGTATCCCAAAGAGATTTTTAAAAAAGGAAAAGGATCTATTTGTTCAAGAATATTTATAGTCACTCTTTTTGTGGTGGCAAAGACCTGGACACTGAGGGAATGTCAATCAACTGGAGGCTAGATGGACAAGGTGTGCTATATAGTTGTTATGGAATACTATTGTGCTATAAGACATGACAACTCGAATGCTTTCAGAAAAACCTAGACAGACTTACATGAATTGATGCAAAGTGAAGTAAGCAGGACCCAGGAGAATGTTATACACAATAATAGCAAAGTTCTTAGCCATATAATGATCCATCATGAAAAATGGCATCCTCATCAAGGGAAAGAACTGATTCAATCTGAATCATACTATTTCTGACTTTATTTTTTTCATGTATTTTTTTGTTTGTGTGTTTTCTTTCACAATATGACTAATGTGAAAATATACTTTGCATGATTGCACATGCATAACATATATGAAATTGTTTACCATCTCAGGAAGAGGAGAGGGGAGAGAGGGAGCAAATTTGGAAATGAAAATGTTTTTAAAAGAATGTTAAAAATTGTTTTTATATGCAATTAGGAAAAGATACAATATCATTCAAAAGGAAAAAAAGAGTGGGGCAACAGTGGGAATTATTGATGCCTGTCATGCTGAACTTGAGACACTGGAACATAGATTTACAACTAAAATGGGGTCTTGGCACTTACATAATTCAACTTCCAGATTTACAATTTATGGAAAATGAAGAATCAGAGAGGGGAAGGACTAGATATTGTTAAGATTATTTTTGTGATTAATAGTAATACTTCTATACAGCAGCATAGATTTAGATATGAAAGGGACTTTGGATGTCATCCAACCCACCTTCCCCTTCATTTTGAAGTGGAGGAAACTGAGACCCAAGAAGGTTAGTTTACTCTCAGGTCATACAATGTGGTAAGTAGCAAGGCTAAGATTTAAACTTGGATTCTTTGACTCTAAATTCCACACTTGAAAAAAATAAGTCCAAACTAGAATTCTCTTTCCCCAAAGCAGAAACTGTCTTCAGATAGAAACAAGACTTGGGAGAAGTGATGTGGTTTGGGAAATGCAAGGCTACCCTAAAATGAAACCATATTAAGTAGACAGACTATGGACCAGTATTTATTCTTTCCAAGCCAAAACTTAAACATGATTTGCTCAGCTGAGCTGTCAGGGCTTAAAAATGACTAAGATAAATAGCAGAATGGTTTCAAACACCAATGACTTCAGAAAATACTTGGAAAATGTATTTGAAGTTGGTGGTGAGGAGTGGCCTTAAGATTTTGATTCAGAATTCCTATCAACAGAGCTACTTCTGTTAAAACCGACAAGATTGCTATTTTCCCTATTTCCTTCCCAGAGTATCTCCTCTTTTCTTTTTTTCTCAATGAGTTGAATTTTATCTAAACATTTTTATTTAAAGTTTTGGGTTCCAAATTCTCCTCCTTCTTCCCTCCCTCCTTTCCCTCCACCCTCAATGAGATGGTAAGCAATCAGATATAGGTTATACATATGTGATTATGTAAAACACTTCGAGAGTAGTCATTTCGTACAAGACTTGAATAAAAGAAAAAATGAAGGAAAGTGAAAAATATCATGTGTCAGTCTGTATTCAGACAATATCAGTTCTTTCTCTGGAGGCAGATGGTATGCTTCATCCTTAGTCCTTTGGAATTGTCCTGGATCATTGCATTGCTGAGCATAGCTAAGTCATCCACTGTTCTTCATCTAAGAATATTGCTGTTACTGTGTACAATGTTCTCCCAGTTCTTTTCACTTCACTATGCATCAGTTTGTGTAAGACCTAGCCACCACAAAAGAAGATGCTATAAATATTTTTGTAAAAATAGGTCTTTTTCTCTTTTTTGGATGTCTTTGGGATATAGACTTAGTTGTGGTATTGCTGGATCAAAGGGTATGCAGAGTTTTATGGTCTTTGGGGTATTTTTCCAAATTGTTCTCCACAATGGTTGGACCAGTTCACAACCCCACCAACAGTGCATTAGTGTCCCACTCTTCTCACATTCCCTCCAACATCCAACATTTTCCTTTTTTGCCATATTAGCCAATCCGATATCTTCTCTTTTCTTTTCTAATTTTTTACGTATCCATTCATGTTTTTATTCACAAAGTCAAAGGTTCATGTATTTTAACTTCTATGCTATTCCTTGATCATAGACTCTATTAAGTAAAAATTATTTGTATGACTTCCCCAGAGTCACACATAGTAAGTTGTCTCAGGCTAAGTTTAAGTTCAGTTCTTTTTGTTTTTTTTAATAATAAATTTATTTATTTAACTTTTTACATTCATTTTCACAAAATTTTGCATTCCAAATTTTCTCCCCATTTGTCCCCTCTCCCCACCCCAATACACCGAGCATTCTAATTTCCCCTATCACCAATCTGCCCTCTCCTCTATCATCTCTCTTTTCCCTTGTCCCCATCTTCTCTTGTGTCCTGTAGGGCCAGACAACTTTCTATTCCCCATTACCTGTATTTCTTATTTCCTAGTAGCAAGAACAATACTCAACAGTTGTTCCTAAAACTTTGAGTTCCAACTTCTCCCCATCCCTCCCTCCCCACGCATTCCCTTTGGGAAGGCAGGCAATTCAATACAGGCCATATCTGTGTAGTTTTGCAAATGACTTCCCTAATAGTGTAAGACTAACTCTATTTCCCTCCATCCTATTCTGTCCCCCATTGCTTCTATTCTCTCTTTTGATCCTGACCTTCCCCAAGAGTGCTAATTTCAAATTGCTCCTTCCTCCCATTGCCCTCCCTTACATCATCCCTCCCACCCTGCTTATCCCGTTATCCCCCACTTTCCTATATTGTAAGATAGGTTTTCATGCCAAAATGAGTGTGCATTTTATTCCTTTCTTTAGTTGAATGTGATGAGAGTAAACTTCATGTTTTTCTTTCAGATCACCACTTTTTCCCTGCACTAAAAAGTCTCCTGCCTGCCTCTTCTATGAGAGATAATTTGCCGCATTCCATTTCTCCCTCTCTCCTCCCAATACGTTTCTCTCTCACCACGTTAACTTCATTTTTTTAAGATATGATCCCATCCTATTCAATTCACTCTGTGCTCTCTGTCTCTGTGTGTGCATGCATGTGTGTATGTGTGTGTGTGTGTGTGTGT
>CM053771.1:497672206-497691468 GCA_028658325.1 Potorous gilbertii | reverse complement strand
ATATATATATATATATATATATATATATATATATATATATAACATATTTTAGTATCCAATACTCAACATTCATATGTGTGTATAAACATGATACACATAAAGATATCTACAAAACCAGTACTTAACAATCCAAAGGTTTTTGACCTTGGACATATCTCTTTCCTTCTCCACATCTCAAGTTTGTCATCTATGAAGTGTTAGATGTAGGACACTGGGGGCAGCTAGGTGGCACAGTAAATGGAGCACTGGCCCTGGAGTCAGAAGGACCTGAATTCAAATCTGGCCTCAGATACTTGACACTTACTAACTTTTTCTTTGGGCAGCTAGATGGTGCAATGGATAGAGCACCAGTACAGGAGTCAGGAGGACCTGAGTTCAAATCTCTCCTCAGACACTTGAGATGCACTAGCTCTCTGACCTTGAGCAAATCACTTAACCCCAATTACCTCATCCTGGGTCATCTCCAGTCATCCTGATGAATATCTGCTCCCTGGATTTAGATGGCTCTGGAGGAGGAGTGAGGCTGCTGACCTGCATAGTCCTCCCTCACTCAAAACAAAGTCAAGTGCAAGTCATGTGATGGCATGGTCTTTAGCAACAGACGAACACACAGACACAGGACAAGACAAATTCCAGTTCCAACATTCCATGGTTCTATGATTCTAAGACATTGTATTGTGAAGAAATCTCATTGTGGTAGCCAATGGATGGCAGAACTAAATTTTTGGTGATGTTGGCATTTGGGAACAACTATTCAATGCTGCATTTCTAGGCTCAAGTTTCACTGTGTTGTTCTCCCCTTCTTTCCCCAACCCCTTCTTTCATGCCTACTTCCTACCAACTCTCAAATATGAAATTCCAAAGCTACAGAACAAACAGAACTCCAAGTTCTTTTTGGACATTTTCACATGTGTGTGTAACTATGGTCCTGTTTTTGTTTGTTGCTTTCAAGTACAAAAGAAAACCCATCCAAAAGAGACAAAGTTCAGCAGAGCACTGATAAACATTAAGAAAAAATTCACCCAAAAGTAAATTATCTTCATGAGGTTTCAGGTTCCCAATCCAGCTCAGAATGAATACCCTTTCAGCCTAAAATAGTGCTATTTGCCTTTACTCAGAATCATAGTTTATAGGAATAAAATATATGTAATGTAAAAGAAAACCTAATAGCATTCAATGGATAGTTTCCTTGTGCTCCAGTAAGACTTGTTCCAGATCCAGATAATAGATGCCCTGTTGGAGGTAATGGTCCCAAAAGGTCAGAGAAGCCAGATTCCCCCTCCCTGAGATTCATTTATCCCTAGAGGCTGAATGTTATATCAGACCTGTAGTTGCTCAGGCAATTGATAAAATAGGGTTTATGTGACTTGGAGCTAGTCTCCCCCATTTTTATTTTATAACCTTTTCCCCTAGATTCTCATCTCTTCCCAGTCAGTCTTGTTTTCCTGCTCCCAGCTAGTTAAATTCTTACAATGACCAATGTCTTTAGGACACCTCCTCATTCCTGGATTTATATATCAAAAGGTGATATCAGCAGGTACTATGGCAGGGCTGACTTAGTTTACTCACTGAAGAATGAAAGAGGTTTCATCATTTTCTGCTATACACTACATGCAAAACCTAGAGCCAATAGAAAGGCTGAAGGTTGCTTTTTGTTTGAAATACATCACAGCATACTGGTTAATTTTTTTCCTAAACATCGTGTCAGATAAATTTAGAGTTTCTAGCACAGCCTGACCTTTGAGCTACAGGAGATAACACAAATATACTTTGGTGTCATTTTCATATTAGAATTGGAACATTTCCGCTATCTATCTTCTGTCCATTAATCAGGCGAACATCCTGTGAGCAAGCTATATTTATACAGAAATCTGAATACGGTTCAGTTGATTGGTTAGTTACCAGGACATCAAGAGATGTCCATGGGGAGAAAATAGTGTTAGGAAATTATGACTTGGTAAACATTTCTGATACATTTTCACTATAATTTTCTCTCTGTGACAATCATCTTTCTTGGGTAAGTAGTGAAATGAAGACCTCAGATCTACATTGGTTGCGGCTTGTGATCTGTGGGACCTGAGGCAAGTCATTTTCCCACTGTGGGTCTAAATGTCCTCATGAAAAATAGGGGAGTTGGACTAAATAAGGGGTTCTTCACCATTTTTGGTGTCCCAGACTGCCGTGTCAGTCCAGTACAGCCCGTTCTCAGAATGAAATTCTTAAATGTGTAAAATAAAATAAGGAAATCAGTTATCTGAATCTATAATCACAGATTCATCTGTAGATATTTAGAGGTAAATAGACAGAGATACATACATGTAAACATAGATACACACATAAAAACTTGGAGAGGTAAACGTTCACAGAAGCCAGGTTAGGAATCTCTGGTAGGTAACCTGTTAGGTCCGATCATGATCAAAATTCAGCAATATTATTCCAAAACCTCACCTTTATCAGTCCGATACTTTAACTAATTTTCTATGGTTGCTAAAAGCTTTTCAATCTTTAGAAATCACCAAGGGAAACGAGCTGATATCTGTGATTTCATTCAAGATTTAGGGACTGTTCCATGAAAAAACTCACCTACCAGTTCAGGTCAATGCTTTCTACTTTCCCTACAGTTTATATTCTTAAAATGTTACCTAGAGCTCTGAGAGGCTAAGTGACCTGCCTAGTCACAAAACCATTCTGTGTCAGAGACAGGATTTGAGTCAAAGTCCGAGACCATATTCTAATCCATGCTGTCTCGTTAAGGTCCTCTATTAGGTCTTAAACAACTGGAGGAAGTGTTACCATTCATTAGCTTACCCCTTAATTACCCATTCCCTGGATGGGTAATTACATATTACCCATACATATTACATATTACCCATTCCCTGGATGACCTCATGCAAATCATTTGCCTTCTCTGGGTTTCCATTTCCTCCTTTTTCAGATGAGATGCTCATACTAAGGAAACTCTGTTTCCCTTCCAGAACTTTAACTTTTTTAAATCTGTGAGTGAGAGTGGATAGTTCCAAGGATGGGAGGAGATAGGAGGAAGAAGGAGGGACACTGATAGAGAAGATGCGCACTTCTTGGCACCTGAGGGAGTACCACAGGTTATCTCATAGGCAAAGCCAGCTGCTAGCTACTACCAATCAGTCCCCTCATTGATTCCCACCTTCACTCACTGATCCTGTCTCATAATTTTCTTGTTGCTACTTGTGATCTGTAGGACTTGAAGCAAGTCATTTTCCCACTGTGGGTCTAAATGTTGCTTTTTTTCATTTCATAGAGGATGGACCCTCTTTCCGAAAATCCATAGATGCATCAAAGAAAGTAGTTCATGGTATTGGAAAGACCATTGAACTTAGAGTTGGAAGATCTGAGTTTATGTCCCAGTTCTACCATGAAGTAGCCATGTGACATTGACCAAGTCCCCACCTCTGAACTCCAACTTCCTCCTACACAAAATTACTGTAGTAATATTTGAGTGCCTCTCTCAGAGGATTATTGTGAAGATGAAGCAATTTCCAGGAGGCTTTGAACTCCATTAGTCCCTTGTGGCTATTACAACAGCCTTGTCGTTACAAAGGCAAATATTTTGTTTTTCAGAGAAGGAATTTAAAACATGAAGAGATCACACAATGCTAGATTTGAAATCAGAAAAGCCTTTTTTATACTTGAGGAACCTAAGTCACTAAAATATTAGGCAACTTGCTCAAAGATACACAGATAGAAAATGAGCCTGGATCTGAAGTCCTTCAACTAGAGATTCTAGGGTCCTTTCCACTATACCCAGTCATCTGTGTTATAAACTGTGAAGGGAATTTGATGCTAGTCAGTGATAATCCTTCCTAGTAGCTAGAGGGCCTTCATAATAGCATATAAGAATAACTGAAATAAAGCTATAATCAGTTTAATCAGTAATAAAACCAGAGCCTCAATTCAGGAAGACCTGAGTTCAACTCCAGCCTTGGAAACTTACTGGTTGTGTGATCCTGGACAAATTACTTAACCTCTCTCTGCCTCAGTTTCCTCATCAAAGAAAAATATTAACAGCCCCTAACCCTCTGAGATTGTTATGAGGATAAGATTAGATAATATTTATAAAGTGCTTTGTAAACCTTAAAGCACTGCAGTATTATAAGTACTGGGTATTTGTTATTACTACTTAAGTTTTAAAAATCCCCTTCTCAACTCTAGTTGTAGAGTTAATCTACATAGGAAGATTTTTGCCATGTTAAGGTTGAATGGAAATTTTGTTTGAAATCTTGACCAAATTGAGATAAGAATAAACTGGGTAAATATTGAAATGTAAAAAAATCATTTTCCATTTATTAAAATCAATCAAAAAGCATTTGTTAAGTATCTAACTATATTCTAGGCATTAAGGTGAGTGCTGGGGATATAAAGACAAAATGAAACTGTCATTGTCCTCAAGGAGCTTATACTCCCACAGGAGATACAACTTAATTAAAACGATGCTGGTATCCTGGACCATATAGGGAAGTTAAGAAGAGATATTGACTTCACCCATTGGAAGGGATCGCTACAATGGTGGGATTTCTGGGCCTGTGACACATAGATGGAGTAATCATTTTTAAGCAGAGAACCTCATCAGGTCATGCTATAGAAGGCTTTGCCAATTTCCACTTTGAGTCAGTAAGAGGTGAGATGTGTTGCTTGATTTGAAGCACAGATGCTTTCAAGTGCTCTTTTGAGTACTCATATAAGACTTTTGACAGTCCCTTAGATAGCAAGGAGGTCAAATCAGTCAATACTCAAAGAAATCAATTCAAACTATTTGTTGGAAGGTCAAATACTGAAGTGAAGTTTAAGTACTTGGGCCAAATAATGAGAAGACAGGAATCAGAAAAAGACCCTGATGCTGGGAAAGATTGAAGGCAAAAGGAAAAGAGAATGGCAGAGGATGAGATGGATAGATAATATCATGGAAACAACAAATACAAATTTGGACAGACTTCAAGAGATGATGGAGGGATAGAAGGGCTTGGAGGGCTTTGGTCCATGGGGTCTCTAAGAGTTGGACAACTGAACAACATTTTATTTTGCTCTAAAGAAGCCAGTAAGCTTCTGTTGCTCAGGACTTAAAAAAAGAAACTCAGTAAAATCTGTATATAAATGCAAATTAAAATAGTTTCCTTTCCATCCTTCCCACATCCCTAATATCCCTTCTTTGAAAAGAACAAAGGAAAAAATCAAATGAAATCAACTTCACCTCGTGTACATCATCCTACCTGTTTCACCTCAAGCATGCATGGCTGTGGTGGAGGCTGCATGAGGTGAGAACAGGGTAAAGCTTTCACACAGGCAGTAAAGATGCATAAGCAAGTAGCTACATGTACAGAAAACCAAGTACAGAATGTGTGATCTGCCATAAGGATCACATAACAAAGAAACAATAAAACATAGGTACAGTGGAAAGAAAGCTAGCTCAGCTTGGAATCTTCTTATTGAGCTCAAACCCCAGCTCCATCATTGTTGGTGACCTTAGGCAATTCATTTTGCCCTTCCAATCCTCAGTTTCCTCAGCTGTAAAATTAAGGTTTTGGACAAGATGTTCTTTTTGGTCCTTTACAACTCTAGATCTATAGTCCTAAAAGGAGAGTTGAGATGTAAAGTCAGATTGAGGAAGGCTGGAATATGGGAACTGAAAGGGGGAATGAGATGGAGAAAGGAAGTTTGTCCTCCTTATTTTATGTCCATCTACTCCTACCTAGCTGGACTGATCTTTTAAGAAAACGGGAAAGATATTTTGCTTCCCTGATACTTGTCAACACCAGGGGCATCCAATTCAAATAGAAAGGGGACTTCCTGCCATAGTAAGGATCCATGGTAGAGTACATGGACTGAAAAAATACATATTAACACCATCTATGTTTATTGTATTTATTTTGTCAAATATTTGTTTTCTATGAAATTACATTTTAGCCTTGTTCAGGGATGCTCAGTAGTAGTAGCTGCAAGCATCTGCAGATCTTCAATCATCTTCACATACTAATTAACCCATTACAATCTGGCGTCCAATCTTACCTGTTAACTGGAGCTACTCTCTCTCCAAGGTTGCTAGTGATTTATTAATGGCTAAATCCAATGACTTTCTCCATCTTTATCCTTGACTTCTTTGAAGCACTTGATGTTCTTGACTTTCCATTCCTCCTAGACTCTGCCCCACGTGTGTTTTCGTGACACTACTTTCTCCTGATTTCCCCTCTGTCTAGTCACTTCTCAGTTTCTTTTGCTGAATCATAATCCTTGGTTCATCCCACATTTATAGGTATAGAAAAGGGTGCTGTTTTTGATTCTCTTTTTTCTCTATATTTTCTTTCCTTCTATGGTCTCAACTGTCCCCTCTATGTTAATAGATCTCAGATCTTTACATTAAGTCTCAGTCTCTCTTCCGAATACCAATTCTGCATTCATAGATTGAGAGTAATCAAGAACCTTAAAATTCATTTTATCCAAACACCTCATTTTAAAGATGAGGTAACTGAGGCCCAGAGAGGTGAATTTACTTGCCCTAAGTCATGCAGGCAATAAACAGTAGAGTTGGGGTTTGAAGTCAGTCAATTAGTCATTTAATCAACTAGCATTTATTAAGCATCTACTATATGCCAGATATCACACTAAATGTCAGAGATCCAAAGAAAGGCAAAAGATAGTCCCTACTCTCAAGGAATTCACAGTCTAATGGAAGAGACAACATGACTATGTACCTAAGATATAGGAAAGATAAATTGGGGTTAATCCACAGAAGGAAAGTATAAACATTAAGGGAGATTGGGAAAGACTTCTTATAAAAGGTGAAATACTATCTTAGATTTGAAGGAAGTCAAGGAAGCCAGAAAACAGGGATAATGAGGGAGAGAGTTACAGGCATTGGAAAAAGTCAGTGAAAAGGCCTGAGATTGAGTGATGGAGTGTCACATACAAGGAACAGCAAAGAGGCCAGTGTTTCTGGACCACAGTTTGGAAAGTTGGGATGCAACAAAAGAGGAAGTGCTTGTGGTGATAAGGTATGAAACGATTGGAAATGTAGGACAAGGAAGGTTCTTGGGAACTTTATTAGCCAAACAGGATTTTATATTTTATTCTGGAAGTAATAGGGAGCCACTAGAATTGGTTAAATGGGGAGGGGACAGTGGCATGATCATATCTCTTGATTCCAAGTTTGACATTCTTTCTATTACACCATCCAGCCTCTGAATACCAACTGTTTATTGGATTTCTCCTATTGGATGTTGGATGTTGTATAGATATCTTGAATTTAACACACCCAAACCAAACTTATTATCAACTCCTCCCTTTCAAAAAATCCTCCCATTTTGAACTTCCCTATTTCTATTGAGGATAACATGATTCTTCCAGTCATCCAGGTGTAGAGCTTCAAGTCATTCCTTTTTTTTTGCCTTGATAATTTCATGAAAGATGATGTCTAGGCTCTTTTTTTGAACATGGCTTTCAGGTAGGCCCATAATTTTTAAATTATTTCTCCTGGATCTTTTTTCCAGGTCAGTTGTTTTTCCAATGAGATATTTCACATTGTCTTCCATTTTTTCATTCTTTTAGTTTTGTTTTGTAATTTCTTGGTTTCTCATATAGTTATTAGTTCCATCTGCTCCATTCTAATTTTTAAAGAACTATATTTTTTCAGCAAGCTTTTGAACCTCCTTTTCTATTTGGCTAATTCTGCTTTGTAAAGCATTCTTCTCCTCATTGGCTTTTTGGACCTCTTTTGCCATTTGAGTTAGTCTATTTTTAAAGGTGTTAATTTCTTCAGCATTTTTTGGGTCTCCTTTAGCAAACTATTGACTTGCTTTTCATGATTTTCTTACATCGCTCTCATTTCTCTTCCCAATTTTTCTTCCATCTCTCTTACTTGATTATTAAAATCCTTTTTGAACTCTTCCATGCCCTGAGATCATTGCATATTTATTTTGAAGGTTTTGGGTACAGAAGTCTTGACTTTTGTGTCTTCCTCTGATGGTATGTTTTGTTCTTCTTTATCTGCAAGGATGGAAGAAAATACCTGCTCATGAAGAAAGTAACCTTCTATTGTCTTATTCTTTTTCCCCTCTTTTGGATATTTTCTCATCCAGTTACTTGACTTTTGAGTTCTTTGTCAAGAGGAAAATATACCCTGGGGACCTATAAGTTCTCAGTTCCTCCAAGGTGGCACAATCAAGGGAGAGAAGTATATTCCTCTCCTGACCTGCACTCTGGTGTGGGAGCAACTACAAGCACTCTTTTCTGTGAGTTTCAAGTCATTCTTTACCATCTCCCTCATCCTCACATCTAATTAATTGTGAAGAAAATCAACTCTTTTTGTTGCTGTTGTTGTTGAGTTGTTTTTAGTTGTATCTGACTCTTCATGGTTCATTTGGGGTTTCCTTGGCAAAGAGTGGTTTGTCATTTATCTCTCCAATTCATTTTACGGATGATGAACAGAGGCAAATAGAGTTAATTGACTTGCTCATGATCACACAGCTGATAAGTATCTGAGACTGGATTTGAACTCAGGAAAATGAATCTTCCTGACTGTGTCTGGCCTTCTATCCACTGTATCACCTAGCTGTCATCAATTCTACCTCAAAAATATTTCTCATGTTCCCTTCTCTCTATTTAAAAGACCCTTATTTTGGTTCACTCTCTTGTCATCTTTTGCCTGGACTCTTGCAATAATGTCCTCCTAATTGGCTTCCCAACCTCCATTCTCTCTCTTCTCCAATTCATGCTCCAGAGAACTATCAAAATGATATTTCTAAAGCAAAAGTCTGAAAAATTGTCACCTCCATCCTCAAGAAACCCCAATAGTTCTCCTTTGCCTATAGGATAAAATATATACTCCTCTACATGACTTTTAAAGCCCTTTACAATGTGGCTCCATTTTATTTTTTGAAAGTAATTAAACATTACTCTCCTTTATATACTCTATACTCAGTCCCACTGAGTTGCTTGTCCCTATGCCTTTGCTCAGGCTATATCCCCATGTCTAGGATGCACTTTTTCTTCACTTTGACCTCATGGAATTCTTGGCTTCCTTCCAAACTTAGCTCCAGGGCCATCTCCTACAGAACGCTCTTCTGACTCTCTCATCTATTTACTAGTATCCTCCCTACAGAAATTACTTTGAACTTATTTCATATTTAATTTTCTGGTTCACATTTTTTCCTCCCACCCTCATCAGAGAGCAAGCTCCTTGAGAACAGGACCTTTTATGACACCATCTTTTTATTCCCAGAACTAGGAATGGTATCTGTCATCCATAGGCGTTAACAAATGTGTGTCACATAACTCAATTATAATTTCTGCAGCCCCATACACCAGGACTACAAATACCTTCATGATATTCCTTCAGTGATTGATTTTTTTTTAATGCAGCAATAAACAAATTCACAGATTGTCTCATAAAGAGCTAAAGTGAGTTCACAGATGGGTAAGAGCCTGAACAAAAAGCCCATAACTCAGCTGGACTTTATAGAGCAGGGTAGTTAACTTCTATGTTATGCAGCTCTTAAAGAATAAGTGGATGCTATTAGAAACCAAAAGGAAAGATAAACACACCCATTCACTCTCTGTTTCAAAGCTTTCCTGGTGTCTATTAAGAAAACTTTCAGATTCCTAGATATGGCCAGGCCACATTTTAATATAGACAATAACATAAATACTGTGATTAAATAACAAGATTAAAAGCTTGTTTAGGGAAAGATGAATTCTTTTAGCAGAAGAAAGTAATTGACTGACTGGTCCTCTCCTGGAAAGGAAAAGTCCTGGTTGCCAAAGAACCTCACATTTATGTGATCTGCTTGTTCAAAGTCTGAGACAGTAGAAAGTGGAGGAATCTATTGACTTTTATCTGGTCATTTATCATCCAATAAAATTTTCTGAAGTACCTTTCATGTGCCAAGTGCTATGTGCCTGGATGTGCCACACTCTAGATGTATAAAGACAAAAACAAAACAATCACTTTCTTTGGGGGACTTACCATCTAATCTTTACTCAGAAAATTAAATGCAAAATATATGTTACTTCTGGAAGTAGAACCCTAGCCATTGGGAGAAATCAGCATATGTGTTTTAGGAATATCATATTGATAGCTGGGTAGAGGATGGATTGGAGAGGGAAGAGATCCATTACCTCCCGCCTGGAATATTGCAGTGGCCCGTTGGTGGATCCTCCCCTCAGGAGTCTCTCTCCACT
Source organism: Potorous gilbertii (assembly GCA_028658325.1). Taxonomy (NCBI): domain Eukaryota; kingdom Metazoa; phylum Chordata; class Mammalia; order Diprotodontia; family Potoroidae; genus Potorous; species Potorous gilbertii. Next base: position 497,681,262 of record CM053771.1, on the reverse strand, counting down.
CCAGTCCAGCAACCATTCAGTTGTCAGAGTGATCTATTTGATGCACAGGTCTGACCATGTCAGCTTCTACTTAATAAATTCCAGTGGATTCCTATCACCTCCAGAGTCAAATATAAAAGCCTCTGTTAGGTGTTTAAAGCCCTTCAGAACCCATTCCCTTACCTTTCCTTACAATTTTCTTATACCTTACAGCTCCCCATTTACTCTGTCATATAATGACACTAGCCTCCTTGCTGTTTCTTGAAAAAGACACTCCATATCCTAACTCCTGTCATTTCCCTAACTGTCCCCATGTTCACAATGCCTTCCTTCCTCATCTTTGCCTCTTGGCTCTCCTGGTTTTCTTCTAGTCCCAACTAAAAACCTACCTTCTACAGGAAGCCTTTCCTGATCTCTCTCTGTCCAAGTGCTGATATCTCTATAGTTCTGATGTCTCTCAATTCCATTTGTTGAATATCTCCCATTCATCCTCCATATGACTTTTCTGCCCCATATTAGACTTTGAGGTCCCTGAGAATAGGGGCTATCTTTTGCCTTTCTTTGTTACCCTAGATCTAAATGTTTACTGACTGACCGCAGACTGGAAGACTGGTATAAGAGATTTCAGATTCCTAGATATGGCCCAAAGGTTAGGAATTCAATGATGGCGGTCTGTACTAGAATTTGGCAGCAGCTGAATCTAGTATTTCTGCTCATCCCTGACCAAAGGAACCACTCAAGGTGGGGCTACTTTACTCAGAGAAATCAAGATAGGGAAAATGTAAGAGTGAGATAATATGGTGTACTCATACAGAAACTGCAGGCAGGAGCATAACAGAAAATATTAGGGTGAAAATTAATGGAAAGGTAAACAGAAATATTTTGTTCACTATAGTGGACTGCAGATCATCTGGACAGACAGAGGGAAATAAATGAGCAAGTCATTCGTTCAAAAAAATCATTGTTTAGCTCTTACTATGTGCAAGACAGTTTACTAGGCATTAGAGATTCCAAAACAAAAACGACATTGTCCTTCTCTTCAAGGAGAAACAGATCATAAGCCTGCCACAGAAGCATGGTAGAGCATAATGGGGCACTTTAGTTACCCAAACGTCTACTGAAGCTCTTTCTCTCTGCCAAAAACAGGTCAGCTAATAACATTGTCACTTACTTTAAGGATAATTTCATCCATTACAAGGTAGAGAAAAAACAAAGGAGCATTCTATTTTATTTTATTTTTTGAGAAGGGGTCTCCCTATTTTGAACAGGCTAGAAGTGCAGGGTCTATTTATGAGTCTCATGGAGTTTTGACCTGATTCAATTTTTTCCATCCTTGGCTGATTCACCCCTCCTTAGGTAAACTATATTTATGTTTGATTTAGTGTGAACACCAGATTGACATAACCCACTACAACACAAGACTCTCAAGCTCAAGAAATCTCCCATACTCAGCCTCCACAACTAGGTAGAATTATAAGATTGTCTCACATATTAGACAGAATTCTATTCTTAATCTGATCTTTCCTAAAAGGGAAGAATTGGTTGCTGAGGTAGAAATAACAGGAGTCATGAGAGAAAGCAACCACTCCCTCCTAGAAAGTGTGATCGAAAAAAGTTAGATTTGCTCTGACATGCATCTGATATTTCAGGAGAGATATTTCCAAAGGGTGCAGGGGCAGGATCCCTAAACCAAAATTATATAGGGTAAGTCATCCAAGGAAAACTGAAAAACTCTCAAGAATGAAAGTTCTTTTGGGAGATTTCTTTGCAAGGATTCTGAAGACAACCTCTCTGAGTTGGAAGATCGATAGGTTGCCTAGGATCATGAATTTTTCAGCTACAACAAGTCCCCCCGCCCCCTTTTACTATGCTTTTTCACTAGATTTTTTTTTGCGCATGAATCTGCAAACTTGTCTTGTACAACTTGCTATTTCTTTTAAACATGTAATAAAGTTATCATGTAAATTTCTTTTTCTTTTTTCCTTCCATAAAGATCATCTACTAAGTAGTAGAGGAATTTCAGTCTGCTTTGTTGGAGAGAACACTGATCTCAGTATGGCATAATGTTGAAGGAAGAAAGCAGACCTGCTCAGTTCAGTTTACCAAGAAGAATGACATTTGGACTGGAAAGGACTAAACAAAGAAATGAATTATTCAGCAATGCTTTTTTAAAATAATATTTTATTTTCTCACTTAATTGTAAAGACAATTTTTAACATTTTTTAAAATTTTGATTTCCAATTTTTCTCCATCCTTCCCACACTTTCCTCCTCCGTAAGAGAGTAAGTAATTTGACATAGGTTATATGTGTGGGAAAATGTGAAGCATATTTCTATAATATATTGTGAAAGAAGAAACAAACTTTGAGTTTCAACTTCTAGAGAGGGATGATTGGGTAAAATGCTTGTTGATCAGGAATGCTTGTAGCATCACTCTTTGTGGTGACAAGGAGCCAGAGGTAGTGTGGATGCTCATCAATTTGAGAGTGACTGGAAAGGTTGTAGTATGTGATTGTGATAAAACACTAATAAAATAATATCATTTTAATTTTTTGAGTGAATAAGTCATTTTCTCCATTATAAATAACTCAATTAACTAGAAAGAGCATATGAGAAAAGATGCTATCTACACCCAGAGAAAAAGCTAATAAATAGAAGTATTCATAGGATAATTTTACACATAGCCTATTTCTGTCTAATAGTAGTCACTTCTGGGATAGAGGGGAGAGAAGTAAAAAAAAGAAACAAAAAGAAGTTTATATAATAGTTTTTGTATATTTGAAAGCAATAGCCAGTTGTACATAATAGATTTGCAGTTTCATGTACAATCGTCTTTTTATTATAGTATTTAATGGAAATGATTGCTTTATTCTATAAATTAAAAACTTTTAAAGAAGAGTAAAGAAAAAGAAGAAACAGACCAAAAAAAAATCACAGATGACAAGAATAAAGAAAAATAGTCTGTTTCAGTCTGCATTCATACTCCATTAAGTTCTTTCTCTGGAAGTGGATAGTATTTTGTATCATGGGTCCTTTGGAATTGTTTGGATCATTGTATGGCTGAGAATAGCCATCATTCACAGTTGATCACCATATAATATTGCTGTTATTGTGTAGGATGCTCTACTGGTTCTGCTCATTTCACTTTATATCAAATTTTTTTTAAATCAGCATGCTAATCCTTTCTTATAGTACAATAATACTCCATTACATATAGTACAATTTGCTTAGTCATTGATGGACATCTTCTCAGTATCCAATTCTTTGCTACCATAAACAGAGCTGTTATAAATATTTTTATACATACAAGTCCTTTCCCCTGTTTTATTTGTTTTTATCTCTTTGGGATACAGATCTAGTAGTGGTACTGCTGGATCAAAGGATATGCACAGTTTGATCACCTTTTGGGCATAGTTCCAAATTGTTTTCCAGAGTGGTTGGATCAGTTCTCAACTCCACCAATAATGCATTACTGTCCCCATTTTCCCACATACCCTCCAACATTTATCATTTTCCTTTTCTGTCAACCAATGTTGAAAGTAGAAAAGATTGTTGTTTTTCAAAAAGCATGAAGATTTCTAGATGACTGTTTAAGGACCCATTCAAAACTAGGAGAGAAAGTATAGCATAAGGGTATTGAATAGCATATTTGGAATAAAAAAAAAGATATTGATGGATGCAAACTTGGGTTCATCATCTAATCTTTGTGTGTCTCAGTTTCCTCAACTATAAAGAGAGAGGGTAGGAGTCCATGAATTCTATGATAACTTCCATGTTTAAATGTTTAATCCTAAGAGTCTATGATCAATGAAATTTCAGATTTTTGAAGAATTTGTAACATCCTGGTTTTCCTTGTGGGGCAGGCTGGAGAATTTTTTTTTGTGAGTAAATGAACATCCAGAAACTATTTTCATTGCTGATATGAAACCTTTAAAAATAATAAAAGAAACTTTAAAGTTTTCAACATCATATGTTGAGTTCTAAATATCTACAAGACAAAGAGTCTGTCGCCTGACTTGAATTTCTAAAGACATAAATCCAATTATGCTTCTTATGTTTTCCTGTTTACTGATTTCTTGTTCTTTAGGGTTTTTTTTTCTTTTAAGCAGAATGCATGAATTTTAATCATCAAGATAAAATGTGCTTGTTTATAAAGATGCGTGACACCTTCTTTGAGCCCTGAAGGAAAACAGTTAGCTCTCAGAACTTTATAGAATTTCAAAGGCTGAACAAGAGAACCCATAAAAGTAGATGGATTTCAGTGAAATGATACACAAGGTAGTTCAAAAGGTTCAGAAACAAACAACAATAATACAGTAATTTGTATATCTACAGATCTTTCTCTGAAGTCATAATAGTCTCATCAGGTAAATGGCTTGGTTTCGCAAAGTCATGGCAGAAAACAATATGGCAGGAATTTGTGTGGATTGCTTTGGTCTCTTTTCCTTTTAATCTTTTTGGCTTGTATCTAGTAGAATGAGAAAGATCTTTCAATTTAACTATTTTTTCCCAAGTTTTTAACATATTTATTTAAAGTTTTGAGTTCCAAATTCTATTTCCCCGCTTCCCTCCACCTTCCCTGAGATGTTAAACAATCACATATAAGTCATACATGTGCCATTGTGTGCAACATTTCCATAATAGTCATTTTATACAAGAAAACTCAACTAAAAGAAAAAATGAAAGAAAAAAAAGTGAAAAATAGCATGCTTCAATCTATATCCAGTCAATATCAGTTCTTTTTCTGGAGGTGGATAGGCTACTTCATTATTGAATAGTCTTGGATCATTGCATTGTGGAGAATAGTTAAGTTATTCACAGCTCTTCATTGAACAATAAACAATATTTTTATAATTACAGCTTTATAACACAGTGTGAGATCTGGTACAGCTAGATCACCTTCCTTTGCATTTTTTCATTGATTCCCTTGATATCCTTGAGCTTTTGTTCTTCCAGATGAATTTTGTTTTTATTTCTTTCTAGCTCTAATAAAATATTTTTTGATAGTTTGATCAGTATGACACTGACTAAATAAATTTGACACCCTAAATAAATTAACTGTCACTAAATAAAAGAACTGTCATTTTTATTACATTGGCTCAGCATACACATGAGCAATTAATATCGTTCCAGTTGTTTAGAACTGTTTATTTGTGTGTAAAGTGTTTTATAGTTGTTTTCAGATAATTTCTGACTTTGTCTTGGCAGGTAGATTCCCAAGTATTTTATATTATCTACTGTTATTTTAAATGTGATTTCTCTTTCTATCTCTTACTGTTGGACTTTGTTGGTAATGTATAGAAATACTAACAATTTATGTGGATTTAGTTTTCAATCCTGCAACTTTGCTACAGTTATTAATAATTTCAAGTAGTTTTTAGCTGATGCTCTAGAATTTTCTAAGTATAACATCATATCATCTGCAAAGAGTGATAGTATTGTTTCCTCATTGCCTATTCTAATTCCTTTAATTTCTTTTACTTCTCTTATTGCTATAGCTAACATTTCTAGTACAATATTAATTAATAAAGGTAAGGATGAAGTACAAGCCCAAGTTGAGACCTTTTTCCCTTGGATCAGAAAGGCTTTTGTCCCATTTGTCTGAAGGGCCCCTGGAAAGTCTGACCTTGGGAGGGGCTCCTTGGATTCCTCTTCCACTTCTCCCAGGTCCGATGCTCCCTGTCTTCTATTTAGCATTTTTTTGATATTCTTCCCTTTGATCCTATTCCCAGACACTCGCATCAGGATCCTCCCTGAGTTTAATCTATCAAGACCATCCCTAGGACTCCAGACTACTTGGCAACACCTAGATTCTTCCCTCAGTCTTTTTCTGTATTTAAGTTCCATCTTGCCTCCATGAAGGCACTCATATTTAATCCAACTCAGACTCTGTCTAGCTGAGATTCTATCTGGCCCACTTGTGAATACAAGTATTGCAAATGCTTAGGCTCCTTAAGAGTCAGCTCGGTATGGTGAATCTTTAATGTTTTTCTTTGACTTTAAGAAGGCTTATGTAGAATTCATTCAAGCAGGACCCTGTGTGTTAGTATTTCAGCCTCAATAGCAGTAATGGGAATCCTTGCTTCACCCTTGATTGTACTGAGAAAGCTTCTAGTTTATTCCCATTACAGATGCTGCTGCTGACCGTTTTAGGTAAATAGTACTTATTATAAGATAAGCTCCATTTATTCCTATGCTTTCTGGTGATTTTAATAGGAATGGATGCAGTATTTTATTAAAGGTTTTCTCTGCCTCTATTGAGATAATCATACTTTCTGTTTGTTTTGTTATTGATATGGCCAATTATGTTGATAGATTTCCTAATATTGAACCATCCCTATATTCCTGATATAAATTCCATCTGGTCATGGTGTATGATCCTTGCAATATATTGCTGTAGTCTCTTGGCTAGAATTTTATATAAAACTTTTGCATCAATATTCATTAGGTAAATTGGTCTATAATTTTCTTTGTTTTGGCTCTTTCTGGTTTGGATATCGGTACCATATTTATGTTAACAAAGAATTTTGATAAAACTCCTTCTTTGCCTATTTTTCCAAATAGTTTGTATGGTATACTATTAAATGTTTGGTAGAGTTTGCTTGTGAATCCATCTGGTACTGAGGATTTTGTTTCCTGAAGTTCATTCATGGTTTGTTCAATTTCTTTTTCTAGGATTGGGTTATTTAAATATTTTATTTCTTCCTCTGTTAGTCTGAGTAATTTGTATTTTTGTACATATTCATCCATTTCATTTAGATTGTCAAATTTACTGGCATATAATTGGTCAAAATAGCTCCTAACAATTGTCTTAATTTCCTCTTCATTGGTGGTGAATTTATCCCTTTCATTTTTGATACTAGAAAATTAGTTTAAATGACTTACCCAAATGACCCCTTGCCCAAGATCACATTGTCAATATATTTTAGATACAATATTTGAAACCAAATAGTTTCCTGACTCCAAAGCTAGCTCTCTATCCACTAGAGTACTCTGCCTCCCTTTTTAAAGAATCATCTGGAAATAAAACTCCGGTACAACAAAGTTGACTTGTTTAAAAAACCTTGAATCTTTCCAAATTATTCCAAGTTATACAATTATATATTATGATTTTAGTTCATTTCATTTTTAAAAGTTTTTTCTTTTAATTTAAATTTTTGTAGTGTTCCCTCCCTCCACTTAATGGTATTTTCTTTCTTCCCATTACATGTAAACATAGTTTTCAACTTTCACTTTTATAAAATTTTAAGTTCTATTTTTTTCTCTCTCCTCTCCCCCTCTCCAAGGTGGCAAGAAAGCTGATATAGGCTATATATGTATGACATATTTCCACATTAGTCTTATTGTGAAAGAAGAATCTGAACAAAAGGGAAAAACCACAAGAAAGAAAGAAAAAGAGAAAATAGTACGTTTTGATCGGACTTCATAATTTTTTCTCTAGATGTGGATCATTTTCCATCATGAGTCTTTTGGAATTATCTTAGATCATTGCATTGCTGAGAAGAGCTAAGTCTATCAAAGTTTATCATTACACAATATTGCTGTTGCTGTATACAATGTTCTCTTGATTCTACTCAATTCAGTTCATGTAAATCTTTCCAAGTTTTTCTGAAATCTGCCTACTCATCATTTCTTATAGAACAATAGTATTCCAATACATTCAAATACCACGACTTGTACAGTCATTCCCCTATTGATGGGCATTGCCTCAATTTCCAATTCTTTACCATCATAGAAAGAGCTGCTATAAATATGTTTTTTTTACTTGTGGTTCCTATTCCATTTTTTTTAATGATCTCTTTGGGATACAGAACTAGTAGTGGTATTACTGGATCAAAGGGTATGTACAATTTGGTTGCTCTCTGAGAATAGTTCCAAATTTCTTTCCAGAATTGTTGGCTCAGTTCACAACTCCACCAGCAATGCATTTGTATCTCAATTTTCTCACATCTTCTTCAATATTTATCATTTTCCTTTTTTTGTCATATGATTCAATCTGTGGAATAGTACCTCAGAGTTGTTTTAATTTGCATTTTTCTAATCAATTTTAGTTCATTTTAATTCATATGTTCTATTTCAACTTTTTTTCTTTTGTCCTTTAACACATTTACATACTTTTTTAAAAATTTCTTTATTTGGTAATGGAATGTCTGAAAGAGAAGTGTCGGTTTGGAATGTATCTTCTTCTCTAATAGAAGGATCACTTTAGCTTAAATCCCACGTGTTTTAGTTTATAATGTAAATGGATTTTTCAGCATATTCCAAAGGCTTTGTTTTTAAAGTTATGGACAAGAAAAACAAAGAGGGATGATTATTCCCAGCGTGTTCCTTCAAATGCAGAAAATCTTCAAAACTGTACTTAAAAGTTTATCATTCTTACTGAAAATAATTCAAATGCTTTAAATATTCTCAGAGTAACAGTGTTGAAATAGACCTAGATTTTTGTTAACCTTCCAATACATAATTTTTAAAAATAGCTAATTCTTTCTAAACTCTGCATTCATATTTGAAACCTTTCCTATATTTATTTTATTCTCTTTCATCAATTAAATTCTGGATAAAATTGGAGGAGGGAAAAATAAGTCCATGAAGCAAGTTTTTACATTTTTAACTTAATATTATAAAGAAATGTCATTCTAAAGCAGGGATATTTAACCTGGGATCTGTGAACTTTAAAAAAATGGTAACTGTATTTCAATTATTACTGCCTTCCTTTTAAATCCTGCTCATTGGATTATTGTTTTTATTATTCTGAGAAGGGATTAATGGGTTTCCACAAAGAGCCAAAGAGATCCATGACACAAAAAAAGCCTAAGGACCCCTGTTCTAAAATTATTTGACCTATTAGAAGAGCCCCAAAATGTGATGGTTTACACAGGTATCTACAGACCTTATCTTTGCAACTAAGCATGTAAATAAGCTTTTCGATGAAAATGTAGAGCCTTTTAGTGAAGAAGGGTTTCTTATGAGCATCTGTCGGATCTTGCCTCTTCCGACTGAAGACTAACAAATGAAGGTTCTCATCATCCTGTTACTGGGAAAAAAAATTAAAAGCCTCTTTACACATAGTGCTCTGTT
>CM053771.1:497524986-497671706 GCA_028658325.1 Potorous gilbertii | reverse complement strand
ACACTAAATATATAATACAGCTTCATCCAAATCACCCTTTGTAGAATGTAGTTACCTTTGGAATATATATTATATATATCATGTAATATTATCATATATTATATAATATATAAATAATGCAATATGATCGGATCATTAAGAAATAAAATTTTTCCTAATGTGGAAATCACATTTGAAATAGGACTCCTTGACAGCTCCAGGTTATCCTCAAGAATAACAGCAGAGAATCCCAGACTCTTGCAGATGAAAAGGAATCATCTAGCCTAATCTAACTCATCACCAATTTGTACCTATGTGGGCCTGAGCTTGCCTAGCAATGAAAATCTGGAAACGAGAAGCAAGTCCCCTTTAATCAACACCACATTTTATAAATGGAAGAGGAACAAAATCTCTCTTTCTGTGTTGATGATCAAGACTTTACAGCTTCACATTATATGCCTTATTTTCCAAGCTATGATGTGTGCAGGACAGAAACCTAGGTTTATTTCATCCATAAATATATACATCTTAGAACCTACAAATGGATATTGAATGGAGGCCAAAATTGAACAGGGAAGAGAGTAGACTGTATTTCCCTTTCAAAAACCATAACTTTCTTTTAATGACTCCAGGGTTGTCCCTGAAAAAAGCCCCATGTTCTAAATAGCAATACCTTTCCAGTATTTTTGTATGACTGTGAGTCATGGAACACTGTAGTCTCCGAAGAGTGCAAGCTACTAATCAAAGGACAATAGAAAGGTACATCATGTGTACAAGCAGGCTTCTGTTGTTATTCAGTCGTTACAGTTCTGTCTGACTCTTCATGACCCCATTGGGAGTTTTCTTGATAAAGAGAGTAGAGTGGTTTACCCTTTCCTTCTTCAGTAAGTAGGCTACAACACATTACAAAGAGTTTAATATAAGGAGAGTAAAAGATATCAAAGAAATGCATGAACAGAAAGAGAAGATGGACTGATCATTAGCAAGAATGCCCTATCTGATTGCTTCTACTGCACTGGTATCTTTGAGATGTCAAGAGAAAAATAGAGAAGTCCCTCAAGCATATTAAGTCCCCCTCTCTCCCATCTCTCCATTTACAGATAAGGACAAAACTTCCCAGAATATGCAGGTATAAATGGGGTTTCAATATCCATAGTCAGATTGAATATCTACATCTAGGAGATCATAGAAGCATTTGGCTATTTGAGGACTTGTCCTGTAAGAAAGCTTACCTCTATGTGTGGAAACCTCTGTTGTGACTTCATATTTATACACATATGCATACATATGCATGTGCATATGTATATATATATATATATATATATATATATATATATATATATATAATATTCACAACTATTTTGAAGTAGCCCTAAGGTGGGACCATGTCCCTAACACAAGAACTCAACATAAGGTTCCCAGATTTTTTCTTGGTTTCTTTTTAAGTAATTTTTGAAGATTGTAGGAAACTATAACTCAGAAATATATTTTTGAAATAGTTGGCCTTTGCCAAGGATATAGAAGTTTTATTGGAAAAAACTGAGAACTTGAAGATTTGTTCTTGACTATAGCTTGCCAAATGGTTTCACCAGCTTATCTTGAACTTTTTAGTGCTTACTTTTCACCTGATAATGAAGGCTTGACTATCCATCACTGTTCAGGCATTTCTGTGGGCTGAGCTAGTTAAGAGCCAGGGTGGCATGAGGGATGGGATGCTGTCCTAGTCAGGAAGAGGTGGTTCCAAATACTGACAGTTATGTAGGTTGTCTGATCTTAGGCAAATCACACAGCCTCCTTCATCCAAAAAAAATGGCAACAATATTGGTACAAATTACCTGCCAGGGCTTTTGTGAAGTTCAAATGAAATGATGCATAGAAAGTATTTTGAAAACCTTAAAGTGCTCTATTAACACCAACAATGAGTAAGGAGCCAAGCAGAAAGTGCATGGTATATAGTTTATATAGATGGTCCTAGGTATAGTTTATACTGGCATTTCCTTAAAATCAGAAAATTGCAATCTGTCCAAAGGTGACCACTCCCTACAAAGGATGATTTGGATGAAGCAAGCAAAATTGAGGTCAATGCCCTTCTTCTTCCTGATGGAAAACTAAGACGTGGTCCTTACACCCACACGTAGCTTGCCTTCATCCTTACTCTCCTAAAAAGAACTGTTTCTATTTGTAACATCAAAAGTCCCTACAAAATATTAGGAAATCCTTGTCCCTGGAGCCTATTTTGTGTCCCTTGTGAACTGAAGAAATAGGATGCTTTTCACATTCATTGAACCTAACTTAAAATCTCCTATGAGCCATTTTTCAAAAGTGAAATCTAAGTCTATGTATTTTAGGCTCTCCTAACCCCTGGTGTTTTCAGGACTCCAACCATAGCTGTTCTATAAGCCATGACCCATTCCCTCCTCTTTTCAAATGACTTGCGTTTTTTTTAATCTCCATGGTGTTTTTCCTTCCCTAAGTTATATCTCCCTCTGGATTTCCCTTTTTTTTCCTCTGGCATTATGTAGACCCACAAAGCAAATTTCACAGGACTCTGTATCACAGACTCTGGAGCATCTAGGATGTTCCACAAAGAAATAAAGAAAGAATCCTCTATCCTTATTTGAAATGAATTAATTTATTTGAAATGAAGCTTCTTTTTTGCTAATTGTTTCCTGTCTCCACTGTGCCTGCTACTGTCTTAAGATTCCATACAGTAAGTTTCACAAGGATGATCTGGAAATTCACTTTTTTTAATAGAGGAGAGTTGGTCTTGAAGTAGAAGAAGCTAGATTGGAGTTCCACCTTTAGTACATCCTGGCTATTTGACCCTGGTCATATTTGTCTCCATCTAATCTCATTTAACTTCCTGGAGCTCTAGGCATCTCTCCAAGACTGTAAATTGCAGAGAAAATGTCAGCCTGATGGGGAGAGGGACTTCCTACCCAGGAGTTTCTTATTGCAATGAAATCTCAGGTCTAGGCTATGTCTTTGTCCTATTAATATGGGGGGATGGGGGAAAGAAATTTGAAATACTCTTTTCAAAAAGGACATCAAAAGTTATCATTGAATAGTCTGTTAAAATCAGCTACAGGCTAAGAAGCAAATAGGACATGCAGAACTAGAAATGTAATAAATATAAATTTGGTTACCATTCCAGTGAGCATGCCTCCCTTCTGTTCTTTTCCTATTAGATCCCCTTTCACCTAAGCTAATTATAAAAATACCTTCCATCATCTATGGCCACTTCTTCTTGCCAAATGATTTCGCCAGCTTCTCTTGAACTTTTCAGTGCTTGTTTTTCACCTGATAAGGAAGGCTTGACTCTCCATCACTGCTCAGGCTTTTCCCAGTGGGTCAAGCTAGCTAACAGCCAGTGCGGCTCTCAGAAAAAGTGTTCCTTCTTCCCTAGTCATGTGTGTGGCACATCTATATGATCCTGGAGTCTTTTAACACTTCCAGTTTGGATCAGATGACATCTAATGTCCTTCTCATCTCTGCAATGATTCCAGAGGAGGGATAGAATGAACCTTCATCCAACCTACTGCACCCTTATTTATCTGGCAGTGAAAAACAGAACTGTCATACCCAATACAATTATAATTCAGAGTGTCTGTTAGGAGCATTAGACCATCTACAAGCAATAAATCTAACTATTTTGATATAAAACCATGGGCATACTAACATTTCCAGACCAATTCAACTTTATCCTTGCATGTACTTACATGAACCAAAACATAAAGAACTCAGGTCATATGGTCGACTATAAATTCTCTCAGGCGCTAATGGAAATCAATTTACCCCTCTACTTATCTTTTCAACTCCAGAGGCTTTGGGGTTATGAGTTTCTCGGGCCATGACTATATATGTTCTTCATATACTTATAATTGAGCATAGAGAAGCAAACAATATCTTAACAGCCCAGAAAGGCATCTGAGACTGTGTTTCACATTCTTGTGGCTGTTTCAAATGTGAAACATTTTTTGGTAATCTCCCCTTGGGGTTTTTAAGTCTTCGATTAGGTCACTACCACGTCCTTTCTGTTCTGCAGAGAACAAGCTCCATATGGTTTAATATCTTCGCATAAATCACATCATTAAAACCTGAGAGCAGGCCAGTTGCTTTGTGTTGCATCTTAAAAGAAATGAAGTCCCTTCTGAAATGCACTGGCCAGGAAAGAATGTAATGTTCTGGGTGAAGCTGGCTTAATTTTTATCTTATAATTTGGATAAAGAGTTTTCAGTCAAGATCCTGAGTCACCCATGGAGGTACTTACTTTTATTTTACTGATTCAAAGACTTTTTCATTTTTTTTAAAGTATTCCCTGCCTCCTTCCCATCTCCATCATAAAATACTAATAAATAAATAAACACTACCTCCACACATACAAAACTGGACCAACTTTCAGAGCTGGGTTTGGGGGATATGTGTGTGGTTGTTTTTTGATTTGGGGTTTTTTTGAATGAGCACTACCTTTCTAATTAAAGCGCCTGCATTCAAATCCTGCCTCTGAGTGTTTCCTTTTCTGTAAAATGAGGGGGATGTCTATAAAATAAGCCTTAGATCTATGATTCTCTGATGCAGTCAACTATAGTTACTGGGGTTTTTAAATTTTATTCTGGTTTAAAGAATTGTTTAATTGATTGGTTTAAAGACTTTCTCTTCTTTAAGCATTTTCTCTCTCTTCTCTTCCTCCCTCTTTACCATCACCCATATGCGCACAAAATAAAAGCATTCATAGCAATTACCAACAGGGAAACAAACCAGACCTGCCTACCTGCAGAGTTTTCTCTGATTCCTTTTATCACCTTCATCTAACTTGAGTACTTTGGCGATGATTTCATCCATGAGGCATCTCTAAACCTCTCTGCTCCTCAACTGGAACAAGTTGCAATTCTTTTCTGGATCTTTCCATAAATTTGCCATAGAGGAGTCCCACAATATGCTGGAGGTATATGCATGTATGTGGATGTGCGAACATGCATGAATACACATATATGTATGAGCACATGTGCACATATATGTATGTACATATAGTCATATGTGTGGATAGTGTTGCATGTATATATGTGTGCACATACATATTTTGTATAGATATATTGTGTTGTGTGCATGTTGCATAATGTGTGTATTATGTGTTTGTAAATATATGCACATACATACAAGTATATGTGTGTATAGACATGTATATTGTGTGTCATGGCAATATTTATGTATGTGTGTATATACATCTATGCATGTGTATGTATATGCATGTATAAAACATGTGTATATATTTATACATTTTGGGTATGTGTGTATATCCTTTATTCGTCATTCTCATTTGCTCTCCATATTCAGTCTATTGCCAAGTCCTGTCAATTCTAGCTGCACAACCTTACTCCTATATAAATTCTTCTCTCCTCTAACACTGTAGCCACGATTCTGAAGCCTTCCTCAACTCCTGCTTAGACTATGTCAATAGCCTATTGGTTGGTCTGCCTGCTTCCCTACTCCAGTCTCTCTTCCCCATAACTATCAAGTTGATCTTCCTGAACCTCAGGTAACCTCCCTATTCTGTAAACTCCATGGCTCTCCATTACTTCCAGGATGAAATATAAAGTCTTGTAGATGACTTTTAAAGCCCTTCGCCACTTGGTGCCCTCCTATTTTTCCTACTTTTCCTACTTTACTCTCCTCCATTTCCTTCCTAGTCAATCCAGGACCACAAGGTTCCATTTCTATTACCCGTGCTTTTTGCTAGCTGTCCTCTCTTCTTTTCTCTTCATCCAGACTTCCATGACTTCCTTTGGTACCAGTCCAAATCCCACCTTCTGCAATATGCCTTTCCTGGTGCTGAATTCTATCACCACCACCACCACCGCTGCTGCCACTCTCTCAGAGATTGCCCATCATTTACGGTGTGCATAACTTGTATATACCTCATTCTTTACACGTTGTGTCTGCATTGTACTGATTAGTCCTTGGGGACAAAGACCAGTCATGGCTTTCTTTGGATCTCCGGAATTTGGCACAGTGCCTGGCATGTAGTCAGTTCTCCAAAATCGTTAAAATCATTTCTGAGGGACTGGGACAAAGGGGCTTAAACTGAAGAGTGTAAGAATGGTCAGTAGAGACTGAACCCAGTTCAACCAAATGCCTAGATCCAGAGCAGAAGGAAGGCATAGGACCCCTTCCTGGTCACTCAAAGTGATGTGGGATCTCATCTGGTTTTAAAGGAGTTAATTCCAAACAGTCTCCTTCTACCTTTGGGGAGCCTCGACATATTTGGGGCTCATGGGATTTTGTTTCCTTTCTTTTACTGAGATTGCTCAATCTATTTTTGATCAAGTTCAGAACTCCACTTGAATTGCCCCAGACATTTGTGGAGCTCGAGATACAGGGATCCAGGGGAAATCTTTTCATATAGACCTCCAGTAAGATCACCCTATGTGTTCAAGGAGCCTTGGAGAAGTGTTTGATGTGTCCTATGTGGGATACATGGAAATGATTTGTCCAGACCTCCTCTTGCCTTGCTGTATATCCTAGAAGGAATTTATGGAAGAATTTTTACCCAGAACATTTTGTTTTCTCACATGAAAGTGAAAGCATGACTTCCAGCTGATCCCAGATCTTGTAGCCTTGTGTCAGGAACTTTACATGTGCTAGGATTTCATTTGGGACTAGTGTTTCCCTCTGAAAAGAGAAAGCTTTTTCTTTTTCCTTTTCTCCATTTTTTCACTTCTATTTGTTTAATTTCAATTTTCTTCCCCCCCTTCTTGTTTTTATTTGCTTAGGTGGAGATAAGCTCTTTTATGTGCTAAGCAAGAAATAAACTCTTATGTATGAAAAAAGTATGTTGAATTTTGAGGATAATGGTGATCTCTAAGTATCATAACACGTTTGTTGTTTGAGATTCTTTTGTGGAAGAGATGAGGAGACAAAAAACATTGTTTGACCCTTCTGGAGATCCTAAGGCTGGGGCTATGGACAAATGTGCCACAGATATTCTATCTAATTTGCTGAGGATAGCAAATGTTTAACTGGGAGAAGATTGTTGTTGGAATCTTCTTTAGATTTACACTCCCTGGTCCCCACGGACCCCAAAGGGTCTTTAGGTCCTATTTCTGACTATGTGGTAGCACAGTGATGACATGCTATGACATGGTAAATCTAAGTGGCCCCTTTATTCTACCCCTTCCTGTAACTTCCTCAGGGGTAGGGATAGGAATAGAGGTGGGGGGTGTGGCTGGGTCAGTTAAGAGAAAACTCCCAGCTTGCATTATTTACCTTCAGTTCCCCAGTAGGTATTATTATATAACCTTGAGACTTTCAGTGAGGGACAGAGAAGAGCTGATATGTCTCCACCCATGTACCTTGATGACCATGTCCACAGACAGGGTAACTGGCCAAGCCTGGAGACTTTACCAGCAGACATGTACCTGGAGGTATTGTACAGTGCTGAGCTCAGGTAAAATGTAAATTACCTAATTAATATTCCTATAAACTGATTTATGTTCTGATGAGATTTAAGTGTAAGCCTTCTAATGAATTGTAAAAATAGTTATAAACCAAATTACTGAATCCCGTTTGATTGTATCTTGTCAAACAATTGATTGTGAGTATCTTTTTCCCATAACTTAATTCATATTATCTGGTGAATACTCTTTCATTTTTCCTCCTCTTTTAGGGAAAATTCTTTAGGTGTCAGCTGTAATCTAACTTACTATAATAAAATCACCCCTTGGATGTCAGGGTGGGGGTATTTAATGAGTGAAATGACATATGAACAGAGAACCTAGATTTTTTCAGCAGAGGTAGGATCCCCCAGGATTGAAGCTAGTCCAATGGCATGTTTGGTCCTGAAAGTATTGTAGCCCACTGGCCCAGGAGCAGTTTTCTCATAGTTAAACTAGTAAACTACTAAACCTTGAATAAAATATAAGTCATTTAAAAATCCAGTATGAAGGATATCCATTTTTCTATTCATCAAGGCTGGGAAGTGTTTATTGCTCATTATTTTTACTTTTTAAATGAATTAAGCAGAATTTTTCAACAGGAATGTCTTGCATATCTGTACTGTGCCTACTACCGTGCTGGGATTTGGGATTAGAAATACAAACCCATGAGTCTTTTCCCAGGGAGGTTACATTCTACTGGCTGACGTAGCATATGTGAAGAGAAATAAATACAAATTATAGAAAAGGTAGATGCAAAGTCTCTTCTGATGATCTGGAGGAAGAAAATCATCCCTTGGAGGGATTAAGGATGGTCTAGTTTGGGAAGTGATACTTGATTTTTTTTTTTGGTTGGCTTTTGATTTTATTTAAAAATACACAGTTAATATATTTTGTCTTTAAATCACAGTTGGTTCACATCCTAACCTTTCCAGTCTGAACTCTCCCTTGTGATAATGAAAAAATTAAGCAAATACATCTGATCTAGAGACTATGTCTGACCATGTACGCAATTGACTGTCCTGATGGTCCCCTATCTTTCTCTCTCATGAAGGGGGAGCTCTTTTAAGAGATGGCACTTGAGCTGAGCCTTCCTTGAAGGATACTAAGGATTTCAAGAGGCAGGGATGAGAAAGGAGTGCATTATAGGCACTGGGGACAGCCTGTACAAAGGATTGGAGACAAAAGATGAAATGTTATATATGTGGAGTGGCAGGTAAGCCAGGTTGGCTGGAACACAGAGAACGTGACATGCAACAGGATGGAAAAGGTAGGCTGGAGTCAGATCAGGAAAGCTTCAAAGTCAAGCAGAAAAGCTTGAATTTTTTCCAAGAGACCACATACTTGGCACTTGAAATCCCCAACTGTCAGGGTCGGTCCGGGGATCGAGCAATAGATTTGAAGTCCAGTACTGAATTCCTTGAGAAATGACAGAGAATGACCTAGGGACTAGTTGATAATGGATGCCAGAATTTGGATCAGGTGAGATATCTCAGTCTATATCTCTGAGGGAGAGGTTGCTGATAACAGTATCGAAAGGAAGGCTTGAAAGTGGGGTCCCTACTCCTCCTAGTTATGGGGAGGAAGGTGAGGAATAATAAGGGGGACAGAGAGAGGAAGTCTCAAAGGGGAATAAAAGGAGGATGGGGGGATTAAGAAAGATAGATCCAGTGATGGAAAAGGAAGCCGGGGTGAGCATTTTCTGAGATGAGGAGGAGGGAGATTGGCGTATGAGAGGAAGAAGTATAAGATAAATGGTAGGTTGTTAATAATAGAGCTGAATTTCAGAGGTTACAGTGGAAGGAAAGGGCAAAATGACAGAGAGAGATACCAGAAGGTAGGAAAAGATCAGTAGGGATGAGGAAATTGGGAATGGTAGAAAGGGAAGGGAGATTTTGTCCAGGAGATCTTTTACTCTGAATTAAAGAAATTTGGAGATAAAAAAGAGAATTTGCTAGCCATAGAATAGCAGATTATTACATCCTTCCCAGTAGCAAGGGGAGCAGTAACTCATATCCTAGCTAGTATATTGACTTGATTTTAGGGGGAGGGGTGGGGGTGAAATAAAGATCTGGATTTGGGCCAGTCTTGGAAACCCAGTAGCATAGCAGTTATGAGATGCTATGTTGGGCCTAATATCAAGAAGGTTGGTATCTGAGCCTTGGCTGGTTATGGAAGGCAGAGCCTTTCACAATCCATCCACAAGGAGAACTCATTTCAAGGCATCAGAATGTGGAGGTTATAAAACATATATACAAGGAAGTATAAGAAAAGCTAAAATGCATTAAGGGCAAGGGAGATAAAAGAAAAAAATGCTCTAAGAAAATTTGAGAGAGGAGAAACAATCCCTGACCTTGAAGCAATAAATAACCCATGGCCACCAGGTCTTTGAGCTGGTAAGAGAAATCTAGAAGGTACAATAATTTAATACAATTCCTGCTTTTACTTGAATAGATCAATTGAGGGGATACCCTACTAACCATCAAGATTGTACATTCCATTCTGAGAAAGGCTAAAAAGTAACAGTTATGTCCCTCTGATATTTCCAGTTCCTTCCACTAGTCCTGAGACCTTTCTCCATCCTGGTCACCCTTATGTTGATGCTATTTATTTTATCAGTGAACTTTTTTAAAAATGGGAGTCCTAGAGCCAGATGTTGTCTACCCAACTTTGGTCTGACCAAGGACCATTAACTACTTAGCCCTAGAATCAAGTCCTCTGAATGGAGCCTAAGATAAAATTAGCTCTTTTGGCTATCTTTTGTACTACTGAAACATGTTCACTGAAATCACACCCATATCACACCCTAGCAATAGACTAGTGGTCCTCAATTATTGATATCCCATAATTTCATAGTCATACTCCACACTTCACATTTTCAACTTTAATAAATCCATATTTTGTCCACCTCTCCACCTTGCCAACCTTCAGTAATGAAATACTGAGAAAGGAACCAGGAAGTATAAGAAACAATAGTGTGGTGGGCATGGAGACAGGAAGACCTGAGTTCCAATCCTGCTTTAGGAGCATATTAGCTGTATGACACTAGGCAAGTCTCTTAACCTCTATGAGTTAACTTTTGAGTTATAAGTTGTGAGGCCTACTTAGTTTCTTCATCTGTGAATTGTGGCCAGTAAAAGTACCTATATCACAGGGTTGTTATGAGGATAAAATGAGATCATATAAATAAAACATTTCAATCTGTTAGCTAACATTACTATTTTTATAGTCTATCAGTGATTGATGCCACCATCAACTAGCTGTTCAGTTTTCACTATGGTTCCACTTTCAATCTCCTGCAACGCCTGGTGGATTGCTTAGACCACTACCTTTCCTGGTATCAAACTTAAGTGGATGTACCTATAATGACTGAGTTTTCCTGTATTTAAAAGATGGCTACAATACTTAGTCTTTTTAACTCTTCAAGGACTTTCCTCCTGGTTTGTAGGCGTTCTAGAAAATCACTGCAATGGTTCTGAAGTAACCATCCGCCAGATTATTCAATGTCCAAGGCTCCATATGAGGTCTGCTGCTTTGAATGTACCTTACTTCAGAGGCAGTGGGGTTCCAAACACACTGGACTTGGCAGCAGAAAATTAGAGGTTGAGACAGCTCTTCCTCTTAAGTAACCATGGGACAGCCATCCAAATCCTTATCTACCCTAACCCTTGACTTTGCCCTCTCTAAAGCAGAAATGCCTTCCAATTCACAAGGCTATTGTGAAGGGAAAGCAAGGGACAGAAGGTTTGGGGATAGATTTGTATCTAGGTAAGCAAGGACAAAGCTAATTAATTAAATCCCTCGACTAAGGCTTTGGAGCAGAGATCACATTTATTGGCAGAGAGTCCCCAAATTGACTTCCAAGGAGATCATTCATGACACTTATAGTCATGTCTTTTTATGGGGTGAGGGTAGTTGGAAAGGCAAGATGAATTCAAAGGAGAGAAGGTAATAAGGGAAAGAGAATGCCAGAGTGAGAAGCAAAAATGACTGCAGTCACCTGTTCCCACTCTGCCCCCCAACCAAGAGGGACATGATGTTGATTCATCCCATTCCCATGACAGAGCAGAGCACCCCAAATAAGGGGCCATATTCAAGAACATGAATGTGACCTTGTAGTTTCTGCACTTACCCATCACCCAGAAGATGACAGCAAGAAAACTACTTTGGATTTCAGTTGTAAAACAGCCCCCAAGGGAAATGCTTGTGGCAGATTTAATGTCCCTATCTACCACCGCTATCACCTACATGTTCATTTTCTCTAGACTGAGTGTCGCTCTAATAGAACCCAAACCAGGGAGACCCTACATTCTCCACATTTCCGTCATTTGAGTGGAGAAAACGGGAGGAGGGAGGAGAGAAAACCTCGACCTTGGGAGGTGATTAAGATTTGCTTCAATTTCTTATAGTAAAAACCTTAATTAAGTTTGGATTCTGGTTAGTTGGGTTAGTTTAGGAGTTGGGGTATTTGTTCATTTTTTTAATTGCAATCTATCTTCAGAGGAAAGAATAAAAATTAAGAACATGACTGATACTTGATATGGGTTCAAAACAGAAAATTCCAATGTGTGTCCTGGGGTCAGTGCATTGTCAATTTCCATATAGCTAGTACTTGTTGAATCCATTTTCTTGTATGATGCTCATTGAAACTTAGAAAAGAATTGTGATCTTAGAGACTATGAAACCCCAACTCATCGGAAAGAGATTCCAGACACCCAGACCAGCTGGCTTGTTCCTACTCCCTTTCCTTTTCTTGCGTGCAGCTATGCTGCAGATGGTCACACCATTGTCAAGGAATCCCATCCCTCTAGAAATGCTCCTTCATAGACTATATGCCTTTTTTTGGAAATGATCTTCAGCTGAGGGCTTAAGAGATTTCATTTTCCTCCCATATGATGCTGATCTTTTCTTGAGCCATTTGTGGCTGATTCTTTGCATGTAGCAGATGTTCCTTATTTGCTTTCTCACAGGAAACTCGACTGCCCTCTGATATACATGTGGCTGGGGCTGGCCACCCAGGCTGTCTGCCTGACTCAGGATTTGGCACTTGTAAGCATTCCCTGCACCTGATATCTCTCCCTTCTTCATCTGGAACCTTCTAGGACCCTGCCAATAAGCTGTCTCTTGTTCCCATCATCATCAGTGGGGCATGTGTTATGAGATGACTTTCCAATGGCATTAGCTGACCTATTGCACTCTCTTACCTAGTAAGAATGACATCAATGTCTGTGGCTATAGAACAGAGCAGAGATAATTGATTGTACCTGGCTTTGAATGATAGATTCATTAGAACCAGATTCTACTGAATTGATCAAATAAGTTACAGATGGAAAAACCATCTTCCTTCATGTGACAATCAAAATGTGTTGGATAATGGGGAAAATGGAATTGTTATTCAGAGCATGTGGCAGTTGGGGGGGGAGGGGTTGGTTTTGTTTTTAAAGAAAGTATAGCATGGCTGGGAATGAGTATGGTGAGACCTGGAATCTAAAACAAGTCCCTCAGGAAATATTTTCTAAATTGCACTTTATTGAATGTATGTAAACAAATACTTTATTGAATGTATGTAAATATAAGATTATATTAAACCTCCAGCTGTTAAAAGGCAATGCAAAAAAACTTTCAAACATTTGAAAAAAAATGGGATTTCTGCAAAAATATTCTGAGGGAATCTTCAGAGGAATTTTCTTGGAAAAGGAGAGTTGCAAAGAATCATTCTATAATGTCTGTAGTCATTCTGCTGTTCAATATTTAAAGACCTCCACAGCCTGGCCCCTTCCAATTTTTCTAGTCTTCTCCTACTATACTACCTTCTGCTCCCTCTGGGATTTAGCTATGCTGCCCATCTTCCCACAAGACTCTCTATCTCTGGTCTGTAGGTTCTTGTACTGGCTGTGTTCCATGCCTGGAATGCTCTCCTTCCTCATTGTCATCTTTTAGCTTCCCAATTTCCTTTCAAGACTCAGTTCAAGTCCATCTTCTACAAGAGAGCTTTCCCAGTCTTCCCGGGTTACTAGTGCCTTCGTCTCTGAGACTGCTTTCCATTAAGTTTTCATTCTCTCCTTTCTCCAACTTTCTTTCATCCTCTCTCTCTATTCTTCTCTTTTCCTCTCTCTTTCTCTCTTCCTCTTTCTTCCTCTCTCTCTTTCTTCCCTTTCTCCATGTACCCATTCATATGTACAGAATACACATATAATACATGACATGATTCACCCATATTGCATCATCTATATATTTATATGTATTGTGCACATATATGTATGTATATGGTGTGTTGCTATATTTACACATGGGTGTACATGTGTATATGTTTATATGTCATGTAATACAGACATAATTCATGTGTGATTCCATATTATAATATATATGCATGCATGTGTGTATATGTATAGAATAAGGGAGGGTGTATGTATCCAATTATTTCAATGTTATCTCACCCATCACAATATGAGCTCCTCGAATGCAGGGAACATGTTTCACCTTTCTTTGTATTTTCAGTGCTTAGCACAGTATCTAGTATGGTAAACGCTTGTTGACTTAACCTGGAATGAGAGGAGAGGAAGGAGAGAATAAAATACTAAAGTGGAGGGAGAAAGAGAATAGTTACAGATTATTGGAATGTCAAGATTGCAAAGAGATGGGAGAGGTTATTTTCTCCAGATCCTGTCCTACATGACCCTATTGCACCTCATAACTTTGTTGTAAATTTGATTTGAACACTACACTAAACAGCTATTCTGTGTTCCTAGGATCTTAGGATATCTATCAAATTGTTTCTCAAGAAATATACTTTTTACCACCATTGGAGTCAATAAATAGAAAGGTGAGGATTTCTTTGGGATATTTTTATTCCTTCTGTGTTAAATTTTCAGGAAGAAAACATTCAAAATTCATACTGCAATGTGGAGAGGCCAGAATAAAGATGCAAACATGAGGCCCCTCTAACTGGCATACCCTCTATACATCCCTGATAAGGGACTGACCCAAGATTCTTCCTTAAGGCAGGGGGTTGGAGATGGCAGAGAAAACTAACCCTGAATCATCCCTATGCTGGAGATCACCGCTGAGAAAGAAGTGGTCATGCTGAACCACCTAAGACTCCTTGAATTAGGAACCAGAGCAGTTTCCTGTTCCACCCACTCATCCATTTCCTCTTCCCTTCTCAGCTAACTTCAGAAAGTCTTGGTTTAACTGTGAAAAAAGTGTATTATAGGCATTTGTGTGAACTGCTTAATTACTATGCAGCACAGTAACACTTATGCAGAAAATTAAATGCATGTCAAATTAATTGTACTGTTATTTGACAGCTCTGTTAAATTCTTCACATGTTATATTTCCATAAATTGTTGTACTTGAAAAATATTTTTTTTCAAATTCCCTCCTCAAATCAAGAAATTGGTATTCCTAGAACAAGGTAGTTCTACTCCATTTATCAAATACATAATTAATAAGTAGGTCTTGAAGACTCCTTCAAAGATAGGGCCCGTTCCCCTACATGTAGCATGAAGGTGTCCTTATGGGTCTCAAAGAAAGACAAGCTAGACATCTCTAGCCTCTTCTCCTCCTACTCCTCTCCCAGGGAGACTTTCATTCTTGCCAGAAGGAGCAGCAGGAGATTGGGGCTAAAATCACTGCTCTGCTCAATAAGAGGGGTACTAGGTTAGAATTATCTATTGACTCTCTTAAATAATATTAGTCTGGGGAATATGATCAAGTTCAAAGTAATTTCTGATTGCTTTGTCATTATGGGTAAAAAGGGAGACTATAGTCAAGCCTATATCCAAGGCTTGACTACTTTCCCACCAAATATCAGTTCTACAGTGAACACAAATAGCAAATAGTAAAGAAACCCATTTTTCCAAATCAAAACAAAACAGAAATCAGAGCAGGTATACATAGCATGATTGATACCAGACAATGCAGAGTAAAGGAGCTCTCCCTTTGGGCATGGGATAACAGTTCAACCAAGAGAAAGCATCCTTGATCTCACCCAAGGAAGAGTTTCCTTGTCTCTTCCTCCAGGCTTCTCTGCTCTCCCTAAAGTTTAAGCTTAAATCCTGTCTTCTATAAGAAGCCAATCCCTAGGGTCCCTTAACTCTAGTGCTTTTCCTTGATTATCTAGAAATTATTCCATATATAACTAGTTTGTACATAGTTTGCATGTTGCTTCATTTTGCCTTTCTTAGCATCCCCAACTCTTGGGCCAGTTCTTGGCACGTAGTAGATATTTCATAAATCCTAGCTGAATCACCAAGTCAGCTAATCTACTAGGCAGACTATCTGACCTTGTGAAAGTAGCTTAGCCCCTCTGACTCATCTTTAAAATGAAGGCAATTGGGCAGATAATTAATAATAACAGTGATGTTTACACAGCCCAATGAGGTTTTTAAAACATTTTACATATATAATCTCACTCACAATAACCCTTCCATGCAAGTACTATATTTATCCCTATTTTACAGATCAAGAAATTGAGCCACAGAGATATTAAGCAATATCACTGAAGTCACATGGTTCATGAGTGTTTGACGTGGAATTTAGCACTCTGTCATGAAGTCTAGGTAGTCAGAATAGAGCTTATGCAAAAGAGACCAAGCCACCAAGAATTCTTAGAAACATAGGCTGGGAAATGAGGAAAGGGAAACAAAATTTCCCTGTCCAGTGTTAGTAACACTTTGAAAATCTTAAGCATGAAAAAAAAAAAAGGATGAAGTTGTCCGAGGATGTACCTCCTCCACATTAAGTCTTTTAATTAGAACCCATTTCTGACTGAAGCTATGTGTTATTTCTGATTCACATCTGTATCCATCAACACCCTTAATAATAGTCTTCACACTTGAAGTCAAAATTTCAGTGTGAACTATCTCTCCTGCTTGAAGTGATATTATTTTAGCAAATTTCCCATCTTTGGGGGATTCTTTCTGGAACACAGTTGGCTTCTAAAATGAGAAGTCTGAGTTGCCTGAAATAATCTTTCCTTTTTGGATAATAGTTCCTAAATAAATGTAATTCTGTACAGTCTGCTGTAATATGGGGCTTCCCTGGAAACAACATCTTTCAGTTCTCTAGTTCTGGGGACTTACAAAGGGTTTCCCCCCACAAGAACTCTGTGAAATAGGTCATTTTAAAATGTTTGTAAACATTTTACAAATTAAGAAACTGAGGCTCAGAAGTTAAGTGATTTGCTCAAGATTGCACTGTCAGGTAATGGAAAAGCAAGGAATCAAACCCAAGTCTCTTGCTTAAGCCTCTTAAGGTCTTTCTGTTACATTGCTCTGGGAATACCCTATATTGGGACAATATAAAAACCTCCAGTCTTTAAGATGGAGCCCTTGAAAAATAATAAATATTGGAGATGTGGGAAAATTGGAACACTAATACGTTGTTGGTGGAGTTGTGAATGGATCCAACCATTCCGGAGAACAATTTGGAGCTATGTCCAAAGGGCTATAAAACTTGTATACTCTTTGATCCAGTAATACCACTTCTAGGTCTGTATCCCAAAGAAATCATGAAAATGGGAAAAGGACACACTCACATGTACAAAAATATTTATAACATCTCTTTTGGTAGTGGTTAAGAACTGGCAACTGAGGGGAAGTCCATCCTTTGGGGAATGGCTGAACAAGTTATCAAAGTTCCCCCCTCACACAACTGCCACTCCAACTCTTATCACTTCTCACCTACACATTTCATTGGTGTGCTCCCGCCCCCTGCCTCCAGCACACAGCTGCCTAATTGATACTTCCAAAGCACAGTTGTGATCACATCTGCCCCAAAATGTCCAGTGGCTCCCTCTTGTCCCTGGGATAAAATACAGACTCCTCTGTTTGAATTTGAAAGTCCTTCATGATCCAGCTTCAGACAAGCTTTCCAAATTGATGACATATTAATAATTTCCTTCATGCCCTCTATGTTCTAGACAAACTAGTATAATGACTCTTTCACATGCATGACATCACATGTTTTGTCTCCATGCCTTTGTACAGGTTATTTTCCATGTCTGGAAAGCAGTCCTTAAGATTGCATAAAGCTCAAGGCAAGCTGTTTATGTATGGGGGAGTCAGGGGGGAGGAAGACATGGGGGCTTTCATGCTACACAAATTCAATATGAGTTAATAATGTCACATAGCAACTAAAAGATCAAATATGAAATTAGACTGAAGTAAGAGAGGAATTGGGTTCCAAAATAAGGGAGGTGACATTCCATCATACTTTGTCTCAGGCCAACTACATCTGCTTTTGGTGTCCGGTTCTGGGAAATACATTTTAAAATAGATACTGATAAACTGGAAAAATCTAGAAGACCGGTATCATCAAAGGTCCTCTAGATCAAACTGAATGAGAAACAGCTAAAGCAACAGGGATATTTAGCTGAGAGAAGAAAAGACTTAGGAAGGACAGAATCATGTTTTCCCTGAGTGTTTAAACGTTGATCACACTGAAGAGAAATTATCCTTCATCTGCTTGGCCCCAGGGAGCCGAAACAGTTGTAATGTATAAAAGTTTCAGAGAGGTGGATGATGGCTCAGTGTCAGGAAAGTTTATCTAATAGTTTTTACTATCTGAAAGTGAAATAGGCTGCCTTGGGAAACAGTCAGTTTCTCCTCAAGAAGCAAGGGATTTATGACCAAGTGTGTTGGAAATAAGATTCTTATGTGTATACACAGGATGGAACAGTTGACTTCAGGGGTCCCTGCCCATTCTCAGAATATGTGATTCTACAAAAGTGTGTGCCTAAACACTTTTCAAAATGAGAGCATGTGGTAGTTAGTAATCATTGCTGTGGGGAAAAACATATAGCAAGTTTCTCTAATAAAGACCTCATTTCTCATCTATCTAGATAACTGAGTCAAATTTATAGAACATGAGTCATTCCTTAATTGGTAAATGGTCAAAGGATGTGAACAATCAGTTTTCAGATGAAGTAATCAAAGACATCTACATTCATTAAAAAGTGCCCTAAATCACTATTGATTAGGGAAAGACACATTAAAACAACTCTGAGCTACCACCTCACACCTGTCAAATTGGCTAATATGATAGAAAAGAAAAATGACAAATTTTGGAAAGGATGTGGGAAAATTAAGACACTAAGGAAGTTGAAGTTGTATACTGATTCAACCTTTCCAGAGAGCAATTTGGAACTACATCCAAAGGGTTGTAAAACTGTGCATACCCTTTGACCCAGGAAATACCACTACTAGGTCTGTAGTCCAAACAGATTTTTTTTAAAAAAGAAAAAGGGCTGATATGTACAAAAATGTTTCTAGCATCTCTTTTAGTGATGACAAAGAACTGGAAATTGAGAAGATTGCCATCAATTGGGGAAGGGTTAAACAAGCTGTTGTATATGATTGTGATGGAATACTACTGTGCTGTAAGAAATAACAAGCAGTAAGCTCTCAGAAAAACCTGGAAAGATTTACATGACCTGATGCAATATGAAATGAGCAGAACCAGAAGAACATTATGTATAATAACAGCAATATTGTATAAGATCAACCTGAATAACAAGTATTCTCATCAATACAATGATCTAAGATAATTCTGAAGGATTTACAAAAAATGCTCTCTACCTCTGGAGAAAGAATTGATGGAGCATGAGTGAATATCAAAGCATACTTTTTTGTTATTTTTATTGGTTTTTTATCTGTATTTTTCTCTCACAGTATGATCTACATGGAAATATTTTTTGCATGATTACACTTATATAATCTAGGTCAAATTGTTTGTCTTCTCAAGGGGGTGGGGAAGAGAGGGAGAGGGAAAATTTGGAACTCAAAATTTGAAAAAAAAAAGGAATGTTAAAATTGTTTTTACATGTAATTGGGAGGGGGAAATAAAATATTAAATAAATAAAAAACTAGAGCATGTGAGACTAACCACACTTTTTCCCATCCTTCTAGATGAATGACAGCCACTATTTCATACAATAGATAGGACATAATCATCATGAAGGTCCACTCTCCCTCACCCTTCCTTAGACCTCATCTAACCTACTTTGGGCCACAGTAATGTTACTGGGCATCAATATTATTTAGTCAAGAGCCCAAGTTTGGACCACTGTGTCTTACCTCCCAGGTACAGCAATATAAGTTAATGGGTTTCCATCTTCCTTAACTACATGATTTCCATGCCCTATCATCCCAGGGCCTAGATAAGTTCTGAGTCATTGACAGTCTTCAAGTGCTGTTGCTACTCAATTCTTTTGGGGAACTCTTGGTTTTCTCAGAAACACTGAATCTCAGAGCTGAAAAGGACCTCAGTGCCCATCCAGGTCCATATATACTCGCACAAAGTCACCATTACAACAGATACTGATAAGAATTTTCTTGATGATCAAGAATGAAAAGGAATTTATTAATTCTCTACGTAGAGCATTCTACTTTAGGACAACTGATTTAGGAGCAAGTTGGCCCTTTACACTAAGCCTAAATATACCTCTCTACCACCTTTTCCTATTGTTCTCACTTATGGCTGCTGGAGGACAAGCACAACAGGCTGATTGTTCCTCATGAGAGTCTTTCCCATACTTGAAGACAAATATGGTATTATGCCAGTTTTCTCATGTTGCCTGCAGCTGATCTTGAGGGAAATGAACATAAAACCTTTCCCCATCCAGATCTCTTTTCTTTAAACATTTACTAGCTCATCATCACTCGGATATGGGGTGAGATGGGTAATCTCCTCAGTATAGGCATTCCTCCAGTGATGGCAACAGTGAGACAGTCATGCTTGTCTATTTTGAATGAATCTCAGTCATGCCCTTAGCTTATAAACGCCCTTCTTAGAGTGCTAGAAAGCCAGCTCTTTAGCCAGGCAACAACACTATTTAGCAAGCACTCTCATAGACCTCCTGTCAATTCTCCACCTTCCATGAGACCATGGTAAGAATTGACCAAATCTTCGGAGACTCCCTCTTTTTTCATATGTTGCTGACTATTCTGTCATCGTATCATTAAAGTAATGAAGCATGTTGATTATTTTAAAACTTCAGTAAATGCCCACAGATATTCTCTTCTCCTTAAAATATTGTGAAGTTAATTTTCAAAATGAAGCTCCCAGCTGTGTCTGTAAATGCCTAGCCCAGAGCAATCACAACAGAACAGATGTAAAGGAACAAAATGCAATAATGTAGGTCTTGAGAGGATGAATGCGGGGGGAGACAGAAACTCTTCTCTTGCAGGTAGAGAGGATCTGTGCTAGGATGCCCCTCCTCATCTCCCACTTTGGGGCCATCGCTTAGGGTGTGGAGGGGGAAAGATGTGGGAAGGATAAGCTGTTGCTATGGAGATACAGCTGCCATGGACACTGGTTCCTCTGAATCAGCCAGTTACTGACATTTACCCATGCTGGCTGACATGAGAAAAAGAAAATGAGGGCTTTTCTCAGCTGCTACATAGCTTGGGAGCTCCACTGTGACAACAGCCAACTGCTTCCCTCAGAATCTCTGGACCTGAACCTGGTCACTTCAGAGAATCTAAAAGTCATGTATGTTACTGGAGTAAAAAAAAATAAATCTTCCTTCTATAATTTAGAAAATTACCTATTATGTCTCCCTGGGCTGAAAGGCTAAGGATTGAAGTCCTATTTATTTAAGATTTCAGGATTTCCAAGACTCACAACAATCCTAAGAAGGAGGTAGTTCAACACTATTATCCTCATTTTATGAATGAGGAAATTGAGGTTCAGGGTAGCTTTGTCCTGGCCAGAATCACACACTAGGAGAGAGCAGAGTCAAAGATTCAAAATTGAGTCCTCTTATTTCAAATCTTGCATTTTTTTTCTACTATACACACTGCTGTGGGACCTTGGGGAAATCACAGAAGTTTTCTGAACTTCAGATCCTTCAACTATGAAACAGAGGGGAAGGGCGATGGATTGGATGACATAAGGATCATTCAAAATCCACTGATCCCATGTCTACATCCTACTGCCCATGTGGCAAATGGGGAAAAGTTCAAATAATGTACTTTATAAAAGCTAACAAGAGAGAACGAAATTTTTGCAGTCTTCAAAGAGAAACATAAAGAGATGTAAAGTACTTTGAATACCTTCAGGGACTATATGTGTTAACTCTCACCATTGCCATCATCCTCAAAAGTACTATTTCTACTACTATGACTACAGGCATATAATGACTTGCATGCCTTCTTTAGGGTCATATCCAGTCATCCTGATCTCTATCTTTCCCCTGGACCCAGATGATTCCAGAGGAGAGAGTGAGACTGGTGATTTTGCACAGACCTCCCTCACTTACATTCAGTTCACTTGAATGTCATGCCATCTCCTCTCTGATGTCATGATCCTCTTCAAGAATAAAGGACAAGCAACAAGCACTGTTTTAGATCAAGGACAAAAAAAAGAAAAAAGAAAAGCTATTTGTTGCTCCCACCCCATGGCCTCAGCAACTGATACAGTGCTGGGACCCAGTATGAAGGTGATGGAGCAGACTCAAATTAAACATGTCAGCTACAAATTATGCTCTCTTTAGAGTATTTCCTAGGGACAACTCATGGCATATGGGATTCTTTGAAGAAAATTACAGAATGACTCCTCTAAGCAACAGAATACCACACTTAGCTAAGAGGAAATGCATATCACCCTCTTTCTACATGACAACTCCATCCTTCTGGGTACCCTTGAGGATTCAGTTCTAGTCCTCTTTACCTCAGTTCCACCTAAGTTAAAGGTTTACTTTCCCAGATCCTCAATTCTCTTTAAAATACCAGTAATATCTCAGAGCCCTATGTGCTAAATATGGAGAATTAGAGTTAATTTCTGTTTAATAAATTCCTCAAGCCATACCTTTTATACTTTCCTTTGCACTATAAAAGGGGGAAAAAAAGTATATTCAAGATGGAAAGTCTACTATTTATTGCCTGAAAAATAAGATGCTTTCTTATTTTTGTATAATATATATTGTAATGCATATTATATAATAAGTCTTTTTTATGTCATACTCTCTGTCATTTGGCTAGACTATTAGAAATAGCCAGGCTGAACCCATTTCTGTTTATTAGTTGGCTATTGATATTGAAAATGATCTTTATGCCAGCTAAAAGAAAGGAAAGATTCCATCTCATTGCATTTGTATGTGAAACATTTTGTAGATATTTATTACATTTGGTTAAGAGAAGAATAGGTCCTATTTAGGATCTTTATAAGTTGGAGGTACATAATTTTAAAAGCTTCATCAATAACTTGACTTCCAAATTTTGTAACTGATGATAATTTAGATTCAGGTTAGAGTGTTTACTTTTATACTTTCAAAAAATGGAAAAAGTTAAATAAGCAAATTAATAACAAATTAACTCAAGGAACAGCTGGTAATGTTAAACTTTTGAGTAGTTTGTGCTTAGTGACTGTGAGTCACTAATGCACTGTTGTTGGAGTTGTGAACTGATCCAATCACTTTGGAGAGCAATTTGCAACTATGCCCAAAGGGTAACAAAACTGTGCATACCCTTTGAATCAGCAATATACCACTACTAGGTCTGTACCCCAAAGAGATCATAAAAAGGGGGGAATGACTTACATGTACAAAAATATTTAAAGCAGCCCTTTTTTAGTGGCAAAATATTAGAAGTTGAGGGGATGCCCATCAGTTAGAGAATGGTTGAGCAAGTTGTGGTATATGAATGTAATGGAATACTATTGTGCTATAAGAAATGATGAACAGTCAAACTTCAGAAAAACCTGAAATGATTTGTACAAATTGATGCAAAGTGAAGTGAGCAGAACAGGAAAACATTGTGCACAATATTAGCAACGTTGTATGGTGATCAGCTATGAACGATTCAGCTCTTCTCAGCAACACAATGAGCCAAGACAATTCCAAAAGAAGGAAAATGACATCCATATCCAGATAAAGAACTGATGCACTTGGAATACAGATCAAGGCATTTTTTTCACTTACTATATTTTTTCTTATGGTTTTATTTCCTTTTGATCTGTTTCTTCTTCCACAAATATGACGACTATAGAAATATGTTTTACATGATATCACATGTATAAACTATATCAAACTACCTACCATTTTAAGAAGAGGGGATGGGAGGGAGAAAACTCTGGAACACAAAATCTTGTAAAAATGAATGCTAAGTAGCTTTTTTTCTGGGGAGTAATGAATGACTGAACAAGTTGTGGTATGGGATAAGGATGGAATACGATTGTACTAAAAGAAATGATGAGCAGGATACTGTCACAAAAACCTAGAAAGACTTGCATGGGCTGATGTAAAGTGAAATGTACTGTGTACAAAGTAACATAAATATTATAAAATGGTCAGCTGTGAATGCCTTAGCTATTCTCAGCAATACAATGATCTAAGACAACTCTGAAGGACTTATAATGAAAAATGTTATCCATCCCCAGAAAAAAGAGAGTGATGGTGTTTGAATACATATTGATACATACTTTTTTTTACTTCATTTTTCTTGAGGTTTTTTGTCTATGTTTTCTTTCACAATGTGAGTATTACAGATATATTTAGCATGACTACACATGTATAACCTACATCAAATTACTTGCTTTCTCAGTGGGAGAAGCAGGGAGGGAGGAAGGGAGAGAATTTGGAACCCAAAATTTTAAAAACTAATGTTAAAAATTTTTACATATAACTGGGGAGAAATAAAATACTAAATAAATAAAAAATAATGCTAAAAATTTTCTTAATATGTAATTGGGGAAAATAAAACACTCTTTTTTAAAAGTGACTGTACAATTCATGTACTAATTAGAAATAGGGATTGGCCCTGGGGTTTCACTGCAACTAAAAAAAAACCTCCCTAGTAGGGAGCCTCCCTTTCTTAATGCAGGTTGCATTTTCTCTGCAATTTATAATCTTAGTTACTTAGAGGATTGAGAGGGTAAGTGAGTTACTCAGGATTATGTTGGCAGGATGTGTCAGAGACAAGACTTCAGCCCAGGTTATTCAACATCCAAGGCTGGTTCTCTACTCACTAATCCCAACAGCCTCTATGCTAATAACAAATGATTATTTGTTTATAAAAGTCAAATTCAACAAGATATAGCCCACTATATGTGCCAACATCCAACAATATTCCTTGGAAAATAAAATAATGGGAATAACTTTGCTTGACAGTTCTCTAATTATTGATATTAAGTAAGACAAAATCAGTTATTTTCGAATGGTCTTTGATGTTGTCATCGAAGGGGACCAGAGCAGAGTCCAAGTCAAAAGGGAATTTCTTATAGGTTGGAAATAACTCCAAAAGCTTCCATTTGTGGTTAAAATGGTGCAGATTTCATCAAGACCTCTATCAATGCAGAAACTTTGGGATCTAAAATCACTCAAAAAAGTTTAGTCTAACTACTTACAGAACCAAAACTGAGTGAATGCAGAATGCCAATTGCGTTCTATATAATTGGATGGACAACCTATAGAGCTCAACCATCAGAAAATATATGTTCATGGACAGAATCAAAAATGGTTAATGAGATGGACCCACAACTGGTGTTGAATTATCACTGAGAAATTTTCCAATTCTTTTAATGATCATAAGCTTTTACTTGAGAGACTCATTTTTGTAAAATCAATATTCTTCCACAAATATATTGTTTCAAGTCATGAATAACTATAGAACTGAAGTTGAGAAATACGCAAAGGTGGAGAGGCATAACATATTACAAATGAGAAATTTCACAGAAGAAATAGTGTAAAGATGTCATGAAAATGATGGAAAGTCTGTGACTGGAAGGAAAAAATATGATAAAATCTTATAGAAAGAAAAAGGAATAACCAACAGACGATATATATGTGCCATTGATGATCCCATGATGTCAAAAGAAATCCTCCACTATGTTGGGTTCAGTACTTTGAGGATACCACCAACCATCAGGCAGGGTGATAGGTTGCACTTTACATTTTGG
Organism: Potorous gilbertii; assembly: GCA_028658325.1. Lineage (NCBI taxonomy): Eukaryota > Metazoa > Chordata > Mammalia > Diprotodontia > Potoroidae > Potorous > Potorous gilbertii. The sequence goes on along the minus strand of CM053771.1, from coordinate 497,646,399 downwards.
AAGGAATATGTCCATTGATGAGACCACATCCATGATAGTGTCAGAATGAGGTAGATTCAGGAAGCCTCTATTTGACAAAGTTTTATTAAATTACATTTATTGTGATAATCTAAAGGTAATAAAACTTCTATTTTTTTTAAAGAAAAGAAGCTATAATTCAGCCTTGATTAAGCCAGCGTGACTTTGCACTCCAATTAGTCTTAATGAGCAAAGTTTTATTGTATATCTGCAGTGGATGAGTCATAATGACATTTAAGAATTTTAATTTATTTTTATTTTAATTTTTACATTTTCACTTTAGTCATGCTTGATAAAAGAATTAAAATGAGTAAAAATTTTAATTTCTACTTGACACTTCTTAGATTGTGGATTTCTTCTGTTTAAAGGAAGACTATACGGAAAATGGATTCATTTTTTGGAGGTGGGGTGGAGAATGATGCAAAAGAAAGTAGGGTAATCTTTGGGTTTAGCTCCTTTGATTGCTTTTTTTGTTCCTGAACTCACTGCATACAGTGAAAGTGATGTTTCCAATTTAAGTAAAGAGAGTCCCCCTGATAAGAGTAAACTTTAGGGGCTGACCTATATTCTTTCTACAGGCAAATCTTCTATCAACAACCTGGGGACCCTTACTTATATATACAAAACCTGAAAAAAAATAAACTTTTACTTGCTTCAGAAGATTTTTTTTCCTTTTCCTCAAACTGCACTAGAATTTGAAGAAATGTCTTCTTTAAAAAGAAAAGAAAAATTATTTTAAAAATAATAACCATAACAGAAAGAACCACAATAGGTACTGGAATATTGCAAGGAGGGCAATGGAATTCAGTTCTCATTTAGTTTTGTGGTGATGGGGCTGCAAAATATAGCCAATGAAGGACTTTAAAGGTGAACGAGGGTAAAAAATGGCATCAAAGAATTTTCTGATAGAGAAAATAGTCTGATTTCCTCACAAGGACAAGAGATGACAGGCTGTCAGAGCAGTCCACTGGAACCTTGCCAATGTCAAGGTAAGATGAGGAAGGTCTCCAGCATTTTGGGTGGATCCTCTGTGATCAGCTTCTGAGAGAATACAAACAAGAGTCATACAGGATGGACAAGCATGGTGGGTTTGTGAGCTGTGTCACTGGAGGAAATTTCTAAAACACTGAGATCACAGATTTCTTTGTCAATTCAGTTCAACTCAATAAACATTTATGATGTACATACTATGTGCCAGGTTCTGTGCTTAGAACTGGAGATACAAATAAGAAAAAATAAAGTCATTCCCTGCCCTCAAGGAGCTTAAAATTTAATAAGAGTAGATAATGTACAAAATGAAGCTATAAAGGGAAAAGGAGACCTGAAGGGGTCCCTGGCATGACAGCTTCCTCTTTCATGGAATTGAAGCAGACAGAGCTGCAGATGTGGAGGGAATGGAAGTCCAATCCAAGCCCTCTACCAAGGAAGACTTTGGAGGAGTTCAGTATTCCACCCTCCAGCCCAACACTCAGAGAGGATGGGGGAGACTGAGGAATAGGGCTTCTGAGGCTTGAGTTTAACCACATGGTGATGAGATTAGAAGCAAGCATCTTATCCTAGGAGGGGCACCTTGTTCCCTGGAGCTGAAACCAGAGACAAATGAAAACTAGAGAAATGTTTAAGTAACAAGAAGAAATATTGTACAATAAAATGAACACTGACTCTGGAGTCATAGCTTGTTCAGTCCTTTTCAGTCATGTCCAACTCTTCGTGACCCCATTTGGGGTTTTCTTGGCAAAGATACTACAATGGCTTATCATTTCCTTCTTCAGCTCGTTTTATAGATGAGGAAACTGAGGCAAACAGGGCTAAGTGACTTGCCCAAAGTCCCACAGCTATGTCTGTTGAACTTATGAAGATGAGTCTTCCTGACTCCAGGTCTGGAACTCTATCCACTGGATCACCCAGCTGCTATGATCCTATATTCCTAAAAATAATAGCATCAAGGAAGATTTTTCCAGTTCAAAAAATCTAGAGTGGGGGTAAGAACAAAATCTTGTTTTTATCTTAGTTATAAGGGATAGTTCTCTGGGAGATAAATTGGGAAATAGAGGTAATTTGGAAACAAAAGAAATCAATAAAGTTTTTTTTAAATAAAAAAAATCGTGGTAATTATTCAGCCTAGATTAGGCTAGACCCCTCTGGCATATAACAAGAACGTACCTTAAAAAATTAGAAGTGTGCCTGCCCATGGGTTTGCCAGGTCCAAATACTGAGACAACAACAAACCAGGCAGATTTTTAAAGAAACCAAATGTTTTTGCTGGCAAGATTATTTTTTTGAGTCATGTGAAAATGTTGGCAGATCCATTGACTAAGTAAGGTAGGTTGATTTCTTTCCTGTCTGCGTTCGGCCCCCCCCCCGCAAGAAACAGACAAAAGCCAGACTTTGACAGTTTTGTTTTCCCCATGGCATATTTTTTCTAGTACTCCAGCCACTGCAGGCAAGCTGGCTCCTAACATTCTCATTCTAAAATGCCGATATGTGGGTCTCTTGGGACAGTTTTCCAGTTAAGGGTGGAGTGAGACAGCACCAGAATGGTTCAGAGCCAGATGGGACATCAGACTTGCCAACACAAGAATCCTCTCAATCAAAATAACGACTGGGCCTCAAACATAATGGCTTTCTTCATTTACCTGCATGAGGCCCTGGCAGGGAAAAGAGAGGACATGAAAGAAATTCTCTCTTCAGCCACCATGGCAAGAGAATGATGGCTTTCACTGACCAAGTTTGGAAATATTGGTAGAAGGGAACGAGAGGAACTGCAAAAGGACGTGTTGGGCTTATTCTGCTGGGATAAATCCAATAAGAACAAACATTGATTAAGCAATGGTTGTGGATGCTTCTACTCTGCTAGGCATTGGAAAGAAAACAGAAAATATCCAAAAGACCTTTACAGAAAATGGCAAGATCCATCTTAACACAAGAAGGCAAGCAATGTGATATCAATTATACATTCAAAATCAAGACATTATGTTTAATTCAGTCCAACATTTAATAAAGATTTACCTACTATGTGAGTCAATAAATATTTATTAAGCACCTTACCATGTGCCGGGCACTTGCTTAATGCTATGGATACAAAGAAAGGGAAGATAGTCCCTGCCCTCAAAGGTCTCATAATCTAATGGGAAAGACAATACACAAAAAGAAGCTGATAAGGGGGTAAAGGATAGGGAAAGGTACCCAGAACTCCTTCATCCAATGTGAGAAATGATCTAAGATGGTGTGAATTACAGTTTATTTAATCTTGTGGAACAATACAAATGATGATTGCCTTGGATGCTCTCTTTAAATGGTGAAAGATTTGAGAATAGCTTTCCAGTGTCCTCCATCCATCCTCTCCAATCAGAGTGAAGGAGGAGCCCCAAGGACAAGGGCTACTGAAGAGGTATGAGTTTAATACTGTTTGTCCTTGTATAAGCCTGAGAAGTTACAGGGCATAATGGATAGAAAGTCAGACTCAGAGTCCAGAAAATCTGGGTTCAAATCTTGTCTCTGATTCATTGTATGACCACTTACAAATATCTTCTCAGTGTTCTATGCAGCTTTCTAAAACTATAAATTTCAGAGCAGTGACTGGTTTCCATTGGCAGTGGACAAGATTTCCCCCTTGAGAGTTCACTAAACTTATAAAGTAAGTCCTGAACCGTACTCCACCCATTCCACAAAAGGATAAGGTGCACAGTATTATAAATAATATTAGCATTGGTTATTCAATTATGTCTGACCCTTCCTGACCCCAATTGGGGTTTTCTGGGCAGAGATACTATAGTGGTTTGCCATTTCTTTTCCAGGTCATTTTACAGATGAGGCAAGTAAAGCAAACAGGGTTAAGTGACTTGCCCAGTGTCTATAAGTATATGAGGTTAGATATGAACTCAAGAAAAATCAGTCTTCCTGACTCCAGGCCAAGTGCTCTATCCACCATTCAATCTAGAATTGTCCAATCTAGCTGTCCAACATTAGTATATTGTAATCCAAAGGTTAGTACCTTCCATACAACATGAGGACTCCACCAAACCTTAGAATTTTAGAAGGGACCTGTGATTCTGTTGCTGTGGGTAACTCCTGGTGTAGAATTTCCCTTCACTAATAAAAATCTCTAATTCATCTGTAATTTAGTGTTAGAGAGTTATCTGTAGCACTTGGATTGCTCACAGTCACACAGGCAGAACCTAAACCTTGCTCTTTCTGCTACTCAAGCCAGTTCTCTATATCCAGCTGTTTCTAAAGGTTGAATATTACAATGGAAAGAGAACTGTTAGAGAAGAACATTTTCATTTGGAAAGAACCCTAAAAATTAAGTCTACCCTCTTCATTTTACAGCGGAGGAAACTGATGCCCAGACAAGTTAAGGATCTGGTAAAAATTCTCACAAGCAGTAAGTGTCTGGGTCTTTTGACTCCAGATGCAGACCTTGGAGATCTTCGACTCTAACCCCATCAATTTATGGATGAGGAACCTGTGATCCAGAGAAAGGAAGCAACTTCTTTAAGGTCACATAGCAAGTTGGTGTCAGAATCAGTCTCCTAATGCCTACTTCACAATCCTGTCTATTCTCCCATGATTCTTCATAGACATGAGTAACAAATGGAAAGTACTTCAAGGTATTTTTAACCCCTTGAAGTCAGACATATGCACAAGTTGGCAGGAACTTTGGCCATTATTAAAATGCCTTTGGTTTTAGAGAGATGGATTTTTTATAGCATTCTTTTTTAAAAAACTAACTCTCCCTGGACTATGAGATTTGACCAAACATTATCTTCCAATAGCACCCAGATTACTACACAGAGACTGAGACAATTTGTCTTACTTAAAACAAGGTCACACTGACCTTGAGTGGTTTCGCTTTTCCACATCAGAGGTCACTTGTATACCATTCCCTGACCCATCAGTTCAGAAGGCAAAGAGCATTGGCACAGTACTGGAGGGAACTCTCAGAATTCCTCAACTCAATTCCTATTTGTTGGTCCTTCTCTATCCTCCCCCTACCTCATCCTCTCTATGATATTTTCCCATGGGCATGGCACAAAAACAAGTTTTTCTTGTGTAGTATAGTTATCTAGAATAGAGGCATCAAACTCATGGCACAGGACTCTGGAGTTAGAACCAGATGAAAATATAATTGGGAAATATTTAACAAAATAAATAAAAATACAATTCAACATGGATAGGGGCAGTGAGGTGGTGAGGTGGTTACAGCACTGAAAGGAAGACTTAAATTCAAATTCAGCTTCAGAAACTTACCAACTGTGTGACCCTGAGCAAGTCACTTACCTGTTTGCCTCCATTTTCTCATCTGTAAAATGAGCTGGAGAAGGAAATGGCAAATCACTTCAGTATCTTTGCCAAGAACACCTTAAAAGGGGTCACAAAGAGTTGAACAGGAACAAATCATATTAATTTGTGGTTTTCTAAACAATATGTGCCTTCAGGGATCTGTTTCTGTTTGAGTTTGACTGCACTGATATAGAAGTTTTCAAAAATATCAGGGTCAAATTCATAGTTTCTGAATCTCCCCTCCAACACCATGTTAAAGATGAAAAGATCAGATGAATCTTTAACAGTTCTTGTGTATTACACCTGTTTATCAATCAAAGTTATTGCAGTGGTACAATTTCCTACCCATGTCAGGAAAAAATTGAGAGTTTGTGAAGAAGGAAGGCATTCACATTATATATTCCAATGATGCAATCGAGCAGGCAACCAACATTTATTAAGTGCCTACTATATTCCAGGCACTGTACTAAAAAGATTCAACTCACCTCAGATCAATTCAATGGCTATTTATTAAGTTCTCCTGGAGTTAAGTTAGTTACTAGTGGAAATACCAAGTTTGGCTAAGACAGAGTCCCTCATGAAATTTTTATTCTAGTAAAGGGGTGACAGATACAGAAAACCAGAGTAAAACATAATGCTCAAGTGTGTTAGAAAATTGCAAAACAAAATACCACGTGAAATTTTAAAGGGAAAAGGTCGTTACTAACAAAAGAGGTCAGTGAGAGCTTTCTTGAGAAAATGGCATTTGAACTAGGCTCTAAAGAACAGTGTGGAGTTCAGCAGTAATGAGGGAGAGGGAGGGCCATGCAAGTAAAGAAACTAGCATAAGTCAAGGTGCACAGGCACTGGGGTTCAGGATACATTTAGGAAACAGACTTGGCTGCACCTCAAAGTCATGCCAAATTATGAGAGGGCCTTGAATGCCAGACAGAGGAGTTTGATGTTTACTCAAAACATAATGGGGAACAACTGAAAATCTTTGAGGAGAGGAGTGATAGGCTCAAATCTCTCCTGTGAAATGTTGGTGCTATATCTACAATCAACATCAGTATGTTGAGAAACATACTGTTATTACCTGTAAAGAAGATAATAGAGGTTAAAAGACTATACCATCCGTGATGCAACACTTTAGACATAACTTCGGGGATTTTCATGATGAAAAGCATAGTAGCATTTTCACTTCATTTGCCGTGTCCATAATCAGTCACAGAATGTTAAAGCTGGCTGGGACCTTGGAGATTTATTTCTCAAAGCCAGTCCTCCCATTATATTTTATTGAATCTAATTGAAGTATTTTGTTTTGACAGAAGAGATACTTCTCCATAAATACCCAAACTACGTCACAAAGTACATTTTCAGGAAACAGTAAAAACACTCACTGGCAGAATTACAACTGATAATAACCTCACTTTCCACTTTTCCTGGTTCTTAACGAAGAAAAATAATGTGAATTTGACCCAGGATTTGTTACCTTTTTAATATTGACTTTATTTAGAATAATAATTATATATCTCTGTAAATGTAAATATCACACATATGTATAAGCATATATATATATATATATACATGCATATAGATATATCTTTTGCCTCTGCTTTTTTCATTGTGTGTCACTTTATACAAGTTTTCCAATAGTTCTCTGAATTCTTCATATTCACCATTTCTCCTCCTGCTATAGTTTAGACCTATAGGGTCCAGTGTGGATAACTCTTGGAATGGAAACTCTCTTTACCCATTTAAATAAGTAGTCCCTCTAAAACTTATTGCCTTAGACAACTCATCATGACTCAGTAATATTCTATTGCCTTCACATACTGTAGTTCGGTCAGCTGTCACTCAATTGTTAGGCACTTCAGCTTATAGAAAAGGAAGGGAATCTCAGAAAAGGAATGATCAAAGTCACATAGACAATGGATCGCCAAGAGAATCATGAATATGAATTAAAATGGTGGATATATGGTACATAGCCAATGGCAATACTTGCCCTAATCTAAGTTTCAATTCACTTCAAACTTAAAATTGTCATATTATCACATTTCCATGCTAAGATGGGGGGGGGGGACACATATAGTAGGAGTGCCTATAAAATTTCATGAATTTGAGTTATGTTAGGGTCTTTCCACTTCAAATCCCTTTATGCACTATTCATTTATTTTAGAAGTCTTTCTCTCATGGGTCTTTCATTCTCTGACACAGAAATATGGCTCATTTCCTCCTCTTTCTCTCTCTAAGATAATATTGTCACCCCTCCCTTTCAAGTGGAGTCTGAAGTTTTAATATTCTTTACTCCCTACCACCACTTCTATAGACTCTTGCTCTGCCACAATCACTTAAAACCCTTTCTTTTGAGATTCACCCTATCCAAACAGAAGACCAAATATAGATACTGGTGATGGCTATCTCTCAGATTTCAAGTCATTCTTCAAGGATTGGCCCAACTTCATCTCCACCCCAACTCCTGTCCGTATACTATGTCTATATTGATGTTACCTCAAACACCCTAGCCTCCTAGTGCCTCAGTTTTTTCAACTCTCTATCACAATTATACAAATAAGTTAGATTCTATCATCCCAGTGTGTTCCATATCCGCAATCAAGAATTCTGAATGTCCTTCCTCTTCTCATCGCATCTCTCTCTACACTTAATTTCCCCTAAAGCTCATCTTCATGCTCACCATTATCTCCAGTCCTTTAGTAGTCTCCCAGAGCATTGCTCTAGCTCTGACTTCTCTTTCCTTCCTTGCCAACCTTAGTCCTGTAGTTAATTGACTCAATATTACACTGTCCTCTGCTCTGGAATCCCTTGCTCACCCTTCCAACCATTGTTCATGACTTGCCAAACAGCAACCCTGGATGATTGCCACCATTCTCTTCTTCCACTCCTACTCAAGTGCTGTTGAAAGGAGTTCAACCACACTGCCTGGATCCACTACAAATTTATGTTAGCACATTCCCCACAGTGGTTATTCCAAACCTTCTCTTCTCTCATCTAGATTCCAGAACACCACCTTCCCTGATCTTCTTCTCTAGGGACTTTGCCTCATACTTTACTGAGAAAACATAGAAACTATTTGATGAAAGACTCCTCTATACTGCATTCTTAAGTTCTGTGAGCCTTACTATCTACCCTGCTTTTATCTCCTTCAGATCTCCTGGGCACTTTCATATGACCAGCTGATGCACTTAAGGTCCTCTACTCTTACCATTAACCCTATTACTGAGTCTTGAGTGTTACTGGGATTTTCCATCTGCCCTAAAGTTGAAGTCTCTTATATGGATTGTCTCCCCTAATTGGGGTAGGAGGGCCTTGAGAGCAGGGACTAACTTGCTTTTTCTATCTATGTACCCAGAAATTAGCACAGTGCTTGACCCATAGCAAGTGACCAATAAATGTTTTTTCACTCATCCATTCATTCATTTCCCCCTGCTCCCTAGTGAATATATAGAGTGTATTCAAACCCCTTGACATCAGCCGCATTATCTTCTCCATTACTGAAGTTTCTGTTGAGAAGATGGTTTCTCTCATCTCAAAGGTCAACCTTTCTACCTGTACTCTCAATGTCATCTACCCCCAACTCCTCTGGTAGACTATCCCTATAGTCATCCTTCCTTTCCCATATTTTAACATTAAAATTCTCCTAATCTATTGGTTCTTTTTCTGCTTGTTACAAATATGCCAACATCTTCCCCATCCTTCAAAACCTTCGCTTGATCCTATGTTCTACCTTACCCTATATTCCTTTCCCTCTCTTCCCTTTTATACTCATAGAAAAAGCTGTCTCCAACTCTTCTTTTCTCACTTTCTTGTCACCTCTTTGCATTCTTGCTTCCAACATCATTATTTAACTGAAACTTCTCTCCAAAGTCATCAAGGATCTCTTAATTTTCCATATCAGGTGGTCCTTTCTGGATCCAAATCCCTGTTGACTTCCCTGTATCACTTGACACTGTTGAGTACACGCTTCTCCTGATCTTTTCCTCTACTGGTTATCCTCCTCCCATTCCTTTTCAATCTCCTTTGCTAGATAATTATTCGTACTGTGTACTCAAGTCTGTCATGAGCCCTTCTCACTTTTCTCTAAATGATCTCTTTTGTTAGCAGCATCACTTTTCATGGACTTTATTATTGTCTCTACCCAGCTGACTCTCAGATCTATTTTTCTTCTGAGATCTAGACTCACAATATCAGCTGGCTATCGGATATGTCAAACAGAAAGTCCTATAGGCATCTCAAAGTCATCATGAACAAAACAGAACTCTTTTCTGACCCTATACCCTCCTAACCAATCCCTCTTTTGAATTTCCCTCTTTCTGTCAAGGCTACCATCATACCTCTAGTCACCCAGGTTTACAACCTCAAGGTTATCTTCAAATTCTCATTCTCTCTAACGACCTCAAATCTAAACTAATCCATTACCAAGTCTCATCAACCCTACCTCCATACCATCTCTTACCTTCATCCTCTTCTCCCAGCTTACATGGCCACCCTTATATTTCAGACCCCCATTACTTCTCACCAAGACTACTGCAACAGTCTCCCAGTTGGTCTCTGTCTTGAATTTCTTCATTGATCCATCTATTATACAACTGGTAAAATAATTTTACTAAAGCAGAGGTCTGACCTTGTCACTACCTTACTCAATAAAATCCAACGGTTCCCAATTTTTTAGGGAATATTTTTGTCTTTGTATCACCAGCGTCTAACAGAATATCTAGTAGATAGAAGGTACTTAATAAATGTTGATTGATTTAATTTGATTTATTCCAATTCAACATGTGCTGGTGTCTGCTATTTGGAAAGTAACGATTGTAGGTCCCAATTCAACTCTACCCTATGCACTTTTATATTCTTTTTTCCACACTCTCCCTTCTATTTTCGACATTTTCCTATAAAAATCAATATGTCCATATTGGAAATGGAGTTTTAGTACTGAAGACTAGTGGATCAGATTAATGGCTATAGAAATGTACTCTGAATTCTTCTTTCAGTCACCTTCCACAATTCTCCAGATTCATTGTCTATATCTTGACTGGTGAAAGGCAAAAATAATTTTAGGTATTGAAGAAAACCAAGACCAGCGTGGTGTGATACATATGATCTGTACTGGAAAAAAAATGTTTAATATAAGGTGTATACCTTATATTAAATACTCAAGTTCTCAAATACTCAAGTTCTGTCTGGTAAGAGATAACAATTTGTCTAAATTTTGCATTATTTTGAAAATAACTTGTAATTAATAAATGTTTCCCAAATAAATGAATGAATTTTATGAATTCATCAATCTAAAACTCATACTGATTACCACAAAGGATAAAATGTAGCCCCCACAGAATTTAATTCTTTTGTCTTTCCATATTAATATCTGAAACTAGAGTTAGGGTTGAACTGAAACTGAAATTTAGAATTTGTAGTCACAGAAATGTTATTTTTTAATCCTGTCAAAACATCACATTTATAGCTCCCTTTTTTAAAGTCTAAGGAATAGACTACACCAACAGTCGGGTAGTAATTACTGTGTTTGAACATCAGTGACAGTTGAATCCTTGACAATAGTTTCTTAGCCCTTCTCTCATCTCTCTCTTGTATGTGTGTGAAAGAAATAATAGGACCTTTGTAGTCAGAAGCACCCTGCAATAACACCAGTACTATGTATCTTAGCACCCTAAGATCCACTCCTTGCACAACCAGAGACTATGATGGTAGTGCTTTAATGGGAAAATGGCTTTAAGAGCTACAGATGGTCCTTCAGCTTGTCCTTCAGGCACAGAAAGAGCATCATGTGTAGCTCATGGAAACTGCATGATAGCTTCATGAATATCATTGACTTCTGCAGTAGAAATAATTGCTGTCTTAGCATGGTAGTTTCCTTACCTCTCTTCCCCCTCTTCCAGAGGCAGTAGGAATAAACACTGACCTCCCTGAGTCATTTCTAGCTGGTCTTTTAAGATTCAGTCAAGGACTTCAGTAGCTATAGGAATTATCAATATTGAAAAAATATAGGATAGTTATAACCAAGTAAGTCAGAACATCCAACCCATGCTTTTTATACACTTACGTTAGGAATCCCTAATTGTTTCAGGGAAGGGAAGGGAAGAGAGAAGTGAAAGGAAGGGAAGGAAAGGGAAGGGAAGGGAGTTAATGGGTAGAAGCACATTGCATAGAGAAGGAAGGAGAGAAATAGCTGAATGACTGGCCTCAGAGCAGTGATTAGGATTGAAAAGAAGCCTATAGTGTAATGCATTAAGGATTTGTGTTTGACCCTATACTATTTAAGATGTTGTTGTCATTTTTCAGTGACTTGGATAAAAGATTATGTGGCACATTTATCAAATCTGCAGATGACGCAAAGCTGGGAAGGAGAGCCAGATGAGAGCAAAGATCTGAAAAGATAGAACCAAGCTAGAACACTGGGCTCTACATTGGAAGCTGCAATTCCATAGGGATAAATGTAAAAGTCTTACCCTTGGCTTCAAAAACTCAATTTCACAAATATAAAATGGAGATAGCTTTATAGCATTTCATCTAAAAAAGATTTGGGGTTTTAGTGTACTGCAAATGAAATATGAGTTATCAATGAAATATGGAAGCCAAAGTGCTCATGTGATTTTTTGCTATGTTGAAAGCTCCATAGTCAGTCAATAAAGTCAGTTTATTGACTGACTTTTTACTAAAAAGTGCCAGGGGAACCTTGTGCTAAATTTAAAAGGCTATCAATTTAAGAAATATGAAGGCAATAATCCCACTATATCTTGCCCTGGGCAGGACATGAGGACAATTTGGTTCAGTTGTTGGAGCTACAGTTTACGGAAAATATTGATAAGTTGCAGAGCGTCCAGAAGAGTGCAACCAAAATGATAAAAGGTCTTGGATCCATGACATATGAGGATTATTTGAAGGAGCTAAGACTTTTAAAAGCATTTATTTCATTTTATCTTTTCAATTAATAAACAATTATTTCCTTTACCTTTCTCCTCCCTCCATTGCAAAAATGAGTAATACCCCCTCCCTTAGAACTGCTTTTTATAAAGTTAAGTGTTCTACAGAGGAATTTATTTAAAGGCAAGGGTGTTTTTTTCATTTAACAGTTATTATTTATTTAAAAGTGAGAGTAGAAGTTATTTAAAATCAGACATCTCTTTGTGATGCAAATATTCACACAACCCTTTGACAAATAGCAATGGAGTTATTCCATTGAATTAAGACTTTTGTATTTTTTTTAATCTTAAAAAAAAAAGCTGGATCCATCTGAACTATTGTCCTACCAGTAGAATTGATTGAAGACTATTTTCATTCTTCCTTCCCTTCTGACCCAAACTGCAGGGGGAGTAGTAAGAGAGGACAATTCCATAAACACAGCAGATAGCCTCTAGAGCCTATTCCAAAAACACAAGTAGAAGGAGAAGAGGAGAAGGGGGAATTATAAGGCAGATCTAATAATAGTCATGATATCTAACCAATGCATAGCACTTTTCTTTCATATGTTATCTCATTTACTCTTTATAATAACTCTGTCAGGTATATAATCTTTTTTAAAATATATTTAAATATATTTTTTAAATATATGGAGTAACTGAATTCGGATTTATTAACAATGACAAGGCAAATAATAAGCCTCAGAGGCAAAATTTGAACTGATGTCTCCTGATCAGAAATCTTTCTCTACTGTACTGTTCGTCTATTCCTTCTAGTCAAAATATTCCAAAGGGACTCTTTCAGATGTGAGTTAAATTTCTTCATCAGGAGTTACGGGAGAAGAAAAGGGGCTTAAGATGCATTGAAGTAGATAATATAGTAAGATAGAAGAAGGTTTAAGAAACATTTTCTCTTCCAGTGCCCAGAAGGTCATGTTTATAGCATCCTCCTAGCTGCAAAAGGAGCAACCAAGCTCAATGGAAAACTTTACCACATTTTAAACTCCAATCCACCCTGCACGCAGCTGACAAAAGGATATTCCTAATGCACAAATCACACCTCTTCTATATAGCTCCCTATTATCTCCAGGACCAAGTATAAAATTCCCTGCTTGGCATTTAAAGCCTTTCACAATCTGGTTCCTTCCTGTCTTTCAGTTTTCTTTTTACTTTATCCCCCTCCAAACACTTTGTGAACCCAGATACACTGGCCTATTCACTGTTCCTTATAAAGGACATGCCATAATGCAATGTTGTGCATCTGCACTGGCTTTCCCTGTTCTTGGGATCCTCTCCCTATTCACCTTCAACAATTAGCATCCCTAGCTTCCTTCTAGACTTAGGTCATATCCTATATGTATAAATGCACACACACACACACACACACACACACATATATGTGTGGGTGTGTGTATGCATATATGTATGTGTATATGTGTGTGTTTGGGTATGTGTATATGTATACATACATATTCTATAAATATATGCATGTGTGTTTATATACACCTATACATATGTCAAATACATGTATATAGATATTAGACTATTAAAAGTATATATGTTTACATATATACATATATGTACATGTATTTGTATATTGTTATTTGCAAGTTGTCTCCTCCCATTAGAATCCGAGCTCCCTGAGAACAAGGATACCCTTCTTTGTATCTCTAGTACTTGGTATACAGTAAGTCCTTAATAAATTCCTGTTGATTGATTGTTCTAAAAAGGGTTTTATATAGGTATAAATTGAACAAGTTGGACTAGAATCCTTAATATCCCTTTCAGCTCAATGCTTCATTTCCCTCAATCGTCAGAAAAAGAGAAATTGGATGATCTTACCAGATTGTTATAAGGCAATAAATTGGTTAAGGATGGACTTTATTTAAACAGGTCACAATAAAAAAATGTTCAGATAATTGGTCTTTATCCTCTTGATTTTTTTCTCAAACAACCTGAGCAGGAGCACACACTCACACACAGAAATTTCTCTGCATTCAATCTCAAAATTGATATTTTCCCAAGGAATAGGTCACTACCATATCTCAAGTGTGACAGAGGTACCCTTTTCATAAATCACAGAAATATCACAGCTAAGAAACTGCTCCCTGAAGACAAGAGGACAATATCACATCATTCATGAAACAGGAGAAATGAAGGAGTAATCAGAATTTTCAAAAATATTCAAAAAATAATTTGACACCTCTACCTTAAACCATACATCATAAGCATGCTTTGGCTTTTATTTTAGTACTTTACACTTTGCAGAAAACCTCTGGCAGGTACTCAAAAGTCGCATCCACTCATCCAAAGTCAACACCAACTCAAAACTTCAATCATCGTTGAGCCTTCTTATCTCTTCCAAGAGGGTAAGATTCCTTGAATCAGAGATGTTAAACTTAGGGCCTACAAAATTTCCAACTCTGAGCTTGGACTTAGATTAAAATACAATTGGAAAATATTTAATAAAAGAAATAAAAATACAATACAACATATAAAATGTTAATTTGTGGTTTTCTAATATGCTACACACAGTTATCTATTTCTATTTTAATTTGACACCTCTACCTTAAGTCATATAATCTAGTATGGTGAATGGAAGGTACCAAAAGTGACTGTTAGGGGAAAAAAGTGAATTCATAACTGTGACAAACCAAAGTAAATTATTTGTTCATTAAGTCTTTTTAGTAAGTCAGGTAACATTTCAATGGAAAACCCAACTTTATGATGCTGTTTGCTGCTTAAGGGGAAGGTTGTGACTTCTGATTGACAGAGACTTCTGAGCTCTGGACACCATGTACTTGAGTAAGGGGAGGAGGGACTTCATATGGTTGTACAACTCTGAGTAGAAGTTGGAGAATCTGAATAGAAGTTGGAGAGTCGTAGGTGGAAAGAAGTAAGATGGGAACTTTGAAATAGCCTACTGAAGAAATCTCTCTGGAGTCACAAATACTTTGATTCCCAACACTTACACTTCAGAAACTGCTAAGAGCAGACTTCCCTAGTGAAATCATTCTCTCCTTTTTTGAGCTGAAGTGTTTTACCTAACTCTTGGTCAAAGAACTCCTTTTCTATTGTATATTCTTTGATCTTTTCTCATCTCTATGATTTTCCCCAAATTCTGTTGACTGTTTAATTTGGTACAAGGATATATTATCTATTGACGGTGGTCTCTTGTGTAACCAGTGTTTGGCAAGAGAGAGTTACATAAGATATACATTACCCTTTCACTTAGAATGATCAGACAGAATTGCATTTACCCTGGGCCTTGATGTGTTCTCCCTTCTTTGTTGGTGTTCAGTTGAGTCCAACTCTTCATGAGCCCATTTGGAGTTTTCTTGGCAAAGATACTAAAGGGGTTTGCCATTTTCTTCTCCACTCATTTTACAGATGAAGAAACTGAGACAAAGAAGATTAAGTGAGTTACCCAAAGTTACACAGTTAGTAAGTATCAGGCTGGATTTGAACTCAGGTCTTCCTGACATCAGGCCCAGCACTCTGTGCACTATGACACCACCTGGCGACTCTGTTGTACCTCTAGACTACCAATATTTGAAGGATTTTTTGAAGCTTGTTTTTTTTATAAATAGCATTTTATTTTTTCAAATTACATATAAATTACATATAATTTTTTCAAATTACACAGTTTTCAACATTCATCTTTTATAAGATTTTGAGTTCTCAATTTTTCTCCCTTCCTTCCATTTCCCCTCCCCTAGATAGCAAACAATCTGATATAGGTTATTATACACATACCAGATAGATATACTTATAGTACAGGGATAGAGAACCTGTGGTCTCAAGGCCACATGCAGCCTTCTAGGTCCTTGGGTGAGGCCTTTTGACTGAGTCCAAGTTTTATAGAACAAATCCTTTTATTAAGTGGATTTGTTCTTGGAGTTTGGATTCAGTCAAAGGGCCCCACTCAAGGACCATGAGGTTCAGATGTCACCTTGAGGCTCCTGTTCCAGTCCAATAATCCTCTTGTTGATAGGTGAGGGTAGGAACAGGTACCAGCTACAAACCTCCTGCTGCTCACAACAGCCAAAATCACACTGGGCCAGATCCTCACTCAGACAGTTATCCACAGCACACCAGAACTGAGCCATTTTTATATTTAAGCAGCAGCCAATCACATACATATCTTAAATTAAGATTCTAATAAATGCATCTCTGGGTCAACCTTTGTAGGATTTTCATGATATGAAGTGACTCACGGTAAGCTTACATCTAATTGGATGCCCTTGAGCAAGTATTTCACATCTCCAGGCCTCAGTTTTCTTATTTGTAAAATGACGTGTTTGAATCAGATTATCATTAAATAGACTCTTGTCCAATTCTAATATTCTATGGATCTACAAAAACTCCAGCTACATAGCTATAGAAGAAAAACAGATTATGAAGAGGGAGGAGGCCTAAGAACTCAGGCTTAACTTTGCATGTGCTGAGGCAGTGTACTTGTTGCACTTTGTAAATAGGTGGATTGTGTATATGGAAACAGTTCAATAAAGCTACTGTGGTCAAGTCTACTGAGGCGGTCTCTGTATCAGAAGATACTGGGAAGGGCAGTTGGGTGAAACATTCTTTCCTGAGTTCTTATTAAATTCTTTGAAGTTTAAATTCATTTTAGTCCTCTGGTAGAGAATGAAGTGGCTACCTGAAGCTTTCAAGAACAGAGTTTACAAAATAAGACCCAGTGTTGGCACTAGTGACTCACTGTTCACTCCAAGAAAGTAGAGGGAGGATATTCTTTACTCAAACAAGAACTTTTCTAAAGAATTCAAGTCAGTTGGATTCAATGGACAATTATTAAGCACCTACTATGTGCCCTGTACTGCAATATGTGCTGACAATACAAAAATAAAAATTAGTCACCACTCTTAATAGGGTCATTTCAACAATTTAAAGGACCATGGATTTCTGGTCAAGCTTAGTGATTGATTCTATTGCCTATATACTAGGGGAGAAGCACCTGTAGAGGAGAGATGTGTCTAATGTTCTCTCTTCCCTCAGCACACTGCCTCCATAGCCGTAAGTTTGCTGAGCTAAATGCATGAAACAATCATTTTCCCTAGACTTGTAGTCTGTGAGATCTGGGTTCCAATTCCATCTCTGATATTCACTGGCTATATGGCCATGGGTAAGTCACTTAATCTCGCTGAGCCACAGGTTCTGTATCCATAAAATAGGGATATTAATATTTGCATTAGTAGAAGGAATTTAGTTATTGGGCATTCCCTGCGCCAACATAGGCCTAATAGAAACAAAAACAAGACAAAAATCCTTTTCTTAGAGATTCTCTTTCAAAGAGTTGTAAGGCTCAAGGAAGATAACGTATTACAAATTCTTTGTATGCTTTTAAACTCTATGTAAATAACAGCTGTTACTACTATCCTATTTTTTCCTGGGATGCTGTGAATCTGAATTATCAGCCAGAGTCTCTGGCTAAAGTCCCTACTCCAAAATGAAACAATATTAGCCCACATAGCAGCGTAGTGTTTGGAAAAGGATATTAGGCTGGGAAATGGAAGACCTGGCTATCAGAACCACCTCTGCCATTTATAAGCTGGGTGAGCTGGAGAGAGTTACATAACCTCCCTGAGACTTAATGTCCTCATCTGTAAAGAAGAGGGATGAGGACTTCACCTGGGATTTTAATGACAAAGGGAATTCTTTTCCTAAGAAATTTCCTTGCCTCATACAGATTGCACCTTCTCTACCAATAAAGACTTAAGAGAGTTTCCTAGAGCCTGGAGAGGTTAAGTGATTCATCTTGGAGTTATTCAGTCAGAATATATCAGAAACAGGATTTGAACACAGGACTTCCTGACTTTGAGGCCACCTCTCTAGTCGTTCTGTCTCTAATATTTCTGTCATATTGCCTCTCAACTAAAAAAAAAATTAAACCTTAACTAAATGCTCCAGAGGATAGTCTGCGGGATCAAATGATATAATGTATTTAAAGGGTTTTGAAACAGGAGAACAAGTGCTACAGAAATATAAACTATTTTGCAATTGTACATTCCCTTCTTAAAGTCCCAGCTTTGGAAATACAAATAAGACAGGCAACCTGATTTCTGAGCTTGTTTGCTTTTAATTACAGCCCCAGGGACCTTGCTTACTTTTTGTACTGATCTGAAGGTTGATTCCCTTCAAAATACAGTCTAACTACAGACCAAATAAATTCATGCAGCCTATTCCCATAATTATTTACTCCAACTTCCAATTCTAGAAGGTCTTGTCCCATGCAAAACACTTTCCCCCCTCAAAAACAATTAAGTAACTAGGGAGGAACAGATGCTGGGATAGTGAAGAGTTAAGTTACAGAAGCTGTGGAGGAGATGGATCATTTGTCCCTCTCAAGAGCCAAGGCTGTGCATGATCTGGTATTGGAAGGAAGAGACGAAAGAAGGAATATTAAGTGCCTATTATGTGTCAAGCACTTTGCTAAGTGCTTGACAAATATTTTCTCATTTGATTATCACAAAAAACCTGAAAGATAACTGCTGCTATTATTTCCATTTTACAGCTGAGGAAACTAAGGCAGAAAGAAATTGAGTGACTTGCCCAGGATCACACAGCTAATAAGTATCTCAGGCCACATTTGAACTCAAGGTCTTCCTGATACTAGGCCCAGTGCTCCATCCACTGTGCCACCTAGCTGATTCTAATCTAAGAGGGAGATTTTATCACAGCTAGGTTATCCAACCAGATCTAGCCATCTTATCAGCCTACAATCAAAGAAATGTCACTGGAAGAGAATTTACAGAACATTTTGTCCAAAGTCCTTATTTTACAGGGGACTAAATTGATGCCCATGCAGATGAAGTCGCTTGTCTAAGATTATAGATAATAAGTGAGAGAACCTAAATCCAGTGATCTTTTCAATTCCGGCTGTCCCACTCTTTCTCTTGATACCATTTATCCCCTTTCCAAGGTTTCATCCCCTTCCTTTAGCCCAGGTCCCTGAGGACTTTGATGCTGCCCGTACCTACTCATAATCCTCCACCAACCAATATCCATCCTCTTGAATAAGGGATTAGACTCACTTAGCTTGCCACAGACGAAAGAACCAGAAGCTACATGTGGAATTTACAAAGATGCCAACAGAGGCTTGACGTGAAGAAAACTTTCTAATAATTAGAGCAGTATCCACATGGAATAGTTGCCTTGGGAGGTAGTGGAGAATGAGAGAATCACCAGGCAGGGGCTGAATGACTGACCCTTTGTCAGATCCCTCATCCTTGAGATTTCTTCCATGTAGATATTATATTGGATGGCCCTTTGAGCTCCAATTCTGTGATTCTGGGCTCCGAGCAAAAGGTAAGTTCTTTTATTTCCTTCCCTCACACTCTTGAACTTTGCTTGTCAATAATAAAGTGATAAAAATAACATTACCTCACATCATAAGTCTTAAGGTTTGCAAAGTGCTCTACGTACCATGCATAGTGAAGAAAACTAGCGTCTTGTAACATTAGCCAAGTTTAACTTGTGTCTACTTCTTAAGGATCCATTGTTTTCCAGAAAGATACCTCAAGAGAGATCCCATGTATTTGTTATTCTGTGTTAGGGGAGCTGAGATCTGGGTGTGGTGATGCAAGGCAACCTAGAACAATCTACAACTGGCCAAGTGGAAGGAGCACTCCATGTGGAACCAGATGAGCCATGTTCAAATCTCATCTCTGCTACCTATGTGACCTTGGATAAGTCATTTCAATCCTCTAGGTCTAAGAATGAGAGAATCTCAGAAATCACCTAGGACAAACTACACAGACAAATCTTCATCCAACCTTTGCTTTGAGGTCCTCCACTGAAGGCCAACCCACTGCCTCCAAAGGAAACCATGTCCACTTTGGGACAGCACTCACACTGAACTTTATCCTAGCACTAATCTCAAATCTGCCTCTGTAACTTTTCCTGTTATTCCTAGTTCACCCTTGTGGGACAAAGCTGAACAAGCCTGATCTTTCTATTTCTGTGAAAGCCTTTGAAAACACTTAAATGCAGGTTATTTCTTCCCAGATCCCCACCCCAGCCCCAAATCTTTTCTTCTCCAATGTAAACATTTCCAGGTCTTTAAACTCATTTTAAGGTCACACATAGCCTTGACATCCTTCATCAGCCTCTCTTTTGTGGATTCTATAGCTTGGCAGTGCCCTCCATCTGCCTTACTTTTCTTAGCTGTGAAAGGAGAGGGTTAAACTATATGCTCTCTAGGGTCACCTTCAGCCAAGGGTGTGCTGGAGTCAGCTCCACAGGCTTCTAAAAGCCGATTGTTAAGGCTCAGAAATCCTAAAAGATACAGATCAGCACTTGATTTACTATTATGTTGATTTTTCTAGGCTTAAAATGATGGTGAAAATGTTAAAAATGTAAATTAAACTTAAAAGTGTGCCATGGGAAACATATTTTTGGAATGCCAGTTGATAAGCATTTACCAGCATGCCTTTGCTCATAGATCTAAATCATATAAACCTATCACCTCCTAAAATCAGGCACCCTTGGTTGCCGTAATTTTTAAAAAGCAGAATGGCCTAAGGATAAAGCAAACTGTACATTACCTCCGGCAGAAATCTAGTTCATACAAGGAACAAAATGCGATTCCCTACTCTTTAGCCCTCGCTTTCTCTCTTCATTTCCTGATTTAGCTTCATATTAAACTAACTAAAATCACAATCTACCAAAAAATTTCATATCAAAATGGCATATAATTTGTTGTCCTTTTCCTACTTTGAAATTCAGAAACATTTCTGGGAAAAGGTAGAACCAGAAATCTAAGCATATCATTAAGGATTCATTGCTAACTTCTTGAATGAATCGAAAGGAGTCTGAGAAACTGATCTTTTCCCACACAGATTGAGACATCACTGCCCTGCATGGCTTAGGGAAAGAGTGATAGGTCTGTTATCAGAGCATCTGAGTTCATTTCCCAGCTCAGTCCATTACTGATTGAGTAACCATGGGTAAGTTATCGTAACTCTCAGGACCTCAGCTTCCTTATCTGTCAAATAAAGAAATTGTATTAGATTATTTTAAATATCTCTTCCAACTCTGAACCCTGTGTTTCTGTTGGTATTAATCAAATTATTTTCCAATACATTCCAAGCTGAGAAAACTCTCCCCAAATGTTCCTGGTTGACATTTCTGTGTCACTAATGGTAAAAAAGAGAAGAAGGTACAATGCAACTGGAGACTGGGTTGGGGGATGCATGAGTAACTCTTCAGCCAAAGGAGCTTCATCCAGACTCCTGTCCATTTGTCACGTAAGTAATGCTCCTATTGGAATTCCATACATTGGCCTATCTCCCTTTTTAATGGGAAGAAAGATAAGAATTCAGCTGTAAACCTCTTCACAGTCATAATTCAAAACTTAGAAGAGCTGTGCTCTTTTTCCACAATACTTCACATGCTTTTTTTTTTATGGGTCTCTGGATGGCAATCTAAATCCTCAGTGTTCCTCTACAACCCATTAATCTTTGTTGTAGAATTCAAGGGAGTGGATATGTGGTAATTCAGTGCAAGCATCCAGACTGGATGAAACAAGGCGGACTTTTGGTTTAGAGAGTGAGCTCAGCCAGCCTGGGCTGCATCAACAACCTGCTTCCATCTCCATGGTGATACACATAAAGGCAAACTCAGCACAACACAAGCATCATTTCCCATCCTTTCCCTGAAATCAGAGCTCACCAGAGGTGACAAGTGGTTTACCCAAAAGGAGAAAAAGATTCCATTGTCTAGGAATCAGAGATGCATCATGGGTAACAGCTATGGTACAAGTACACACACATACACACACACACACAGAAGACTATCTTGTCAGGACCACCTTCAAGGGAGAACATTCACATTTGCTCAATCTTGTGTCTTCATCAAGAGTAACTCAACAACACTGGTTGAGGGCATGTCTGCACAGCAAAATACAGGGATAGAAACAAGTGAGTCACCAGAACAGACAGTAAACAGATTATTTCAACGAGAACAAAAAGTCTACATTGGGGAATAACTGATCATAAGACAAGGACTACGCTCCATGCAATGGAATAGAAAGGTACAAACAAAATAGAAGACATCACACAATAGACTTTCCCTTTCCCCCTGCCAAAAAACCCCAACCTTATAATCTAATTGGAAACACAAAACATATATGCATAAAATCACTTAAGAATATTTAGTTACCGTCATAGAAACATTAGTACTTGTGTGGATATTTAGGAGAAGCAGTATTTTGGATCATGGACTTGGAATAACAAACATTGCTCCAGACACTTATAAGGTTTGTGATGTGTGACCCCAGGCAAGCTATTTAGTGTCTCTGCATTTCAGTTTTCCCATGAGTAACCTGGACTCAATAGCCTCTAGGGGCCCTTCCATCTCTAAATCAATGATCTCATATGGGTTCTTCTTCCATTGGTAGAGATTGCAACACATCCATACCTTCTCACTCTATCTGATCCTCATCTGGGTTCTTTTAGAGAGTCCCCACAAAGGATCCACCAATAGCCTTGGAGGTCCTCTTCTGCTTAGTCTTTCTACACTCACTGGGCATAAGTAGGGCTCTTGAACTATCCATCTATTACTCCTGAACCCAACAACAGAACTAATTCATCTTTTCCAGTCATAACCAGGTATCTTGACTTCCAATGCAATAGTTTATGCTATCTCTTAATCAGAGAAGTGTTAATGAAAGAAATGAGTTATAAGATATGTTTGGAAACCAGAGTGCGCCATGGATCACAGGAAATATCAGTCAATAAATTAATCAATCAAAAGGAACATATTAAGTTCCTATTATGTTCCTGGCACTGTGCTAGGCTCTGGGGATACAAAAACAAAGAATGAAACAATCCCTACTCATAAGGAGGAATGGCATATGCAGTAGGGATGAGGAAAAATACACCAATTGTAAAAGAAGACAAGTAGCATGGTTACCCCTAACATCATCTAGTATCACCTGTACCTTCTGTAATAAGAATACCTTCTATAATATATTTGAAAAGTGTTCATCCAACTTTATTTGAAAACCTCCAGCAAGAGGAGCTCCATGAGTATCAGAGGCATCCCCTTCCACTTTTGGACAACTCTAATTTATAGGAAATTTTTCCCATGCCAAGCCTAAATTGGTCTATTTACAACTTCTACCTGTTGTACCCAAATCTATACTCTAGGACCTACATTCTTATGCATGCATTCCATGGTATCAACATCTTTCTTAAAATATGGTATGCAGTTCTAAACACCATACCCCAGATATGGTATGACTAGGCAGAATACAGCAAAGCTCTAACCTCAGTAGCCCTGGACACTGCCTCTCAAAAAGATTAAGATTTCCTAATCTTTTATGACTGCAATATCACAAAGTGAAAAGAAATCCCAGACATTTTTAGATAGTACAAAAAAAAATACAAAGAAGAGCTCAATGCATGCTCAAAGGACAGAAAGTATTCCATTGGCATCAAAATGTAGAAGATGAAGTCGTCTAAGATGAAGCTGGTATGAGTCTTCCCCCAATTGACAAATTGAACAAATTTCAGAAGAAACCAAAGCTATCTATAGTCATATAAAAAATGCTCTAAATCAGTGATGATTAGAAAAATGTAAATTAAAATAACTCTGAGATACAATCTCAGACCTATCAGATTAGCTAATATGACAGAAAAAAGGAAACAAGAAATGTGGGGGGATGTGGGAAAAATGGGACATTAATGCACTGATAATAAAATTGTGAATTGATTCAACCAATCTGGAGAGCCATTTGGAACTATGCCCAAAGGGTTGTACAACTGTGCATATCCTTTGACCCAGAAATATCACTACTAGGTTTATACTCCAAAGAAATCACCGGAAAAAGGAAAGGATCTATATGTTCAAAAATACAGCAGCTCGTTTTGTGGCGACAATTGGAAATTGAGGGAATATCCATCAACTGGGAAATGGCTAAACAAGTTGTGGTATATAATTATGATGGAATACTATTGTGCTATAAGAAATGATGAAGAGGATCATTTTAGAAAAACCTGGAAAGACTTTGATGAACTGATACATAGTAAAATGAATAGAACCAGGAGAATGTGGTCCACAGTAATAGATTATGTGATGATCAACTTTAAATGACAGATTTTCTAATTAATACAATCATCCAAGACAATTCCAAAGGACTTTTGAAGAAAAAATGTTATCCCTCTCCAGAGAAATATCTAATGGATTCTGAATGCAGATTAAAGCATTTTTTCACTTTATTCATTTTTCTTGATTTTTTGGCAACATGGCTAATATGGAAATATATTTTGCATAATTTCACATGTATAATTGATATCACATTCCTTGCTTTCATGTTGGGTGGAGAAAGACCAGGAGGGAAGGAGATAATTCAGAACCCAAATGTTTTTAATTGAAAATTAAAAATAAATAATAAATGTTTTAAAGCTTGTTTTAAAAAAATTAAAGATAAAGCTGGAAAGATAGGATGCTGCCAGATTATATAGTAACTTCAATGCCACATAAATTTGAATGAACCTTATTTGGTATGCAATAAGAAACCACTGCAGATTTTTGAAGAGTAATACAATAAAATCTATGCAGAAAGAAAATGTGTCTGATAATATGTTAATAGGATAAAATACAGAATAAAGATGAAGTGGAGGAAAGAGAGAGTAGTGGCTGAAAGACTACTTAGGTCTTTCAATGGAAGACTATTGAATAATCCTAGTTGGTAGCAATAAGGGACTTTAATAATGTTGTGGCAATAGGAACAAAAAGGAAGGGACAGAATAAAGAGCTATTGTAGATGTGAAATTGGCAGGACTTTCATCTGTCTCCTCAGCATCTATCACAGAACCTGAAACATCACAAACTTTTATTGAGCTTATTGATTAGTTGATTATCTGAAATAATACATGGGCTATGTCATAATATTCATCATCAAAAATCTCTCAAATTTAGACCCAAATTGTTTGTTATCTTTCTCTCCTGGATAGACAGAGACAGAGACAGCAAAAGAGATATGTGCGTATGTGTGACCAAAGTATGATAAACATATAAAATCAGGTTAAAGCACTAGGAGAGATTCAAAGAGTGTCACTACCAACTGTGAGGATGAGGATAGCTCATAGAGGAGAAAGCACCTAACATATTTATTTCACATATAGTTTTCTATGAGTGTCTTATAATCTCCAATAGATTGTAAGCTCTTTGAGGTCAGGGATTGCTTCAATTCTCCAGCATATAAGCACAGTGTAAGAGCTTAATAAATGTTATTTCAATGATTGATGATTGATTAGATGGTGAGGTAGACTATCAACCAAAAAATAACATTATTACATTGTCTATGATCACTGTCAAGATACATCATTTCTTAGGTGTAAAGGCAGACTAGTATACACTGAAAGGCCATATCCCTTGTTTTCTATGTCAGTCTATGCAATTCAACTAGTAAGGAAAATTATGGGAAACCAACTTATATATAGGACATGATGCCATTCAAAAGCTGTTGTTAGAGTCAATCATTGTCCATCTTGGTTTGTAATGAAAAAGAGAAAATGGACAAATATTTTAAAAAAAGAAACATTCATTCTGAGTAATAGCATTTCATAAAGGAATTTAACCAATGCAACAGTTTCTAAAATGAGTAAACAAACTAGAATTCCACACCAGTCAACAACTATTTGGTTTCCTTACCTAGTGAAGAAATATGGCTGCCAAAATAATTCTGGTTTAGAGCATAAGCTCATTCACAAAACATTATGGGTAATAGAAGATAAAATGCAACAAAATAGCAACAAGACTCAGTGAATGTGAAACCAGAATTTAGGAAGCTTAGTTTGAGACCCAAGTCAAATTATTGTAAGATCATTCATAGATGAAATTGAAGGGAAAACAGAAAATAGAGGTGAAATGAAACAGGTTTGTAAGCATTTCTACAAGGCTATATTCTCATTCTTAATGATAGATAGTAAAACCATATCACTTGGACTCAACCACCTCAGTATCCAGTGTATTTTATGAGGAAACAGAAATGGTACTTAGAAATTTGGCATAAGAAAGAGCAACTAGATCCACCTTGGTACATATGGAAGAAATGTGTGCTGGAAACCGCACCATTTTTAATATAATTAGGGATAAATTTTTGAGATGAGTAAATGAGACTCAAAAATAATAGAAAAATCACTATTTTCGAATGCTAAAAAATGAGCAGACACAAGCAAGCACAAGAGTCACAAGACTATTTTCTCACATGTATAAAATCTCTATGAAAATGTCCTGTGCACAAAGTGAGTATATTAGAAAAGAAACAGACACACTTTTGAGACAGTTTTCTAGACAGTCACACAAGTGACAAAGGTGTAGAGAATACAAGACCTGCTATGCTTCCTTTTTGTTAATTACAAAAAGAAAAACAAGTTTTTACCTTTGTAGATCAGAATATAGTCTTCCATTGGTAGAGATTGCAACACATCCATACCTTCTCACTCTATCTGATCCTCATCTGGGTTCTTTTAGAGTCCCCACAAAGGATCCACCAAGAGCCTTGGAGGTCCTCTTCTACTTAGTCTTTCTACACTCACTGGGCATAAGTAGGTCTCAAAGACTTCCCTTGAAGATGTTCTCCATGTATATCTTAAGCTCATATGAAATTTTATGATTCAACCAATACAGAGAGAACTTTATTCAATATTTTTAGATATCAAGTGAGGAATAAAACTAGAAGACAGATGCTCATGCATTATATCTGTCAATGTCATGAAGGATTTGCTGGGAAAAGATCAAATAAAGGAAAATTCTCTATTCATGGTGAAGTTCTTCAAATGCTCCTGTTTGTAAATGACAGTGTGAGTATGACATATAACCCCCAAATATCATTAAACCTTGTCAATAAGAACAATCATCACTCAAAAGGAGTTTGGTCTTATGAACTGCATGAAACAATAGTTGTTTTATGATTATTATACAACTATGACATGCAGTTGAATGGGAAACCCATTGAGTTTGTTATACATACAAATACACACACACACACACACACACACACACACACACACATATATATATATATATATATATATATATATATATATACACCTATATAGTCTATTTAAGCTTAAAACTTCACTACGCCTTTGGGGACACCTTAGATCTGAATATATTATATATCCATACACAAACATAATGTGTGTGTATCGTTCGGCCAATGTGTGTATGTATCCATAGCTTTAGATACAGATATGAATATACATACAGATATCTATCTTTGATAAACACCATGAATGGATAACGATCTGTGGTTAGAATTGAACAGGAGGGGACAATGTACCTAGATCACATTTGGGAAATTATACAGCACTTTCAATGACGGCAAGCTGTTTTTTTGGTACAAAATGCATATTTTCAATACCACTATTCTTCCATCGAGGGCCATTATGTCAAAATAATTCATGAGCTTGCTGGGAGACAGCCAGACCTGAATTCAAATCCTTGCCCTGACACACACTGACCTTGCTGAAGACCAAGTACATCTGGACAAGTCACTTAATTTCTCAGTGTTCAAAGTAGTTATTGGAGGCTCTAAGTTGCAAAAAATAAATCTATATTGGTAGATGAAGTTCTCATTGTGAGCTCCCTACACTAAAGAAATCATAAGTGCAAACAACAATAACAAAATGTATCCATTAATGCTATATGTCTGCAAATTTTAGAATGACATGATCATAAGACCAAAGGCCATCTCAGAGACAAGCTAGTACAAATCCTCACTTTCCAGATCAGGAATCTGAGTCGTGGGAAGGTCTAGTGACTTATGGGAGTCATATAAGCTTCAAAATTGGAGATGACCCAAAGCTTAGTGGATACAGCCTGCATATATGGTGGGTATAAGGAGGCTGCAACAAATTGCAAATACTCATAATATATAAGAAGTGGAACAAGAGACATCATTAAAAAAATTTTTACTGGAAAAGAAAATAGTTGTTGATATAGAAAAAGCAAGTGTTCATCAGTGAAAATCTAGGTTGGTATCAAGAAAATACTATAAATCACAGGAAAGTTTTTATGGTGTTTGTCAGACCCTTAACCGAGGATCTAATACTCATTAATATGCCATCACACTAAACTGTTTCTAATATTGACAGTTTCAAAATGGAATTTACCTGAGAATACATGATTTTTCTTAATCAACATTTGTTTATCTGCTTCCATCAGTCTAGACCATTTTCAAAAAATAATTTTTAAAGACTGGGCTGCAGACGGTTTCATTCAAAATGTGATTAAAGTCAAGGACTCCACTCTTCAATAGGCTGAGCTACTCAGTTTGAGTCTTACTATGTATCTAGTCATTGAATGTAACATCTGTTAGTGAACAAAGAATGGCTGAAAATCTGTTTGGACTATGCCTTATACATATATCATCAGTAACACAGTAATGACAATTGACAATATTTTATCTTATTTTTTTTAATTGTCACAGATCTTCCAGATTATTCCATCTGAAAAGTTGCCTGTAGCATGATTCATTTTCCTTTTGGAATTTAAAAGAGAACACACAGCCCAGTGTAATGTCTTCCTGGCTGACAGCTCTAAACCAGAGTTCAGCCAAGAGGATGACAGAAGCAGTGACCTTTACCTCTGCCAAGGTGAAACAGGGCAAAGAGAGAATCAGTGGTTTCTAAATTGGCTGCCATTACCTAACCCCTGCTCTCCTCAGTCCTCCTTCCCATCCCAAGACTGATACAGACAGATGTAGCTCTCCTAACCTGAAGCCAACCACATTTTCAAGTGCCATTACAGCTGTAAGTCAAGGTGCTTTTCCCTGAAGAAACAAAAAAAATGCCTATGTAACCTCATTCCCATAGCTCACTGATATGGAATTCTGTTATCATTGGCAGAAATCAATGCACTACACTTATTTAAGGGACAGGGTGGAGTTGGAGAGAGTAATAAGAAGGAGAGATTTAATCTCTTTAGTCTCTTCAAGTACATAGAGTCTCTTTGGGTATCTTGAGTCTCTTTGGGCTCAATTGTCTCTTTGAACATTTCTGGCTCCAGTTCTGAGAGAGAAGATGGATGATGCCAACCTCACTTCAGGTTGCTGAAGGGAGAATAAGACCCTGCGATGAATCAGAGAAGAGCTAACAATTTCCATCGTGTCCCTATTCCTAGATTGCTACAATAGATACTTCAGGAAATGTTCCCTTGGATGAGATCTGGGACTCTCTCTCTCTCTCTCTCTCTCTCTCTCTCGATTGAGCTGATTTATCTTGTTCCCAAGAGAGGAATTCCTTTACTATGTATTGTCTGGTAAATATTTTCCTATATATACTTCCTCTGATTTCTGTTTTGTTCTCCACTTGGATAAATGAATTTCTTTGTTTCTTACTATGTGTCTTTGTTGTTGAACTTGTATTTGGTGAGAAGGAAATTAAGCCTTGGATATAAAACTTGGGTCCTCCTTTCCTCATTAAGAAATAGGCAATAGAAGTTTAGCCTGAATCTGAAAACCACATTCCCTAGAGTAATAGCATTTAAGGAGAAGCAAA
This sequence comes from Potorous gilbertii, assembly GCA_028658325.1. Classification (NCBI taxonomy): domain Eukaryota; kingdom Metazoa; phylum Chordata; class Mammalia; order Diprotodontia; family Potoroidae; genus Potorous; species Potorous gilbertii. The sequence continues at coordinate 497,616,662 of CM053771.1, read as the reverse complement.
ATATAATTCTAGTCCAGTACTCCCTGTCTTGGAGGAGAGCAGAGTGGCCAAACTTTTAGCTCCAATCCCTACCCCTACCTTGGACAGCAATTAAAGTCTCCTTGGAGAAAAGGGTTGAGGGAGAAGAGACTTGAGATGTCTATTTTGTTTCCTTGTAGTCATACAAGATCTCCCAAGGTACATGTTGAGGAAAGGGCATCTCTTGCTATACATAAGTCAGCTTGCTCATTGTAGACAAAACTTTGGCTGGACGAGTTAGTTACTTTCTAACCAGCTAGTTCTATGAGCCATTTTCAACCCTGCCTCTAAGGCAAGGAAATAAGATGGGAAAAATGAAGAAAGATTGTCAACTAGTGAGTTATGGTGTGCTCTAAGCCGTGAGACAGTGTGCCCCAGGTGGGCTTTACACTTAGGTGGAGTATGCAAGTCATCTACAGTGTAATTGAATAGGTAAATGACCTCCCTGTCCCTTAAAGGACTTCCCCATTGGCCAACCGAATCATTTACATGCGTACCTTAATACCTCCTTAATACCAACCCCACCTCCATTAGAGAACCACAACAAAAGTAGAGATCAAATGTCTCTAGAAGGTCACAAATTTTTTTTAAGAAAGCATTTTACCAGCGAGAGAGAAGCTTCAACTTCTGCCCCATTACAATAGATTAGTTTAGCTAATGGACGTGTTAGGAAGCTTCTTAGAATTACTAGTCTTCTTTGTGACTCAGCTTATGTGGCATCTCCTAGTGGCAGCCTTTCCAGACCCCTTTAGGACTCAATAGCTAGCATTTACATGGCACTCTAAGGTTTGAGGAGTGCTGACTGTTTTCTCATTTGGTCCTCGCAATGACCCTGTCTTTATCTGCAGTGTATTAGATGAAGACACCAGAGCAAGTAAAGGTTAAGTGACTTGGTCAAGGTCACACAGCTAGAATCCTCTGAGACAGGATTCAGACTCCTGCCCTTCCTAACTCTATCCACAGTACTACCTAGTTGTCTCTCTGCCTCCTCCACAAATTATAGTGATTATATGTTGCTTTCCCCAAGTAGAATAAAATCTTCTTGAGGGTAGGAACTATTTTCCATTTTGTCTTTGTAGCATCCCCAGTGCTTAGCTTGGCACAGAGTAAGTATTTATGAAGTTCTTGGCTTGTATTGAAAACACAGAAAGGTTGGCCCTGTTTAGGGCCTGGGCAGATAAGATTTATTTGCAGTGGGGTTAGTAGGGAGTGAGCGATAAGGGGGAAATACAAGGAAATGATGATCCCTGTGTGATTAAGTTGACACACAGGAAATCAGGAGAGCAGAAACAAAATGATGAAGCATTAGGGGAGGAGAGCATGAATCCTAACAATGGAAGAGAGGAACACTGTTAGATTAAGGGAGAAAGCCAAGAATAAAAATAAAATTTCAACTTCATATTTTCCCCGCAGGCCATCCATTCACTGTGGCTTTGTCATGCTTCTGTATCAAGGAGGTGCTATTTTTCACCCAGATGTTATAGTGGTTTTACTGAACCCCACTCTCACCTTTATACATCCTTCTTTTTCTTTCAATGTTTCCCAAACAGCGAATACTTGAAATGTATTTCTAGAACCCCCCAAATGCTGAAATATCCTGGCTATAAAAGGTCAGGGAAATTTTGAAGTAAAATAGAGAAAATTCAATCTATTTCCATTCACTCACCTATCCAGTGTCATACGTAATAATTATTTGTTATGTGTACATTCTTTCTTATTTAAGTTTTAAAGGAAAAAATGTAACTGTCATCAAAATTCTCATTTAATCCCTATTTACACTGTGCAGAATTTCTACCTCTTTAACTATAGGCAACATTCCCTCTCTAAGCTTAAGATTCCTAATTTATAAAATTAGGGGCCCAATTTAGGTGACCTTTAAAATCCTCTCCAGTTTTAAAATTCTATGATCTTATGTTTCTGTGGGCCATAGTTTGGAGACACTTTCTAAAAGTCTGAGTAGTTGCAGCACATAGTATCCTATAACTGATCAGCCCTCCCACATTCATGTGTTCAAAAGTTCCACAAAAGGGAATCATGCCAATTGACGTTCAATGTAAAGGTTCAATGTAAAAAGAATGACATGAATAGGACTCAATATGATCAGTTCCAAGGTCTACATTCTTTGCAAAAGAACAATTTGGGGTTTGGCATAAAATGATCTTTAAAGTTCCTTCCAGCTCTTAAATTCCCCTAACGATTATATTCCAAGACTGTCTTTTTAGTCAGTTCAGATACTTTTCAAAAGCTCAGGGCTAAAATGTCATTGACTAGACAGATTGTAATATTAACTCAGAAGAAGTTGAGCTGTCCTAGATCACTAACCACCATGCCATTTTTAAGAAATCAGCACCATGTCTCACCATAAGTCCCAGCTATAAGCTCCCATCTGCACAGGCTACCCATTCCTCACGAAGCAGCCTCAGGAAGCTTTGGAGAGGGGACCTGGTTTTTAAAAGGGTAGAGTCAAACTCATTGTAGGAGTTACCTTTTATTTCTGGCTTTCATCCCCTTATCCTGAGACCCCTGCAAGGGGCAGCAAGCTCTGTTTCAAGTCCCAGGCACTTTGTGAATGTCAAAGAATACGTAGTCCCTCATATCTTTCAGGGATTTATAGGATAGCTCTGAAACAAGCACACCAAGAGCCTGCCAAAATCCGACAATCATAAAACTCATGCCCAAATATCTAAATTCACCTCTTTCTTCATAAAGTTCCCAACTCCCACCACTCTCCTCCTTTCATTGTAATGATCTTCTGTAATTATACCCTCTACGAGTACCAAGTCACCACCGATAACCCACCCTGAAGCTCCTTCCTGGGTCATGTTCTCTATTTTGACCGTATTCCTCAATCCACCAACCATCATTTATTATGTTCCAGGCACGAGTGCCAGGTGCTGGAGATAATAGATGCAAACAAATCATGAAAGAAGCCCTATTCTCAAGGAGCTTTCTTGGGTCAATGTGGGTTATGTGCTACATGCTTGAATATATTACAAAGGCCAGATACCTTAGAAGTGACCTGTGATGCTCCTGACTTTACGGGAACCTCAGCAGAGTATTTCCTAATTCAATTTCACCAGTCAAGGTTTCTCTACCCTTAACTAAAACTCACATCTTTTTTCTGACCTTGTGAATAACAGGTAACTAAAAATGGATGCCCATGTCAGCTAAGATCCTTTCTCTATCTTCAGACCGTACATTTAAAGCTACAAGGCATTTCAGCTATCTTCTAGACCAGGACATTTTTGACAGATAAGGAAACTCAATTCCAAGAGGTTATGTTATTTATCCAAGGTCACATAGGTAGTATACACAATTTAGACCCCAAAATGAACACTATCTGAACTACCATATACAGGTTGTCTCCCAGACTCTTGTAGGGATTGTTAAACTGTCTGGGAATTCTTTTAGGACCTCTCCCTTGTGTCTTTATGGATAGAAGTTATGGTAGGATAGTCTGGCTCTAAGCTGTCTTTTGAATTCTCCCTGTTCTCCTTCTTACTATTACCCAAGCTGGATGAGGAGAGGAGTGGTAGATTTTGTCTTCCTTAGTCTATAGAGAGCAAAGAAGGTCTTTCACTATTTTTCCCTGACTTGTTGAAGGTCACACAGGTAATAAAGTCTCAAAACTGGGAACTGTCCATGGTGACCATCAGTTCTAATGGCTGAGGAATGATATTTCTGAATCAGAGAAATCCTGGTAAATGCTGAATTTGTTTTTGTTTTTGTTTTGTCCTATACAATTTCCTTCTTCATTAGGCAATGGATTAAAATTAACTGAAGATGAATCTAGTGTATATTCAATAAAATAATTCTCTAGAATTAGAATTGGAAGAAAAAGACATGACTCTATCGAAACCATCTTAGCCAAAGAGGAGCACATTTTTATCTTAGTGTTGTCTAGAGAAGAGAGGAGAGATCCCTCAACCATCCGTTCTAGTATATAATAGCAGCAACAACAAAAATAATAGCACATTTTCATAGTGAAAATGTTTAAGGTTTACCAAGGATTTTACCTATAACCGCTCCTGTGAGGCAGCTATAATGCAAGCATTACTATCTCTGTTTCACAAATAAGGAAGCTAAGGTACAGAGAGGCGGGAATCATGGGTTCAAATATACCTTTTACGAGAAGGGCTGTGCCTACCTCATCTGCCTTTTACAATTCATAGGGATGTGAAGAATATGACATTTTACTAATCCAATTCTCCTCTGGTTACTTGCCATCCTGGAAAAAGTAGGTTGAATCTCAGGAATGCCTCAAATTTAATTGAATCAGGAAGAAAATGAGTTTAGAGTTCCCCTGAAGGGAACTGTTGTCATCAGGATTCCCAAGAGAAGCTGGAGTACTTCATCTTCATTAGTCAAGCAACCCCTTTCCTACTCTTTAAACATGTTATCCAATAGAATGACTTCAACTAAAGAATATTACAGCTTTTAAAGATGTTATTATGAGTTCTGTTCTTTTGATATGATTTTTAAACCGATGTTCACTTTGTTCTGAATGTTAAGAATGCATGATGCCATTCTATAAGCCTATTACCAATGTCTCTTTCCAGCCACTTTCTTTATAAATTGAACCATGCCCTTATATTTCATTAGGTCCATGCTAAACATTGCTCACTGTTGAAATACCTTCCATTCCAAAATACCACAAAGGACTTTGGGAAATATTAATACAAAATACACATACTAGAATTATCTGCATTTTTGTTGTCATGGGAAATTCTTGGAGAAGTGTGGGAATTCCATTATTTTACATTTCAGTTAAAAGTCTTAACCGTATCATATTTCTTTTTTATTTGGATATCAATTGCCTCATAATATGCCTTCCTTTCTAATCCTACCACCACCAAACTGTGATAGTAATCTCCAAACAGTTGTACCCGCTCAAATCAATCATCTACACTACTGTCAGATTAACCTTAATAAACCATCCATTATACCTCCATGGAAAAAAATTAATTGCCTTTAAATTCATATTCCTTCACCTGACATGAAAGGTCTCTTACCCTCTGACGCCAACCTAGCCAACATTCCCCTTTTACTCTTATTTGACCCCTTCATGCCAGCCACGCTTTTCTACTCCCCCAAATATATATACTGGTTTTCCTTCCTTGAATGCCCACTTATCTCCTAGCCATGTTTCTAAATGCTCTCCTTTCTTCAAAGCCTGCTTAAGTCATTCTTCCTCCATTTCTTTGATTTCCCCATGTCTCAGTATTTATTTCCTCCTCAGAGATATATCATTTATTGCTTGTGCCATTTCTTCCTTGGTTCTAGGAGAAAATCTAAGCATCTCTCTGTGGCTTGTAAAGCTCTTCAGAGTTAGCCCCAACCCATCTACCCTGCTTCCCTATACATGCCTCCCCTCTGCACATTCTACTGTATAGTAAAAATCAGCCTTCTCCTCTCTTTTCCTCACTTTTGGAATTCCATCTCCCTTCTCCTTGACTTTGCAGTTATTATCTCCTTTAATTCCTTCCATAACTACTTTTATTTAACTACATTGTATTTTCTATGTATTCTATGCATCCACATGTCTATCTAGAAAACTCTGTGCCCATGTGCGTGGTGTGTGTGTGTGCGTGTGTGTGTGTGTGTGTGTGTGTGTATGTGTGTGTGTGTGTTTGGTTTTCCCCAATAGAACATAAGTTCCTTGAGTGTAAAGTTTGTTTCATTTTTGGTTTTTGGGTCTGAAGTGACTAGCATAATATGGAGATAGTGGGTGCCTAATAAGTGTCTGATCAACTGGTTGTATGCATTAATTGATCAATTAGCTATTTGTGTGTGTATGTACATGCTTCTACAGCTTGACTGTGAACACCTCAAAGACAGAAACTATGTGAGTCATACCTTAGACTGAAGTAATATCAGTGACTTGAACAGTTACCTATATTGAGATCATTCATGGCATGTTTGTTAAAGTCTAGCAAAGGATGACAAATTTTGAAAGAAATTCAAACATGTAGATGAATTTGGTTGGGTTGGTCAAACCAACTAAAACCCAGTATTAGCCAACTTAACCTGTAAATAAATCCAACATGATCATCTTTCCACACTATAGGAAGGGCATTTCAAATCATGAGGGTAATTTAAAGAATAAAGTACTTAAAAGACCTATTATGTTTAATAACATGATTTTTCTCCTAGTTCCCTCAATAGATAACTTATGTTATGAGCATAGGGAACATATTGCTAAGTAAACACATATTACTAAGTAAATGACAGTAGTATGATATTTGCCCACATGTGCAATTTCATAAAGAAGTAGCAGAGAGTTTAATTAACTTAGAGTGCGTATCTGAATTGGCCACCAAGAGGTACTCTACTTGAGCTTTTCTCTAGGTCTGGCTAGTCACTTTTTGGCAGGTTTAGCAGCCTGAAATAGTTCCAGTAACTTTTCACACCACTTACCTGTGTGACATTTTTCCCCAGCTCCAAGATTTCAAAGCCTAGAAGTTGAAGAATTGCTAAAATATTAAATTTACTATTTATATATTTGGCTCATGGCTCACCCTTTAAAGATATTTCACTTTCTCCAATCTCTTCTCTTGCTATCTATGGTTCCAGTCACTTAGTATGTTGTCATCATATTGTTTCATAACATGAAATTAAAATGCAAAAGATCATATAAATTCTCTTTGCATGTCTCCTACCCCCCTCCCCAAGTCTTCAGTGTGCTTAAAAATGTCTTGAGTATGAACATCTGAGGCTTATAAAAAGAAATGGGGGTGTGGGTGGGTATTAATTCCTGTGGTTGAAGCTTAGGGATTAAAGAAATCAGGAAAAATAATATCACACACACACACACACACACACACACACACACCTCATCAGAACAAGATTTACAGTTACTGTAGGTCTTGAGCTTAATAGGGGCAATACTGGTTGTCCATAGAATCTATTCATACTGCCTGGGTAAGCCCTCACTGCTCCAACACCCCCAGTCTGAGGATCACTGTTCTGAGGCCTCCCCATTCCATATTCATTGCCTGTCTCTTGACTCTCAGGACTGTCATTGTTCTTGTGGAAGTCTAAATGAGAAGATAGAAGTATAAAAGAAAGTGTAAATATATACAGCTGTTTATTCTGTTTCAGATTGCCCAGCAGATCTCCATGGAGATAAGAGAGCAAGGCAGATCATTGTAGTCACCAGCAATAATGACAGCACTACCATCATCTCCAGGTCACGCCATGCCATTCACCTTTCAACTTAACTGCATTTAATCCCAGTATGAGCTAATATTTCTTTGAAAAATGTTCATTCAACTCAATCTAAAAAACATTCGCCAAATCTCTACTAAATATAAAACACTCTACTAAGTTCTTGTGATTCAGTAACCAAGAGAACAAGACAAGAAAACCAGAACAACTCCCGATCTCAAGAAGTTTCCATTCACCTTGGAGAGCTACACTCATACTTTCAATTGGCCATCTCTGTTTCATTCTTTAGCATGCCCCCAAGCCTGAAAACTCACTTTCCTACTTCCCAAAATCCCTCTGTTTTGTTGTGACCCCTTATCTGGTCCAGATTAGACCCTCACTCCAAGGCCGATGCTGCTCACCTTGTATTGAGTGAGATAGGATATAATACTATAACCTGAATGCTTCATAATCTTATATTCTGACTGCATTATTTGTAAGATAACCAAAAATAGGATTTTCATGTATGAGAGAATATCATGTAATGCTCTATTGTTATTATACTTTGTCATACTAAAAGATTTTATTTTGTAATGCTAAAGGCTGATTGTTTCAGGACTATAGCTTTTGCTGATGCATACTATTCGAAATGTTATTAAAAATAATTTTCAATCAGCTAACTGATTGTTTCACTTAACCTTGGACAACTGCAGAGTCCTAATGGCTAGGATGTTACTCAAGGGTGATGAAATTTAGAGATCACTGAAAGCATTTTCATCAGCATCTATTTCACAATAGTAATCAACTAAAATAGGAAGCTAGCAAATGGACTGTTTCCTCCTAAAGAAGCCGCATCCCAGGTAAACACTCACCGCACAGCAACTGAATTTGTCTTTTAAAAGAATGCTTGATGTGTTACTTGCCCTGAACACAAAAATTGCTCACTCTACCAAACTATCAAAACAAAAAAAAAAACTCCAGATCAACCCTAAAACTAACAATTATACCATTGCTGAAAATGAATTAATCTAACACATAAAGAGTTCAGTACTCCTATGGCTTCTGTATGCAATAAGACAACCAAAAAAAATCTGAAAAAGCAATACAAATAGACTAACAAGTCATAGGATTCTAAAATGCTAGTCCTTAGAGTCCTGCCCTTTAACATTTTGGATAAAAAGGTCAGACAATGGAAAACACAGTCAATGTCGTAACTAGGGAGGGGAGATGTTCTAGGATGACAAAATCTGGAAGGGATCCCTCCCTCTCCTTAGAAGTCTAAGAGCTACCATCAGTCTTCCAGTCAATCTGAACCATGCAATGATATTCTACCTCCCTTCAGGTTCTAGAATCATGAATCTCCTCCTCCCCCATTCTTAGACTGGCTATCCAAGCCCCTTAAGGAATGTGAACTGGATTCTCTTGGATCCTATACTGGCACAACTACACCAATGGTATTACTGCCCTCCCCACAATACTCAAGTAGTTCTATTTGTAGCTTCCATTGTCATCTCTACATCTTCTTTTCTCCTGTATAGATATTCCTACTTGTGGATTCCTTCTGCCACACTGAAGAAGAAATGTCCTGCAAGTGCCGTTGGCCTTACTCAAGGATTAATAGGCTAATGGCTTGCAAGGTGATATAGAGGTTCTGTGAGTTATCTTTACTCTTATTCACCTTGATGAAAAATCCCCTTCTAGCTTTTCCCCAGGCACAGTGTCTAAAATTTCTTCATTATTCATCCCTTTATTTTGCTGTTAAGATCAATAAACTCATTTCTTTAGGTTAAGGTATTGAAAGCCTTCATTAAAATGCAATTATTTTCTAAGGCATATGGAACATTTGGCCATTATCATTACCAACCATTGATATTTTCCTAGAATTAGGTTATCAGTTTAGTTAACCAGACATCAAAGTGATGCCTGATGGCATGGAATACAGGACAGGGAAATTTTGTTACAGGGATCAGAGAGGGAAATGTCTTGATAAAGGGGCTCAGAAAGCTAAGCACAATAGGGGTATATAGTGGAAGATACTTGGAATAAAGAGGAATCACACAAGTACTAAGTGACTGGAGTGAAAGTGTGAATGTGGGTGGGGGAGGGGAATGAAATTGGGGCAGTCAAAAACTCGCTGCAAGTTTTGGACTTTATACCTCTTCGTATTTCAGCTTGGTGTACTGTAAAGAGCATTGGCTTGAGTCAGAAGACTTGAGTTCAAATTTATCCCTAATGTTTACTACTTGTTTGACTTTGGACAAGTTATTTAACCTCTAAATCCTTCATTTATTCCCCTGTAAAATTTAGTGTCCTTACTAGTCATAAGTCTACAATCCTATGGCTCCTAATGGAGCTTAGGGTAGAATGTAATCTATGGAAGAGTTTCCAAAAATATCTCATGAACAAGTGAAAGGAGGAGGCATCTCAAAGACATGCTTCGCCTACTTCTCAGTTTTGTCCAAGATTCACCTAGCTCTTAGATTCTCTGAAATGGGTCTAATCACACATTTCTTACATAATATATAGATAAATCTTCCTCTTTGCCTCCATGAATTCTCACTTAATTCTTTCAACAACCCTTTGAGTAAAGTGCTAATATTCCCATTTTATAGATGAGGACACTGAGACCCAGAGAGATGTCATCTGATAGGTCATAAGCTGTTTCCATTTTACTGAGTTTTAGGATTCCATTATCCTCCAAGGAATTATAAGTTCCCTGAGGTTTTGCGTATGTTTACAGACTAGTTCTATAATATCTTGGTCAACTTTTTGGTCTTTTCTAATAACCTTATAACAAATCAGATTAGACTGAGATGTTTTTAAAGATGTTGTCAAAAGCACAATAGTTCAGTACATGTTTTCACATCTCAAAATAAATGTGTGAAATCTAGGGAAAATGTAAAATCTAAAACAAAGATTCCTGAAAACATAAACTCCTATTTATTCAGAATAGTACAAAATAGGATATTCTTGAAAATCCTGGTTTATTGAGTATTGTCTTGTATAAAAAGAGAGAGCTACAAAGAGAGATGGAGAGACAGAGACAATAGAGAAGGGAAAAGGAAACAAGGAAAGAGACACAGCAAAGGCTTGAACAATAAACTTTAAATCAAGAGAACAGTCATAAAATAATGCTAGCTTCTGACATTGACTAGCCTTTCTAAGCCACATTTTTGTTATCTGCAAAATGGACATAATAGTATTTGCACTCACAGGAGTGCTGTGAGTAAAATCCTTTGTAAACCACGGCATCATAAACACAGATAAGTGAATTATGATTGCTATATACATATCTATGTGTACAATTATAAATGTACCCATATGTGAATTATCAAGTTATAATGAATTAGAACAGAATTTACAACTCCCAAGCTATCCTGAATATAATTTAATCTTTCTTGACTGCTTCAACAGGCACTTAGGCTATAACTACATTTAAAAAAAAGCAATTTTCAAACTTTTCCTAAGTATCTCAGTATTCAATCTTCTTAACCACAATACCACATAATTCTATTTTTTAAGGCACAGACTGAAAACAGCAAATTAAAAAGGTTAAAAATGCTTTTTAGAAGTCAAATTGTTCTCAAATAATATTTTGATGATAAGTTGAAGTGACTCAAAAGCATGAGGTTTATATTTCTCTTAAATGGAAAATGGCCTTAAGAATCCAAGGAAAACTGAGCTTGACTTTCGGGGTGGATCTCCATGAGACAAGTGTTCCCAATCTTTGGCCCCAAACATCTTTCTTCCTCTGTGTTGTCTGTCACCATGGAGGCAGAGAAGATGCTAAAGATAAGGCAGGGTGTGCACTTGATAAAATGACGTCTGACCAGGAGGACTTTCTCTGAAAATTTTCCGGTAAGAATGAAAACATATCAAAGGATTTGGTCAACTTTTTCTAAGGAAGACTGAGCTAAGATGGAAAGTTCATTTCAATTTGCTCAAGAAGAAGCCTCTTGGCTAATCAAACAATTAGCTGACTTTTATGCTTCCCCAAACATTTTTTTAAAGTCATATAGACTAGTGGCTGAAAGATAATCTTACTTCTAGCAAAGTAACTCAGGAGATTTAATCAATATATTCTGTATTAGAGAAATAACAGAGTGGACAGAGCTCTGTACTTGGCATCAGGAATACCTGAGTTCAAATGCCTCTGACGTTTACTAGCTGGTGGACCATGAAAAGGTCAGTTAACCCCTCAATCTCAGTTTGTTCACTTGTCAAAATGGTTTATAAAATCTCGAGTGCCCTGGCTACAATGTTGTTGTGAAACTTAAATGAGATTAAGTGTGTCAAATACTTTGTGAAACTTATAACACTATATAAATTTCAGTTCTTATTAGATTAACATTATTATATCTACCTCTGCCAAGTAATCTCCTTTCTCCCCCTAACACAGATCAGATTTATGACTGATATTTCTCTCCTAAATCAATTTTCACATAGCCACAATTCAAATAATCAGAAAACTCCAATCAGTTTTCCCATGGTAATAGACAATGATGATTGGTGTTTTTAAAAATGGTCCTGAGGCACTCCTGGAACCTAATGTGCCTTCTCTATCCTTCAAGAAAAATTAAGCTGTATTAAATATACTTTAAAATGTATTTACTCTATTATAAGAATATTTTAAGTGGCTATCTATGTATGAGGTAGAGTCTAAGTCTAGTAGCTCTGTTATCACCAATAAGAACAGATCACTATAACAATCCTGAAAGAACTCCACCCTTCAAATCTCCTTGTTATCTTTTCATTTGCTGATGCCCTCAGAATGATCATAAGGCAAGTTTTCTGCAGATTTGTTTTCTCCTCTAATATTCTTCCTGTTTGGTGAGATGATTTTGTCACTAGTCTTCAGTCATCCTCTTTAATATTTTGTAAATAAATGTCTAAATGATATATTGCTTTTGGCTGCCATTTTTCTCAGCTTAGCAAGGTTGGCATAAGGTATTTTCTGAGCTCTTTACGATCCCTTGCTGTGGCAACAGTTTTGCACTGCTTTAGATTTCTCCAAAAAGTAGCAATACTCATGACAACTCATTTACTATGAAATTGCTTAGGGAGATAACTAACTGCATGATGAAGTGATTTTTTTTTTTGATTGAACTGCATTTGGGTGCACAAGAATACAATTCTACTTATTCCTTTAGCTCTGTAGTTGAGAAGAACCAAAGACATCCTTCCATTTAGCTCCAATCTTGTATATCTTAACAGTTTTGTTTATAGTCAGAAGGTTGATATGGATGCAGTTCAGTTCTTTCGGTAACATGGCAACTCACTGGTGGTTTTGTAAATATCACTCTTTATATTTCCAGCACTTAGCACGGTACCTGGCACATAGTAGGTGCTTAATAAATATTGATTGATTGACTGACATACTCAAATGTATCCACAGGCAAAATTATATTTATAGATGTTCTAAATACTGTTTGCTTCTAGATACCTTGCCTTTATCTTTTCTCCCATTCAAGCCCTGTCACTACAGAATCATAAGTGAGTGAGTAGAACAGAAGACCATTTTTTATTTTGTTCAATTTGTGTGTTATGATGAGCAAAAGAAAGAAAACGTCATTACTTGGGAGCTCACCTGGAGATGCAAGCTAATGCAATCTGGAAGTCATTCCATGAGACGTGTAGGGAGCTCCTGGTGCCACTAGCCTCTCCCATTCTGAGACTACCTATGGCGAATTGATAGACCCAGGCTTCTGGGTCTTTAGACTCACCATTTATTCTACAATTGTAGAAGTATGTGATTCTGAAAGAGGATGAGTATCATCTAGATCACAATTGGTTGTAGTACATCCATGCATCTCTGAGGAAATTGCTCCCCTGGTACTCTTCCCTTAGCATCTGCTTGTGTTCTCCTGCGCTGTGAGTGTGTGTGTGCCTAAGTAAAGTCTCATTCGTGGGACTACACTATGAGCTGCTTGAGATCTTAGACACACACACACGCACGCACGCAGACACAGCAAAGGACTGAGAAGTGATGATTCTATGGCACAAGACCAGCTCCAACTGTGCCCTTGACATCTTCTGAGATGTTCCTTGTCCTCTCAAGCGCACTTTTGTCAGTGGTCACATTACCCTAGCATTCAGAGATCACAGAGCCCCTCTCTCTACTTGGATTGATTCTGAGACAAGTAGTCCCTCGCTAGAACCACACTTAAAGCTTTACAGGCACAAGGAGAAATGCTTAAATTGACAGTCATTATTTTATGACCCTCCACCTCAGCTTATTTTTAGTAGATGCTCAGCAGCTAGTGATTATCATGTTAATAAATTTTATGCTCTTCAGGTAATGAGGTCAAATGTCCTGAATTTAACAACTGATTTGAATCAAGTTTTTCAGAATAGTCAGTCTCTATTAATACAATTTTTTTTCCTGGAGTGGCATCTCTTTTGTGGATCCAAGCAATATCCATATCTCTCAGGTTCTGCTCCACTTTTTATTCTTGAGACACAATAGGTTACTCTTTCAGACTTGATTCTAATTAACCTCCCCCAGGCTGTCTCTGAATGAAAGACTTAGAACTAACTTGACCACCTGACTTTGTAATTACAGGAGCCAGGCTCATTTGAACCACTACTCATGTGCATTAAATATAGCTTAACCATAGATGCAATGATTTTTAATAAACATAAACAAATTAATTCACACCATGGTCTTTATTTCAACATTTTCTACCTAATTTTGAAAAACCATCATCCAATGAATTTTAAAGTATAGTACTCTGTGAAGATAATCCTGGAAGAAAACTAGTACTTTTAACTGTATCTACCCTCTGAGACTGGCTTCCATTTGGATTACGTCTTGTATGTACAGGTCTTTGCATGTTGTTTCTCCTATTAGAAGGCGAGATCTATAACTTGCATCCGCATAGTGCTTTAAAGTTGGAAAGTTCTTACAAATATCTCATTGTACACTCACGATGGCTCTAGGAGATGGGAGCTTTATTATCTCCATCTTACAGTGAGGAAACAGGCAGACAGGTGGAGTGACTTGCCTAGGGTGAAACAGTTAGCAGACAAAGCTGGACGGGAGCTCAGGTTTCTCTGGGTCCGGGTCCAGCATTCGATTCATTGTACCACCTAGCTGTCTCTTAATCATTAATGAACATACATGTTTCCATATGCCAAGAACAGACACACACACACACACACAAAAGGACTGTATATGAACCAGTGAACTTCTGTTATGTACAATTTTAAAAGCTATATTAAACAAGATGATAAATAAATTGTCCTGTTTGTGTCCCCATTTGAAAAAAAAGAAGAATGTGAGATCTCAGTGGACAGAAAACTCAAGTTCAGCTTGAAGTGAAATTCAAAGTAGAAATTCAAACTGAAATTCAAAGTAGACCCCCCCATCTCTCTCTCTCCCTCCCTCCCTCCTCCCCTCCCTCCCTTCCTCTCTCTCTCTCTCTCTCTCTCTCTCTCTCTCTCTCTCTCTCTCTCTCTCTCGACTCTAATGTTTACTAGCTGTATGACCTTGGCCAAGTCAGTTAACTTCCTTGGATCTCAGTGTCCTCATCTATAAAATGAGGTGATTGGACAAAAAGGATTCCAAAGTTTCTTCCAGTGAGAGATTTATGTTGTTATGAGCCTATGACTCAATTCCCTTAGGCTGCCCATGACCCTAACTTTAGGATCCCATCACCCATAGAGACCTATGCGCTAATTACCTCCCTTTCCTTCTTAGTGCTCCCACCTCCTCACTTTAAGTTCAACTGGACTTTAAGAGAAACACAAGGCTTTGATTATTTCATACTAAAGTATGAGGGTTTAATATCTTCTGGACAGTGCCCTAGGTCCTCATATTATAAAAGCTAGTTAAGTCAAATACATCTTTATTTTAGGCTATACCCTATTTCAAGAAGTTTAGGAAAAAGACTTCTGGGTAGGAAAATCTCCCTCCTGTCACTTCAAAGGCCAGCTCTGAGAGAAGCCAAGATTTGTCAAGGACCCAGCTTTGGTGATTTGTATAGAGTTTACTTTTTATGTCCAGATAGGGACAGGAGGAGAAGGCACAGGCTTAGGACAAGAGAGGGAATCATTCATTTTCTTAAACACCAGGAAAGGCCACAGAAGTCTAGCCTCCTAGAACAGGCCAAACTCAAGCCACCTAGTACTGCTTTTTTTAAAGAAAAGAGTAAAGGTAACTTCACCCAAATTTACTGCCTTCTGATTTTAGTTTTTCTAACCATTAATAATGAGAATGGTAGCTAACTTCATATAGTGCTTTGAAATCTTCAAAAATTTTACATTATTTTATCTGATCCACATAAAAATCCTGTGAGTGAAGTACTATTACCCCCATGTTTCAGAAAAGGAAACTGAGACTCGTTGAGGTTAAGTGTTTTATCCAAAGTCAAGCATCTAGCCAGTTTTAGAAGCCGGTTTTAAGAATGAATTCTCTTGACCTCAGTGACAAAATGATGGCATTTAGAAATACCAGAGAATGCTCTCAAGGGGTCTGTGAAATGAAAGGATTTATGATTCTGCAGTGGCCCGTGCCAAGACAATTTAAAAAATACTTAGCTGGGTCACACTATCCCAGTAGAAGCCCATTCTCACTGTTGTGGGGCCAATATCTGCTTGGCTGGCCAAGTCAAGACACTATTACATGCTTACTGTGTACACACACAGAGTGGTGCCAGGGTTACAGTGAACTTTGTGTGTCCTGCTATACTTCAGAGAGCTTGTACCTGTGTATTTATCAAAATTCATGGATAATTAAATTAAGTTGCAATGGGGTTCTATTATATTAAGTGAAGATAAATAGAGAGCAGGCATCAGAAAGTGCTTTTTAATTGATATGTGATATGAGGCCCACAAATAAGTGATGTATTAAGTTTGATTCTGAATCTATTAATATTTACCTTTCCATTATGGAAAAGAAGAAGCATTGTGTAGTGACTGGAAAGTTAGTCTCCAAGTCAGAAAGACCTGGGTTTAAGTCTCACCTCTGATTATGCACCATCTGTGTGTTCCTAAATATCACTTATCAAGGGTGGGGAACCTGCAGTCCTCAAGGTCACATGTGGCCCTCTAGGTCCTCAAGTGCAACCCTTTCACTGAATCCAAACTTCATCGAACAAATCCCCTTAATAAAAGGATTTGTTCTGTAAAACTTGGATTCAGTCAAAAAACTGCACCCAAGGACCTAGAAGGCCATGTATGCCTTCAAGGTCACAGGTTGCCCACCCCTGATTAACCTCTCAGTATTCGGGTACCAATTGTGTTGATAAGTCAAACTCTTCACTGAGATCTTCCGTTGCCAATGAAATCATAGGTCTGGTTTTTTTTTTTAATGTAAAAAAACAATTAATAGATACATCTAGGGATAGCTAGGACAATGGATAGAATGCCAAGCCTGGAATCAGGATGACTCATCTTCATAAGTTCATATCTGACCTCAGACACTTACTCGTTGTGTGACCTGGAGCAAATCACCTGATTGCCTCAGTTTCCTCATCTGTAAAATGAGCTGGAGAAGGAAATGGCATAGTACCTTTGCCAAGAAAACCCCAAATGGAGTCACAAAGAGTCAGATATGACCACAAATTTACACACAAAACAGATTGGAGGACAGGTAAGCAACTTGTTGTTTTCCAAATTATCTCTCAGTTACCTGAATTTCATGAGTTGGATTTACAAAACAGACTGTGAACTGAAATAAAACTTTGACTGGTATCACCCAGGTTCCCCAAGGAAGCATGTGTGCTAAGGCTAATAAACCAAAAGACAGGGCATTATCCCCTTCTCCAGCCTCTTGCTAGATTGGCACAGTCAGACTTAAGTTCCCCATGTCCCTGACTCTCATTCTTTACTCTTTATTAGGCAATTTGCAAAGTCCTCTCATCTCATTCGTTCTGACCATCCTATGAGGAGGAAAGGGCAATCTCCTATCTGGTGCTTTGTTGACTGTCTAAAATTCTACAGAAACTTTGAGCCATGAAGGGCTCTGGATCTTCAGACGGAAAGGCATTTCACAGTTCCACATTCAGAAGTGACCCTGCTGTGTGCTGGTGCTCAGTCTAGGGTTTGGGACCCCCGAACACTGAGCCTGCTCCCTGCAGGTAGCTGTTTTCTCCTTTCATGTGGTAATAAAGTTTTGTTACCTGTTATCCCTGTGTGGGTCTGCTCTTTTTCATCCATACTCTCCAACAGTACAATCACCAACAGACGAAAAAACAAGTTGTTGGGCCTCTGTTTGTGTGTATCGCGCTGGGATAGGGAAACTAGGAATTTGATGAATAGGAGAAAACTTCGCAATGACCCAGAAAATTCTAAGAAATGGTCAGTATCTGTCCCTTAAAGAAGCCAGAGAAAGAACTGATCAATAGAAGTATGTATAAAATGGCATATGTATGTATGCATGTATATGTTTATATATTTGGTATATATACATATATATATAGTGTGTGTGTATATGATGATATATACACACACACACACATTTATGTATCTTAGTAGTCATCTCTAAGTGGGGGGGGGGGTAGAAAAAAAGGAAAAAGAGAAAAGAAAGTTATATGATAACTATTATATATATTTGAAACAAATAGTAACTTATACATGATAGATTTGCAGTTTCCTGTATAATCATCTCTTTTTCTATTCTACTATGTTATGGAAATGCTGATTTTATTTTTTAAGTTAAAAGTAAAATAAATAGTAGGCATTAAAAAAGAGGCTAGTGACATTGTGGACGGAGTTCGAGACTTGGAATCAGAGAGACCTGGGTTCAAATTCTGCCTCGAGCCACGTACTAGCTGGGTTTGTTGTTCTGTCCTTTCCATTGAATACAATTCTTCATGAACTCATTTAGGGTTTTCTTGAAAAAGATACTGGAGTGGTTTGCCATTTCCTTCTTCAGCTTATTTTCAGATGAGGAAACTGAGGCAAGGAAGGTTAAGTGACTTGTCCAGGATCACACAGCTAGTAATTGTCCGAGACTGAATTTGAATTCTGGTTCTTCTGACTTCACGCCTGGAGCTGTTATACCTACTATGCCTTTAGCTGTCCCAGTTACTAGCTGGGTCACCACTTGTAAATCACAACTCTTCAACCTCTTCCTTCTCTATAAAATGAAGATAATTATATGCTTAGAACCAGGATCATTGTGCAACTAGAATGGAATGATGTATTTAAAGTACTTTGTAAGCTTTCAGTTATTATGAAACACGAAGATAATTCAAACTGTAAGAATAATGGTCTCCCCAAAATTAGTTTTAATGGTTTGGATTTTGGCCCCTCTGGGGACCCATCCCATTTTCATCAGGTTGAAATGATTTTCACCCAAAATATTGTTTTCATGGAACTAAATTATGCAGACTAGTTCTAGGTTGAGGGCAGCTAAATGGTACAGTGGAGTCAAGAAAATCTGAGTTCAAATTCAGCCTCAGATCCATATTAGCTGTGTGACCCTGGACAAGTCATTTATCTACTATTTGCCTCAGTTCCTCATCTGTAAAATGGGGACACCACTCCATTCTCTTTGCCAAGAAAACTCCATGGACTTTGTCCACAGGGTCACACAGAGTTAGACATGGCTCAGTAACACAACAACCACAAAGTTCTAGTTTAAAGGTAATAATAGATGACATTCTAGCTCTTTAAAAGTTGTGACCTTTGATTCCTCTCCCTTCTCTAATTATACAAAGAGCTATTGCCTAGAATTCCAGCAAGTTAAAACTAGAGGGGCCTTTGAAAATCATCCAGTCATAGAACCTAGGGTTAGGCTTAGGAAGGCTTGAGAGATCCTCCAAGCTAGGAGCTCTTACTCTATTTTTGTGCATCACCGATTCCCTTTGGCAGTAGACTAGGAAAACTTACAGATCCTTTCTGAGAATAATGGCTTTAAATATATTAAATGAAATGTATAGGATTACAAAAGAGACCAATGATGTTGGAATACAATTCACAGGTTAAGAAGCCCAAATCTAGTTCAGCCATGTTCATTTTGAATGTTTGAAAACAGAATGGAGAAAATTAGACTGAGAGAAGGGAAATTATTTGGTCTGGGTCTGGGTCCAATTGGTAGTAAGTAGGAGAGTCAGGATCTGAATCCAGGTCTTCTATAAAAGAATATGGTCGGACTAGGTCATCTATACTGTCTCTTTGAGTTTGAACTGTCTGTGAAATCAGAGCTTGGGGGTGTTTGTTACTGGTCATATTAGCTCATGAAGTGTCATTGTTTATCAGTTGGGTAGCATAGATTTGAAGACAAGAATATCTAAATCCCAAATCCTATTTTGGAAACTTAACTGTGTCATGGAAGCCAGGTCATATAAGCTCTTTCAGCCTTTATCTCCCCACCTATAAAATGGGCATAACAATATAGCACCTTCTTCTCAGGAGTTTTATGAGGGTCAAATGAAACAACATATGCAAAATGATTCATAGACCTAAAATGTTGTTATTATTAACATTATATGAAAGGCTGTAATTTACTACAAAGGATCTGAGAGAAACAACTGACAGCCTCACAACCTATTCCATCTAGGCTTTTTTTTTCTTTTTATTTACCCCATTTATTTATTTACAAGTCAAATACTAGAGGATGTTGCAGCAGGGAGGAGTGGAAGGTAGTTGTAGTAGTTCTGACCCATATAACCCTTTGCATTTGTTAGAAGTAGTTCCCTTCTTTCACAATTACCATCATGTGATTTAAGGGTCAAACAGGTTGATAATCAGAAATTGTGAAGAGTTCAGGAGGACTTTCTTACTCCAGTCCTCTTGAAACTTGGACAAAGGTTGCAATCCTCCTAGCAAGCGAGTGCAATTCAAAAGATAGACTCATCTTGTACCTGGGTTAAGAAGTCCTGCCCTCACTAAAAAATCAAAGCAAACAAATGAAAACACAAAGCTTAGTTCCTATAGTATAGGCTGAAATAGATAAATTATGGTAGATAGCTAGATAGATAGATAGATAGATAGATGGATAGACAGATAGATGGATGGATGGCTAGATGATACAGACAGGACAGAGAAAGAGAGAAAAGGGAAAAAGAAGAAGAAAAGAGGGAGAGAGAAGGAGGGAGGGACAAACAGACAGAGGGAGATAATAGATAACAGCATTCTCTTCCCCCTATTGGAAAAAGATTAAACCTCAACTGAAGACTGCAGCTAGAATTTAGTAGGTGGCAACAGAAAGAAGTGCCCCATTTCTGGAGAGCAGAGGTGTGATAGAATTGATACCCAGTGGGGAGTAGGAGAGCTGTGATACCTGAAAGTACAAGAGGATGGTAAAATGAACAAAGAAGAATGATAATAACTCTAAAATGATATTGTGTCATCAACAGTTCTAGACATATATTTCCTAGGTGTGCCTTTCTGTGGTGTGCCTCTCTATCACATGCCTGAGTCATCTGTGTTTTCTGTATATGTATTCCTCCACATATGTCCTCTCATGTCATCTGGCTGACTAGTAAAAGTAATTACATCAGTGGGGACACACAATCAATGACTTTGAATGGTTATGGTCCCACAGAGTATTTGAATGAGAGGAAGCCTTTCTAGGCTGCTCAGATCTTAACAGGAGACCCAAGATCAACAAATATGACTCCAACTCTTTCCATCACACTAGACCCCATCTCCTGCTGAAAAAAAACTGAAATTAGGAAAATAAGTGGCTTGCCTAAGATCACATAGGAAATTAAAGACTCCACTAGTCATTTGTTTTCAAGTTAGTATTAATTTGCAGCAAGTGGTGCCTATTCAGAAGCAAGAATCGATGACTTTTGCCTGTGAGAGAGGAGAAGAGCAGAGAACAAAGGCTTGAATTGGTCTTCAACAAGTTGCTGATATTGTCTACTATTGGGGGAGTATAAGCGTGAACAAGGATTTTTGTTGTTGTTTCTCTGGAGTTCCGTTTCCTAGGCTCATGTTAAATTGTAAACATCTGAAGGATTGATCTCCTTTGAACCTCAGAAATTCACAGTTGTGCTGAGTCTCCTTAGAGCCCATCAGGTGATTCAGGGAGGTTTATATGGCTCTGGAGGAGGAACTGGCCTGCAGGGAAGATTGCTTATGAAGAAGCTTGTTTCTGGAGAAGCTTGCTGGCAGGAAGGCTTTCACACCTCTTAGCGCTGAGCCAACTAGGTACTGAGTCACATGGGTTGTGATGCCTTCTGGCTCTGAGCCTATTAGTTGAGAATTATCTCTACTGGAAAGCTTGAATTTTACTTCAGGGCTCACTCATGGGAAGAATTTTTCTTTGCGATGTGGCCAGGCAAGACTTTGGGAAGCCATTCTTATGGAGCCCCCTGACTTTATGGACCCAGATGTTGGTGCTCCCTGGTCTGTGATTAGATGTCTATTACTCTGTTTAGACAGTTGGAGCCCTGTCTATTGAATTCTTTCTTGGATACTCATATCTTTCTACTTATCTGGTGGCATTGTTTAATTAAAGTAAGATTGTTGACCCTTTTGAAGCTGTGTCTCCTTTAGAAAAGCAGATCAAAGAACCTGTGGTACCAGCCCAGTGCTAGTGTAGTTGCTACTATAGAAAGTAGACCTGAACCGTGTCATAGTAGGGGTTTCCAATATATTCACGACTATATTGCTAAATGATGATGGTTAGAGTGGCATTATGCCCGTACTCTATTAAAGTTCCAAATAACTGACTAACAAATGGCATACCGCAATTCCAGAGTGCCAGTAAGGAAGCATGCTACCCAATTTGAGACAAAAAGGTAATGAATGAAACATAACTGTTTTCAATGTGACCAATGCAATAATCTGCTTTGTTTGACTATACATGATTACTATGGGTATATTAGTTTTTTCTCTTCCCCCCTCCCTTTTTTTTCAATTGAGGGAGAGGGGATGAGAAAATTGATTTTTAATTAATTGAAAAACATAAGTTCTGCATAAATTGAAAATAAGTTCTGGGTAAAAAAATGGAGGATATTCTCATAGTTCTTTTCAGGATGATGAAGATGAAGGAATGATGGTCCTTTCAACATTCGGGCCAGGGCTAAAAACTGACCATGACTTAGAAGTCAATTCAAGGAGCAATTTTAAATTCAAGGAAAAATTCCAAAATATCCTGAACTGGATTGGACTAGGTTCAAGTCAACCAACATTTATAGAATGCCTGCTGTTTGCAGAGCAGTACACTAGAAATTGAAGAATTAATAAAATTTAGACAAGACATATTCCTTGTCTCCAAAGTGTTTCTGCTCTATTGGGGCAAGCTGGCACCTGTACAAATAACTAGTACAAACTAGGCAAGAAAAAAGGCTCGGACTTGATAACCTAGAAGATGCATTCCAACTACATGACTCTACAAGCTGGCAGGTTGGGCAAGTAAATCAGAAAAGGGGAAGCATCAGAAAAGCCCTTCAAGTGTCACCAAACAGGGCATCATTCCCTTAATACAATCTACTTATAAAGAGGGAACATACCACCAAATGATGCTACATCTGTTCAGAGTTGGCAATGGAACATTATCCTGTACATGGAGAAAAAAAAAACAAAGAATAAATACTGGGAGCTCTGTTTTACTTACACTCCTTCTTATTTAATTAGCTTCCTTCTATTTATAGTTCCTTCTTTTATACATTTCCAGTTATATTGCATGGCAGTAAATTTCTGGGATTTTGCTGAGTATTTCTGCCTACTTAGCTCCATTGCTTCACATGGGGTGATGACTGCTAGTTTTGAGCAGGAGAAATGGAGCCAGGAATCCCAGCCTGGGTGAAGGAGAAAAGGATAAGCAGCAGTCACTTAAAGCTGCAGACCATAGTCAGTGTTGGGTTAACTAGAGCTGCAGTACTCAAGAACACCACTAAGGCAGTCTAGACCCTCTCTCTTTGTTGTATATTGGCTGTGCCCAGCGGAATATAAGTTTGAGCCAAATGCTAATGTGGGGAATCTCAAGAAAAGCTCTGTAGAAGAGTCTTTCATTGCATAACTGGTATAGAAGAGATTAAAGCCCCTTGCATAATGGTTAATGGGGAGGGATGTAGTAGGTAACCCTTGAGGTACAAAGGATGCATGGTTTTGGTTGCAGTTTCTGAATAGGACCAGATACTGTGTCATCTGAATCCACACTTTTACACACTATGCCTCAGCCCTTCTGAAATTGCACCCTTTTTCTATAAAAACACCCTATACTCTTATGAGTACTTACTGTCTTTCATGATGTTTTTACATCCTCCACAAAGAGTGGATGCTTCATCATGAAGTTCATTCTAGAGGATCATTGAGTATTCTCAGTTGGAAAGTTGTTCAGTTGTGTTCAACTCTTCATGAACCCATTTGGGGTTTTTCTCAACAGAGATACTAGAGTGGTTTTGCCATTTCCTTCTCCAGCTCATTTTATAGAAGAGGAAACTGAGACAAATAGGGTTAAATGAGTTGCCCAAGGTCACACAACTCTAAGACCAGATTGAAATCCAGTGTTCCAGACTCTAGGTCTAGTGCTCGATCCACTGTTCCACCTATCTGCCCAATGACTGTACTAGCAGAGTCTAAGTTCTCAAAGGTATAACCTACCTAGAGTCTAGAAATTTAGGAATCTAGTATTGGATGACATATCTATTGTCTAAGGATCAACCTAGATAAGTTCTGAAAGGTTTGTCACCAAGGTTGGGTTCAAAATAGTCATTGTTTTTTGGCCACTACAACTCTTTAAAACCATCTAAGTCATTTTAGAGGGATTAAAATCATGTAAGTTCATCATATAGAGGATAGAATGTGGAACTTGATGTGAGTAAGGCCTGGGTGTGAATCACGCTTCAGTCAATCACTGATGGTGTACTACTGGATAAATCATTTTGCTTCAGTTTACTCATCTGTAAAACGGAGATAAAAATGGCAGTTTTCAAAGGTCGGTATTTGGTTCAAATAAGATGATGAATGTAGAGCACTGTGTAAACGTTAAGGAACTATCTAAACATCCATTATCTTTCTCCTTGTCCCAAAGCCAGATAAAACATAGTTGTCTTCATGGAACTTGTTAGAGAATATCTAGTTGGGAAATAAGGCATGTGCCAAAAAAAAAAAACTAAAACAAAACAGGGCATGATAAATAGCTTTGGTTTCGATCTAAGAATTTTCTTTTAACTGTATAAGTCCATTCAACAATTAAGTAGTGCAGTAGATAGAGTGCTGGGCCTGGAGTCAGGAAGTCCTGAGTTTAAATGCCCTATCAGACACATATTAGCTGTGTGACCCTTGGTAAGTTGCTTAACCTCTGCTTGCCTCAGTTTTCTCATCTATAAAATAATAATAGCAACACTCTTTCAAGATTGTTGGGAGGAATAAAGGAGATAAAATTTATAGAGTGCTTAGAAAAGTCTGGCATACAGTAAATACTGTTTAAATGCTAGCTGTTATTCTGAAAGGAACTTCTCTTTTATTAGGGTAGAAAACATACATACAAAGTAATAGGGGAAGGGTAAGCATTAGCATCTGTGTGTGGGCCAGGAAAGCCTTGATGTAGATGGTTCCTGGACAAAGATTTGAAAGCAGTGAAGTGAAAAGATAAGGCTAAGGAAGAGGTACATTCCAGGAATGGAGAGAAAGGAAAGAGAGAGAAAGGAGAGAGAGGGGGAGAGAGAGAAGGGGAGAAAGGAGAGAGAGAGGAGAGAGAGAATGTCATAGTTTCAAATCTGGACAAATGGAATGTGGTTATACCTTCAACAAAAACAGAGAAATTCAGAGCCAGCTAGGTGGCACAGAAGATTAAAACACTGGGCCTGGAGTCAAGAAGACCTGAGCTCAGATCTGACCTCCAACACTTTCTAGTTGCATGATCCCAGACAAGTCGTTTAACCTCTGTCTGTCTTAATTTCCTTAGCTACAAAAATGGAAATTACAATAGCACTACTGGTCAGGGTTGTTGTGAGGATAAAATGAGATGATATTTGTAAAGTGCTTAGCACAGTGCTTGGCACATAGGAACTACTTAATAAATGCTTATTTTCTTCCTTTCAAAAAAGAGAAGGGTTGGTGGGAAAAGATAAAAAATTGTGTTTTGGTCATATGAATCTGTGATACTACAGGGTATCCAGTTCAAAATGTCCTCTTGGCAGTCAATCCAGTTTACCTATAGAAAGGGAGCACCTTAATGAGTTATAATATATATTTAGATGTAGTGCTGAAACTAAGCTTGGGATGTGGCTGGTGGGGGAAGGGAGGAGGGGAATCCAAATCCAGGAAGTTGTGGGGAATATACTTATACTCATTCCCGTCTGCCCATTACCTCCTATTTATAGCTCCTTCTCTTATATTACAGTTTCCAGTTATGACATGTGGCAGCACATTCAGGGGAATTTGCTGAATTAATTCTGCTTGCTCAGCTCTATTGCATCACATGGGTCAGTGACCTCTGGGTTTGATCAGGAGAAATGGACCCTGTAATCCAAGGATTAAGCCCATCTATTGGGTGAACAGGAACAAAATGAGCAGCAATCCCTTTGGGCAACTACTTAGAGATGGGATGCTCTAATCTATGGGCAACTACTTAGAGATGGGATGCTCAAAAACCCATTGAAGCAATCTCCACTTTCCCTTTTTTTGTATATCAGAAGATCCTTCCATGGTCATGCCCAATGGAAGCCACATTGAAGTCAAGCCCCTATGTTGGAAATCTCCTTGGAGTTTTTTATTTCATAATCAAAAAGGCTAATTAAAGCACCCTGCACTCTGCTGAAAGGGAGACAGTAGACAATTTTGAATGTGGGAAGGATGCAATGGACCTAGGTGCAACACTAAAAAAGTCCAGAAATTCCCATTTCAACCCATGCCATCCCTCAGCATTGCTGTGCCCATATCCTTCCTCAATTAGAATCCTGCCACATGTTTGTAAGCACTTTATATTTTTCATGATATTTTCAATTCCTCTACAAAAGCTGTCCCCCAACGTGTCCTTGTGGAGCTCAAAGTAGAGTAAAAACTCAAAAAAAGTTTCCAGTTCATGTCCAGCAATGTATGCTATGCCTGCAGTCAGAAGCTTTGCAGAAAATTAGGGCTGCTCACCAGTAGGTTGGCCTGAGGGTGATGAATCTTTTGAGACACAAAAATTCCTGAAGACTATCCGCTAAGTTACAAAGGGCTTCACAAGCGGTATCACTAGTTTGCTCAGACCCATGAAATCATGGTACCTTGAGGTGCTGACACATCCAAGTACCAATGCTTCTATAAATTTGGACAAGAATTAGAATCATATACGAAACTATGATAGGGTACAACTCTTTGTTAACAGAGAATAAATCCCTAACACTGCCTCTAATTGGAAAGAAAATAGAATTCTCTTGAAATGGGAAAAAATAAAATTCAGCTTAAAATCCAACTGGGTCATGAAACTGTCCCCGGTACCTAGATTGCATTCTCTTCACTTTCACCTCTTAGAGTACCTAATTTCCTTCAAAGTTCAGTTCAGTATATTCACCTAGGGGGCACCCTTGAGCTCCCCATCCCCCCAAAAAGCTTTCTATGTATTTATATGCATTCTATGTGTTCATGGAGAGAGAGGAGAAGGGAAGGGAAGGGAGGGGAGGAGAGGGGAGGAGAGGGGAGGAGAGGGAAGAGAAAGGTATTATTCTCTCCATTTTATAGATTCAAAACCTGAGGCTTAAAGACATCGTGACTTGCTAGACCAAAATAGGATGATGTATGTAGAGTGCTTTGCCAATGTTAAAGCACAATAGTAATGCTAGCTTTTATTAAGACTACTACTATCGTTGCTACAATTATATTATTATACTATCGTTACTATCACACAGTAAGTTTCTAGAGTAGGATTTGAACCTAATTCCACCTGACTTCTAGTCAGGCCCAGCTCTCTAGCTACAGTCCTTTGATGTTGCCATCTGCCAAAGTCACTGAATGGCCCTAATGACCCAAGTTGTCAGACTCAGTGACTCATTGGGTGAAGTAGCCTTGGCTTGATATCTCCATGGCAACGGCTCACAGCACCATTTAAATCCCTAAATGTCATTGTGTGGGAGGACAGGGTTTGGTAATGGAGCAAGGAGAGATTTAACAGTTGTTTTCTCTTCTACTACTACCCTTTCTGCTTTGGCGAATGGTGACCTTTCCCTGACTGTTTTGCCCTCTTGAGAAAGCTCACTGGCTAAGGAAGGAGAGGAAGTTTCTGTGGCTTGCTTTTGTTTCCTCCTGGCTGAAGCATATATTGTTTAAAGCCTAAAGTTGATTCTTGTTTTCATTTAGCTTCCTGCAGTACTTAAAGATTCTAAAGCTATTTTACTATCAATTTTAAAAATACATATTATTACAATTTACCCTAATAAGGCCAGTCAGTCTGGTAATCTTTATCTGTGCTGGATCTGTCCAGCGGTGCTTACAAAACTGAGACTGCTCTAAGATCCCACTCCAAGTGTGGAGCAGGGCTGCTAATGAAACTCAATTTTTATAGTCCTTATTAAGTCAGCTGCAAGCCCTGCTTTTCATTCCCTACCTCTATACCCTCTCATTCCCCAGCTACCACCCCAATGCCCCTGTCAGAACCAGGGCTTGGGAGCTGTGACGAAAGGGATTTCTATTACAAAGGAAATCAAATTGCGAGATCTCTGCTCTCTCCAGTTCAAAAAGATTGTGTTTTAAAACAGGGAGTTCCTGCTTCAACCTGATGACCTGAACCATGGCCTGTGTAGCCCAATGGGCCCAGATGGCAAGGCCGAGGACACAAAGCAAATGCATGTTCCATAAAAATCCAAGCATGGAAATTCTATTTTATGCTCAATGTACTTTGTGTTCCATGGTACTTAGCGACAGAGCAGCCTTTCGGAGGATGATAAATGATTTACTTTGGGCTTCGGTCTGGATCGGCACAACTGACCTCCAGAGCCTCTAGAAAGCAGCTCTGGACTGAAGGAGGCCACACGCTTTCCAGCTGAAGCCCAAAGCAAGCCAAGACCTCCAACTCCTTGGCTTGTTTTCTTTATTTCCCAGTAGTTGAAATCCCATGATTCTCTGCATGGAGATCTTTTCTCTGTAGCATCTTTGCCTGGGTCTGACGTACAAAGGTGTAATTAGAACAGCATGGAGCAGGGAGAACATTCCACTTACCTCATCTTTAACATTTAAGTGTGTTTCAAATATGTTTCTAATATTTTAGGTGCCGGGGCCAAATTCTGCCTTCGGTTCTGTCAAAGCGTTTGTAGCTCCGCACAGCCTTGGTCCCCTGGGATAAAGGTTATGCTTAGAAGGTGCTTGTTTTGTGTGTGTATCTGTGGTCCATCTATGTCTGTGCATCTGTGACAAATGTGCGTGCATGCATGCGAGCAGTCATTCAATAAAATAAACATGCCAAGAAAATGAGGTAGTACAGTCCATAAATATTTTAAGTAAACTAAAGTGTATAAATGCATCTATTTTTCTTCTGCTTAAGGTGAAATTTCCTTAACTAGTTTTCTTCAAATGATTCAATTCAAAGCAGGTCAATAAGCATTTAGAAGGGAGAGTGGTACAGAGGGACGGGGGCATTGGGCTTTCAGTTAGAACAGGTGGGTTCGGATCTTAGCTCTGCCGTTTCCTACCTATTTGAACTTAGGCAAGTCACCTGATCTCTCTGAGCCTCAGTTTACTCATCTATAAAATAAGGGATTTTGTATTAAAATGCCTTGGAGTGTCATCCAGTTCTAAATCTATGATCCCTTCAAGTCCTTACTATGTGCCAGGGATTGTGCTGAGGTGTGGAGAGAGAGAGACAGAGACAGATACAGAGACAGAGAGAGAGACAGAGAGAGGAAGAGAGAGACAGAGAGACAGAGAGACAGACACAGAGACAGAGAGAGAGAGAGAGAGAGAGAGAGAGAGAGAGAGAGAGAGGAGTCCCTGTCTTCATGCAATTTACATTCTGCTTGATAGCATTAAAGTGGGATAAACTGAGCAACCTTCAACTCTGTGGCTTTCTGGTCTTTAAATTAGTGTCCTTGTCTTACCATTTAAACAGGAAGTGATTGGTAGAATTTAGCTCATGTGGCATCTGTGAAACATTTTGACTCAACTGTATCATTGTCAGACTATTCTACAAATGGACAGTTCTTTCCTGACAAGATGGAAATATGAATTCAGAGGAAACCATGATTGGAAAAGCTAAGGGCCACTTCCTACCATTTTTCACTATGCAGAGATGACCAGGGAAGATTAAACCCCACCCTCTCCCACCTGCCCAACCTTCTGGGCACATCATGAGTTTGCAGGATAACTCCTTAGCCATCCTAAAAACCGATCAGATCTCAGTCTACAATTCAGCTCTCCCCAAGGGGGAAGAGTCAGTCTGCTGGAGTGAATGATGAAGAGGAGTGAAGTGGAGGGATCACCTTTAGAATATCCCAGCCTCATATCTCTGATCCATCCTGCACACAGGTGGGCAAAGGAATATAACTAAAGCACAGGTCTTCACACATTGCCTCCTGCTCATGAAGCAACTCCTTCTTGCCTGGGCATCAAATATAAACTTTTCTGTTTGGCTTTTGAAGCCTTTTACAACCTGACTCCAACCTTCTCCCTTTGGCTGTCTGTGATTCAGCCAAACTAATCTGTTTTCTGTTTCTCACACATGATGCTCCATGTCTTAAACTGGCTGTCTCCTATTCATAGAATGCTTTTCCTCTTTACCTATACATCTTAGCATCCTTAGTTTTCCTTTAGAGTTTAGCTGAAGTTCCACCTTTTCTGCATGAGACCTTTCCTTATACCCCCCAGATACTTGTGTCTCCCTCCCATTACTTTTTAATACATATATTTTAATACATTTTATATTATAATATATAACATTATTATATAACATTATTAAATTATATATAAATTATAAAATTAAATATTAATTTTTAATATAGTATGTACTTTTAAAATATATACATATATACATACATGCATATACATATATGCACATACATATACTGAGAGAGAGATGGGACAGAGACATTAGAACATAGTGATTACAGAGCTAGCCTTAAAACCAGAAAGACCATCCTGCCTCTGAAACATGTTGACCGTGTGACCCTTAACTTCTTAGTGTTCTAGACAATTATCTAAGACTCTTTGTTGCAGAGGAGATGGCATCCTGCTTTGGGAGTAGGAGTTTCCTCATCTGATAGGTCTCAATGCAAATGAAATCTTGGGTATAATCCCTGTTCCTATATGAACATAGTCTTTAGGAGAAGTAATCTCTTGGAGGGAAGGCATTGTTCTACTTTTGTCTTCATATCCCCAGTATGCCGTAAGTGCTTAATAAACGCTTGTTGATTGACTGACTGATTGATCAGTGACTGATTAGCTTTGGTAGGTCCATCCCCATGCCTCCTAACTGGGGTTTACTCTCTAAGCAATACAACTTGGAAGCCCTGCATGTCTCTCTCCAACAGACCACACTGCTGCAACCACAGCCATGGATAACATTGGCCAGACCAACACTCATCCCAAACCCTTGCTCACAGCCAAACCCAAAACAACATCTTCGAAGCACTTGTATCTTGGGGCAAACTGAAAGCCAAATGGGGCAGCAGCCAAATGAGAAACAGGGAGGCTATCAAAAGAACTTTTGCAACTTGTTTTGCATCAAAAGCAAAGGACATTGAAGGATGGAAAAGTAGGCTCTTAATTCAACTTGGCCAAGGCAGAAATGAGATACATGTATAATGGAGAAGACTGTCTTTGGAAACTGAGCAAAACATCTGAATGAACCCAGAGTCCCTGGCCTTGCTTTTTTTGGAACTCGAGATTGAGCTAAAAAGGACTGAACAGAAGGAATTCATGGCTTCCCAGAAACAGGAGGGAAATGTGTTTATTTAGTTAAATAAAAACTTTGTGAAAAATACAAACTGTTAAATACAAGAGACAATTCTATACAACTCAGTTCAATCACAAGTATGTACACCGTGTTTTGTTTCATAGGCACAGATAGACTTGCACCAAACCTCAGGGATGAAACAAGTAATGGAAAATGTGACAACTCACAAGTCTGTCGGTCTCAGTAAAGTTTCAGAATTCAAGTGATTCCAGGCAAGGGGCCAAACTTAACTTGGCTTCTTTCAAACTTCAACAGCCCCTTTGGAGTAAATCTACCCTTTGCATTTTAAGTGACCAAGGCAGCCCTTTTTTTCCCCCTCCCAAACATAAATTTCTTGTATCATTCCGATACAGCAAAGTGATGATCCAACATTTGAGCTGTTAACCCTTGCACAGATAATACAATTGCTGCAGCCTCCACCCCCCATTCCACTCAGCCAGTCTCCTTCCTGCTACCCTTTGCTCCTTTCCTCATCCCCTCTCCCTCCTTGGCACACAAGGCAGCTATAAGAAACTTTCCTTCCTTCTGTTCATTTTTTAATTTCTTTATTCTGTGCCTCAAGTGTTCTCTCTCTTTTAGGTTCTAAGCGCCAGAAAGTATCAGTCACAAAGCTATTTTAATGCAATGATACGTGAAGGCATTTGGAGAGCATTGCTGGGCACCACTTTTTTAAACTTTCGATTCTTTTTTGCTTGAGGCGCTGGCAAATTCATGCAAATATCAGCCTTGCAGTGCTCTGCACACCCCCTTCCTGGGGAATCTCAGGACACTTTCCAGACCAAGTGAGTTGTCAGCCTCTTCGATTCCTTCCTGGGAAAACCAAGTTCTCTCGGCACCAGAAGCCAAGGGTCTCTGTCTATTCCTTTATCCACAGAATCCACACCCCCAACCCCAACCCTAACTATGGGAAGAATATTTTGTACTCCCCAAAGCATCCCTCACTCTAGACAGGGAAGTATTTATCGCAGAGTCTTAAAAAACCTAAAGAAATCCTCCCCCATGTCTCTGGGGAGTAAGTATCATGATGAAACTCATTTGCCAAATGAGGACGCGGAGGCTTTGGGCCAATGCCCAGGACCACACAGCAAATGAGTGGTAGAACCAGGAACCAGAGGCCACGGGATTTGGCCCCCCATTCCTGTGCTCTCCGCGTGAGAAGGCCCTTCCTGCTCCCAGCTACGTGATAAAGAACCACATTTAGAAGGCCCTTATTACGTCTGTCTTGCAAAGAAATTTGGCTAGAAAAGGCAAGGGGTGTCGACAATAGTGCTCTGGCCTCCGAGGTGACAGCCAGGACAATACACCAAGACATCTGGATATTGGAAACGGTTCTCCAGTCATTCCTGCCAGCTGAAGGGGAAATTAAGGATTCCTAGTTGCTTGTTACCTGCTCGAAAGCAGCTAATCCCCCAAATCAAAGCGCTAGCAAGTGACATCTAAAGGTCAGAGGTCTCAGGTTAGGATTCAGATGGTAAATTATTTAAATGGTCTCAAATGGTTTTAAGAAAAGACAGAATTCTTACAGTATATGCAATAGATCATCGGGTTCAGGTGATGGATTTTTCACTGTCAAACTTTGCTTACCATACCTTTTACCCTAACCCTCTGAGACCTTGCAAGAAGTCTGCTGGTTTGTGAGCTGGTAACAATGAAGACACAGAAGAGATACTCAACAGTTAATCCAGTAATCTGGGAGAACAAAAGTCTAGGGGCATTAAGGTCTCAAAAGGAATCCCTGATATTAAGCAAATTCTCTCCCAGTTTTTCCACCTACTACCTGTTGGATTTTAGGCTAGTCACTTAAGCTTTCCTGGGTCTCAGTTTCCTTTTCTATCAAAGAGGAACTCGGACTAATAACCTCTGAAGTCCCTTCCAGTGCTAAAGCTATGGTCCTAGACATTGCACAGCACTCCGAGTGAGGGCAGATGATGCAGTAACTAATACAAGCATCCAGGGAAATAACAGAAATGTCACCATACCATGTTCTGAACAGGTACATCTAAAAACCTAGACATGGAATTAAATATACAAACTGTATCTCTTGGCGGGACTTTTTCAATGCCAAGTCCAGGTCACAAGCACATCATTTGACTCCTTGATCCTGCCACCTCAGGATGAGCCACTACCCTTGGACCCGTGGCAGGGACCAGGCAGGAGTCTCTTTAAAGTGGCAGCTGCACTGGAGCAGTGGAATCGGACTTTGAGCATATCTCCTTCCTCTTGCTAAGTGTGTTGGCTA
Organism: Potorous gilbertii; assembly: GCA_028658325.1. Lineage (NCBI taxonomy): Eukaryota > Metazoa > Chordata > Mammalia > Diprotodontia > Potoroidae > Potorous > Potorous gilbertii. Next base: position 497,583,489 of record CM053771.1, on the reverse strand, counting down.
ACAGGGCCACCTCTGGAGGTCACCTCAGAGTGCTAGGAATTCTGGGGGATGTTATCCGAAGACCCTTCACTGCTTTCATGGAGGGGCGTCTCTGAGGTCTCTCCTAGCTCATCATCAGGTACTTCCTCGTGGATGGTGAAATGTACATCAGGTGAAGATGACTCTGAGCTCACACTGCCTGCCTCCATGGAGCAGATGGTGCATGACAGAGCAGGTCCCATGCTCTCCTGAAGCATGTTCAGCATCAGGGGCACCTGGGTTGACCTCAGCCCTGACACAATGGGCAGAGGCTTCATAGCCTCTCCCCAGAGTCTCTCTTCATCCTTATAGAGCAGAAGCAGGTTGGATTTCTTCTCCCTCCTCTTCGATTTCATGTAGCCCAGCATGATTCCAATCAAGAAGATGCCGTAGAAGGACATGACAACCAGGACATAAAAGTATTCACTGCCACTCCCACCCACACTGGTGGAGGTCTGGGGTTCGGGCAGGGAGCTGGATGTTTCAGGTAAGGACATGTTAGCAATTGCATCATCCATCTTGGGTATCAAAGTCGAGCTTTCACAACCTGAGTCTGAAAGAGAAATCATGCAGGTTAGATCCTCCTAAAATCCTCAGATAAAAGAAGGCTAAAAATAAATTTTGCTGCCTTGCACAAAGAAAAGGGTGGGGGATCCCTAGAAAGACATTTTAGTCCAGTGCATTTCTTTTGAAGTTGGATAAGTCTATCTCGAGAGAATGAAACTTGCAGACTTGCAAGATTAATCTAAGTTAACACTGCTTTGCAAACCTTGCTCATGTTTCCTTAGACAAAAAAAAAAAAGGAAAACTACCACCATCATTCCCCCTCAAATATTTTTCCATGATAAATAAATACTGCTTACTTACTCAAAGAGACAGGGAAAAAAAATTCAACTGGAATCCTTAATTCCGTCTAACACAAAGTCCAACAGCAATCTTCCTCTCCCAGATGCCTGGAGTTCTGAAAGCTTTTCTGCTCCTGCAGCTGGGATATATATTCAAGAAATGTATTGTCACGTGTCCTGGAGGGAAAGTTTACAACAAGAGTTGGTCATGTTGGAGTGAACGGATGAACTCAGAAGTTTTGCAGTTCAACTCACTGAACTCGACAGCTGTGAAAAGAAAAAGACTTGGGAATCGGCGTTTACTTCTTACTTCTGAACTATGAGCCAAAGTTTTCAGGTGGCAATGAAAATAAAGCAAAGTGGGCTAAAGCAGGCTGCGGGGTAGGGAAGAGAGAAACAGTCTCGTTAAAACTCTTATACCAAGAACTGGTTCTTATTCTAAAATCTGCTCTTGGGAGCATCTCACCAGGTGTTTTTCACCCCACCTCCCCTTTTCATATCATGCTATAGATTATAATATGTGGACCTTAAAATAAGTTCATTCTTGAAAACCTACATGCTATGGGAGAGGAATTATAGCCATCTAAATACAGCCCGTGTGTGACTTGGAGCCAGCAAAGTTCAAGTTCGTCTGGGCACATGACGTTGGACAAGTCACTTAGATTTTTGCAGCCTCAGATTTCTGTTAGATAGGAGTGTCACTGGTCCTCTCTGAGAACAAACAACAGAAACAACAGTGATACTGCACTAACTAATTCACCAGGTTGTGAAAGGTAAAGACCTTTGCCAGCTGCCCAGCCCTAATAAATGTGAGTTATCACAGCTAGTCAGTGACTCCAATCCAGGTGTTACCCAATTCCCAGGCTAGTGTTCTTTCCACCAGCCCTCACTGCCAAAACTCCTATCACAAGCAGGTTAACAAAGTACTTTTAAAAATATCCTGTTTGCTCTTCACAAACGCTCTGGGAGGTAAGTGCTGCTATTATTCCTATTTTACACATGAGGAAGCTCAGAGAAAGTAAATGACTGGCTCAGGACCACAATCTAGAAAAGGTTAATGGGAGAATTTGAACCCAAGCCTTCATGACTTCAAGTCCAGCATCTCCACTGTGGCAGACAGCCAATAATCCAGAGAGTTTATGATCTCATTGAAGAACTGAAATACTTACTTGGCTGTGGGTACAGTGGAAAGAACACTGAACTGAGAGTCAGGAAATTTGGATTCTAGTCCTATTTCTGTTACTGACTTACTGGATAGGCTTAGGGAAGTTAATCAGCTTCTCTGAAATGGAAAGTGGAAAAGGTCTTGGAGTTGGAGTCAAGAATTTATATTCTTTTCACTCCCTCTATGACTTTGGGCAAGTTAATTAATGTCTCCATTCCACAGTTTTCTCATCTGTAAAATGAAAGTATTGGACAAACTGACCTCTGGGGTCTCTTCCCATTCTCATTCTATGCTCCAGTGATCTTACTTTCCCAATCTGAAAAATGGAAGACTTTCACTAGATCGATCTAGATGGAAAAGTTTATGATTTAAGACTTCTCATATTTTATGTTCTCCATTTCACCAAGTGCTTTTTACCCTGCCTCCCCTTCTCACATCATGCTGTAGAATATAATACACCTCTCCTAAAATAAATTTCAATTCTTAGAAGGACCTATGATTTCACTAACAGGGATAATTCCTTCAATGGTACAGAGAGTAAGCCATCCACATCTACTCATCTCATGTGACTCTCCTTCCTGTCCTCCTATGACTCTTCTACAGGATGAGATCTCTTGACATTGAACACCAATGGAAGATGCAGGTCATCCAATGGTTATCCTTCATGCTTTCTGCAAGATTGACCTGGTCACAGAATGTTGGACCTGGAAGAGGCCTCAGACTTTCCTAACTCAGCCTCCACTTTACAAACAAGGAGACTGAGTTTTCCATATCATCATGGGCATGGTTAGGCTTTCAGTTTAACCTATATTAAGGAAGAGCATTGCAGTTAGGTTCTACCAGTCATATCCCACACTTACTTACCCCTCCCAAGCCTCAAAGAGTGCCAGATTGGAGTCAGAGGACATCTGTTCAAAGCCTGCCTATGCCATTTACTTCTTTGTTATCTTGGGCAAGTTATTTCACTTCTCTGGGACTCAATTTTCTCATCTGTAAAATGAGGGAGTTGGATTAGATGACCTGTAAGGGGACTTTCAGCTTCAAATCTATGATCCTGTATTCCCTTGCTAGCCACTGGGGCAAACAGAAGAGATGGCCTAGTGGTAGCATTACTCCCACTCTAGGCCTCAGGGACCACAGACAAATGAAGAGAAAAGTTGGCAGTTTTTGACCTGAAGATTCAAGGATCTTTTCTTCCTGGCTGGAAGATTTTTAAAGTCCCAGAGAAGGCAGGAAAATCCTGATGAAAAACCTTAAGCTAGACAGATCTGTTTAGAGGTACAGTTGATTCTAATTGACAAAAGCTTAGCCAGAGAAGATCTTACTGTCTCACTCTTAGGTTATAGTATCATACTCTGCTTAAATGAATTACAAATTTTTTCCTCAACAAATAAGACATTTCTTTGATAGACAGCAATAATTAGAAAACTGGCCTTGAAATCCAGAAGACCTGGGTTCAAACTTAGCTTCTGACACTTACTGGCTGTGTAACTCTGGGCAAGTCTTTCAAGTTCTCCATGTTCTGGGCGACTTTCTAAGACTATGTGTTCCAGAAAAGGTGTCAGTCTACTTTGTGAGAGGGAGTTCTTCACCAGGAAACTTCTTATACCAATGAAATCAGAGGTCCTATCCCACCCCTACCCCCAAAAGTAGGACACGTGTTTAATCTAGCCACACAAGAGTAGGAAAGGAAAGCATTTAAAACCAAAACCATGGACACATCCTGGAAGAGAATACAGAACACTTGACATGATAGCAAGAAACCTGCTAAGCAGAATGGATGACCCTTGATTAGGGAATGGTTGAACAAATTGTATGTGAGTACTATAGTATATTATGTCACCATGAGAAACAAATGAGGTCCCCAGGGACCAGGATTAAAACTCTTTCTCCTTAGAGTTACCACAATCTTTTGAACATAATCCTATTTCTTCCCCACCAAATTAAAGGAAGAAATATCTCCTTTCTCCAAAAGAAATTCAATCAAGGTTATGTATCCACTTCTCTCCTAGCTTTACTTCCTTTCTTGTCATCGTTAGTCTGGAAATTGGTCACTTCTGATGTCTGATCTTTACATTTCCTGCTACATTTTCAGTTTCTACCCATTCACCTCACCTCAAATATCTGACTTTGAATTATGTACTAGTTGAAAACTGCCAGGGTAAAGGCTTAACTTAGAAAAGCAGCAGAATGGATAAAGTCCAGAAAATCTTCAGGCAGAAAAGAGGAAAGGATGGAACTGAAGAAATCACTGGAATGAATATGAATTGCTTGTGCTTCAGTATCAGGGTAAAAGGAATAGGAATAGACCATAATAATACTGGAGAGCTTGGATGCCCAAGGTAGCTGTGATAATTGCATCGGAAAGGCACATCAAGGGGGACAGTGGAACAAGCAGGAGTATTGGAGTCAGAGCACATGAGTTTGACTCTCAACTTTGGGGCTTATTATTTATTAGTTTTGTGACCTTAAGCTTCAATTCACTGACCTCCATTTCCTCATCTGTAAAATTAAGGGATCAGATTAAATGAAAGTCCCTTCCAACTGAAAGCTTATGGTCTAATGAAAGGAAGAGTATATAATAAATTCGCTTCATCTAATTTTGCCCCAGAAATAAAAATTTCTAGTTGCCACTCTGAGCCATGGCCTGGGGAAAATTTAGACAAATAGGTTTAGAGATAAGGGACAGAGGATGCTTTAGTCTGTGGCTTTGCATCAATCTGTGATGGACTAGCATGGTGTGGCAAACAGGGAAAAAGTTGAGCAGTGAGGCAGGATGGGATTGTTTTCCACTTCTCCTAAGTAGTCTATACAATGAACTTTGCCTTGGGGAATGCGGGATGGGGTGTTCCTGGAAGATCACTTTTGAATTTAAACAAGCATTAATTGCAAAAGAGAAGTGATTCCTGGATGATGTACTTTTTCGTATGACTGGAGGCTGACTCCACTCTACTTTCTCGTGCTCTTGAAGATATCAAAAGTTAATAGTCATATCCTTCTTCTAGTCTTTTTATCCTGATAGCCCAATGTCTGATACATTTTAAAATGAAATTTCCCCCCTGAGTATTCCTGGAACACAACTTTCTCCACTGCCCTCAGTACTTTCATTTCCTGTCATCTTCACCGTTTTTCCCCAGGGAGCCTGGCCATACATTTCTTAAATTATAATAGCGTGTTCTCTGACTAAACCAAGATCGTGCTGGAATGAAGAGAAAGTAGCGGGTCTCATCAGTTAGAACGTAAAGCTGGGAGTCAGAATAGCTGACTGGACTTGACCCCAACCAGGCCAAATTCAACATCGGATGAGTCATTTAATTTTCTTGTACTTCAATCCTTGTCTACTGAGAAAAAAAAAAGTATATAGTTTTTGTGAAAGTCTAAAAGTGCTCTGTAAATAAATGCTAACTGGCATTATTATTCATATTAACATCTTTATTATTCCTTCTCAAGAGAGACAGGGCACCATTGAGTGGGAAAATAATACAATGCCTTTCACTGATAGAACTGTTTCAGTCATGGACATTTTTTTCTCAATAGTTGTGTTTGGTGAAATGTTTGACTATTTCTGGGATAAAGGATTTTTCATATCCTGAATCTCTGTCTGGGGGCATTGTCACATTCCTCAGAGTGTAAATGAACAGTGTTCTGTACTCTGAGGGCGTTGAATAAATGCAGTGAAACCTCATTGCAACTCTCTTTATGGTACAGTAGGACTTGGTGTACAGTACATACTTCTTGGACACCATTCCAAGAGGTTTTGTTGCTGGAGTACAAAAAAAAAACCACTTCGTAAAGTTATCCTCCTTATTAGAGCTGGGATCCAGGGATGTTATTTCTTTCTCTAGTTATGTATTAACTTCCTACTGTGTGCAAGGCATTGCCCAAGGTCCCACAGGGAATATAAAGGAACTGAAAACATGATCTTTGCCTCTCCTATGGGAGAGACAAGACAGATGTCTTAATATATTGTACATCTGGATTTACTCCAAAAGTACATTGTGTAGAATAGTAAATAGTAAGTTCTGAACTTGGAGTCAGGATAATTTGGGTTCATATCCCACCTCTTATACCTACCAAATGTGTGCCTGTAGATGACTAGGTACTGAGCTTTACTGAGACTCACTTTCCTTATCTGTAAAATAGACACAATAATAACTCAGAGCCAATTCAAAGGGTGAAGCGGGCTTAAACTAGATGTCCCCAAGCACTTTGAAGACATTAAATATCAGTCATTGCCATTATTTTGACTTTGTTTTATCAAAATGCCTGCCAGAATAGCCCCCAATTTTCCCTCTCAGGTAGAGGATTATAGAGGAGAGCATGACAAAAAACTAAACTTCCATTTCCCTGCAGTCTGTCATGCCAAAGCATAACAAAGGTAGCTTTTTTTAGGGAGGATAGCTCCGTAAGACCTTTTTCTCATCTCTTTTTTAGTAAAAAGCTGCATGAATGTCACTTAGCCCTAGATACAACTCTGGAGCAGACTCAATTATATACAGCAGGAAGTAGGAATCATCCCTTATCCTGGAAATGGATTTGGGTTGCTGCATTTTTCACTCCCTGGTCTTATTCATCCTTTGCAAGAAAAGAAGATGGGACATAGAAAATAAGTCATGAAGAGTCTATACTTTACCACACTAACCTTTCCTCAAGGATCAGCCTGGCTATGGTGAGTAAATGGACAGAGAAGTTCACTGAAACTAATCTCTGGGTATGATTTGCCTTTTAAATGGAAGGAAGAAAGGAAGGAAACAAATGTTTATTAAGTACCTACTATGTGCCAGATACTATGATAAGCACTTAAATAAGTATTATGTCGTTGTCGTTTCATAACAACTTGGGAGGTAGGTATTATGTTGATGCCTCCGGTACAAGAAAATTGAGGCAGACAGAGATTAAGTGACTTGCTCAAGGTCACACAGATAGTCTGAGTCTGGATTTGAACTCAGGTCTTCCTTTCTCCAGATTTAGCTACCTACGTAGGTGCCATGATCTTCAAAATGACCAGCCATGAGAGATAATAGTACATTCAGATTAACCAGGACTCTGGGGAGAAAAGGAAGGATTCTATCAGATCCTTATAGGGGCCCAAAGCTGGGCCAGCACAGAGTTCAGGGCAAAATCTTCATTTCGGTTGAAGCAAAAACCACCTTTATTTGTTTTTCATTTTCTCCATTATCCTTCACCAATATGGGACCAGAGTATCATGCATGACATTATCAAGCGTTCCTTAAGGAAAGAGAAGAAGCTCAGTCATCATATGAAGACAGAATTCCAAAATACCAACTGGTTTCAGTGAAACTGAATGAAGGATTTTGTATTTCTCATTATTTATTATATTCTAAATTGCAGAACACGAAACTGAATTGTGTACTAGTAATTGACCTCAGAGTGAGGGAAAACTGGGGGTATGTGGCAATGGCCAAGTCACTCAATGTCCTGTGCAAGTCTGTAAGTTACAGATGCATCCAAATAGTGCATCTCCCTACAGGGAGATCCCACACTAATGAAACCACATTTATGGATATCTTGGTCCCAAATCAGTTAGTAGCATAGTTGTTTGCTTGTTTTTTCTTTTTTAAAAATATTATTTATGTTCTTTATCAGATTGTAAGCTCCAAGGAATCAGGGACAAAAATTTATCTATCTATTTCCCCCAGCACCTACGAAAGTTATCTTAAAGTTCATTTCTATTCAACAAATGTTTATTAATCCTTAGCTATGTGTAAGGCAACATTTCAGTGACTGGGAAAACAAAGATGAAAGACAATTAAATACTTTAACTTTATTCATTGATATAGTAAAGTGTTTATGATGTAGAGGCAACTAGGTGACTGGGCCTGGAGTCAGGAAGACCTGAGTTCAAATATGGCCTTAGATACTTTCTAGCTGTATGACCCTGGGCAAATCATTTCTTTGTCTGCTTCAGTTTACTCATCTGCAAAACCTGGGGGGGGGGTGATAATAGCACCTACTTTGCAAGTTGCTGTGAGAATTCAGTGATATAATAATTGTAAAGTTCTTAGCACAATGCCCAGCATATAGTAAGCATTACATAAATGCTATCTATTAGTAGTCACAGTAGAAGCAGCTAGGTATGGATGCAAATAATTTCATCAGTTGAATGACTCATAATTCACATTTATATAGCATTTTATAGTTTTCAAGCCACTCCATTCAACAACTCTGGGAGATAAAAGTATTATAAATATAATTACCCCAGTTATTCCCAGCGCACCAACAAAGGTCAAAAAGGCTAAGTGATAGAATTGAATGATACAACTTATAAGTAACAAGTATCCCTTTGTTCCAGATTTTATGACTTTAAGTCCTATTCACGGTTTACTACCATCTCCAGCCTGAGTGAATGAATGAGATCAAAACTCCAGAAATCTCAACAGTGGCAAGGAAGGAAGGAAGGAAGAAAGGAAAGAAGGAAGGAAGGAAGGAAGGAAGGAAGGAAGGAAGGAAGGGACGAAGGAAGGGAGAGAGGATAAATCAGATAGACAAAAACATAATCAATTGACACATTTACTGTCTTTTAAACTAAAACATATTTCTTAAAATTTTAGAATCTACAAAAATCCTGGGAATAGAGAGTTGGAGACGAATAGCCAGCATTAGTTTCATATAATAGGCTCCATGCTGATAGGAAAAGAGCAAAAGTCACGCCATTATCTGATTCTGCTTCTGTGGTTGACATAATACTAGCTTACTCATCAAATGGCAGCAAACATTTAAAACATTTTTGGTGACTCAAAAGAACAGAATCTCAGATATGGAAGGAACTAGTCCCCTTGTCCCTGAACCATAATCACAGTTTTCCTTAGATGCTGCTGTAGCTTTCATTCAGCCATCCACTTACAACTGTGACATCAAGACCAATGCTCCTTCGGATTCTCCCTGTAGCCTTTTCTGTGACTTAAAGAGACCACTCAAAGCTATGAACCCCCTGCCCAAAGCTTGTTCATCTTTTACAGCCATTCTCCAAGGGTGGTGTGTTTTCAGTTCAGCAAAGAAATTGATTCTTTTTGTGGATTCTTCTGACTTTCCCACAGATTGAAACTCATCTAGGCCCTCTTATCTAGAGGAAGCTAGAGGAAGCTGATATGCCACTGGGCCTAGAGCCAGGGAGACCTGAGTTTAAATAGATTCTCAGATGTTACCTACTGTGTGACCCTAGGCAAGTCACTTAACCTTTGTTTACCTCAGTTTCCTCAACTGTAAAATGAAGATCATCACAGCACCTGGCTCCCCAGGAGAGAGAATAATTGCCAAGTGCTGAGCACACAGTAGGCCCTTAATAAATGCTCAATTCCTTCCTCTTATTTGTTTCTTATCGGTGTCTTTCCAGCATTACATAGTCTTACATAGAAACTGCACCATGCATTGTCTTCCTCCAATCACTTAACGCTTTGTGGATACCAATGCAGCACTTGGTCTGCTACCTCTCACTCATTCCATGAGTCACCCAGCTTTGGTTTTTTTTATTTTTAAAAAATTTTGTTTAATTTTTCCTTCTATAAATTTCTTTGATGTTGTCTCTATACCATTTTATCCCATTGATGCAGATCACTGTAGTTGCCTCTTTTTACCTACCATAAGTCTTTTCAGGGTTTCAATAAGAAAGAAAAATCTCCAATTTAGTTGAAACTCAAATTATGCTATACCTCCATTCTGGATCCTGAGCTGAAAGCCTAAGATCAATGGGAGCAGAGAGTGGAGAAGCAGTGTGTCATTCAATTTGTGGGCTAACTCTCACCTAATTTGCCCCACTTTAAACTTGAATCTCTGCTTAGGGAACTCAATTCTTCCTTTAACTCTCTGGGTTACAATCTCTGGGAAAGGAAATCTCACAGTTTCCCCACTCAGCCCACTTGAATATCTGAATGCCCACGGTCAGAGTTTAGAGTTACAAAAGCGATCCCAAGAACCCTTCATTAGCTATCTTTGGCCAACCATGAAGGAAGCATGTGTGCGGCAGCCAACGGAAGAAAATAAATGTTAAGAAATCCATGACTATGAAAACCCACCCAGGAGTAGATGGGAAGGAGGATACTGGGGTGATCTGCAAACAATGGGTGCATAATAAATAAAAGTTGAAGCTGATAATAGTTGACATTTGCATGGAGCATTAAAGTTTACCAAGTATTTTGCATACATACATGTCATCTGGCCCCCATGACCCTGTAATACCGGCACTAAAGTCTTATCATCTGCATTTATAAATAGGCAGTTCAACAAAACAAACATTGATTAAGCACAGGGTTGGGGAGAGGGGTGGAGAGACATCTTCTCATCTTCTCCTTCCTTGGTCGCTCCCCTGAGGGAGAACCCAAGTAGGACAATTCATGGGCTACCCACACTCTCCCCTTATCGTCACCTCAAGCCCCCTTCCTGTCCAGGGTACCTAGAACCTGTCCAGGCTGCTTGGTTATCCTCGTGACTTAGATGAGATGAGAATCATCAGCTCTATTCCTTCTGATGAAATGGAGGACAACCAGGTGCTACCATCTGCCCTGCTACAGCCACCAAAAGTTCTTCAAACCTTTCTTACACCGTGAAGAGGATACAGTGGATAGAGTGCTGAGTGTGAAGTCAGGAAGACTTATCTTCCTGAACTCAAATCAGTCCTCAGAAATTTACTAGTTGTGTGACCCTGGGCAAGTCACTTAATGGTGTTTGCCTCTGTTCCTCATCTATAAAATGAGCTAGAGAAGGAAATGGCCAACCACTCCAGTATCTCTACCAAGAAAACTTCAAATGGGGTCACAAAGAGTCAGACACAACTGAACAACTCCTCAACAACAACAACAAAAACATCCTGAAGATCCCCCGCACTATCATCTGACCTACTGATGTGACTAAAGAACCCTGGGTTTTGCCCTCTATCCTTTAGCTGTCCATTTTAGTTCTTCTAGACCTTTCCATCTGCCATCCAGCTGAACTTTCTTTTCTATATTGCTGCCCTTAATTAGACCTCCATGAAGGCAGAGATTGTTTGGTTTTGGGGTTTTTTTTCATTTTATATCCCCAGCCTTTATCATAGTCCTTGATATATAGTTAGTGCTTAATGAATGCTTTTTTTTTAATCATTCATTCAAGCACCTACTACGTCAAACACTGTACTGGGCAGGCACTAGGGATTAAAAAACAAACAAAAAGAAATCATTTCTCAGACTCTGACTTGAATAGGAATTGGTACCAGATCTGATTTTTGAAGTTTCCTAGGAATTCTAAGAGATGGAGGTGAGGAAGTAGTCTATCCCAGGGATAAGAAACAGCCTTTGCAAAGGCATGGAGCTCAACCTGGGGGAGCAGGTAATTAGAGAGTTTGGCTGGATGTAAAGCAGAGTAATATGAAGTAAGTCTAGAAGCCTGACAGGAGTCAGAATTGTGGAAGGCTTTAAAGGCCTAGCTGATCATCCTAAATTTTATTTAGAGGCAACAGGAAGACCCTGAGTATGTTTGATGACACTATTAATATCATAAGACTTCAACCTTAGGAATATTAGTTTGGCAGTAGCATGAACAAAAATGAGGAGGGCATGGGAAAGGATTCTAATTAGGAAGGCTATTTATGTAGAAGCCTATAAGGGACTCAGTGCTTCAAGGAACAATGATTTATCTACATGAGATAATTTACATGAGTAAATTTGCATGACGGTAACCAGAGCTATTTGGGGGGTGGGGGAGAGGATGTGAGGATTGACTAGAGTCTCCTCACACCCTTTCTACCTAGTTCCTCTGCAGTCTTGCTAAATGGAGTCTCCAGGATGAGTTAAAGATGGCCTGCTCTAGTGATTTAGGGGTATGATAAGAATTAAAAGGAATTGTAGAACATAATTCAAGTAAAATTTTAGCTTGAGATAGACCGTGTAACATTTAAAGCAAGAGTATTCGAAAGATAGACTTTTAAATGGCTAAAAACTTCTCTAGATAGCTAACTAGGTATAACTGGCTGGGATTTTGGATAGATAGATACATAGATAGATACATAGATACATAGATAGATAGATAGATAGATAGATAGATGGATAGATGGATGTATAGATAGACTGATACATAGATAGGTGGATATGTAAATAGATGCACAGATACATGGAGATAGATACATGCATACGTAGAAGGATAGATAGATACACAGATACATAGACACACAGATAGATGATAGACATAAATAGATAGATAGATAGATAGATAGATAGATAGATAGATAGATGTATGTATAGCATCTCCCCTGGAGTATGAGATGTAAAACATCTTTACCCTCACCATGGAGAAGAATCATCACAAGTGAAGACCAACAGTTGGCAGCAGAAAACATTAACTCAGGGAAGGAACCTCATCACAGCTGAAAATACCAACACAGAGAATCAGCAGTAATTCATCAGATTGAGCAGAGAACACTTCAGCATAAATACCCAACTGAGAATAACATGATGAATCAGCAGAGGACCCTGGCGACTCTACAGCTGTAGAAGTGGGATTTGCCCATAGGTCACACATATTCTCTGTTCTCATGTATTCCCTGCACATATGCCAGTCTATACCAGGGCTGGGAAACAGCCTTTGCAAAGACATGGAGCTCAAGCTCAGAGAGCACTTAATTAGAGCGTTTGGCTGAATGTAAAGCAGAACAACATGAAATCAGCCTAGAAGACTGGTAGTCAGAATTATTGTACAAGTGTACTATAGTACCCGTTCCCTATACACATGTTCCTTTGTATATGCTCCTGGGCCATGCATGTTCCTTATATATGCCTACATATATCCTCTTGATTTGTTATGCACTGTACTTCATGAGAGTTTTCTGGTTCCATGCTTTCCCTGTATGTATGATCAACTTTGAGAGAATGTGCTCATACTTCTTGTTATATTTTGCTGTGCCATGTAATGACGTCTTTGGCTTTGAGCTAGTGGACCGTCTTGTTTTGCCTAGTATAAGTCATTACACTGACGTGGGTTTATGAGTTTTAAGTGGGTGGTGACCTACAGATATTCAGAAGTAGCTTTCTGAGAAACCAATGGGAGGGGGATGCCAGGTGTTCTGGGACAAATGGTCCCAAAGGTTATTCAGTCTGTGCTTGAATATTTACAGTATACATACAATGTTCAAAAGTCAATTTTCATGACAGGAAGTTCTTCCTTACGAGTTTGAATCTATCTTTAACTCCCACCAACTAAACTGGACCTAACTCTACCTTCTGGAGCTTCCTAGAATAAAAATTCAATTCCTTTGCTCAAATAACAACCCTTCAAATATAGAATGCCCCTGACACCTCGGTACAGAATTTTGGAATATCCTACATATTAATATATATTATTTTATGTCAAATGGGATCATGTATTTATATTTATAACAATAAGAAGATATATAATGTGAGGTATTATTATTTGAAGCAGTGATCATGCTCCCCGCCAAAAAAAAATTTCCTTTGCCTATCCCAAAATACCTTCTAGTCAAGGCAAAATTCTAACGCGATAATTAGAAATTATTTTTAATTTTTTTCCCTAGTTTGTGTTTGAAGGCAACAATTCAAGCTCATTTCTGGTTTAAGAAAAGAAAAATGGTTGTGCTTGGCTAACAAATATACACACATCACATATACTATATATAAACATACTAGTGTATGTATATACCATGTACATATATACATACATGATATATTACAATAGACAAGCATGACTTGGTCTAGGGCTAAGCTTGTCATGCACATTCTATGTCTCAGATCTCATTACCCTCAAATACAGATGTTATCTTATTTGTTAACAGATGCTTTAGGTGAGTCCAAATTTCATATCTTCCTCCTTTCCTGGCCTCCATTTCACTCCTTTTTTTGATTCTACAAAAACCAAAAGCACATAATCACAAATGAATGTACTTGAAGCTATGCAGGAGGTAGTGTAGAGTGTTTTAGAGGAAATACTGCTTGCCAGACTCAAAATAAAAGAAGCAAGAGGCCAGTCACAACAGTCTCAGTATCAGCCCACATTCTTGGCAAGGATGTTTTTGAAAGTCTTAGGAGCCTACTACCTTTGCATCAACTTCCTTACAAAAACAAATAAATTAACAGGACAGGAAATTAATCATTAGAGAAATTGGATCCCAAAGACTTTATAGGGTGAGGAATAATGAAAAGCAAGTTTATGTTCCATGCAATTTAATTTTAAGCTTTTCAAACTTTTAGTTTTCAAGTAAGAATGGGCCTACCACATGGAATAAATGATTAACTCTCTGCTGTTATCTATTTGTCCTTACTTTTGAAGACATGCAATAAAAACAATACATCTTCTAAATTCAAATGTTTGGAAATATAACCAACATTCATGCAACTAAGGAAGGCAATCATCCAATTTCCCCTTCTTTATTAATTAGGTGCTTGGGAACCTTTTTATATATTTACTTTTCTGGAAAAAAATTATAATCACACACAATAGTAAGATGTATTTATTTCAATGTTCACAGCAACAAAGAAACTAAAACCTAGCTAGAAACTAGGAAACAGCAATAAAGAGAACATTATATCAAGGAATCCTATCTGGACTCACAAAAGAAAAACTCAAGTTCCATCAGTACTTAGAAAAAGAGTTTTATACCATTAATTATGCCAATTTGGAAGCACTGTATAGTCCAATAACCCTCAGACTGTGTCATTTCTTTCAATTTTTGTACCAGATGACCAAATCTATCACTCTATCATGTATGCTATCCAGCTGTCATAATAGCTCTTTATGGTGGGATTCTTTTTCTGTTGGTTTGCTCATTCTTCTTACTTCCAGACATCAGACTTTGTTAGGGCCAGACTGTATTTCCAAGTAGAATGAACCAAGCATCTTATTGGGTCCTGCTTGCCTGGGGTATCAAGGGTTTGATTTTTCCAGAATCTCAGGGAGAGTTCAGACTGAAGACCCTACAAGTTTTCAATACTCCCAAAGTGATTGATCTAGGTCAAAGTCTGAGCACTGATTCCCTAGGGTGAGCACTGCAAATTCCTGACCTGGATTTGGGTCTGAGTAACACAACTGTAGTTTTGCCCCTGGTTGGAGTTCTAGTAGACAGTTACTGGCATCAGTCACTGTCACCAGTTGGAAAGCTCTGCAGTTCAGTGACAGATCTGCAGGCTCCCCTTCAGTCTGGTATTACTGCCCTGGTTATTCTACTACCAACTTCATCCTGAGCTGAGAAATGAAACTGAGACGCTCCACTCCTCTTCATTCCTGGGTTCAGAGACACACAACTGTTGTCTGCTTCCATACTTGTTCCTTGCTAAGTACACATCCTAAGACCCTGAACGACTCCCAACCTGGAATGCCAACTTTAGGTATGGACTCTTCCTCTTCAGTAGGCCCTGGATCTTTGACCTAGAAGGGGATGGGTGCCAGGTGACTTTCCCTACACAAAGTCAAACTCTTCTGTGTAGGTCTGGGACTTCTTCTTGCCCTGGTGCAAGAAGACCCTTTGTTCATTTCCCATGCTAGAAGGTTCCCCTCTGTCATGTTTGACCCCTCTCCACCCCAATGTCAGAAGAGCTCTCCATCAGTCTCTTCATGCTGACCTCTGCTGGAAAAATGAAACATTATATTATTTTTTTACCTTGGATTTCCCTGTGAGGACTCAATCTGGTATGTTTTCTAGGTCTTTGTGGAGCAGTTGTTGGGGAAAATTCATCTGTACTTCTGCTCTTCTCCCATCTTGGCCCATCCCACCATAGTTATCATTTCTTATTATGTAAAAATAGTCTATTACATTTATATACCACAGTCACTTTCTTATTAATGGGCACTCATTTCGATTCTATTTTTTCCCTGCCATAAATAAAGCTGTATTTTGTATGTATAAGGCCTTTCTGTCATTATCCTCATTGGGGTAATATTTTTTAAATTTTCCTCTTCTGATGCTTCTGAAGTGAACGAGCAATTGCGTGGAAGTCAGCTGAGTCATGTAATTCTAGCTTCCTCAGTGGGGGCATCAGAAGTGTCACCTAACCAACTTCTTTTGCCATTTGACTGGGACACTGAAAAGCTCAGATTTATGTCTCTAACTCAGTCCAAAAATACTGTGAAAGTTTGAAAGATTTTTTTTCAATATGACACAAGTCATTAAGATATGCAAAACATTAAGCTAAATAAGATCCAGAGCTGCATGTATCTGCTACTGAAAATGAAGGCCATAGAAATAACAAAACAGCTTTGATGAATTTTGGTTTCTTTATATCTCTCCGCTCCATTCTAGCTACTTGCATTCTTTTTGAACAGTGGGTAGAATTTACTGACTGGCATAGCAATAAAATTCAATTCTTAACTAGGCAATGTCTACGGAAAGGGAATCTATGGCCATGTAACGATGGTACTCGATACAATTTGCCGTTTACATATTTTGCTTGTTTGGCCAAGCACCTCTCTATACCTCACTTTTCTCATAAGATGGAGCGGGGAGGGGTTAAGCTAGAGGATTTCTAAAATCCCCTCCAGCTTTAAATGGTGTGATTTTTATGAACCAAAGCACATCATTTTTCAAGTACTGTATTTATGTAACCATAGGCCAGATTTTTGGCTAAGGTCTGCGTCTTAATCACAAACTATCATCAGCCGATAAAAGAGACCGTCTGCAATGATTCATCTTTGTCCCTGAAAATATACTTCTTCCTTTGATGAGCACCAACAAAAGATAAAGAATTTTGATAAAAAGACTTGATTTAAGGGCCTCATGAAAATATGCCCATAGGCCAACTTGAAGTCTCAGCTTGATTTGAAGAGAGACCTAACAACAACGACAAAAAACAAACCCTTACATTTTTATAACCTTTATGGTTTACAAATTGATTTATATGTATGATCTTACTTCATCCTCACAGCAACCCTATGAGGTAGAGTGTGGTTATCATTGGCCCCATTTTGTTGGTGAGGAAATGGAAGCTCTGAAAAGTAAAGTCGTAGAATTATGGAAGCCGGCATCGGAAGGGCCCTCAGAGGCCAACCAGTCCAACTCCCTCATTTCACAGGATGAGAAAACCAAGGTCCAGGAAGGTTTAAAGATTTGCCCAAAGTCATATGGCTGGTATGTGGCAAACTGGGACTCAAACTCAGGTCTTCTAATAAAAAATCCAGGAAATTTTCTTCTACTGTGCTATTTCACCATCAAAGGACCATTATAGATGGACAGACAGACAGAGAAAGAAAGGAAGGAAGGAAGGGAAAGATGATAGAGAGAGAGAGAGATAGACAGGGGAAAAGGGACAGATAAGAGAAAATGAGATAAAGAGATCTCAGAAAACGTGGTTCTTGAAAACCTAAAAATTTGGGTCATTTCAAGGGGGATTAGGAAAGCAAATGGTGGCACTACTTTCTCTAAACATATTCACATACTCTCCAGGGGCATATAACAGTGGAAATGTTTGGACATTTGCAAGGATCCATCAATAGATCATTTATTGAATAGCTACTATTTACCCAAATATAAAAGACCCATTAACTAAATCATAGCATTTTCATTGGGTTTTTCTATCTTACAACATTCTAGTTTCTCTTTATATTAATTTTCTATAAACTTGCTAAAAATCGCTCTAGTTTCCAAGTCAAAAGTAAAAAGGAAAGTTTGACTCAGATATTTCTCCCATGATTCACTAGTTTCTTCCTTAAGCTGAGGGGTTTTCAATAGGCACTTAACTTCTCATTCTGAGTTCAATGAATGCAACCTTCACTACAGTAAATATTCAGGAAGTTGCTGATCAGAGATCCCCCATAGGAATTCATCATGTGGTTTCCCTTGGAGGACATGATGGGAGGGCAATATGGCCATATGTTCATCAGCACAATTGTCCTAGGACCTGGATTTTAAAATAAAGTTCTGTGGATATGCTTTGTCTTTCTGTCACCTAAATGTTCGCCTCCAGAGGCATTCTGATTATGATTTGGAGCCAAGGTTATCATCCATGATCCATACAATGGTGTGATCAGAGCACCTGACAGCACTGGAAAGAGCTGGGCCTAGGGGTAAGTAGAATAGATTTCTGTCTGCATAGTATGGGTTGGAGGAGTCTTAAAGGGTCTAGCCCCCAAATATGTCTTGTCTCCCTTTGTCTATCTCTCCTCCAAGTCTCTAGGACTACCACAGTACAAGAAATAATCACTTTAGACCATGTTGCTTAAAGGTATTTAAAATGACAGTTTATGAGGCATTGTAATAATATGGTGGATGAAGATTTAGCCTCAGAGTCCAGGAAAACCTGTACTGAAGTCCTATGACCTTAGGCATTGAATCACTTAACATCTCGGTGCTCTGGGCACCTTTCTAAGTTTTTAAGTTTCAGAGAAGGAGGCAATTGGCAAAGGGGATTTCCCCATCTAGGAGTTCCCTATGTCAATGAAACCTTCAATCCCTATACTCTTGAGGTAAATGTTACCTGGGACAGGTAACAGTATAGAACATTATAATTATAACTCATACCTGTCGTCTGCCAAGCACTTTCCTCATAGTACTCCTATGAAGTAGAGGGTACAAGTATCATTGATACTATTCTACAAATGAGAAAACTGAGACTCCAAAAGAGTAAATGTCTTGCCTGTCGTCATACATCTAATGTCAGTGGTGAGATTTGAACCTGTCTTAGATCTCCAAGTCCAGTATTCTTTTTACTATGCCAAACTACATCCACCGTTAGCTGACATTAACATGACACTATCCATCACTAGTGCTTTAATGCTAACTGGTTTAGCAGATTAATTAACCAGTCTCCTCTTGATGCTCTAAGAGAGTAAAAGACAAGATACATTACTTATAAGGGAATATATATGGGATCGAGAGATCCCTAATAAGAGGTCTGGAACATGGTCACAATCTATAATGGAAGGCTCTTGGTCAGCCAGGAGGCACTAAGGACTGAGTAACTACCCTGTGAAAGATTTCCCAAAAAAGGAAGAAGAATTGTAGAAAGCAAGATCAAGGGCCTCCTTAGGCATAATGTCCATTCCCCAAATTTGCTTGAGGCTAACCCTGTTTCAATATATATGCCAGTCACAATATGTCATCATGGTACAAGATCCAAAGTCATAAATTTAGAGCTTAACGAGACCTGAGGAGTCAACTAGTCTAAACCCTTCATTTTAGAGAAGAGGAAATGGTGGTTCAGTAAGGGGAAATCACTTGTCTAATGTCACCTACCTTCACTTAGATTTAAATCCATGTTCCTTGTTTCCTAATCCAGAATTCAATTCCATTTAACATTTTATTTAGAAAAATGTTGATATAAACCAAAGATTCTCTTAAACAAATATGGCCCATTGCTAAAAGTCTGACCTAACACAGATGAGACTAAAGATTTCTCAATAATCATACTCTCAAAACAACAGAATTAAGTTCATGTCTAAAAGGACCTTCAACTACCATAAAATTACTCAGGGCCACAAAACACTGACTGTAGGAGAAATTTTATTATATTCAACCAAAGGAATAATACCCAAGCTCCTAAATCATCAAAGTAATCCCCTTTCTCTCTCTGGTGTCTCTCCTCATCTTCCCCAAAAATATATACAATCCTCCCAACTGGTAGTATAATACTGAGTGTAAACTCCTATCTCTAGCAATAGAAAAACATTTGAGATTGCTAGATAATCAAACAATTCTCCTTCTAGTGAGCCCCACCTTTCCAAGGGACCCTTACTGTCACCTAATCTTGCAGATTTTCCCACAAGGGGAAAGAATTCAAATTTATTAGGAAATCATGAAACATTGCCTGTCACACCCCTTTTCTCCCACCCTGGCACCAATAGGTCTCTTGTATGCTAAGGACTTGGAGCTGATGCCCCTCCTCCTGACAGGGAAAAATACTTGCCACTGCTCACGAGTGGACTGTCATCTTCTGAATCATAGCTCAAGAGAAGGGCAAGGTGGATGTGCTCCTCCATGTTGTAATCAAAGTTTCTGTTTTATCTCCCCAAACTCTCTGCTTGAACTAAACATTTCTCTTGATCCAGGAACTCCTTTACTTGATCCAGGACCTCCTGAATAAGTAGACCATTTTAGTTCCTTCCATTCCCAGACTGGCCTAGAAAGTCCCTACTCTACCATTCTTTCCATTCACTGCCTCTCTCTAAAGAAGAGTATTACCAAGGTGGGAAGCCAGATTTCTCCCTTCTGACCAGCCTGTTTCTCTCACCAGTTCTTCTGTGTAGTGGTCTCTCTTTTTTTCTTTTTTGGAGGTGGGGGATGGAAAGGTAATTAGAGTTAAGTGACTTGCCCAAGGTCACACAGCTAGTAAGTGTCAAGTGTCTGAGGTCAGATTTGAACTCAGGTCTTCATGACTCCATAGCTGGTGCTCTGTTCACTGCACCACCTCATTGCCCCTATGCCCTCTTAAAGACCAAGCCTAAATATGAGAATTAGTACTGGGTCTGAGTCATTAGTGGGGCTGTAAGGACCTTGTTCATAATCTAAGGGCTTCACTTCTTTTGGAGGAAACACAAGAGAGAAAAGGATTCTCTTGGGACCTGCCTCTGAATACCTGCTACCCAGAGTCAATCAGCTAGATCTCTGAAGTTATATGGTTTGCTTCTGATGCTACAGAAAGTCTTCCCTTCCCAATATGTTGCATTCTCCTATGGGTCAAATCCTATTACTGTCTATACAGGGTGTCCCCAAAGTCTTGGCATGGTTTTAAGCTACTAAAGCTTTTGGGCCACCCTATGTAAATCGATGGTATCTTTTTTAATTATGATTTCAGCACCCAGAAAGGCAGAAAGGGGAGAGGAAGCAGCAAAGTCCTTTTGGCAAATAAATCTATATTTCGGTGGAAGTGAAAAGAATGAAAAACACCTCAAAAACTTGATATCATGTGGTGCCATGGAATGTGTTGGCTCCAAAGCCTGAGGGGCTGGGTTCAATCCCAGCTCCACTATTTCTACTTGTGTGACCTCAGACACAACTCTCAGCTTCCCTGTCCTGTTTCCTCATCTATAAAATAAAAGCCTACACTAGATGAATTCCAAATTCTCTTCTAGCTTAATATCCCTGATCCCGTGCCCCTATGACGTAAGCCTCGTTCCACTCTGTGGCTTAAATTTTGCATGTTCTTGAAAATCTAAATATATTTTATTTTATTACAGTTCTCACACCACAGTCAAGGTCATCATGGGCTCAGACTAATTCAGAGGTCATGTTTATGTGGGATAACAGCTATTAAGACAGTGTTCTCAGAAACCTTCCCTTCAATTAAAGAAAAGACACTACCTTCTCACAGACAAGTATCCTAACCTGCTTGCCTACCTGTAGAGTACCCTAATTTGAGAATGCATGTTTTTCAGTCACAACCAAATGTTGCCACCTAGAGGTCTAATGAGCCCCTAAGTTCCACTTAGTCTCAAGTGATGGATGGTATGCTTAGGGTGTCTCAATAAAGCAATGCAACTAATTTGCATAAAGAATTCAGGAGAACAATCACTCCTTCTACACAGTTCACACCCACTTTACATGGAAAACATCAGGTAGGCGTAATTGTACATTTGACTGGGCAGAGAGGAGGGTGGGGAGACTCTCTAGCAGTCTTTAAGTAAATCATATGCTGTTATGACCTAGAAAATGTGAGTCATGGAATTTATGTAAATGGTTTAGAAACAAATAACACTGGGGGTTTCCTTCTCCCAACTCCTTTTCAAAAGACCTCATTTTTATTGGAAGTTTTAAAAATGAATGTTAAAAATTGTTTTTGCATGCAACTGGGAAATAAAATGTACAGGCAATGGGGTATAGAAATCCATTTTTCCCTACAGGAAAATAGAGGGAAGAGAGATGAAAGAAGGGAAGGTGATAGAAGGGAGGAGAGCCTGGAGGAAGAATTAGAATTAGATGGGGTGCATGCTGTCCTGGGGTGGGGTAGGGAGAGATGAGGAGAAAAATTGGAATTCAAATTGTTGTGGAAGTGAATATTAAAAACTAAAAAATAAATAAATTATATATACATGTACATTTAAAAGACCTTGTTTTTAAGAACTAAATCTATGAAATCTTCACATATAATTTATATGTTTTCATATCCTTTGGATCCCTCACTTTAGGTCAGACTGAAGTCAGATTAGAACCTATCAGTTCAGATTAAAGATGAGTCTCCATGGAGCTACCAAGTTAAACATTTTGGTCAAAAAATATATTTGGATTTTGTTTATGTCTTTGTTTCTCCGTCTCTATGGAGGGTGAAGAAAAATGGGCATATGCTCCAGTACAGTGATGCCAAATTCAATTAGAAACAGGTCACTAAACACTGCATAAAGATCCTTGCAGCCCTCATTTTGACTTATAAAACCACATGTTAACATTATCTATATTCTATTGTATTTCTATTTTGTTAAGTATTTCCCAATTAGACTTTAATCTGGTTTGGACAGCTAGAAGAAGCCTTGACTTGAGGCCCAGTGTTTGACAAATGCCCCTGCTCTAGTGTAAGACATTTAAGTCAAGTATTAAGGGTGGGGGAGACCCCTGAGAAAGAGACGGTACTAATAATAGCTAATATTTACATAGCTACGTACTATGTGCTAAATACTTCACAAATATCTAGTTTGATCCCCACAACAACCCTGGGAAATAGGTACAATTATTATTTCCATTTTATAGATAAGAAAACTGAGACAGTCAGAGGTTAAGTGACTTGCCTAGGGTCATACAATTAGTAAGTCTTTGAGGCCAGGTTTGAACTTGGATCCTCCTGACTCCAGGTCCAGTGTTCTGTCTACTGATTTACCTAGTGTGTTGTACAACTGAGACAAGATTCAAAAAAACAGCAGGTTAGAGTGTTGAACTGACTCCAGTAAGATGGTGGATGAATGGCAATGAATGAATGAATGGGCATTGATTAAAAGTTTGCTTTGTCCAAAGCATTATAAGGATATAAACAGAAAAGAAAGATAATCCCTGCTTTCAGGGAGCTCAGATTCTAATAGAGAAGATAACACATGATGAAAGTTTCAGCTCCAAGTCAGATGAAAAGACATTAATAAATGATCATGTATCTTCTTTAATGTCATTTCATTCATAAAATTATGTCGGTTTCTGATTTTGAGCCATTTGGCAGTACCATGAACTTTAGCGATGAGTAATTTGCTTTTCCCTACTATTGTAGCTGTTGAGAAGGTCAGGGATCTGCAGAGTACATTGCCAGGATATATTTCCCCCAAACATATTCCCATAGACATAGTCTTGGACTATGGCTGTGGGGACAGCCAAGTCAGCAATTTGGGCATAGATGGAGGATGCATTGCTGTTCCCAGGGCTATTGGGTTTATGGGCAACTAGGTGGCACAGTAGAATTCTGGGCCTGATTATGGCTGCACATAGGGTCAGCAGGGTGGTATACATGGAAGTCCATTAAACTGTTGCTTCCTCAGAAAGGTTTGTGCTTCCCTAGAGGAAGTAGTTCCAACCTAAATTCTCAGAGCCTTTGAAACTCTTATATTGGCTTCAGGTAGATATTTGTCAGGTTAAGGCATTAAAGTTTGAAGAATAAGATAAATGGGCTTTCTGTATAAAACTACCACCACGTTCTTGGCATATGACCATGTTTGCTTCAGCTTTGGGATTGGGACGGGGGTTGTCAGTTCTACAAGGATGTGCCCATTCACAAGATGATAGAGGAGCTTTCAGGGTTCTTGTTATATTAGAAGAGATTCTGTGTTCTATCATAGTTGAACTGAAAGATCCCCATCAGCTTGACCAACAGTCCTATCTGAACCAAGGAGCCAATAGGAGGAGGACATTCAGTATATCAACTCCTTGCCCAAGGATTCTTCACCTATTTTGTGTCATGGACCCAAAGGGCAATCTGATGAAGACCATGGATACATTCTAAGAATAACATGTTTTTGTTTTTAATTCACAAAATAAAATACATAGAATTAGTCAAGTCAACAAGCATTTATTAAGCACCTACTATGTTCCTAGTCACCATGCTAAATACTGAGGATTTAAAAAAAATTTTAAGGGAAAAGATAGTCCTTGTTTCAAAGAGCTCACAGTCCAGTCTGATGAGGGAGATAATACACAAGCAACAACGTCCAAACAAGATAGTCTTGGAGGAAAAGCACTAACACCAAAGAGTTCCTGGAAACACTTCTTGGAAAAGGTGGGAGCTTAATTGAGACTAAAAGGAATCTAGGGAAGCTAGGAAGCAGAGGTAAGGAGGGAGAGAATTTCTGGCATGGGAAATCATCAATGAAAATACTAGAGTCCGAAGAAAGAGTGTATTATTGAAGAACAGAAAGGAAGTCAGTGTCACTGGACTGGAGAGAATGTAGAGGAGAGTAAAGTGTGAGATTGGAAAAGGAGGAAGAGACCAGATTATGTAGAGTTTCACAATTCATACAGGGGATTTTATATTTGATCCTAGAGGTAACAGGAGTTAATTTATTGGAGTTTACTGAATTGGGGAAGGAGGAATGGGGAAGTTGGAAATGTGACATGGTTGGACCTATCTACATATAAATAGACATACATATACATATTCTATATATATATATGTGTGTGTGTTTACATATAATATACATGTACACATACACATACACATACATATACATCATATACATAGACAATTTTTCCATCTAAGGTGTTGGTCACCCTGAAATCTATCCACAGGTTCATAAAAGGTCTATAGATTCTAGATTATGTCTACACTCAATACTTTAACAAATTGACAACCCCTAAGTGCTACACCAGAGGCAGAGAAGGATAGACTTAAATGGGGGCCAAGTGCCATGATACTCACTTGTGACTCAGGTAGGTGGAATAAAAGGCATCAAACCACCAGTGAAGGGTCTGATCTTTCACCCACCTTTCCTATCTGATGGCATAATGCTGTCCAACAGGATGAATTGCCTAGAGTATAGCACTGTTTATCTGTGTCTGAGGTCAAGATCCCACTTTGGTTGATTTAGCATGCTTATGGTCAACTTATCTCCTGGGAGGGTATAGCAGTACAGGGATACAGAAAGAACTTTAGCTTCCTGAAAAACTTTCCCAAATTGCATAAGTTCATGGCCTCTAAACTTTCTCTTTCCCTTAGCTTCAATTCATCAGGATCTCAAACTGCAAAATCCTCATCAGTCAATGGGGAAAGTGTGTGTGTGTATGTGTGTGTGTGTGTGTGTGTGTGTGTGTGTGTGTGTTCATCCTTCATTGCCAAAGAAGTCCATGCCATCAGAAAAATGACATGACTTGCACTTGACTTTGTTTGGAGTGAGTGAGGGCTGTGCAGGTCACCAGCCTCACTTCTCCTCCAGGGCCATCTGAATCCAATGACCAGATATTCATCAGGATGACTAGAGATGACCCAGAATGAGGCAATTGGGGTTAAGTGACCTGCCCAAGGTCACACAGCTAGTGAGTGTCAAATGTCTGAGGTGAGATTTGAACTTGGGTCTTTCTGACTCTTGCACTGGTTCTCTATCCAATGCATTGCCTAGCTGCCCCCAATGGGGAAAATATCTAAAAAAAAATAAAGGCCTGGAGGAAGTTTGAGGATTCCATTGTTCTTGGTCTCTTAACATGCATCAGCCCCCATGGGACAATAATGGAACTGCTGGATTGCTGTTGCAAAATCCTTCGAATAACAGTGCAGTTGTTTCTTGCTTCTCAACTCAAGAAAAACTGGGTTTCTTACTTATTAAACATATTTAGTACATGACAAGAAAAAAAGAGATCAGAGAACAAGCCATCAATGAACTTCCTAGGAAAAAATCACCAGGGCTAGATAGATTTGCAAGTGAATTCTATCAAACATTTAAAGAACAGTTAATTCCAATACTATATAGACTATTTTTGAAAATTGGGGAAGAAAGAGTCCTCCCAAATTCTTTTTATCATACCAATGTGGTTTTGATACCTAAACCAGGAAGAGCCAAAATAGAGAAAGAAAATTATAGACCAATTTTTCTAACGAATACAGATGCAAAAATTTTAAATAATATTTTAGTGAAAAGAATACAGTAACTTATCATGAGAATAATACATTATGATCAGGTAGGATTTATACCAGGAATGCAGGGCTCATTCAATATTAGGAAAACTATTAGCATTATTGATCAGATCAACAACAAACCTAACAAAAACCACATGATTACATCAATAAATGCAGAAAAAGCTTTTGACAAAATACAACACCCATTCCTATTAAAAACACTGGAAAGCATAGGAATGAATAGAACTTTCCATAAAATCATAAGCAGTATCTACCTAAAACTTTCAGCAAGCATTATATGCGATGGAGATAAGGAAGATGCATTTCCAATAAGATCAGGGGTATAACAAAGATGTCCATTATCATCCCTATTATTTAATATGGTGCTAGAAATGTTAGCTCTAGCTATAAGAGAAAAAAAAAGAAATTGAAGGAATTAGAATAGGCAAAGAAGAAACTAAGTTATCCCTCTTTGCAGATGATATGATGATATACTTAGAGAAACCCAGGGATTCAAGTAAAAAACTACTTGAAATAATAAACAACTTTGGCAAAGTTGCAGGTTACAAAATTAACCCACACAAATCTTCTGTATTTCTATATTACTAACAAAGCCCAACAACAAGAGATAGAAAGAGAAATCCCATTTAAAGCTAGGGTAGATACTATAAAATATTTGGGAGGCTACCAGCCAAAACAAATCCAGGGACTATATGAACACAATTACAAAATACTCTTTGCACAAATAAAGTCAGATCTAAGTAAATGGGAAAACATCAGTTGCTCGTTGGGTAAGCTAAGTCAATAAAATAAAAATGACAATTCTACCTAAATTAAATCAAACTATCACATAATTATTTTCTAGAGCTAGAAAAAATAATATCAAAATTCATCTGGAAGAACAAAAGTTTCAGAATATCAAGGCAACTATTGAAAAGAAATGCTCAGGAAGATAGCCTAGCTCTACCCGATCTCAAATTTAATTATAAAGCAGTGAATATCAAATTATCACTTGGTACTGGCTAAGAAACAGAAGGGTAGACCAATGGAATATGCTAGGTACTCAAGACGCAGTAGCAATGAATATAGCAATCTACTGTTTGATAAACCCAAGGACCCCAGCTTCTGGAATAAAAACTCACCGTTCGACAAAAATTGCTGGGACAACTGGATAACAGTGTGGCAGAAACTAGGCATAAACCAATGCCTGATCCCATACACAAGAATAAAATTGAAAGGGGTACATGATCTAGATATAAAGATTGATACTATAAACAAATTAGTGGAACAAGGAATAGTGTATCAGATTTATGGAGAAGGGAAGAATTTTTGATTAAACAAGAAATAGAAAGCATTGTGAAGTACAAAATGGATAATTTTGATTACATTAAACTGAAAAGATTTTGTACAACCAAACCCAATACAACCAAGATTAGAAGGGAAGCAGAAAACTGGGGGGAAAAAATTTTGCAACTAGTGTCTATGATAAAGGCCTCATTTCTAAAATATATAGAGAACTGAGTCAAATGTACAAGAATACAAGTCATTGCCCAACTGATAAACGGTCAAAGGATATGAACAGCCAGTTTTCAGAGGAAGAAATTGAAGCTATCTATAGTCATATAAAAAAATGCTCTAAATCACTATTGATTAGAAAGATGCAAATCAAAACAACTCTGAGGGACCATATCACACCTATCAGATTGACTAACCTGACAAAACAGGAAGATGATAAATGTTGGAGAAGATGTGGGAGAGTTGGAACACTAATTCATTGTTGGTAGAGCTATGAGCTCATCCAGCCATTCTGGAGAGCAATTTAGAACTATGCCCAAAGGGCTACAAAAATGTGCATACCCTTTGACCCAGCAATATTGCTTCTAGGAATGCAACCCCAAGAGATCATAAAAATGGAAAAGGCTCCCACATGTACAAAAATATTTATAGCAGTACTCTGTGATTGGCAAAAATTGGAAATCAAGGGGATGCCCATCAACTGAGGAATGGTGGAATAAATTGTGGTATATTAATGTAATGGAATACTATTGTGCTATAAGAAATGATGAACAGGAAGACTTTAGAGAGGCCTGGAAAGACTTATATGATCTGATGCTGAGTGAAAGGAGCAGAACCAAGAGAACTTTGTACACAGCAACAAGCACAGTGTGCAAGAATTTTTTCTGGTAGACTTAGAATGTCATTGCAATACAAGGACTTATTCCCAATGGTCTTTTAAGGCAAAATGCCTTCCACATCCAGAGAAAGAACTATGGAACTCAATCACAGAATGTAACATCATTTTCTTTTGTATTACATTTTGGTCTGTTTTATGATTTCTCCCATTCATTTTAATTCTTCTGTGCAACATGACTCAGGTGAAAATATATTTAATAGGAATGTACATGTAGAAGGGGGAGGGAGGGAAAAAAATCTAAGTTATATGGTAGCGATTGTAGAATACTGAAAATAAATAAAATAATAATAAAAAAATCAGTCATCATATACTGTGGCTGTACAATGTTCTCCTGATTTTGCTCACTTCACTCAGCATCAATTCATGCAAGTCTTTCCAGATTTTTCTGAAGTCTTCCTGTTCATCATTTCTTATAGCACAATATTATTTCATTACATTCATATACCACAGCTTGTTCAGTCGTTCTCCAACTGATGGACATCCCCTCAATTTCCAGTTCTTGGCCACCACAGAAAGAGCTGCTATAAATATTTTTGTACATGTGGGTCCTTTTCACATTTTTATGATCTCTTTGGGATACAGCCCTAAAAGCAGCATTGCTGGGTCAAAGGGTATGCACATTTTATAGCCTTTTGGGAACAGTTCCAAACTGCTCTCCAGAATGGCTGAATCATTTCACAGCTCTACCAACGATTATATAGTGTTCCAATTTTCCCACATCTTCTCTAACATTTATCATCTTCCCATTTTGTCATGTTAGCCAATCTGATAGGTGTGATGTGGTATCTCAGAGTTGTTTTGATTTGCATCTCTCTAATCAATAGTGATTTAGAGCATTTTTTTCATATGACTATAGATAACTTTAATTTCTTCCTTTGAAAACTGCCAGCTCACATCGTTTGACCATTTATCAATTGGAGAATGATGTGTACTCTACTTTTTTTAGTTTCCCACTATGCAATCTGGTGATAGCATCAGCCTGTGGGCTCATGTACCACACTGGAAATGTGATCCAAAGATTCACTGTTGGTCTCAAACACTACAGGAAACAAAATCCTGAGAATATCTTCTGAAATGGTAATTGCCCTGTAAAATACAGGATATGGTCTTCACATGTAGCCATAGTCTAAATTCTAATTTTCCTTGTGAGCTTTCAAGCTCAAAAATTAGTATTCTTTCTGACTCATTACCTGTCCTGAAAATCTCAAGTCAGTGAAGGTCCCCTAGCTAGATAAGCAATTGATGAAATAATGTAAGTGATGAATACACAAGCTTAATGTCCAAATCTCAGAGGGCATTTCTATCACATATAGGAGTATCTCAATGTGAACCTCTTACTGAAGGAATTTTGTGGAAGATACTCTTGAGCAGGTAGAATTTCTGCATAGGTCCCTTTCCTATATCAGTCAGTGATTCTCCACTCCCATCACTCCTCAAACTATTCCAGCAAGGAATAAAATGTATAGAAATGACTTTGTTCAATGTATATTATCACATCCACCCACTTTTCCTCGCCATCAGAAGTCATTTAGAAGACTCTAAAAAACAAATAAAATGTAGATTAGCACAGTGACTATTCCAAGGAATGGGAAAGCCAGAAATACAGTCATCTCCATGACTTCCTCTTTATTCCCATTTAAAGCATTCTCATTTCAAGAGGATACTATAAGGAGATTTCTCTCAAATTTTATTATAAGCTCTGTGAATGTCCTCAGTAAATCTGGAGTTTTTCAACTTGCATTCAACTAATTATTCAGAGTTAAATAAATGCGACCTTCTCTGCTATAAATATCCAGAATCCTACTGTTTAGAGATCCCACAAAAGATTTTCAATGTTGTTTTTTGGGATAAGACACGACATTAGGGATGTGGGTCCACATGCTCAACTGCACAATTCCCCAGAATCATTCTCTTTGTAAGTGGGGTCAAATGATGAGATCAGTCTGACCAGCAGAGTGATCAGAGCAGCTGACACTCATGAGCAAGGTAGGCCTTGGGTATAGGAAGACCAGGCAATTATCTATGTTTTTCTATATTATACAGGTTTTCAAACAGAGTTTACTCCCATAGAGATGGTACAATCCAGGTGAGAGATGAGAAGGCCCTGAACTAGAATGACAGCCATGTGAGTAGTGAGAAGGTGATGAATGTGCAAGATATAGTAGAAAAAAAATCTACAAGATTCTATATCTGATTTGTTGTGAGTGGTGACAGAGAGGGAAGATTTAAGAATTACTCCAAGATTGCAAACCTGGGAGATTTGAAGAATGGGGGTACCCTTAAAATAAATACAGACTTTTATAAAAGGGAAAGATTTTAGAGAAAGATAACAAAGTCTGTTTTGGACTTGCCTCATTTGGAATAACTATGGTATATCCACTAACTAGGCAGTCGGTGATGCATGGCAGGAGATGAGGAGAGAGACCAAAGAGGTTCTGGGAATCACAATTCTTTGATCATAATTGAACATAAGATCAGAGGATCATGGAGCTGGAAAGGTCCTTATTGGCCAACTAGTCTAACACCTTCATTTTACAGATGAAGAAACTGAGGCCAGATTAATGGCATAACAAAGGTCACACAGGGAGCAAAGTAGTAGATTAGGGATTTGGACTGTTGTCCTCTGGCTCTAAATCTAGCCCTCTTTCCACTGTACTACAATATGTCCTTTGCAATTTTTCCTCACAAACCAATATTTCATTTTTTTTTATTTTATTACACAAGCAGCATTTCAGACTAGGACATAATATCTCATAATTTATTATTGGAGTGTGTCAGAGGACAGCTGGTCAACATAATCACTGAGTGACCTAAACACAATCCTTTTTTTGTATATAATTTAAACTGCTTAGCAGTCAGCCAATGAATACATTCATGAGGACATACCAAACCTTTATGGGAAAAAATATATTGCAGGGGAATGCTATTAAAAATCAAGGGTTTTCTATAAAATGCCCATCAATCATAGTTTAAGGTTGCTTAAATTCTTAACTCTTAAACATCTCCTTAGTTTCTAAATTACTAATTCCCTTTAAACAAATAATGGACACCTGGTCTCTTTACACTGTTGACTAAATCAGGATTTTTTTTAATCTTTGAGGCCCATTTGCTTTCGCCTTCCTTTTTCCCTGCAGAGTCATCAAGGGAGTCCTTCTAAACAAAAACCCATGGAAAATGTGAGCCAGACTGCTGAGTGCTCAGAGAGAAAAGACAGCATTGCCAGGCCAGCACACAATGTGAGAAGTGATGCTTCTATCCATTCCCACTATGGAAACATTGCTAGCTTGTGTACCAGAAAGACTACCATTCTCAGAATGACTTGAGTTTGAATCCTGCTTCTGTTGTGACTTTAGAAAAAGTTACTGGCTTCTAGGTCTCAGTTCCTTCACCTGTAAAACTGGAATAATTGTAATACCTGTAGTGTTCACTTCACAGGATTATCCTGAACATTGGATTTAATGATGTGTGCAAAAGCTTTGTAAATGTCAGCTCTGATAGTGGAATGAGGAACAGGGTGGGCCAGATGAAGAAACTGAATAGCCTTTAATTTACAATGAAAAGTTCATTAGAGATCTACTTTGTTTCTGTATATCCACTCTTGTCCTACTAAAATTGTAGAAGACTAAAATAGCTGTGTTCCTTAAAAAAGGCATACAGAAGCAAATCAAATCTTAAATGGACTGGGAGGGAAAAATATGTAAAGAAATCACAATTATTTAAAGAAATTATTAAAGAAATCTTTTCATAAATAAAAAGAATGCTCACAGAAAGCGGGGTTTTCCTTCAATCATCTGTTTAATACATTTATATTCAAAATCACTGAATTTGGAATGAGAAATCACTGGATTTGAGTGTGTCATTTCTGTCACTGTGACCTTGAAGGTCATTTCACTTGTCTGCACCTTAGTTTCCTCACCTGTAAAATGACTATCTCAAATGACAACGCTGAGGAAAGGTCTTTGTAAACTCTCAAGCACTATTGAAATGTGAGCTATTATTATCATTTAAAATTAGTATTGAAATGTTGTCATTGTTGTTACTTAGTTGTTCAAACATGGCCAACTCTTCATGACCTCATGGACCTTAATGAGACAGGCCTTTTTATCTTCTACCCTCTCTTGAAGTCTATCCAAGCTCATGTTCATTGCTTCCATGATACTATCCATTTAATCATTTACTTTCCCTTTCTCCTTTTGCCTTCAATCTTTTCCAACATTAGGGTCTTTTCCAACGAAGGCTATCTTCTTATCATATGTTCAAAATAT
Organism: Potorous gilbertii; assembly: GCA_028658325.1. Classification (NCBI taxonomy): domain Eukaryota; kingdom Metazoa; phylum Chordata; class Mammalia; order Diprotodontia; family Potoroidae; genus Potorous; species Potorous gilbertii. The sequence goes on along the minus strand of CM053771.1, from coordinate 497,551,060 downwards.
CTAAGTTTCAGCTTCAGTGTTTGACCTTTCACTAGTCTGAATTAAGTATTGACTTATTCTTTAAGTACTGACTGATTTGATCTTCACTCTCAAAAGTCTCCTTATAGTCTAATTCTCACAGTCATACATTGCTACTGGAAAAACTATAGCTTTAACTACGTGGACTTTTGTTGACAAGGTGTTGTCTCTGCTTTTTAGTACACTGTCCAGATTTACCACAGTTTTCCTTCCAAGGAACAAGTATCTTTTAATTCCATGGCAGCAGTTGCCATCTGCAGTGATCTTTGAGTCTAAGAATATAAATCCAACATGGCTTCCATTTTTGTTCCTCTGTTTGCCAGGAAGTGATGGAGCCAGTTGCTAGGATCTTATTTTTTTTATGTTAAACTTCAAGCCAGCTTTTACAGTCTCCTCTTTCACCCTTAACAAGAGGCTTTGCAATTCCTTTTCAGTTTCTGCCATCAGAGTGGTATTATTTGCATTTCTAAATTCATTGATATTTTCCCCAGCAACCTTAATTCTGACTTTTGATTCATCCAGCCTAGCATTTCACATGTTGTACTCTGTATATAAGTTAAATAAGGTGATAACATACAGCCTTGTCATGCTCCTTTTCCCATCTTAACCAATCAATTATTTCATGGTCATTTCTAACTGTTGCTCATTGACGTACATACAGGCTCCTCAGAAGACAAGTAAGATAATCTGGTACTCTCATCTCTTTGACAACTTGTCACATTTTGTTATATGATTCACACAAAGTCTTTACTGAAGTAATGAAGCAGAGGTAGATTTTTTTCCTGAAATTCTCTTGCTTTCTGCATTATACAATGAATGTTGGCAATTTGGTCTCTAGTTCCTCTGCCTCTGAAATCCAGCCGGTTCTTCTGATAATTCTCAACTCATATATTGCTGAAGCCTAGCTTTCAGGATCTTAAGTATAACTTACATTGCAAGTGAAATGAGTGCAATTGTTCAGTACTGAACATTCAGCAATTGAGCATTCCTTGTCATTGCCTTTCTTTAGGATTAGGACATAAACTGATCTTTTCTAATCCAATGGCTATTGTTGTGTTTTCCAAAATTTGCTGGCATATTAGGTGCAGCACTTTAACAGCATCATCTGTTAGGGTTTTTAGTAGACCAGCTGAAATTCCATCACTTCCACTTCCTTATTGTTAGCACTGCTTCCAAAGGCCCACTTGACTTCACTCTCCAGAATGTCTGGCTCTAGATGAGTAAACACATTATCATGGTTATCAGTGACACTAAGATCATTTTTATATAGTTCTGTAAATTCTTGCTGCCTCTTCTTAACCTCTTCTACTTCTGTCAAGTCCCTAATATTTTTGTTTCTTACCATCTCATTTTTGTATGAAACATTCCTTTGATATCTCTAATTCTCTTAAAAAGATCCCTTATCATTTCAATTTCATTGTTTTCTTCAATTTCTTTGCATTGTTTATTTAAGAAAATTTTATCTTTCCTTGCTGTTCTCTGGAATTTTGCATTCAGGTGGGTATATCTTTCTCTTTCTCCTTTCCTTTTCTTTCTTTCCTCAGCTATTTCTCTAACTTTTACAGTTTCTCTTCTTTTTCTTTGGAATGTTTTTTATTGCTGTCTCATGTACAATATTGAGAACTTCTGTCCATGATTCTTTAAGAACTCTACCAGATCTAATCCCTTAAATCACTTCCACTTCATATTCATAAGGGATGTTACTTAGACCATACTTACACCATCTGATTTTCCCGCCTTTTTTTAAGTCTGAATTTTGCAATAAGAAACTCATGATCTGAGCTACAATCAACTCCAGGTCTTGTTTTAACTGATTATATGAAGCCTTTCAACCTTTGATCACAAAGTATATAATCAATCTGATTTTGATATTGACCATCTGTTGTTGTCCATGTGTAGAGTTGTCTTTTTGGTTGTTGAAAAGAAGTGTTTGCTATGACCAGCAAATTATCTTGATAAAACTCTATTACTCTCTTCCCTGCTTCATTTTATACACCAAGGCCAAATTTGCCTATTATTCCAATTATTTTTTTGATTCCTATTTTAGCATCTCAATCCCCCATGATGAACATCCTTTTTGGTGTCATTGCTAGATGTTGAAGGTTTTCAAAGAACTGGTCAATTTTCACTTCTTTGGCATTGGTAGTTGGAACATAGACTTGTGTTACTGTGATTTTGAATGGTTTGCCTTGGATTCAAACACATATCATACTGTCATTTTTGAGATTATACCTCAGTATTGCTTTTCTCACCCTTTTAGTGGCTATTAGGGCTACTCCTTTTCTTTTAAGGCATTCTTGCCCACAGTAGCATATATAATAATTACCGAATTAAATTCACCACATTTGAGTTCACTGACAACCAAGAAATCAATGTTTAATCTTTCCATTTCCTGTTTGACTACATCCATCTTACCTTGGTTCATAGATCTTACATTCCAGGTTTCTATGCAATATTAACCTTTACAACATTGGACTTTCCTTTCATCACCAGACACATCACACGAGCTTTCTTGCAGCTTTGGCCCAGCTACTTCATTAGTACTGGAGCTACCTGTAGTTATCCTAGTTTCATTGAGTTATACGCAAGTCCCTTTGCCATGACAAGGCATTGAAGTATCACAGAACTGGAGAAGAGCAAATGTCTCTTTTTTTTTTTAAGGAAGAGAAAAGAGTCTGCAAACTCTTGGCCAATAAACTTGACTTCAATTCCTAAGGATATTCTAGAGAAGATTATTAAAGAGATTGTTAGAGAATATCTAGAAAGGAAGTGGTAATTATAAAGAGTCAGTTTAATTTCATCAAGAACAGATCATGCTAGATGAACTTCATTTCCTTTTTTTCTTTTCTTTTTTTTTGACAGGATTAATAAACTAGTAGATGAGGGGAATATTATAAATAAATATATCTTAACTACATTTTGTTTGTATGAAGGGTTGTTTATATTTGTTTGTTACTCTGTTTTTGAGACTATAGGTCTATCATCTTGCCCAGGCTAGAAGTAAAGGGGCTACTAATGGACTTGTTTCCATCAGTGATCAGCACAGGAACTTTGACCCAGTATATTTGCATAAAATCCACCCCCACTGAAAAGAGAAAGACTGGTTGTCTTTCATGTCACTCGGTTACCACAGAATTGTCATGAGAGCTGGGAACAACAGAGATCTTTTTTCTTTATTGCTCTGAGAGAGTACACATATGGTTCCGAATCCTCTGGAGAAAAATCCAGAGTGAAAGAAAAACTTAGAAAACTAGACTTCAGGAGAAAATCTGCCACTCTCCCTCACCCCTAACATGTCCCTGATTTCCAGTTTAATGTCTGTAGGGATTTCAGGGAATTTCCAATTGGGTGAAATTGAGGATTCTCTCTCAGGCAAGTTAAAATATCTTACTTCCAGTAGGAGACCTAGCTCATTCTGTATATTTTCAATTAGATTATCTTGTGTATAGCTTCTCTGATTTCTTTTTGATATCTACTTGTATAAATTGATTTATTAATTAAACTCTTTAAATATTCACTATTTATGATGATCTTCTGTGTAGCTAGCATTGATGGTTAAGAACCAAGCCTTCGTATATAAGCTTCACCTTGCTTTCTTTCAAGCATAGCGACCAGTGAAGCAGCGTGGTCCTAAAAAGTATTTCCTTTAAGCTAATAGATTTTAGGAGAGCAGATAGATAGAATTCTACCCCAATATTCTCTGTGGAGAACAGGATTACTAGCATCGTTGCTCCAATTTCTTTCTCATCTCCAGGCCGGAATCAAAATCTCTCATGAAAGGGCATGAGGAGAATGAGATTTCAGAGATATCTATTCATTCCTCCCCTTCAAACACACTTAGACCAAACTCATGTGGACATAGACGAACAACACATACCCTGTGTCAGGAAAAGCCTCCTATCTATTAGAGTCATCCAAAAGTAGAATAAGAAGTAACATTCCTTAAGCGGTAATACTTTTCTCTTCACTGGAGCTCTTCAGATTCTGAGCCACCACTTGTTATGTTATAGTGGGAATTCCTTGGGTGCAGGGGTTGTACTAGATGACCACTGACATCCCTTCCACTTTTCAGATTCTGTGATGATGGACTGCTTCAGGAAGCATATTAGAAGTTTTCCATTGTACTCTAGATAACTACCTGTTAGGGATATTTTATAGGGAATCAAAGATAGATAGATAGATACATACATGCATACATACATACACACATAGATACACACATAGATAGATAGATAGATTCTGAAGTTATGTGAGAGGGACACATGATTTCATAGGTATAGGGAACATCCATGTGAGGAAATTCCTTCTACCAATTCAGGTCAGTGTCTTCTTTACCACTTATAGAGTTGCTTAGAGAACTTGCCCAAGGTTATACAGTCAGTATATGTAAGAGGCAGTATTTGAACCCAAGATTTTCCGATTTCTGGGCTACCTCTTTATCTACAACACCAAGGTACTTCACAGTATCCTCTGTTAGGTTATACAATTGCAATTGATGATGTAAAGAACAATACAGAATATTCCAGAGCATTTTAGAATAGTAGTGGACACTACTATTTATATATACTGGGACCCTCTTTATAAGGAGATAGAAGATTCCTTGAGATAATAGGCTTTCATATTAGAAGAATGAAGTGACCTAATATTGTTCAGATTTCTGAAGGTTCTGATTCACATTTCTTTGCATCTCCAGTCCCATGATTAGGAAAGGTAAGGGCTAACTAACACCTGCTAGGATGAATTATAGAATGTGTATCTTCATTTGTGAAAAAAGTTCTCCTAGTACAGAAATGAACATTGACTTTCCTTATTAGGAATATTTTCTATGCCCAGAAACTACACAAATTTCCAAAATAGCTTTTTGTTCACCTAATATACCAAGCGCCATAACGTGTCTGACATTCTACATGCTGTGGATATTCAGCGGAAACAGAAATCAATACTCAGGGGTTCCTGTACAACTTCTCATCAGTTCTATGGGCTCCCTTTCCCTGGCTATAAGCCCAGTTCTGCAGACATCACTGAATGAATACTGGGCTGATGCAAGTAGGTCACCAAGATGACCAAAATAAATAACCAGACCATGTACAGTTTGCATTCAATCAATTTTGGTCATTTTAAAAACTTTGATCCCAGTTACTCAGCAATCTACTACATCAAAATTCACCACATACCACATATAAACACCTAACCTATAAGCAGTAGCTTGTTTTATTCTCCCTCAACCTACCAACTAGCCATTTGGGCAAGTTTGACAATGACAAGGAACATGCCCTGGTTCATTCAGGCTGTGTGCTTTTTATTCATTCTGTTCTTACCCTTGTAATATATCCCTCTCCTCCCTTCATCTTCTCCCTCTGAAAGTTTCCCTCTCCTTTAAAGGCCAGTTCAAATACTGCTTCCTCCATAGGCTTCTCCAGTCCTCCTATTAGGAATAATCTCACTCCAGATGACCTTGAACAGTATTGCATTTGCACCTCTCTTATGTATTTTTATATGACCATTTTTATTGTGTCATGTCTGCCAACAAGAACATAAACTCCATGAATATAAGAAGAGAGTCTTATCTGAATTTTGTAATTTCTCCCAGCACGTAGTACAGTGTTCTTCGCAACTGTAGGCATTTAATACATGTTTATTGACTTAAATCATAGAAATAATTGATTTAGGGCTAGAAGAAACCAGAATAACAATCTAGTCCAGCTCTCTTTTTATAGATGAGGATACTGACGTAGGCCCTAACCAACAAAGGTAGGATTGGAATCCAGGTCCTCTGATTCCAGAACCAGCCCTCTCATTGAATTGAATTGTCCAAGACCTCCCAAGAACCTCTTTTTCTTCCACATCCCTACTTCCACCTCACTAATATTGTTTCCCTGCACATTGAAAATGTAATCAGCCACATTCTAAATGAATCAGAAGCAGTCAGGCCATTACATCAAGTATCTGAGTCTAGGATTTGCATGGACAGATTCTGATTCTGAAGAAGGCAAACCTTCAAGTGAAACTTCCTTTTGAATGTTTTCTCCATTTCTGATCCTGTCAGAAACTGATTGCATCAGCTTTGCAACTACTCGGAGGAGAAACACTTCCTCTTGTGGATGTTTTTCCTTTTCTCACGCTGTGCAATAGTGAAAATGGTGTCAATGCTTACGAGGCCCTGGACTTGAAATTCTCCTTGTTTTCTTTGGTCTTCCTTCGGTTCAAAGTCCACTGAAGTCTGTTCTCTGACTCTTTTTTTGTTTACATAATAGATACTTCAGTCCTCAGTCATGTTTCAGTTTTTCCTAGGGGGAAAAAATACTGCCCTCTCCAGAACTCATGAGAAAAATTAAGAGTGCAGGCCAATTAGCACTCATCATAGAATAACACTGAAAAGTCCAAGTCACCAGCAAGGGATTATGCCTGAGGAAAAGTTAGCCAAGCAAAATGTGTATTCTAATAGAATTAAAAGAGAGAGAGGGAAATGGGATAGCCAGTATCATAAGGAAATGAAAGGGAAGACTGATAAGAGGTGAAAGATTTCGCCCCAGTGAAAGAGAACTAAGGAGAAGTAATGGAATAAAAAGCACAAGAAGGAAACTGGTGATTGAGAGAAGACAAAGCGTCATCATTTCTTAATTTCTACTGTGTATTATCTGCCTAGTATTTTCAGCAGCCTTGTGAGAGAAGCACGTTAGGGGTCACAGGGAAAGTAACAGGGCCGAAAGGACACATTCAAAGATGCAAGTCATATCTCTAGGATTGATGGGTTTTTTAATTGATAAATTAATTTTATCAAAAGTTCAAAGGCATGGTATCCACATTTCTTTTTAAGCATTTTAAAATTTTAATTTTTTATTTTATTTTTAACGTAAGATAAATATCAACAAAAATGTGGACAAAACCCCCAACAAAGTCTGTTCTTTAAAAATGGTGACACAAAACTTCTGGAAAGTATATTGCTCTCCATTTTGGTAGTTACCATTAGCGAAGTAGAAAGGAGAATATATGTTTTAACTTTAAGTCAAGTTGAAAAACATGTGTTAGGTGCCTACACTGTGTTAGGTGCAGCACTAAGCCCTAGGGATGCAAAAGAAATAGAAGAACACTGTGCCTGATCCTAAGGAACTTACAATCTAATGAGAGAGACAACATGCAAACAACTATGTACAAATAACATGTTTTCAGGGTATATTGGAGGAGGATCACAGAAGGAAGATGCTAAGATAAATAGAACCAGGAATAGCTTCTTGCAGAAGGAGTCACAGTGGATAGGCTGACACACCTGGAGTCATGAAAACTCATCTTCCTAAGTTGAAATCTGGCCACAGACACTTACTAGTTATGTGATCCTGGGCAAGTTATTTAACCCTGTTTGCCTCAGTTTCTTCATCTATAAAATGAGCTGAAAAGTAAATGGCAAACCATTCCAATATCTTTACCAAGAAAACCCTAAATGGGGTCATGGAGAGTCAGAAACAACTAAAAACAACAGCTGAAGGAATTCATGAAAACCAGGCGGTAGATAACAATTTAAGTAACCAATGTGATATACACAGAGCCTTTGGCAGCCATGAATATCCTGGTGTAATTCTGAATTGTGAAAAACAACAGACTCTCCATATGGAAGACAGAACCAAAACATTGGCTCAGACACCAGAAAGCCACATCCATCATAGTAAAAAAAAAATCTTTACATAATAACAATGCTGAGAACAACACCAGCCCCAAAATTTCCCTCTATTAGGCTTCCCACAAATCATATCCCTTAAACAAATCACAAACAGGCTCCCTTAAACAAAATGCCTTTCTCTCACTCGCAGCCAGCTGCTAACTTGACTTGGCTGCATCCTTCAGTTCTGACTGCTCTAAACTTCCTCTCAGCTCTGCTCCAGCTCCCCTGCTTCCTGTTTCATGTCACTTAGATTCATGGGACTCAGGCTTCCATGTGACTTAAGCAGGTCACCTGGGCCTATTAATGGATGGGAAAGATTTTCCTATTAAGGAGCAAAATTACATTAACAATAAGTAAAAATGCATTACCAATACAAGTACCAACATCATCCACCCAACATCTTTTCCACACTTCCTACTGATAAATCCATAAATGCATAGAAGGAAAAATGCAAGGAATATAATCTGCTAAAATAGTCATTCAAAAGTTACTTATATACAACTTCTGGGCATTGTTACTAACTAAACAATCATGGGAACCTAGAGGCTAAAAGAGTCTTATGCCCATTCTCATTTCAGTGCCTTGACTTTATCTGAAATGTCTTCCCCTCTGACTATTGAAATGTCCAACCCTAGGGGTAGCGAGGTGGCACAGTAAATAGGGGCTCCTGGAGGCAGGAGAGCCTGAGTTCAAATCCATTCTCAGACACTTGACACCTACTATCTGTATAACCTTGGGCAAGTCACTTAACCCCAATTGCCTTGCCTTCTCTCCTCCAAAAAAAATAAATGCCCAACCCAAACCCACAAAGCCATGCAGCGATACTATGGCACTCAGTGAACTCCTTCTGTAATAAATTTTCAGTGCTTACTTGTAGATTTCTTCAGCTAAAGCTGTCACCTGCAACTACAGTTTCTTCTTCCTCAGGGGGAGTATATTATTCCCTTTTGTGAAACTGTCCCAGACTAAACTGTCCAGGTGAGTAATCAACACATTTCACCTCTTTTATTAGAAAGATCCATGTCATCTTCAATATCACACACATGCACATATACACACATACACACACACATCATTCAGTCAAAAATTACAAATTCAGTTTTAAGGACCTTATATGTTCAGTCCTTTGGTTAACAACTCCTGCTGAGTTTCTCTGAGGCTGGGGATAATCACATACACCACTTTTCATTGCCTTTTCATTATGCTCCCAGTCATGCAACTTACCTGAAAATTTCTATGTGCCTTGAGTAGGCCGAGAGGCAAAGGGTTAGGTATGATAATATTTGCCTTGAATTATAGCTATTATGGCAAAAAATCTTTGTCTCCCTTATACATGTTATAAGGAAATCTCAGATGACCCAATGAATGGACATATAAAGGGTGCAATTTTCATACCTTTCCCTAACATATACAAATGCCTTCTGTATAAAACAGACTCTAGGCTTATAACAAGTTTTACTGTCTCTGAGTGGCATGTGATCCATTTTGACTGCCAAGGTGGGGATTATCACTTGGAAGGATATCACCTCAGTGGTCAAATACATACCCCATCAAAAATCCCCTTTGCTATATCTCCAAGTTGGCCACACAGCTCTTACTTAAAGACTTTCAGTATATGGGGGAAAAAAGATAAAAAACGTACATTGGAACCAGTATCCAGTGCCATATTCTGATAACTCATTTATGTTTATTGGATTGAATTAGGAGTGCTAAGAGAATGTTCAATTGTATCGGCCTTATTTTATATATTTTACATTCCTTTGGTTGTTTTTAGCCATGGATAACATGAATGCAGATGTAAGGTACATATGTTGCCCATGTAAGATGTGTATATCTACAGAGGATGTTCATATACAGCCCATAGTGAGGCATTGATAGACATCTCCAGAATCTTGCCCACCCCTCTTCAAAGAAGACTTTGATTTCTGCCTAGAGAGAAGCAAAAGGAGTAGCCATAAAACTGGTATCTGTGTTCTCTTCTTAGAGAAGGAATACTGAACCAAAATTACATCTGTCCACAAAATATGTGTGTTCATCCTTCATTGCTGAAGAAGACCATGCCATCAGAGAAAAAAAATGACATGACTTGCACTTGACTTTGTTTTGAGTGAGGGAGGGCTGTCACAAAATACTGCTAATCTAGGGAATGACTTTTAAATTCAAAAGCAACAAAGCTGCTGGTTTTCCTGGTCTCTCCCTCCCCATTTCCATCTCCAGGTTTTTCTGGCTTGCATCAAGTCCCACTTAAAACCACCTTGTATAAGAAGCTTTTCCTGATTCCCCTTTAATGCTAATGCCTTCCCTCTGTTAATTATCTCCAATTTATCCTGCATATATCATGTTCGTACATAGTTGCTTACCTATTGTCTCTGACATTAGATTGTGAGTTCCATGATAGAACTGGGTTTTTTTTTTTGTATCCCCAGTATTTAACACAGGGTCTGCCACATAGCAGTCAATAAATACTTGTTGACTGGCTGGTCACTGTTATTCCAGGGAAGGAGTAATCCTAAACTTATATCCATAGGCTTGATTCCTTCCCACCAAATGCTAATTACACAAAAGACCATCATAAATAGTGAGTAACAAATTTATCCAAGAAAATGGTGAACAGAAAAATGAGAAGTTTTACAGATTAGACTGTGACATAAAATAAACAACTTGAATGAGCTTTGCCATTGGGAACTCAACCAAGAGAGAAACCCTGATCTAAGTCAAAAGAAAATTCCCTGAAATTTGTAGGGAGGAAAGCGAGAAATCAAGAATATATTGAATAGGAATATACATGTCTGCCACTTTCCAGAATCTTTTCTTTTTCCTCTCCCATAGGTCTTTCCATGGAAAAAGTCTGGGGTCCCATGTGTTTATCTTGAAGAAAAATGAAGAACGTATGTTTCTACTATCCAATGCTCTCACCTACTCTGCCCTTCATGTAGGTGCAAAATACTGAGTCATTATAAACTTGACCACTTAGGATCCAAGCCTAAATATCAGTTCACAAAACACCTTAAATATACACACAATACATAGATACATAAATATACATACATATACATATACATGTATGCATATATGCATGTGTCTGTGTGTATGAAGAAGTATATTGTCACCTCTGAATGCCTCCCCACAGGAATGGAACAACACTGGGAAATCCTAACCATGAGATGATAGAGAACTTTCTTGTAAATTTTAGTTGTAAATTCACCATTTTGGGAGGGAGAAATAATATCTTGATCATCACAACTAGTATTACCTCATAAAATATTAAGAAGTAATGGAGAGGAAAAAAATCACGTTATAAAAATGTTGGTGAAAGACCCAACTAAGTAAAATCCCCAGAATAGTTAAGGGTGAAACTAAAAAAAAGGACAACCAATAGATTTACAAAATTAAAAAGATCTTACATCAGAGAAAGGTACAGCTGAAAAAAAGAGTACGCCTGTCATGTGGTACACAGAATAGGATAAAACAAAGAAAGGACCATTTACTCCATTGATATCTATGAAATATCAATAGATCTATAGACAGACGTAGTAAATGTAGCAAGCAGTACATTGTTTGGCTATTTAGGAAAAGTCAATGTAGAGACAGCATGGACTGGTTGCTGGAGAGAGTACCTACATCCATAAAATGAAAATCCATCAAAGTATCCAAATAAACTCCATAAAGTTTCAGGGAAAGACATCATAACCCTTCCAGGAATTTATCAAGCTATCCCTCCTAGTTTTCCTCAAAGTTCCTGGATTCTGCTAAGTTAGATTTAGCTTTCTTTTGTTATTTCTTCTTTGCCAGTGTTGAGTCAAAAAGGAGAGACCATGTTTGCCATGGCCATGCTCTTTTGAGCACAGAAACACTGGAACTAAGTCTATCCTAGAGATACAGATGCTAAGTACTTATTCGTGGTTCTTTTACTCGGACCATTAGGAGACAGTCACAAAGGCAAGTTTTTCCCCAACCCTACCATGGTACTAAATACACTCAGGATGTTTCAAAGCTCTACTTAAATCTTATTCCCTTGCCTGAGGATTTCAGAAAACAGAAAAGTACCAGTAAGTAGTGTTTCAAAGTCAAAAAGATCAGACTACTTTTCCCCCACAAACCCCTGGGAAATATGACTGCAAACAACTCATTAAGAAGGCTGAAGCAAAGCCATCTTGAGAGGAATCCAAAATACCAAATCATTTGAAATTTGCCCTTCAATGCTTTTTTTCTCTGGCATTATGAAAGTTTGAAGGAAAGGAAAAGGATTTACATATAGAAACCTGCTAGATCCTAAGCTCAAATTTAGCATCCCCTCAGAAATTCCCCTGGGAAAGAGGTAAGTAGGATCCACCTGATCCTTCACCATAAGAATATTTATCACTGAGATGGTTGCCAGAATACGTTTTATATGAAATCTAGTTATTTTTTCCAGGTCCAAAATGTCTCTAATTGCACCCTAGAAATGTTGCATCAACTGTCTCATGAGTCCCAAAGGGGGGGGGGGGAAGTAACCCAATTAATTGTCATTGACTATGCTGTCACATCTCCAGCTCACCAGCGCCGGGTTTGTTGCCATGGTTACCTATGAGGTACAGCAACAACTGTCACTCTCAAAATTAAAGTGTCACAGAACAGAGAATACCTGCGTGTCATTTTTCAAACCATCCCCCACCAACAGGCTGCTTATTAGAAAAGAATATTCCTCCTGGCTAAGCCAACAAAGACTTACGAAATCTAGTCAGGGAGAGAAGAGCTTGCATCTGTTTTCCCTCTTTTAGATCCTTTCCGATGGATAGGATGGTCCCTTGCTGATTACATAACAGCGACTTGTCAGCCTCTGCCTCTCCAAGGGTACATCACAGCTATGGGTCAATCCAGTCAAGTAAGCTGAGACAACAAAATGGTAGCCACAGCCACCAGCTGAAAATGGAGTCAGACAAATGAAATGGTCAACTGAAATGACCCATCAACTGAACCAAGAAGGTTATGCAGGATGATATGCTCAAAACTGGAGAATGATACCCCCTAAACAAAATGTTGAAATACGTGAAGCTGTCACCTAAGCTTAGCTGAGAGAAACCAATCATCTTCTAGCCCTATTCTTTGTCCACAATGGAGCCTCCAAGTCTTCTTTCCCTCTCTGACACAGAGTATGCTGCCTCTGTTCTAACCCCACTTTTCTCCATTTATAAATTTTACCCACTCTATAGTTGAACAGTTTACCTGTCCTCTATCTTTCCCTTTCCTATCACCATTCACACACTGCTCGTCACCAGCCGAGAAGCATCCCCATCCTCTGCCTTCTCTGCTCATAATCCTAAACCATGGAATACTACTAAAGGAAGTCACAGCATCATGGATCCACTATGGATCTCTGTCACTTTATCTCATTTGTGTCTCATTATTGCATAATTAACACTTTTCATTTTCCTTGATCAGCTGCCAATCACATTCCTTTCAGTTTATCTTCTCTCTTCAGGTTTCCAGTACATCCTTTGTACCTTCCTCTCAACAGATGTCTTTTCAACATACTTCTCTGAGAAAACAGAGGCCATCTTCTACCCCATTCTATAATTTAAGCCCTCTTTGTCTTTACCCATTCTCTCCTTTACTCCTTTCACTAAAGAAATGGCTCAAATTCTTGTCAAGACCAAATCTCTCTGCCCTGCCAACTCCTTCAAAAGTTTGTCCCATCATTCAGTCATTTGAAATTCACTTCCTCTCTTCTCTTTCCCTCTTTCTCTCTCTCTTTCCCTTTTTCTCTAAGCTTCTATTTCTCTCTACCTTTGTCTCTTTCTGTGCCTCTATCTCTATTTCCCCCTATTTCCTAACCTTTTGACTCCTCCATTCCTTCAAGACATGGTGCTATATCTCTTAACCCTTTAACTTGTTATTCAGTCATCTTAGTCATGTCCAACGCTTCATGACCCCATTTAGGGTTTTCTTGGCAAAGATACTGGAGTGGTTTGCCATTTCCTTCTCTAGCTCATTTGGCAGATGAGAAAACTGAGCTGAAAAGGGTTAAGTGACTTGCCCGAGATCACGCAGCTATTGTCTGAGGAGAGATTTGAATTCAAGAAGGTGAATCTTCCTCATGCCAATCCTAGCACTCTGTCCTAGTTGCCTCTAGCCCTTTAACCACCAAACTACTAAAAAGAAATGTTTAGAATAGCTGTTTCTATTTCTTCAACTACATATTTATTTCTCTATCCCTTGAAATCTAACTTCTAACCCTAGGTAGAATGAATGTGTTGTGTTATGAGAAGTACAAGGTATCCCAAACGTCTTAGAGTAGCTTGAGTTTATTAAAGCTGTATATAATATTACAGGATTTCAGAAGAGGCAGTTCCTTTAACAGACTTGTGCTTCTTTTACAGATATTGAGTGTGACCCTTAACAAGTCACTTCACATCCATTTGCCTCTGTTTCCTCATCTGTAAAGTGGGAATAGTAATAGCACATCTACCTCCCAGGGTATATTTTGAAGCTACTATTATCTAATGACCTGATTTTTAAGAATAAATTTTTAAGAATTTTAGGATCAGATTGATTTTCTTTTGAGGGTTGGGTTAGGACAGAATTAAGGAGAACATCTGTGGAAATGCACTCTCTTTCTCTCTCTCTTTCCCTTGTCCCCCTTTTCCTCTCTCTCCCTCCTTCTCTTTCTTTCTTTCCTCCCTTTCTCTCTGTCACTCTCTCTCCTGTCCTACTCATGCACTGATCCTTGTATTATGTATATTTGTGTGTGTATATACAAACAAGAATAAAGAACATATATGTATACACTGCACAATATCATACACAAAAAGAATCTGCATTATAAAATACTGAGGTTGCTTTGCCAATCCTATCCAATGCTCTGATAATGTCCATCTGGGATCATTTCACTAAACAATAAGTGCCATTTAGACCCATTATTATAGTTCCAGTATATCTTTTATGAGCACTCTAGCAAGAAGCCTTCTAACAGGAGAAATCACCTCTGGCTTTTTGTCTAGAGAAGATTTCATGAAACATTGACATTAGAATTGGGCCTTGAAGTCCAGGAAGGATTTTGACAAGTAGAGGTAATACAGAAAGCATTCCAAGTAAAGGAAATTATATGAGAAAAGGCACAGAGATTTTTTTTAAGTGTCAAACTTGTTTGGTGAACCCTGAGTAGTCTAGGGTGACTGAATTGTAGGGTATACAACCACACATGCTAGGAAATGACGTTGCAATGACTGATTGGGGCCAGATCGTCAGAGTCTTAGAATGTCAGGTCAAGAGCTCTCGCTGTTAGTCAGTATTTTTAATTTTTAATCAGGAATGTGATCTGACTCAGCACCATTAGCTGGAGAGATAATATTGTAAAATGGGAAATGAGATAGAACATCAGAGACACATGAGCAAACAGGGGCAAGTATCAACACCTACTTCAAAGTGAGACAAGCAAGAAGTCAGAAATGCCAGGGGGTTATAGCAGAGATTCATGATGGTTGGAGTCACACCATTAATAATCAGATATTCAGCCATCTTCCACATCACTCCATTGGACATAGAAAAGAAGACAGATTGGCAAACAAGAGAACATGCCTCTAAGAGGCTTCCTCTTAATGAGTAGGGGCCTGGCCTCATAATCAGAAAGGCTGTCTTACTAGTACTCAAGCAAAAGATACAATAAGAGTGTTAGGAGTTTGGGGAAGATAAATCTGGCCTACTTTTGCACCAATGTAATCACAGGCGCATTCCCTAACCCTATTCCTGATTTCTCCTAACAGTAGATTAGGAGATAATTTCATTCAGATTATGATAGACAATTAAAGAGACAACCTATAGAGTCCATCCATCAATATCTCAGATAGACACTGAAAAATAAACAATAAATTGAATAGAAGAAAAGGTGACTAGAATACTTTTGGAAACCTACAAAATCCTTTTAATGGCCTCAAACTTCTTCCTGCAGGAAATACTCATCTCTTTCATCCTTATAGCCTTCTAATGCTGTTGTGTATCTTTGAGTCATGAAATGCTACAGTCTCTGAAGAAATGACGTTAAAACCACCAAGAAAACAGTAAAGAGGTTGGCAGTGAATAAGAGCCAACATCACAAACTAGGTGACACAGTATGAAGGATGTCATCAGACAAAGTTGGGATTATCACAAAGGGAGAGTGAGGGGCAATTCATGGATAGCCTGATGCTCCTCTAGTACCCTCTCAATGCCAAGAGAAATGGAAAACCCCTCTCAACACACTGGGTGAACCCATAGTGGTAAATGTATGGCAGCTCATGAACAAGGAATTTGCCAAGGATAAATCAGAGTGAGGGAGTTCATTTAGGAGGCTCTGACAATAGTACAGAAGTGAAAAGTTGTATTTGGTGACTATGAAGTTTCTGGTAATTTTTGGAGACTGTTTCAGCCTACTGATAAGGGCAGAAGCTATATTTCAAGAGGTTAATGGTTTGGGGACAAGTGTATATAATGAAGAAGTAGAGAAGGGGTGAGGAATGCATCTGAATATGAAGGGAAAGAAGGATTTATTTATGATAGTTTCTTCAGGGAGTAACAACATCAAGGCAAAAGTATTTTTAGTGAAGAAGTCAGAGCACATACATATTAAGAAGGGACAACAGAGAAATAAAGTTTGGAAAAGAGCTAACTAATGAAACAAGGTCACACAAAATGAGAGAGGGATTGAATCAAGAAAATAGGTTGACCTTGCAGACAAGAGAAGCCTTACACCCTGAGACAAAAAGGATAAAGAAGATTTATGAAGGTAGGTGTCTGAAGCTGGAGGAGAAGGAAGTTAAGGGAGTTAATGTCAGATGAACTTAATATTCTCAATAAAATAAAAGATGAAGCCATCTATAGAGAATGAAGGGGAGACTGAAAGTTGAAAGACTGAAGGAAATGTTTGAAACACTCCCTTTGGGAAATAGGAAATGGACTCAAACAAGACTGCTTCTAGCTCCAGTATGGAGAAAATGAGTGGCAGGATTTGTCCAAACTGGTGATGGTTAGGACAGGCAAAAAAGTTTGAGGATCCTATTGGTGTATCATGGAAATGGATGACCTTAAGGTTCAAGTTGGGTAGTGGAGAAATGATACTAAAAAAAAGACTAATAAACTAAGAAGGAATCAAAGGATTAATGTTCATGACAGGAACGATAATAGATTTGGTATGAATGAGACAGAAAAAGACAGAAGGAGAGGCCTTGCTTCCAAGAGGTAGTGTGGGCAGTGTAGGATAATGAATAAGAACTAGCCTTAAAATCAGGATTCAGTTCTAGCCTCTAATACACACTGGCTTTGTGAGCTTTAGCTTCAGAGTATCCCCAGGCTACTCTGTAAAACTAAAATTTGAAAAGCTAGTATCCAACTATATAGTAGAGGGTGTTGCAATATTCTAGGTTCCCATACCAATGAAATTTCAGGTCCTATCTAAATATATGGATATATGTATGTATGTAAATATTACATATATCAGATATATAGACATATATTCTCTTGGACATTCACTCATCTTAGGAAAAATAACCATTTCTATCAGATGAATCGAAAGTATTGACTTCCTTGATTCAATTTACTTAACAACCTATTTCAGAGGTGATTTGGGAGAAGGAAGGTATTTTTAATGCTATTCTAGACATTTAGCATCTGTCAACCTGGAGAAAATAAAAACAGTATTTATATTGTATGATAAGGTTTACAAAGCAGTTTGCACATGTTATCTCCTTTAATCATGACAATAACCCTGGGAGATGAATACTATTACTATTTTCAATTTCCAGATGAGCAAACTAAAGCAGACGAAAGTTAAGTACTTCCCAGAGCCATATAACTAGACAGTATCTGAAGCAGGATTTGTGCTCAGTTCTTTCTGACTCCAAGTTCTATATTCTACTCAATTCACTCCCTACTTGGTTCGGAAAATAATGCTTAAACTAAATACATATAATTCATTAGCAACCACATATTCAACTTACTCTGAGTATATCATTTTAATGATCAAAAAGAAAAAAATTCCTAAAAATGCTTAGAAGAAAAATTCAGTTCATCCTACAAATAATTTCATCAAGTATTGCCAAAAATTCACATTTTTTTCAACCTCCATAGTTCAGATTTTAGAAATATCCACATGCCTTGACTGAACTGCTGATGATATAAAGACATAAATGGGTCACTGTAAATAAAGTATTCTGGGCCAATGTGATTGATTTTTAGTCAGAGGATCTGGATAGAAATCTACTACTCATTCTACCTTTTGTATCTTAAATAATCCATTCCCTCTCTATGACCCTCGGTTTCCACATCTGCAAATGTGAGAACTGGTTGAGGTGATTCCTAAGGCCCCTGTCATTTCTGAATCCTGTGATCTTATGTTTAGCAGTGTCTTGTAGTGCTCCACAGGGACCCAAGAACTTTGGACTGTGGACCCAATGTTTGCCCAATTCACATTAATTGGATTGAATTAAATTATAGTCCTTTCGATTAGCTATTCCT
Source organism: Potorous gilbertii (assembly GCA_028658325.1). NCBI lineage: Eukaryota > Metazoa > Chordata > Mammalia > Diprotodontia > Potoroidae > Potorous > Potorous gilbertii. Next base: position 497,532,918 of record CM053771.1, on the reverse strand, counting down.
GTCCATGCCCTGAGGAGGGAGGTTGAGTCTGCTTTATCCCTTTGAGAGATGGAGAAATCAAGACCTGGGGCTATTTAGCAAAGAATCCAAGTTCACCCAGCAGGTCAAATGGCAAAGATGGGATCAGACCTCCAGCTTCCTGACTGCCTGACCCCAAAGTCAGCTTGTGACCTTCCCCTTGGTTGGAGATGAAATCGAAGCTAAGGAGGGCAAAGGAAGCTCTAATTTAATTGCTAGAGAACATGGCTTGGCCTGGCTGGTCATGGTTGATTAATTCTTATTTAGGTTTCTGATTTTAAAAATTAATGAGTGAATTCACCTTTGAATCCCCAAAGCATTTGTAAGGAACCAGAACAGATATGTGTATGAAAAAGCTCATGTTAAAAGAAGGAGCTGGTGTTGGAAAGTTATTGGTATAACAAAGAGTAAAATAAAGAATATACCTCTTATGTGGCAGTGGAAGAACATGCTCATATAACACTGAAGAGTAGATGTTTCTCAATCTCCAATAATGTTTTCTTATGGTCCTTGGATGAGGATTCCTACATGGCTATTCCAGTCCACAGATTCTCCTATCTTTGGACACTAACTCAGCTTCAAATCAGTCCAGACTCAAGGTCTGACTCCAAATCCAGTTCCCTATCCTAGATGGCCTAGTGGGTAGAATACTGGACCAGGATTTAAGAAGACTTGAATTTAAATCCTGTCTCAGACCCTTCCTAGCCATTTGACCTTGGGCAAGTTAACTGCTGTTTGCCTCAGTTTCCTCATCTGTAAAATAGAGATTAATAATAGTACCTACCTCCCAGGGTTGTTGTGAGGGTCAAATGAGGTAAATCTGGAAAGTGTTAAGTGCAGGGCCTGGCCCATATTAAACACTATCCAAATGTTAGCACAATGCGTATACACATAGTAGGTGCTTAATAAATGTTTATTGAATTAATCATCAACCATATCAGAGGAATCAAACTTCATGGTGGCTAAATTCCAGATTAAAATGTAATTGGGAACAATTAAAATAAATAAAAATGCAGTATAACATAGACAATGCTTATTTATAGTTTTCTAAGGTATCCCTTTTCTACTGAGTTTGACAGAAATCAATCTTTCTGATCAGCGGATCTGGTTAAATTCCAGGCTCCAGAAAGAGAACATTTTACCAAAACCACCAACAAACAACTACTCATTACTATTGGAAATGTCTCATAGCACGGCCTCCATATAGCTCTTTGTGGGCCCCCAAACATAAGAAGAAAAGCAGAAAAAGTTATAGTGAAGCTTAGGCTCTGTCTTCAGCAAGTACTGGCAGCAAGAGGTCATACCTAACCGAGACCCAGACACAATAAAGTAAGGACTTAGTGTAAATGAAGAGAATCAGGGATTTGGGAAGACACTGGGGATACAATCACAACTATGCTTGTTGACAGACTGACAAAAATGAAAGTTCTTTCCCTCAAGGATTTTGTATTCTATCATCTATCAAAAACATCACTTTCAAAGAAGAAAGTTGGCCAACAGCACCTGACGTTTGGGGTTGCCAACCCACGACAATCTCTACTGGGATATCATGATGACATCCAAGGTCCCACCCTCTACCCCAGTGGTACCCTAAATTACTCTCCAATGGCACAACTATAAAGGTATCATTCCACTTAAGAGTTAAAATGGTGTCTTCTTTTCTTATCCAAAAAGAGAAAACAAAAATATGAAGGCATGTGTGTGTGTGTGTGTGTATGTGTGTGTAGGTTCATTGGTTTAGAATTAGAAGGAAAGAACTTTAAATGTCTGTCCCAATGGCTCATTTTATAGATGAAAAAACACAGAAAGAAAGAGAAAGTGATTTGCCCAAGATCACAGGAACAGTTAATATCAGAGAAAAAACAAACCCAGAACTACTGCTCTTGCAACTAAACCACACCTCCTATTGCACATACATATAAAGAGACACACGTGTATACATACATGGGTAGATGGACAGTTGATAGGACAGATAATGGAGAGAGACAGGATGACAGATGTTCATCTGTGTGTGTGTGTGTGTGTGTGAGAGAGAGAGAGAGAGAGAGAGAGAGAGAGAGAGAGAGAGAGAGAGAGAGAGACTGTCACGGCCAATATTCAGCAACTCTAGTTTTTGTTTGTTTGTTTGGTTAGTTGTTTGGGGTTTTTTTCTTCCATGACATTTTCATTCTTCTCAGCTGCCTGGGATCCCCTGAAAGTTTCTCAGCTACATTTCCCTAGTGTCTCTGTGTCAGAGGAAATAACCAGAAGGGAAATAAGAAAGCTATTACTTCATGCAATGTCACTGAAAAGGAAGGCAGAGAAATCCCGCTCTCAGGCTGGGCAAAGGCTCGGTTTGCAGAGAGGAAAATTACCAGAAGTCTTTCTAACGTGACTAACAGGGGCCAGGAAGTGAGCATCCTGCTTTCTCAGTATCTGAAGCTGCCAGGTTGAATCAGGGGGATTATAAGGCTCAAGTGAGATAACGGAGGCAAAGCCCTTAAAGTTCCACATAAATGCCAGTTATTCTTACCATTGTGGGCTTTATTATTCATTGGTCTCCAGTCCTCAGGCATGGTGGTCATTTCTACCCTATGCCTACTGCAGTCCTACTGAGCTCAAGTAATATTTTATAGGGCAAGATCAGAGTGTGCTGGTAAATGTTTGACAACCAAGTCTTTCAAAAAAGAAAAAAGTATACAGGATGCATTTGTAAGTTTAATATGCATTATTAACACTTTCCTAAACCTGGGCAATCAACAAAACAATAAATAAAGCTCTGATTTGAGGCAAAAAATAAACCACCATGCACTACATGCCTCCATGTATGATCATATTAAACGTATTTCCACATTAGTCATGTTGTAAAGAAGAATCAGAACCAAAGGGAAAAAACCATGAGAAGGAAAACCCAAAAAACAACAACAACAAAAGAGAGAAAATAGTCCGCTTTGATCTACATTCAGACTCCATAGTTCTTTCTTTGGATGTAGACAGCATTTTCCATCATGACTTTTGCAAGTTTCTCAGATCATTTCTGAGACTTAAAGCTAACAAAGTCAGTCATTGAACAATGTTGCTGTTACTATGTACACCGCTCTCATGATTCTGTTCATTTCACTCATTATCAGTTCATGCAAGTGTTTCCAGGTTTTTCTAATTTTACCTGCTCACCACTTCTTATAGAACAATATATTATTCCATTACTTCTATACACTATAGCTTGTTCAGCCATTCCCCAACTGATAGGCATCCCCACAATTTCCAAATCTCTGATACCACAAAAAGAACTGCTATGAATATTTTTGTACATGTGGGTCCTTTTTGCTTTTTTATGATCTCTTTGGGATTCAGACCTAGTAGTGGTATTACTAGATCAAAGGGTAGGCACAGTTTTATAGCCCTTGGGGCACAGTGCAACATGAATCTAAGTAATAATTTCTTCTACAATATCCCCAACAAGTTATGATCTAGTCTTTATTTAAATGGAAAAAAATAAGTTAATAAATAACTTTAGCAAAAATGATTGTTGTGAGAATAATACACAGACATTATCTACCTAGTCATTCACCACTGGATGATAACAGAAAAATGAGGGGAAGAAAAATAACACTTATAAGGACAAACTGTTAAATATTTAGTCATTAAATTATAGAAAGACATATTTTAATTACTTCAATATAAAGAATTGTGCAAGTGATGTCATATCTACTTTACCTGGTTAGATTGATCCAATCTAGTAAAAATGAGAATGCTTACCAAAATAATTTATTGTTGTTGTTCAATCATGTCCAACTTCTAATGAGCTCATTTGGACCTTTCTTGGCAAAGGTGCTGGAGTGGTTTGCCATTTTCTTCGCCAACTCATTTTACAGATGAGGAACTGAGACAAATATGATTAAGTAACTTGCCCAGAGTCACACAACTAGTACATGTCTGAGGCCAGATTGGACCTCAGAGAAATGACTCTTCCTGATTTTCGATCTGACACTCTATCCACTGTACCACTTAGCTACCCTAAGAAATTTATAGATTTCATGTAATACTACTTAATATGTCAATTATGTTTTTTTTTAATTTGGGGAAAATATTAAACAGAGATATGATCAAAAAGAATGAATCTGGCACCATGCTTCACACTATAAACTGCAATGAAGATCAATTGGAAAAATGATTTAAAATGGCAGAAAGGGGAATGATACCTTTTTCTCAGTTGTAAAGAAGATAAAAATATACAAAAACCACTGGAAGGACATATTGAGGACAAAATAAATGGATTTGATTACATAAAAATAATAAGATTTTCTATAACAAGAAAAAATAACAAAATAAAAAGGCAAACAACCTCTTCAGTAAATATATCTGATTAACATCCATAATAAACTGATATAAATTGTAGGCATGATATCCATTTCCCCACAGTAAAACAACCAAAGGATATGAATACACTTTCCTTTTAAAAAGTGCCCTCAAAACTCCAAAAATTGTAAATAATCACTTGGAAAATTGTTCATACATCTAATAATCAGAGAAACAAATTTAAATAACTTTATAGCCCCATAGTAGGCTCATTAAGTTATTTTTAAGTAGGTTAAAATGACGAAATTCAATGTTACCAGGACTGAAGAGAAACAGGCACGTTATTTGTGGAACTACAAATTGGTATAATTTTTTTTAGAGGACTTATAAAATAGATTATATCCTTTGACCCATTAATACCATAACTAGGTCTAATACAGCGCTGAGTTGTTAGATTTGGGGGATTTTTTGGTTGGTTCACTTTTTTTTTTAGAGTGCTGTGTCTACAAAAATATTCTTAGATTTTTTTGTAAGACCAAAAAAAATCTAGAAAAAAAAACTGAGAAAAGGCTGAATAAATTGTCAATGTAATAGATTACTGTACTGCTAAAATCAGCAAATATAAGCTTAATATCCTTTCTCTACCCCTTCATCTTTCTGCTGCTATAAGGAAGAAGTAACTAAGTTCAGCTGCCTATTGGAACAGATCGAGTCCCCTCTCACTCAAGCCGATCAATAAAAAGAGAGACAGGGAAATGAAAAAACTCAGAGTGACAAAGAAGACAAAATGATGGCAGAAGTGAAGAAAGCTTCACTTTGCATCTGGCCTGCCTGCCTTTGACTGTATCTCATCATTTTACCAGCTATGAACAAGCTGGAAAGAAGAATTCAAAGCCCAATTATTAACATCAAGATAGAATGCCCAGATGTAGAATCAGAAGATTAATCTCACCAAATTCAAATGTGGCCTTAGAGACTTAGTAGCTTTATGACCCTGGCCAAGTCACTTAACTCTGTTAGTCTCTGTTTCCTCATCTGTAAAATGAACTAGAAAAGGAAATGGCAAACCACTCCATTATCTCTGGCAAGAAAACTGCATATGAGGTCACAAAGAGTTGGACACAACTGAAAAATGACTTAAAAACTAGAGGGGGAATGCTACTAGTAGCTGCTGTGGAAGTGTACGATCAATAACACCAGCACAAAGGAGGGCTGCTAACACAGGTTCTTGATATACTTTTCTGAAGGAAAGGCAGCTTCAAAGGGGTTAATTTATTAAATTAAACTAATTTAATTAAATAATTACTTTATTTAAATTTACTTTAAATAATGCAGAAAGACAAGATATATAAGTAGAGAGAAGTGAGTATCCAAGAAAGAACTCAATAGACAGGGCTCCAACTGTCTAAACAAAGTAAATATACATACATCACCAGATCAGTGAGCACCAACATCTGGGTCTACATTTATATTTATAGTGGGGGGATAGAGCCCCTTAACAATGGTTACCCAGAGTCTCATTTGGAAATTACAAAGACACATTCTTCCCAAGAGTGAGCCCCAAAGCAAAATTCCAACCTCCCAGAATATGTAACAAAGACTCAGTCCCTGATTGGTTCAGAGTCAGAAGGCACGGAACCTACATGACTCAGCAAAGCTATGAATTATCAGGGTTCAGAGGAGATTAATCCTTCAGATCTTTGCTATTTAGCCTGAGTCTGGGAAACCAAACTCCAAGAAAAAAAAAACCAAAAACCATACCTTACTTGCTCTTATGACAACAAAGCCAGTAAGCAGTTAGAGGGTAGAATCTGAGGTTGAAGCCAGTAATTTGAATGGAAGAGTAGCCACATTGAGAGCCATTACTGACTCCTGAGCTTTGGCCTACAATCCAAAGATTGAGCCTTCTCCTCCATAGATGAGTGGAACAGCATTAGGGAAGAACTTGCTTGAACCGAAGGCACAGTTGATGGATGGAATGCCCAAGTCTAGGCACTTGAACTCTGTTTTTTCTGAAAGTCCTGGGTTGAGAGTGGCCAGAGTCTAGAAGAACCTATAGATACATGTCTTTATATTAATATTGAAATGTATTTTTTCATATATATTTCTTTGATGATTCTATGCCTAACTGTAAATAATTAAAACAAAGATATTGTATTCATTTCAGTATTTATGTTTGTGACCTTGTCTGATCAACAACATTGTTATGGACTTGTCAAGCTATTTGTTGGACTCAGTGAAAGGTAGGACATTCAGGAAGGAGGAGAGAGGCTGAGAACTACTCTGATTGAGTAAATCCACATAACCACACTCATCGGAACCAGAGCAATGAGTCAGAAAGAGCATACCAAGGGGAAGGAAGATCGCTGGCTCTCAGAGAATCTTTAGGGGTTTGGCACTTCCACAGAGCTCTCTGGAAGGCATGGAGAGAAGAGCATAGATGCCTGGCTAAGATGGTATTTCTCACGGCCTAGACTTCAAATTGCCTGAGGCATTTCTTGGGAACCAGAGTCCTAGTTTCCAGTAGTCTAAAAAGGAAAATCTTCTAAGAGGAGCTGAGTGGATGATGAATAAGTTATAATAAGAATTCTCTAATAATAAGTGACATTTGTAAAGTGATTTAAGATGCACCAAGTGACTACATTTGCAAATGAGACCCCTCCACGATCTCCTTTGAGTCTCATGGTTATCCTGGGAGGTAAGTACTGTCATTATCATCATGACTCTTGCAGATGTTTAAATTAAGGCTCAGATAGGTTAAATGACTTGCCTATGGCCACTCAACTAGAAAGGAACAAAAGGAGAATTTGATTCCAGATTTTACTGACCCCAAATCTAGCATGCTTTAGATTACCCTAGGATGTTTCTCAGGTGATTTAAATTGTTAAAAGTGGAATTTTGTCAAGCCAATAAAGTCTGGTTCATTTTAAGAGCCTCAATGTGACCCATCAGTTAAGAGTGCTGTTGATCATGTATGAAGGTCCACTGTATTCTTATTCCTTTTTTAAATCAGATGTAGCCTTCCCATACCCTCATTCTCAATTCTGGCAACCACCAGGATTAGGGATAACTCCTCTCCAGGTTAGGGGAGGTGACTACTAGCACCAGCTAAAAATGCTAATTATATTGTTGTGGCTGCTATTATTTCTAAAATAAAACTTAATTAACATCAACATGTTAACTGAAACTGACCTTCTTCTGTAGCTCCCTTGGGCTACTTGCACCATTTCCCCTTACCAACCACTCTAGGTTACATTCATCAAAGCTTCTCTAGATGTTCATCTCAACTAGAATTCACATAGGAAAAAAAATACTAGACCAATGGAGAGGGATCATATCACAATCATCCCTCCCTCGCTCTCCCAAGGATGCTCTGTGTATGCCTAGAAAAAAAGAGGCAGCAATGATTGAACTCCTGACTTTCCCATCACTAATAATAATACAATAGGAGTTATATCACTTTTCACTTTAAGGTTTATAAAAGGTTCTACATGAGGGGCGGAGCCAAGATGGCGGAGTAGAAAGACTCACATTTGCTGGCTCCAAATCCACAGCCCATGGATTCCCTCTAAAAAGAACTCCTGACAAATTCTGGAACAGTGGAAGCTGCGCAGAAACACAGTGAAGGAGATTTCC
>CM053771.1:497430243-497524486 GCA_028658325.1 Potorous gilbertii | reverse complement strand
CACAAATGGGGAGAAAATTTTGGAACCCAAAATCTTGTGAAAATGAATGTAAAAAGTTAAATAAATTTATTTAAAATAAAAAAAATATTACCCCCCCAAAAAATAAAAAAATAAATAAATAAAAGGTTCTACATGTGGTACCCTATTTGATCTATACCCCTACCCTGCCAGTTTAGGTATAATCCAGAGCAGGTCAAGTAGTCTATATTTGCCATAAGAAGTCAACCAACTACTCATCCAACAAAGGAAGAATGCTCATAGATGCGCTGCCCAGTACCATGTCTCTTGGGCATTCACCAAGAATGCCTTCTTAATCAGCCACTCTTGTGTCAGGAACACTCACTCCAAGAGAGTTACCACATCTTGCCCTTTCTAACTTGCCAACATCTCTGGCATCTGATCCCTTCTGCCCATTCACAGCAATGCCACCTTAGTTCAGGTGATAAGACTTCCCTCCTCTAGTATTACAACTGTCTCCTAATTGTCTTTCCTAGCATCAAGTCTCTCCCTAGTCCAATCTATCCTACACCAAAAGATTTCTCTATATATGCAGATCTGACCTTGTGGCTCTCCTAGTCAATCAACTCTAGTGGCTTCCTGTCAACTCCATGATAAAATAGAAATTCTTTTGTTCAGGTTTTAAAACCTTGAACAGCCTGGCCCCAATTTGTCTTTCCAGCCTCATGGATATTACTCCCTCCCCTTTACTCTGTCTTTCAGCCAGACTGACCTTGTCACTCATAACAGCCCATCTGACTCTGTACCTAAGCCACCCCTTCAAACTTTTGGTGTGATCCTTCCCTATCCCCATTTCATAGAATTCCTCTCTTTTTAACATGCAGTTTAGACACCATCTGGGAAAGATGTGAAGTCTTTCCTAATCCCCACAATACTTATGCCCTCCCTCCCAAACGACTTTATATTTAACCTCTTGGTATATTTTTTACGTATTTATTTTATATTGATTCTCTATATCTTTCCACATGTACTGCTGATTCTCTCATCTAAATGTAAATTCCTTAAGAGAAAAAATTGTGTCATTCTTTTGCACTAGTATCCCCAACACCACACAGGGTACTTTATACATATTTTATACATACTTTTTCAAATGAATGGTTATGAGAATGCAGGAAAAGACACATTTGGTGCCATCTCCAGTGCCTGGTCTCCTGTACTCCAGGAGACCGAGATAGGCATATGGGTAATCTTCCATTCTGCCTGCAATAGACAGGAAGAGACAATATCATCCCGCTGGTGACGAAGTCTAAGTGCCGGGAATGCCATGAGAAACCAAGCTCTGAATCAAAATGTGCCTTCTGTTTAAAAAGTTATAAAATCTGACCCTAGGAGCCTGGATCAGGAGAAAGTCTGTGAGCAGCCCCAGGGTCCTTGTGGTGGGCTTTTTGGTTAGTCAATCTGGTTCTATATTCCTGCAAACTCCAGTTGGACAGACTTCCAGGGAGGTTCCTAATAACTAGGGAGAGAGGGAGAGTGGAAAGGAAAAATAAACAGAGGGAAGAGCCAGCTGGAATTGAGAAGCTGATGCTCTGTCTGAACTTTGTACATGGAGACAGTGCTCTGGCCCCCCTCCTCCCTCTGAGCCCAGGAGGCAGCCCTGTGGTCAATGAAAAATCCAACTCTTTTTTTTTGCTGTGCAGTGGGGATTTTCTGCTGCCTTCTCAACCTGAAAGACTGACAGAAGAAAAATCAATTCTGTTCTCATTTCCTCTCCTGCCTCTTAGCTTCTCCCTTCATTGACTACCTTGTCTGTCCCACATGTTCACATACTCCTAAAACTTCCTAGTTTCTCCTTGGTAACCCGTTGGTGAAATAAAAATTATTGACAGTCCTTGACTTCGATATAGAGTTTACATTCTTAGCCATTGTGGAGACAGACAAAGAAACAAAAAACAAAATTAAAACATGGAAATTGAGCAACAAGATGGACCCCTAAACAGTGATCTTGGAAGGGAAGGACCCAGGTTTGACTCCTACTACCCATACAACCCTGGTCAAGTCATTCACAAAATGGCCTCTCCATGTTGTTCATGGCAACCCCATAAGAGAGTAGAAGAGTTGGAAATGGGGCTTTGGGGGATTGAGGGGACTTCAGTTATGTGACTTTAACATTTGATTAAAACTGTACTGTATATTAAAATGCTAATTTTGTTAATTAATTAAAATATTCTATATTAAAAATTCTATATTAAAGTTATAAGATCATAGAATTCAGAGCCAGAAAGAATCTTAGAGGTTATCTAGTCCATCTATTTCATTGTACTCATAGGAACTCCATGAAGTCCAGTGAGGAACTATCTTGCCTGAGATCCACATGTAGGGAGTGAAAAACCAGGAGTCCCCCAACTCCAAATCTGTTCTACAGGAGTTTCCTTTGTCTCTTGGCTTCTCTAGCATGATTTTTGATGTCTGTCTATCTCAATGTCGTTAGGCTGCCTGAGAATATAAGCTCTTCATTGAAGTCATAATCTCAGACATTCATTGCTTTGCCTTAATTAGTTGTTGCAGGGTTGTTTTAGCCATGTCTAGTTCTTCATGACCCCATTTGGGGTTTTCTTGGCAGAGATACTGGAGTGGTTTACCATTTGACAGTGGGGAAACTGAGACCAACAAGGTGAAGTGACTTGTCCACAGTCACATAGCTAGTTAGTGTCTGAAGCCCAGGTCCTCCTGACTTCAGGTCCGGCGTTTTCTATCCACTGCGCCACCTAGCCGCTCTATTATTATTTTTCCTTACAATTATTATTTCAGACTTTTGAGTCTCAAGTTTGGGGTTCTGTTCTGTTCTGTTTCGTTTTTTGTTTTCAAAAGGTTCAAAGTGGCTTCCACTGGAAGTGACTAGCCAAAGGTTCACCCAACTAAGGCAGGGTCAAACTTAGCTTTTGAGAACTCCTAAGCTCTGTACTCTATCCACTATCTTCCACTAAGTCATAACTGTCTGATGGTGACCTTAGTGTTCCTCAAGGTTTAGTTTGGTTTCATTTTCTCTTCATGTTTTTGATAGTTTCCAGCAGGGTCAAGAATGGCCATCACTGTGTGTCCTCAGGGGGTCCATATCTTACCCATTATAAATAAGTTACACACAGAGTCCTTCTACTCTCACACCAGGTATTTCAGTACTCTCTTTGACTCTGACTAAATTGGTGAAGGTCAAAGAATAAAGCAGAATATATCAACTAAGATAATGTTGCCACGAAGAAAAACATCATGACAACAGAAAGAGCACAGGCTTTGGACCTGAGTCATTTATGTAATGTCCTCTGGTCATTTACTGCTTCGTGATCTTGGGGCAAGTCACCCAACTTCGGCATAAGTCTCCTTCTCTGTAAAATGAGAGCATTGGGCTAGGTGACTCTATTGTCCCTTCTAGCTCTAAACTATTGATGATCCCAACGATAGAACTTGTAGGAAATGAGGAGAGGGAGATGTGTTATTGTCTCTTGTTATTTATCTCTATTATGTAGATGGAGAAACTGAGACATGGAGAAAGTAAGTGATTTTATCATGGTCAGATGGGGACTCAGAGAAACAACTGAGGCCAGAGTTTGCGTGTCCTGATTTCTAACCTAGTGTTAACCTAGAATGGTTCGTGATTGGGCACAGTCATTTAATGACTGGCTGTAACTCTCTTTTGTAGGTTCTGGGAGTTTATAGACCTACTTATAAGTGGAGCGAGAGGCCTTGAGTTCTCCATTTTATTACTCTGCCTTGAAGGCTCTGATGGTTGCCAGGATGACTCCTTTTCTATTCAACACATGGTCTGGTTCACATAGTAATCTCCTTGAAGCGAATGGCCAGACAGGATCTATAAGCAACTATGGGGACTGCTGACAGGATACAAGGAGAGCAATGGTAAAGAACATGCATGAGGGAGGACTTATCTTCTGCTGAACTGAGATTGTTCCAGGTGTAGAGTATGATGCAAGTGACTGGAGAACTTGGGAGGAAAAATACTATTTCAAGCACTTAGCTGAGAGAGGAGATTAAAGCTGATGTCCTACTTAAGTGGACCATTCAGATCAATTGGAAGCAGGAAAGAAACGTTTCTGAATCTGAAGAATTGTGGGATCTGTTTTTGTTTTCTTTTGCTTTGTTTTTTTTTTTCATCAGGAGGGAGCTGAGTAGAGTTAAGCCTTGAAGTCTCTAGAAAGAAACAGAGCAATGGGAAAGGACGAGGAGGAAAAGGAAGAAGGTTGTGAATCATACATAAAAGATAAAGGAGTCTAAAGACTGGAACCAAGGGACAGCAGTTCAGAGGAAGAGGTTTTCTTTCATTCAAGGCATTGATTCATAGCAAGGAAGATTCACATGATACAGAAAAAGCAATGGGAAGGAGAGGAAACCAGTGCTTACTTGGGGTTTGGAGGTGGAAGGAAAGGTAGAGAATGAATCTGTAATTCCACTGGTACAGGGAAAGTCTTTTATCCATAAAGATCAGCACCTACCTGTAACTTAGGGTCTTGGTTTCTCCCCCTCCCTCCCCTCTCCCTTCCCATGACAGCATGCAACCTTATATGGGTTCTACACACACATTCTTATTAAACACATTTTCACATTAGTCATGTTGCATGGAAGAATTAAAACGAATGGGAGAAACCATGAGAAAAAACAAAACAAAACATAACAAAATGGAAAATAGTCTGCTTCATTCTGAGTTCCAGCTCTATAGTTCATGGTAGTACTCTCTAAAACTCACATGGATCTAATTTCACTGATTTGGGAGTTCCTTCTGACCAAACAGAATTTGAATCATCCATGACTGCCTATTCTTTGGGATTCTTGTTCATGTTCTCCCAAAAGAAAGGAAAGGAAGGTGGGAAAGAAAAAGTGAAGGAAGGAAGGAGTAAAAGAAAGGTGAAAGAAGCATTTATTAAGCTCCTACTATGTGCCTGGCATTCTACTAATTAGAAATATTTTCTCATTTGATGAAATAATCCCAGGAAATAGATGTTGCTATGGTTGAGGAAACTGAGGCAGAGAGTGGTTAAGTGACTTGCTCATGGTCACAACATTAGTAAGTACCTGAAGCTAAATTTGAACTCCAGTCTTCCTGACTCTAGGCCCAACACTCTAGTCACTGCACTACCTAGCTGCCTGGGTATTCACACATGAAGGATGAGTTCCATTTTGAGCATACTGAGTTTGAGGAATCCAGGTATTCTGGTGGAAATGTGCATCAGGAAAGTAGAAATTCCAGACTTAGAGCACTAGAGAGAAGTAGAAGTTAAAGGTATAACTTTGGAATCAATTGCATAGAGATGGTAATATCTCAAATGAGATAACATATGCACATCCCTTTGAAACCTTAAAGTGCCATATAAATATTAATTAAGATTTAAGGAGGATGATCACTGAAGTCATGGCAGTAGAAGAGATAGCTATGGAAGAGATCATAGAAAGAGAAGATGGATGGCAAAGTTTTGGGTGATACCCACCTTTAGAGGTCAAGAAAAAAACATGAACCAAGAGATCAAGAGTGATCAGAAAGTCAGGAAAAGTCCAAAGAGAAGTCAAGGAAGGTGAGGGCTGGGTCAAAGCCATTGGACTGGATATTTAAAGGCCCACAAATGACCTTGGAGAGAATAGTTTCAGTAGAATCAACCAAGGGAAGTCAAACTGCAGGGGGCTGAGGTGGGCGTGCATGGGGGGAGGAAATGGAGGCAGGAAAGAATAGAAAACTTTTTTAGAAATTTAGTGGAGAAAAAGATGACATAAATTCGATAATACTTTAGAGAGTAGTAGGGTCAAAGGAAGTTTTGCTGCTGTTTGTTTTTTGAAGATAAGAAAGTCCTGAGTATGTCTGTAGGCAAAGGGAGAAATTGAAGATGAGAGAAAAAGAGGAAATGAGCAGTGGAACAAAATTCTGAAGGAAATCAAGGGGCTAAGATTAAGGACACAGTTAGAAGAACGAGCCACAGCAAAAGATAGGGCTGCCTCATCTTCCAGGAGCAGAGAAGAGGAAGTAAGTCTAGCCCTCCTGGCCTTTCCAGTCTTCTCACTCCATACTTCACCTACTTCACCTACTCTTATCCAGTGACATTGGCCTCCTGGCTATCCCAGGAACAAGACACTCCATCTTTCAGCACCAGCCATTTTCCTTGGGTGGCCACCATGCCTGGAATGCCATCTCTTATCCTTTCCAACTCGACTTCCTTGGCTTCTTTTAAGTCCCAACCAGAATCCCATCTTCTACAGGCAGCCTTCTTCAACCACTCGTAATTCTGGTGCTTTCTCTCTAACTTCATTATTTCCTATTTATCCTATGTGTAACTTTGTATAGATTTGTTTATTGTCTCTCACAATATACTGTGAGTTCCTGGAGGACAAGGATTATCTTTTGCCTCTTTTTGTATCCCTAGAACTTAGCATGGCGCCTAGAACATAGTAGGCACTTAATAAATATTTATTGATTGATTATAGTTAGATGTTAGATCATCTCCTAAGAGAAGAGGTTGGAATTAAAATTTTTATATTTGCATATAGATCAATCAATTATTGGACAAGCATTTATTAAGTAGTTATTATGTTCTCTGCATATTGTTAGGAGCTAGGAATGGAAACAGAAAAATGAAATAATCTTTGCCTTCCAAGAGCTTACAATTTAAGCTCACTTCCATCACATGCCATATGTGTGGTTTCCCTCTTCTTTTGATTACAAGCTTCTTAAAGGGCAGAATGAGAGGTGTGCTGGCAAACAATTAACATCTGGCTCCCCACAAAATGTATGCATGACACACTTTAATATGCCTTACTAACATTTTCTCCATCACTTCTTTAAATCTAGACAGTAAAGAAACCAATGAAACAATAAAGAAAAAGAAAAAATAGAGTAGTAAGAAAAGGAGGAAGGGAAGGAGGATGGGAATTGGACCTAAGTTTTCATGGATGTAGGTAACATCTACATGAGTACATGCCTATGGATGCTGATAATCACCTTCTGGGCAACTTATAGTCAGTTTAAATGACTTGCCTAGGGTCACACAGTCAGTATGACAATATGTCAGAGGTGAGACAAACCCAGGTCTTCCCAGAAAGAATCTGAAAATGGAAAAAAAAAATAGCTGGGCTCAGAACTGAATGGGAGTAAGAGGGGTTGAGTTAGCTGTCCAGTGCCCAGCATATGGTAGGTGCTTAATAAATGTTTGTTGTTTGATTGTTTCATTGATGGAAATTATTAAGTTATTTTAATAACTGTAAGCTTCTCCTTGAAACAAAAGACCAACCAACTTTTATTAACACTAAATATTCTTCTGGCAGTGGATATGGTCCTGAGTCTTGGAACATGATATTCTCCAAAGAATTGGACTACAGAATCACCCAAAGGGCAATAGAGAGGCAGAGAGTGGGCTTAAGCTATAATACATTACAAACAATGAATTACAAAAGAGAAGAAGGATTAATGATGTCTCATTTAGAGAGGGGTCTCAGAGAAAGAACAGAGAGTGAAAGTGGTTCCTAGTGAAAGAAAACTCGGAAACATTCCCTTTCAGCTATGTTCAAGAAGAATAAGACCAAGATGTTTTGCCCTCTGGCCTCATTAGCAGAAATAACAAACCTAGGAAAGTAACATCTTTTCAAGACCTTGGGAAGTTACCTAGGTGATAATAGAATAGACTATTGGTGGCTGCATCCATTTTTCAAAATGCACAGAATGAGAAGTTTTTCCTTAAGAACAACTCAACAACAAACAGACAAAATCAAAATCTTCCTTTCTTCCTGGGCTCAGAGACCCCAGCTGTTAACTCAGAAATAAATGATGAGTCAGAGACTGATGAAGCCTAATGAGTTAAGGGCTTAATAGGGATGGTTAATAATATTTGGTACATTCACAGTGTGATTTTTAACTTAATTTATATTGGTGACTGGTTAAGTGGCAAACCCAATAAGCTGAGTCTTTGAGTGGATATCTTCATGTGGGTCCTTGTGTAATGTAGTTTAGCAGAGAGAAGTAAGGCTTTCTTTTTAACCTTTGAGCATCTTCCTGCTAAGATGTGATATGGTCAACAACCTTCACATACTGACCAAAGGCCCTGACAAGACCAACCAACCTTCTAGATGAATCCATACTGACATGCTTTCACACAGGATGAATAATCACTGGGGGATAGGGATCAGGTTTGTGATTTTACTAGTACATGAAATACCCAGGTGAAGAAACTCCCTCCACCAATGCAGATCAGCACCTCCTCTGCAACTGGTCATCTCAGAAAGCTACTCAGAGCACCAAGAAGTGTCACAAGACAGTAGGCATCAGAGGAAGGTCTCAAACCCAGGTCTTCTGGATTAAACACTAGTTTTCTATCTGTTATACCACACTGACACTTTATTTTATGTTGTGTTTTAAAGCTGGCAAACACTTTGTACGCATTGTGTGATTTTAATCTTGGCTTCATGGCAAGCACTCTCTCCCTACCAAAGGCAGCTACACGGTACATTGGAGAGAGAACGCTGGATATGGCATCAGAAAGAACGAGTTCAAATTCTGCCACAGACACTTACTGTTTGTCAAATATATGTCAAATTTGGACAAATCATTTAATAATAATAGCAAAGGAAGGGGAAAGGAGCTCTCAACTTCCTCATCTTTAAAATAGCACCTTTTCCCACAAATACAGTCAAATCTAAACTATGAGAAAAATATCACTTGCTCATGGGTCGGCCAAGCTAATATAATAAAAATGTCAATTCTACCTAAATTAACTTACTTATGCAGTGCCATACCAATCAAACTACCAAAAAATTATTTTCTAAAGCTAGGAAAAATAATAACAAAATTCATCTGAAAGAACAAAAAGTTCAGAATATCAAGGGAATTAATGAAAAGAAATGCTAGGGAAGGTGGCCTATCCCTACCAGATCTTAAATTTTATTATAAAGCAGCCATCATCAAAACTATTTGGTACTGGCTAAGTAATAGAGGAGTAGATCCGTGGAATAGTTTAAGTACACTAGACGCAGTAGTCAACTGACTATAGTAATCTACTGTTTGATAAACCCAAAGAGCCTAACTTCTGGAATAAGAACTCACTATTTGACAAAAACTTCTGGGAAAACTGGAAAATAGTATAGCAGAAAATGGGTGTAGACCAAAGTCTGACACTGTATCCAAAATTAAGTCCAAATGGGTAGGCAATTTAGATATAAAGCCTGACACTATAAGCAAATTAGAAGAGCAAGGAATAGTTTATCTGTCAGATTTGTGGAGAATGGAGGAATTTATGACCAAACAAGAGAGAGAGAAAATTATGAAATGTAAAATAGGTATTCTCTTACGGTATTCTTATTTCTTCTATTCCCATGGCTTCTAGAGGAGAAAAGAGGGAAGTGTCAGTGATACAGCACTAACCACCAACTGGCATCATCCTATGCATACCTTGTGTGTGATTTTTCTTGATTTTAGGAATAATTGCCATTCATATAGCACCCTAAAGCTGAAAAGCTATTTTGCTCACAAAAACTCTTTGTGGTAGTCAGAGCACGTTTTATGGTCTCCATTTGGCAAATCCGGAAATGGAGTTCAGAAGATATGAGTGGGTTGGCTGTGGTCAGAGACATACGTGGCAAAAATGGGACTTGAATTCAAGTCTTTCACCTCCAGATCCATCATCCCCTATCATACATAACACGCTGTCCATTGTCAAGAAGTAATTCTTTGATATTAAATATGCCCACGAACCTCCCTTAAAGATCAAGTGTCTTTGGAACAGAAGACCTCAAGCTCATGTTTTCTAGGCAGCATTTTCTCCAAGTGTAGTCAGAGGATGAGTAAGGGTCCTTTAGGAGCCAGGATCAGGGAAAGAGGAGAGGAGGACTAGGGCTGAAGCTTATGAAATAATTCAATTCAACAAATATTGTTAAGCATCTGTTTCATAAAAAGATCTATGCTGGGCACTGGAGTTTGGGGTTTGTTTGTTTTTTAATGAGAGTTCTTGCCCTCAAGGCACTTACAATCTAGTAGGCAGAGATGAGAAATATGCACAGATAAATAAAAAACAAATTAGAAGATAATAAGCATAAAAGGAGCATAACGTGTTATGAGAATAGACAGAGGAAAATAATTTTCAATACAGGAAACCAATGTTTATCAAGTCACTATTATGGATGTATTATGTATGTGTTTGAGTCTTGATGACTTCACCAAATGACTGAAGTCTGTATTGATGACCTCTGCTTGAGAAGGCGACCTAAGGAAATGGGTCTGATTCACTTATTAGTGTATAAAGTCTGCACCATGGTCACACAGGCATTTACTAAACTTAGCTAGATTATAATACAATTTCAAAGACACAACAGGAGGGACAGAAGGAAGGAAAACTTAGCCAGTCAAAGGAGTTCATTACAGATATCCATAAGAACTCATTACTCTTTAAAAATGGGGGTAGGGAACCCATTCTCTCAGCCTCATTTCTGACTGATACTTATATGTACTTATATGTATTATTTCCCTGATAACAGACATTCTTCCAAATAGTGCAGATACACTTGGGCAAGCTTTGCCCATGTTCTCCCACAGGGCATCCACTTTAAAAACAACATCCAAATACCATTTTTTGGATTCTGTGAATTAGACTTTTCTATTTTCAAATACCAGAGCCTCTTCCTTATCCTACCTCCTGGAAAGCCATCACCTCAAGAGTAACCATTGTATATTCTTGCTTCTCAAAAGCTATGTTTAATTATTGAATTCCCTTCAGTTGTCAGATCATAGGATCACTATCTTAAAAGGTGCCTGAAATTCTCAAAAAAGAAACACAAACTATCAACAATCTCTTGAAAAAGTGTTAAAAATAGATCACTAATAACCAGATATATAAATTAAAACCACAAACTGATGATTACAAAATTCCATGTCAGCAGTTATGTGAATCATAGATTTAGAGCTGGTAGAGACCTTGGAGACCTCTGAGTATACCTCTCTCATTTTTTCAGCTGAAACACCAAAAATGATCTAATTCATTGTTGGCAGAGTTACACGTTGATGCCATTGTTCTAGAAAATAATATGGAATTAGGGTTTATAGGCTACCTTTGGTCATTGCTCCCCCTGTAAAATTAAAATTCTGCAAGGAAACCAGAAAGCCCAACATGAAAATGCTCCTTAGCAATCTGTGCTTTAAGACTTCAGAAGGAGAAGGAGAAATAGTAGTTCAGCAACAGTGCCTCCCAAACAGCCTTTGGTGCATCCATCAAAATTTAATTCCAACAAACATTTTGACTGAGACAAAGATTTGTTAATGATCTACTCTTGTTATTCTGTTGTTTCAGTTGTATCTGACTCTCTGTGACTCCTTTTGAGGTTTCCCTGGCAAAGATCCTGGAGTGGTTTGCCATTTCCTTCTCCAGCTCATTTTAGAAGTAAGGAAATTGAGGCAAACAGGGTTAAGTGACTTGCCCAAGGTCACACAGCTAATATGTGTCTGAAGTCTGATTCGAACTCATCAAAATGTCTTCCTAACTCCAGGTTGAGCACTCAATCCATCATGGCACCAATTAGCTGCCCCAAAATCTACTAAATGCATCTTATTTCAAGAAAAGGCAAAATGCTACAGTAGAAAATTGACTGGGATTAGATACAGAGGACCTGGGTTGGAATCCTAGTTCTCCTACTTACTACCAGTGTGACCTTGGACAAGTCATTTAATTTCAGTGAGTCTCAGTTTCCTCATCTGTAGAAATGACTGGAATTATCTATGAGGTCCTTCTTATTCCAAATCTTGTTAGGTATCAAAAATATGGTGAAAGAAAAATGAAAAAATGCTCAAGTAAAGTGCTAACTTTGTCTATGTAGGTTAGTCCTTCAATTGGAACATAAACTTTTATTTGTGCCTGGGAATGAAGGTAAAAATAAACATTTCTGCTTTTCTCACTTTAGAAGTGGGTGAATTTGTGTTTTTATCCAATTTTTTAATGTATAAAATGCACTGGAAGACCTAAACTTTTCCAAATCGCATTAGGAGTATATCATTTTTGCTTGGACCTTTCCCAGTGGGGTGATGTGAGGTCAGGAATATAACTGTCTTGGAAACAGTTCCTGTTTGTAATCAAAATAATACACTTGCCTATGATGCAATTAAGAGAAATGATTGTGTTCTTTACAGAGATGTACTAGAAAGTTTCTCTTTGAAAATGCTGGTGTGTACTGGGTAATGTTAAACACACATCTCAAGCCCCTGTCAGAGGTTAGGTCCATTTAGCGTCTAAGACATTTTCAAGATGGTGAAGATTGTCGATTGTCCCTTATCAATTCTCCCAGGTTTACATGGAGTCCACCAGCATCTCGCAACAAGTCCCTAGCTCTACTTTTTGCTTGAGGGACATCTATAAACAGAGTTAGTCCACCACCTCGTGGCCAAACTGTACACTGCATCTTTTCCAAAGAGGTAAACAGGAATTTTAAGTTATTTAGGATACATCAACCTCCCACCCCTGAAAAAAGCAGCATTGCCATCTCTCCTTTACTTATCAGATACACCAGATTGTGAACTGAAGTCATGTTCACATTTAGACCATTAAAAGGATATTATGGGCAAGTCACTTCACTTGTTGAGGCTTGAATTTCTTCTTCAAGCGTGTGGTTCTGCTATGCAGAGATCTCCCTTAGCTTGACCATCCTTCATTCTGTTAGCATTCTCATCTTGACCATCACAGGAGCTTCTCCTTTCCTAGAAGAGGTGTGCTGAGAAATGTCTAATAACTGCCTCTCGAAAAAAACACAAATGACACTTTTCAAATTTAAGTTGCCTATTGAACAAATTCTCCTGTCCATGTGGTCTGGCTGAGAGATTAAGTTTAAACTGCATTATTAGCATTTTATCCATCACTTTCTTAAGTCTAGGAAATCAACAAAATAATATATCAAGTCCTGGATGATATCATTTGCTGATTTCTGAATATTCACACTGGAAATTTTATAACCAACCCTCTACAGCTGGTATGGGCAGTCTCCAGCACACCCCTGCTTCTCATTCCCACAATTCAACTGCCCTGACTTCTTACCTTGCCAAAATAATTCTTTGAAGAATTTTCATGATGTTCACTTCAACATTTTGCAAAATTTACTTAACAATTGCAGTTAAGATAACAGTCTGGACCTTGTAAACAGAATCCAAGAGCATTGGGCATTTGGCTAATCAATCACCCAAAGTCGTTTCGATTATTCATAACCTTTACATCAGAATCAACATCTAAGAATACGCCTCATTCTATCCTTGCTTTGACCCCCACGAACTTGGTTAGCCAAGTACCTTTCTTTGCCTTCCCTTCATGTTGCTTCATTTATTTACCTTCGTCTAAGTCATGATTTACATACATAATTGAATTAGATGAGTACATGCATAGAAAAAACAGAAGTCTTATTAATCAAGGAATGTGAACCCAGCTCTTTTCAAGGCAGAGACCATTTTTAGGATGAAGTCATTTCTTTCATTAATCTCTTAGTCACGTCACACAGACAGGAGAGAGAGCTCCTTATGTAGTGCCTTATAATAGACCACTTGCTTCATGAAACAGAAGCTAGACTGTCCATTAACCTATGACTGGTTTAGAGAACATTGTAGAAAATTAAACGATTCTTAAAGTCACATAGGTATAGAAACCCAAGATTGCTTCTCTAGAGTCTCAACAGTTCATTAACCCATGGCTGATTTAGAGAGCACTGTAGAAAATTTACTGATTCTTAAAAAGTCATATGAGTGCAGAAACACAAAATTGCTTCTCTGGGTCTCAACAATTCTACTTTTCCAGAATCCTGGGTCCTGCCCATGACTCTATATATGCATCCTTATAGTTCCAGCAATGAAACAGGGCGTTGCTCAAATGCCCAAGAGTCTAATATCACAGGATACAGTCAGTCACTGTCCAACCCTCCATTTGCCATTGTTGTCTATCCGTGAGACTAAAAGGGGCAGATGAATCTACAGTATGTCAGAACGACAGGGTTCTAATAAAGACTTACTATTGATATATATGTGTATATAACGATAAATTTTTTATTTCTCATTTTTGTTGACTAAATAAGATTCTTACATCACATAAAAGGAAGGAGGTATATATCATGGGAAAAGAACAAAGCTAGTTCACCAAAAATGCAACCTAAGATTGTTCTTTTAGGTCATGTCACAGATGGCATCAGGCAATTACATTTGCTTTTATAAGGAAAAAAGTCAACGGTGTGCATGTCCATGCATGTATCTACCAGTTTATACACCTATGCATGGGAAATGCTAAGGGAAAATAGAAGCATCAAATGATAGAGATGTAAGAAATCTTAGAAATCAGATCATTCAGCCTCCTCATTTTACAGATAAAGAAACCCACAGAAGTTAAGGGACTTGGCCAAAGTCACACAGTTAGTAAGTAGAAAAGGTACAAATTGAATTGGTTCCAGTCTTTTGACTTCTAGTGCCATACTCTGTCTACCTCCCCACCCTCCAAACTCTCTGAAAAGACTTGCTTAAAGGCACACAGCTTCCCTTTCAATATCTTTTGTGAGTTCAGATCTCCTTACTTATAGTCTAGGGCTCTTTTCTAAATCATGCTCCTTTTTCTCTGCTTCTGGAAGCTAAGCCAAGGTCCTTTCTAAAACAGTCATGGTGCAAGGGCTTCTGGAAATTAAAAGAGCTTTTCTCTCGTGGTCAAACCTAAAAGGATATCTGTTTGTCCTTAGCAAACCTTATGAAAACTAGAGAGGACACTGAATATGTTTTCCCCAATACATTTTTAGACAAAAGAGAATGGTCATCACTTAAGGAATCTCTGTCTCTTAAATGCAGCTGGGAATTGGATACTTGGAAGAGTAAGGAGACAAAGGTGGGACTCAAGGCTGGAAGTATAGGAGTCATGTAGTAAAATGGAGATCATAGATAGCCTCACCATGAGCTGAGATTGCTCTTGGTGGGTGAGGAAGCAGAGGAGAGTAAACGACAGGGATAGGGTCTGAATGTTCTTAGGATTGAAAGATCAGGAGCTGAAACATCCCTAGACTTCTGCCCCCCTCACTTTCACAGATGGCACCTCACAGACCCTCAGAGGCTATTTAGTCCAACCTGGAATTGAAAGAGAACATCTCTCTACCAGATAGACACCCAACAAGCAAACATCCTACTTTTCCTTAAAGCCCTCCAGGCAGGGAGACAGTCTATTCTACATTTGGACAGCTTTGAGTGAAGGTTTTCCTTAGATCCATACAAAACTTGACTCTTTGTAATTGCACCCAATGTTCTTATTTCTTTCCCCAGGGACCAGACAGAACAAGTCTGTTCCTTTTTCCCTGTGACAGTCGTTCAGATTCTTGAAAACATCTATCCTCTCTTGGTTTCTTCTTCTCTGGCTTAAAGGTCCCTAGAAACATATGAACAAACTGAGAAACAAACAACCTGTAACAATCAACAAATTTATAGTTATTGAGGACTGGCTTTGCTCCAGGTACTGTGACTGTACAAATCCGTTCGCCAAATATTTAATGAATGCTTATTATGCACAGTATTTCAAGTAAGACATTTTTCCTACTCTCAGGACATGTATAATCCAACTATGAGTGCCAGTGCCCAATGAATAGGGCACAGAATAAATACCCTAGATGTTCAAGGGAGGCAGAATGTCCTTAGGCTAATGTCATCACGGAAAGCTTTTACTGGGGAGGGGGGATCTGATGGGGCCACGAAGGATGGGAACCATTCATATAAGAGGAGGGAGAAAGTCAGGGTTTTGCTGGTGGGAAAGGAAAGTCTTAAACGTAGGTCTGGAAATAATAACGAGCCTAGTGGTTTCAGCATTCAATGTCAGGTCATTTGAGGGAGCTAAAGGTTTCCTATACAGGAGATTAGAAAGGCAGGTGAAGAACCTCAACGACCAAGCTAAGAAACTTGGATATTATTCTTATGGCATTAGGCAAGTAAGCCAGCACTAAGGAGCAATATGTTATTTGCTCCAAAAAACATCTCAGTGCCACTTTTGGGGTTCTCAAATAGTACAGGGGAAGTACTGAATTTGGAGTCAAAGAGGTTCAGCTCAAATCCTGACTGCAACTTGCGATCTGTTTGGCTCATCTCTGGGCTTAGGGTTAGGGTCAGGGTAAATGCCTATAAAACAAAGGAATTGAACTTGATCTTTGAGGTCAGTTTCACCTCTGAATTTGTAATCCTCTGACCCTAAGCATTGGGAAGATTAGTTACTAAGGGATGGACTGGATGTGAGAAAAAGTCAAGTCAGGGAGAGCAATTAAGAAGCTGTTAAGAATTCACAGATGAGGTGAGTAAAGGTAGAGACAACATTGATGAACAGGAGCAAAGAGGCCTTCTGGTTTGGAAGGACTCAGAAATGGGGTCATTGGGAAGTCTTCCCTTTTATTCTTTTGAATTTTTAAACACAACCAAAGCAAAAGAAAGAAAAGCTACACAAGTACTTCATCAGAGGAGGAAGGAGTAGAGAGGAGGGGCCTGAATCAAGTGGCCAGATCCCCACATGCTCCACTGGGTAGCTAGTCCTTGGAGACCACAAGCCCATGTGCAGCCATGCTTAGACAGGATATACAGTGAACCCTGTCTCACCAGAACACAGATGAGACTGAAGATTGGACATCGCTCCCAGCACTCCCTGAAATGTTTTTTCTGGCCAAATGGAATCTTAGGGAAAGCCCTCCCACAATATGATTCCCCAAGGGGCCCTGGGAGGTTTGGTCACTGTTGTTCTCAATTCTATCTACCTTAAAGAGATTGATTTTTTTAAAGAAAAGTTTGAAAAGTTCAGAAAACTCAACAGCAAAAGTTCAGCCAGCTTCTAGACCCACAAACTCAGGGTAATCTTATTTCCACCCCATTCCCCCCTAACTTCCTTTCCCCTCCCCCAAAATGCACTTGACAGAGGGGAAGGGAGCCTGGAGAGAACACATGTTCTTTTTTTTTTTTCTAAATCCTCTTGTTTCAGGGCCTGGAAAAAAAAGGGTTCAGCTTACATTCTGACCTAATTAAACTAGGTCCCTCTGAGACAGTCGCATGCATCAAGACAGGAAGTCAGTGGAGGTGACATGTCTCAAAGCCATTAAGATTTGTGCTTATTATCCTGGGAAATATACATCAAGTTAATCATCTTAACCCCAGAATGATTTCTTTAAGTGGTTAGTCCTGAGATTCTTCCCCCTCCTTGAGGAGGGGGTGGTGGAGGAACCCACAGTTCTCATCTCTGTGGAGCTGATTTTTAGAACGAATCATGTCATCTCCTTTTTTCAGCTGGACCTGATCCTAAGGAACATCCCCCTCCCCCATCCTCACTCCACCCAGTCTGATCCTATCCAAATCCTGGTATGGCCATTGGGAAGATTCTGCCCTTTAATTTTTCAGGATTGTGCTCTATTTTTAGCAGCAACTTCAACAATCAGTGGGATGAGATGGGGCATGGTTCCTTGATGTAGCCCTGAGAAAATGCCATTGCAAAACTGGACTTCTGTTTTAGGGTATATATTTGGTAAGGACAAGTGGGGTGATTGAGGGGAAATCTAGACATATTCCAAAGGAGATGAGTAATCACAGTAGGAAAGGATAGGGATAGGCCTGGGCCTATGATTTGATTGGTATAGGGAACTCCCTGGTGAGAAAACTGGAGAGCAATAAGTTGAGTGACTTGCCCAGGGTCCCACAGGCAGTATTGTATCAGAGGTAAGATTCAAATCCAGGACTTCCTAATTTCAAGACCAGCTCTCATTATTACTATTAGACATTCTTAGAGTATATTGTGTTATATTCTTTGATAAATCTCAGAGTTCAGTTCCAAAACCTACAAAAATTCTTTTGGAACAAGTAGACATTGCTTCCCCACATGGTAATAAAAGCTAACAAATGTACACCATTGGATTTTTAAGAATGTAGCTGAAAGTGATTTACCACCACATAGTGTTTATGAGGCCCCTAAAATCCAAGAGCAAGTTCATCCAGTGAACTCGGAAAACAACTGTCAACAAAGCATCCAATGAGTAACTGAGTCTTGTGGATTTGTTTATACAAGGCAGGAGGTGAGGGAGGAGGAAAGTTTAGGCTGGTAATTCAGGACAGTCATTGCCACAAGAGTTATAGAAGGGTTATACTTAAGGAGCCCAGATAGATTGACCAGTGCAAGTTATGTAAGGAAAAGGTAGAAATTTAATGTCCCACACTGCTGGAGATTGCTAAAATCTAATGCCTGGCCAAAATCCAGCAAAACCTAGTGGCTATAATTATGTACCAGAAGTTCTCATAGACTGACAAACAACAAAATCCAGTATGACAAATACAGAATTCAAAATATCTTTGGGAACTCAAAATAATAAATTGCACAAGGATAAAGCCTTGTCACAGACTGGACTGTTGCCAATAACCACCTGGATGTGGATTGTGCCCCTCATCCTGGGGTTGTACTGAGAATGCTGTAAGTGAGCTTTCAAAGGATGGGCTCACTACATTAGTGTAGCTGTTCTGGCATTTCAGTCCTGTTTGACTCTTTTAGGATTTTCTTGGCAAAGATATTAGACTGGTTTGCCACTTCCTTCTCCATCTCATTTTACAGATGAAGAAACTGAGGCAAACAGAGTTAAGTATCTGGCCTAGGGTCACACAGCTAATAAGTGTCTGAGGAAAGATTTGAACTAAGGTTCTCCTGACTCTAGACCCTACTCCACCTAGCTCCCCACATTACACTATGCTTGTAGTCAACTATAAAAAGCAGTCATTTGGTTCATCTAGGCAATAGCCCACAGAACATTAACTATAATAGAAATAATAGCAGGACAGAGACTAGTCCCAGAACCATTCCAATCTGAACTCCATCAAAATAGATGAGAAGAAAAAGATTCATGACAATAATGGACAAAAAAGCCTGCCTTCAGGACCATAACGAAAATGGACAGCATCCTCACCAAATGTCATGAACATAACATAACATAAGACTCATCACCCAAAAAGCAATTATAGAAAGGCTCACACATATTCACTGAGGAGAAAGATGATAGATAGATATTCTTAGAGTGCATGATACAGAGAGTAAAATTTTTAGAAGTACAGAAATACTTTTGGAATAAATAGGCATCATTTCACTGAACAAAAGTAAAAGTTGTTTATAAGTACACACAATCCTGTTTGCCAAATGTAAACAAAAATGGTTTACATCCCCATGGATTTTATGAAATAGTGAAGATCCCAGAAGGGATGCACCTTCATCCACAAGAACTCAGACCTTAATATGTCAAATAAGTTTCAAATGAGCAGCTAGGTGATACCATAGATAGATAGAGTGTCAGGCCTAGAGTCAAGAAGACCTATCCTCATAGTTCAAATCCAGCTTCAAACATTTACTAGCTGTGTGACCCTGGGCAAGTCACCTAACCCTGTTTGCCTCAGTTTCTTTATCTATAAAATGAGCTGGAGAAGGAAATGACAAACCACTCCGGTATCTTTTGCCAAGAAAACCCTAAATGGAGTCATGAAGAGTCAGACACAACTGAAATGACTCAACAACAACAAAGTATTAAATAGCTTCATTGCGTGGATTTGTTTGTGGAAAAGGTGCACTTTGCAATAGCAATTCAGTACCAGGTCATCACCGCTGGACTTTATGGAATGGTCACCCTTAAGAAGCTCAGACTTTGTGAACAGTATAGATTATGTAAGGAAATGATAGAAGCTCTGTAATCAGACTAAAAGAAATTAAGTGCCTACTGAATACATAGGAAGACTTTATATGATGGCTGGAATATACAACAGAAACTTATTACCTCTTATGGACTAACAGAAAAAAAATCCCCATATCTTTGAGAAAATCAATAAACTGTACTGGAAATAAACCATTATCACAGATCAAACTGTTGTCTGCATTACCCAGTCATGACACTGGTCCGTAAAAACATGAGAATAATATTGTTAAAACATTTTGCCATATCAAATACTTACAATGCTCAAGTTGGAAGAGTTCACCCTTTCAAAATATAGAGGCCAAGAAGAGGAGACAAAAATCATATATAATACTTTTGCTCAACTACAAAAATAAGCTTTTTACATTCACTTGTGCAAAGGTTAACAATACATTCAGCTATAAAAAAAATAATAGCAGAAAAGCAACTTAACCCAGGATCATTTCTATCTTAACCTCATGAAAAAAGATGAGAAACTATTTTAGTTATGGTGATGATGGCGGTAGTGGTTGTTGTTGTTTTAAGGGGAAGAAAATGTTAGGGCAATTAACACCTACATAACAGCAGTGCTATTATGGAACAGTCAAATGGATTGAGATGAACCAAATACACAGCCCATCCCTCTAAGTCCTTAATCCAAGGAATTCTGTTTGTTCTCTGTTCCCCAGCTTATGGGAAAACACCACTTTCAGAGGTAATTGGACTGAGATGCTAATCATTCAAAAATCATGGTAAAAGACAATAGAAACGCACTAGAAGATATTGAGATAGGCCTACAAAACTGGACTGAGCCAACATGAGAGGACACCATCATCTGCTAGGAACTTAGGAGAACTGCAAACTGAAATACATGGTGAACTCAATACAGCCATGATCCTAACAGGAGGTATAATGCCATGTGAGCTCTTTCCATTTGGGGCTATTAGAGAGAGACATTATACTGGACACCATAAACAAGATTATTGATTGACTTTTGATGTGACCCTATGATTACCTTGACTTAAAATGCAGCATTCACTCTTTTTTAAAAATAAGTTTTGCTTCTATTTTGTTTTGTTTTTTTATATCACCATAGTTATCCCAAGTATCCCTTCTCATCCCCCTTCCAAAGAGTCATCCCATATAACAAAGAGTATTTTTCAGAGAGGAAAAAAATCAGCATAACAGATCTATACATTGAAAAAGTCTGAAAACATGTGCAATGTGAACTTCTGCTTCGACAAGCAACGTCTTCTCATATCACTTTATTCAAGCCCTACTTGATCTTTATAATTTAATTACATTTCATTTTTGTTTTTTAGTGCATATTTGTACTTTCTATTTACATTGTTATAATTACTGTGTATATTGTTTATTTGACTTTACTTACTTCACTGTGTATCAGTTCATCTAGTTCCATGCTTACAGTTCGTTCTTTACACATTGTGAATATGTGTTCTTATAAGGGCAGCTGGTGACCACACTCTAGAGAGTGTCAAACACTAAAGTTCCCAGATAATTTGAGTGAGGGAAAATGAGTCAGGGATCTGAGTAGAATCTCCCAAAAATATACTCAGGTCCCTTATGTCAGAAAAATTTAACATAAGGGCTACAGGAAGATGAAACCAGTGTACAGGAGAAAAAAATATCTTATCATCAAAAGGGTATATAATTTGCTTTGATACTTTGATACACATATAGTTTCATTGGTATAGATATTCTCTCTGCTGGAGCAGATCACAACCCTCTCCATGCCTTCTCATTGTTCATGATTCTTATCTCTTAGTCTTGCTACATGGTTGTCAACCTCCTTTTCTAGTCATACAAGTCCTTAATAATTTCTTTTATGGTATTTCGTGTGCATAAGTCAACATGATAATATATTATAATTGGCCTTATTTATAAGTCCACCAAGCATTTTTGCATTGCTTTTTGAATTATAATTTTGTTTCCTTCCAAAATACACCATTCCCTTATTTACCCTTTCATAGGACCACTAGGGAAATACTGATGTTGAAGAAATGGACTTCTGCAACAGCATCACATCTGAGAGAATTAAAACCACTGCAAAAATGAATTCAATCAACAATGAGAATAAAAGTAGAAATTTGTTTTCAGATTGTAATTGATCATTAGTAGTTTATAGATGTGATGGATAACTACTAATTCTATTGAGAAGGGGAAAGGTATTTAATTTTAAATGGCAATCTGCCTTAGTCCTGCCTGCCTAGGCAGCAGCACTTTATTATATCAGTTACATCATTCAGAATGAGCAGTGCTCTGTGTACACCATTTTGGGGAAGATTAAAAGGTAGCCCCACCTCTTCCCAACATTTAATGATCTTGTATACATCAGTGAGGGTTGGCAGAATCTAGAACCTAGTGATTCACAGGATGAGATATGCAGCCGCCTCACATTCAGATAGGTTCACGTCTATTATATCCACAAAAACAAACCTTTTGCTTCCTGTAAATTTTACAGAAGAGGCAAGACAAGAAAAGATTTCAGCTTCTACGTCAACCTCCCACATAAGTTAGTCTTTCTTTGCTTTAGAATTTTCCTGGTTTTACTCATCATACACTTTGTCATGAATACCCTGGCAATTCCTTGAACACAAACCAATCTCTCAAATAATTCAAAATCCACTTAAACATAATGCTTGCCACCCACTTAGAAAACTGAAAGGAAAAACATCAAAAAACCAAAAGTAAATTTTTTTTAAAAATTCTAAATGAAGGATCTTCCTGAGCTTCAAAGGGTGTGGAGTATAACTGAGATACACTAATGCTTACATTATCTGTCTCGATGATTTCTTTGTACATTTTAGACTTAATTATATTTAGGGTCCTCTTCATAATCATTCTAGTCACCATCATTTAATGAGAGCCACTATGTGAAGCATTGAGGATATGGAGAAGCATAAAACATATTCCCTGCTACCAAGAGACTCACAGTGTAGTTGAAGAGGCAAGACCTATACATAAACAACAATAACATAAAAGAGCTAAGTGTCTAATAAGAGGGTCAAATATTTCTATAACCTAAAGATATGCACATCACATTTATTTCAGTCCCCCTTTATGTGTTGTCTTCTCCTATTAGAATACAAGCTCCTTGAGGGTAGGAGCTTTTTTGTCATTGTCTTTGTATCCAGTAAGCATTATTAAGCTCCTTCTGTGAACAAGGAATCATTCTAAGCACCTGGGATACCATAACAACACAGAAAACAATCCTTGACAAACAAGTGAAAGACAGCTTTTTCTATTTGGAGCCTGCAACCCAGTGTTCCAAACTTTGAACTTACATAAATCCAGTTCAATCTTAAGAGTACCCCTCTCTTTGTCCCCACATAGAGCTGCCACTGAGAAATCTGGGAAGCTCAAATATAGTCACAGGACCTGAGTTCGATCCCAGCCCTGCTGCTTTCTTGCAGCCTAGCCTTAGCAAACTGTTTAACCCTGCTGGGACCTCACATTGCTTATCTGTAAAACAGTTCAGTTAGACTAAATGACCCCCAAGATCCTTTCCACTTCTGTAGGTCATGTTTAGCTTTGAGTTAAAGGGTCCCCCTGAAGCTATATAAGTAAGTTAGAAATGTGTCTATCAGGCATAGGACAGCCTTTATTCCACCCCACAGAAAAGGCAGAAAACTGAAAAAAGAATTCATAGTAAGCTGAGTATGGTTGGCATACATCTGTAATATCTGGAACTGGGGTGAAACTGGATTACTTGAGTTTGGGGATTCTGACCTGCATAGGGCTCTAGCTGATTGAGTGGCGGCACTAGGTCCACGGAGGGTCACCAAAATACCTAAGGAAGGATTGAAATATGAAACAGGTTATAACTTCTGTGCCAAACAGCCTTGGGATCTGGCCCATTAATGGCCCCTGATATCTGGCACCGACAAGGTAGGAAAATCCTTCCTCCAAAAAAGAACTTCATGCTACCATTTAAATAATCAATGCAATTCTCCTCTCTCTTCAGCAAATCCCATCTTTCCCTAGGGTGCTACAGTTCTCTAGGCTCAAAGTATTCCCTTGTGTTTTAAATTCCTCTCCAAAGAGAAATAAACTTGGGGATGCCAATAAGACAACCTGCCCTCAATATTCTGGGGAATCCCTCTTATACAACAAAATCACATACTGACAACAAGCCTTCTTATACTCCTCCAGAGGAAATACACACCTAAAGCTGTTAGGCAACCTGACCCCTATCACTTAGGGCTTCTAGAAACTCCTACCCTCCATTGAATCAAAAGTTCCAAACAATGGTTTATCACTCTGCTAAGTGAGAAAACCAATCCCTTCTCTAGCCAAGTAATATTTGCAGTCATTGCAAATGAAACCACCCTCAGAAGTACACTGAAGTACATTGAAGCCTTGGAGTCCATTGGCCTCTATATTTAATCCTATAGCTATCTAGGGACCTGGGGAGGCTGCAGTAACAGGAAATTCCTTCCATGAAGCAGCTACCCTCTTTTCCAGAACGCTTCCTCTCAGGTTACCCCAGGGTCTGTAACAGCATCCTTAAGGCATACAGTTTCCAGACTCTCCACCAATTAATAATTTTATACAAGGCACAGTCCATCTACAGCTGAGCAGGCTTGCACATTCACTTCTAATATGTCATTATATAATTGTGCAAAGCTTCTCCAGGATCATGTCTGCCTTGGTGCTTGAGCATGTACACACACAAAAAAAAGTAAAGACGGAACATTAGCAAAAAATAAGAGAAAGCAAAAGAAAAGAGGAGGAAATACTAAGTTTCTACTCCACAAAAAGGAAAGTCCCCTGGACTTCTAGGCAGTTAAAAAAACCTATTTCCTAATTACCTGTAAGTCCACAGAGACAGCCCAGAAGTAGTAACCTGTGGAGTAGTATCCCAAACTCCAGGCAAATGTGGATTAGGTCCACATTTAGGGGCTGCCCCCACAAAAACAATATTGACTCCTACTGCCCCTTCTCAATATTGCTTCTGGGAAATCTTTGAATATGGAGTATTAGACATTGATGCTTTATGGATTGGATGCTGTTCTATCATATTCACATTTCTGTCCAACTATCACTAGGATGTGGGAGAATCTGCAAAATACCAAACGTTCAATTATTTTGCATCCAGTCGTCTGCCCCTCACTACCCCACCAACATGCTTGTTGTAGCTAGGGTATTGCTAAATCCATTTCGCCCCAGATATTGACACAGCTTCAGAATCATAAGACTGAGGTTCTTGTCTTCCCTCTACCACTTATCACCTTTAGGGCTTTGGAGAAATTCTTTGGAGGTCAGCAGAAAATCTTGGGTAAAATGTGTTGAACCAGATGACTTCTAAAGTCTCTTCTAGTCCTAGCTCTCTGTGAACAACTACCCTAGTAACCATCTGAAAACCTGAATACCATGGAAGTCTATTGTCCTTTCGAAGACTTTTTGTTAATTATGTGCCCATTGTAACATGTACCCAGGACAGATGATAAATGGATCCTATGTTTAGGGAGATTTGTCCTTGTGTTGTTTCAGGCCCCCTGCACTCCAAACAATCATATTCTTTTACAAACACTGGGCCTAAACTTGTTGGTACATTTTATTCATGGATAAAACATGACTATTGACCTTGGTCAAATTTGCCAGTCTGCCTATGGTTGCATTTCACAAGTAGCCATGTCAAAGTGTTTGCATATATCTCCATACATAGACAAAATACTCAAAGTACTGGGGAACATCAGGAAAGAGGGGAGAAAGACTGATAGAGCCTTTCACTCCAAGTCAAAATTGTTGACCCCACCATCTTTATCCACCAGATTAGTAGGGTCATTCATTATAAAAAGAAAATGATAGCTTTCAGATTTTATGTTCTTTGTATGTGAGCACACTGATTCAAGGTAGGTCATCTTGCCACTCCTGCCCTCAGTTCTGTGGCATGAGAAAACCAGGCTTTATGTAATTTAAGATTTACTCTAACTCTAAAAAAAAATAGTATGATTCTAACTTCATTCAAAGTTGAGAGTGAAATTCCTCAATTCCTTGGGTAAGGGAGATGTGAAGTCATGCCCCCAATAACAATGTAGGAGATATTTCTATAGCACTGTTTTTCATCAGTGAGGGAGCCTAAATGTTCCCAAAGTAGGAAATAGAATTGTGAGTCAATGTGAAAGAAAACTCTCCCTATGACAGAGAATGCATAGGAAAATGATAGATTTGTGCATGGGCTCCCTTTTCCTTCTGGTGGCTTTAAGACTTCCTAGTTTCTACTTTAAGCACTAGAAGGTGAGAAAGTTGTTATAAATGGGCTGAGTTTGAGAGTTAGGACAACTATCCTCCAAGCAGGAAACAGCTCTAGAGTTGCTGATCCGTTTA
The DNA here is from genome assembly GCA_028658325.1 of Potorous gilbertii. NCBI lineage: Eukaryota > Metazoa > Chordata > Mammalia > Diprotodontia > Potoroidae > Potorous > Potorous gilbertii. The sequence goes on along the minus strand of CM053771.1, from coordinate 497,498,485 downwards.
CAGGTAAAAAATAGTTGATCTGCTGGACTGCAAGGGCTAGTCCCATGGATCAACATTGTCTGCTGATGGTCAAGACCAGAGAAGTAGGGAGGAGCCTAGGAAATTATCAGAGCTCCCCAAATCCACAGCACTCAAATGATAGTAGAAAGGTGTTGAACAACTGATACTATATGAGTTGCATCATCAAAGAAAGCTCAGTTAACTTTGTCATTTACTATCCTATTAAACCCACTTGACTAGCTTTATTTTCTTCTATTATATGCTAAAATTTAGATTACTTGATAGTGAGCCCAGTAAAGTGGACAAAAGGCGTAGAAGCCAATAGCACCAAGACCTGTATTGTGTTATTAAAATCCATTATTATTAGAATTCACATTATAGAAGTCTCTTCTATCCACTGGAATATAAGCTTCTTGAAAGCAGGAACTTTTGGGGGGCCTTTCTTTGTATCTCCACGCTTACAAGTGTCTACCGGACATACAGTAGGTGCTTGATAAATACTTGTTGACTGGTGACTGTCAAGTATCAGGGATGAGAACATTGGCTAAAAAGAATTTAAGGTATTTTTTACTGCTTCTGCCGTGAAGTACATACCCATTATATACACACCAAGAAATGTTTCCTGATTTCCTGGGATAAAAGGGAGAAGATAAATTGAGAGAAAATTATTCCAAGGGAATTACAAATGGTAATTGAACAAAGGCAATAGAAGTACTTGATATATTAAATATTAATCATAATGCCAATAGTCATCCTTTAATTGTGAACTCAGAAAGTCACAGCATAAGAAAAGAGAAAGCTGCTCTTAGCAGCTGAGACAAGAAGATCCTGTCCTAGCTGCCACTGAAGGACTAGATGGGTGTTGGCTGACCTCTAGTGGCAAGAGGAGATATTGCCATCTTCTAAAGGATTTGATAGGGTTGCACATAAGAAACAGGTCAACCAGGGTGCCTTCCGTCAGCTCTGAAACTACGAGACACTAGAAATTCTTAAGCTTTTTTGTGATGTGAACCCATCAGGCAAGTTGATGAGGTTCATGGACACTTTTCTTCTCAGAATAATATCTACAAATACATAAAATAAAAGATACAAGATTACAAAAGAAATCAAAGATTAGTGAAAATAAGGATGGATTTTTCCCCTATTCAAATTCATGGATCTTTCTTATCTATGCATGGACTCCTTAGTTAAGTTAATAGCTCACTGCCAACTTTTATTAAATTGAGAAAAGTTCTAACATTATTATTTTACTGTATATATATATATATATAAATTTATTATCAAAGTAGCCTTTTTCCATATTTCCCCATTGACATTCATAACCGAAATGATCAATGATCCCCTCAATTAACATGATCACCTGTCTCTGTAAAAGGAAGGTGGCTGTGAGTCTTGGGCATCTTGATCCTAAACCAGATGGACAGTAGAGAAACTGACCCAGGGTAAGCCTTCCTACACCCAACCTCTTCCAAAGCCTCAAATATTTCCTCATGGTGTCCTGAGTGGAAACTTGGAGTCAGAAACTTACAGTACACTTGCTAGAAAGGACACATATTCAGTGTTAGATCAAAGCAAAATTGTAAAGTAGAAAGCATCTCTCTTTGGTGTGGTTGAGCTCCTCCCTAAAATTACCAAATGGTCCAAAGGCAAGGAGCCCTTAGAGATCATCTAATTCAATCCCCTTATTTTAGAGATGAGAAAATTGAAGCTCAGACATAAAGTTTGCCAAAAGTCACACAGATATTAGTAGTTAGGATTTTAAATCATATTTTCATACTTTAATTAAATTTTTTGCTCTTTCTGTGAGACTACACTATCCCTTGCTTCTTTACCAAAGTCTCCATTCCCAGGTATCCCTCCCTCTAACCTCCCTGAGTGACTAATATACATCTCATTCTTGCCCTCAAGTTGCTGTCAACTTCTCTCTGTTAAATTATTATTTTAGGACGTAATTTTTATATCCTTCTAAATTAAATCTATAACGAGAGGCATTATGGCTTCAGTGGACAAAGTACTGGATTTGTAGTCAGGAAGACATGAGCTCAAACTCTGCTTCACACACATATGACTCCGGACAAGTCACTTAATCTCTCTGCACCTCAATTTCCCTGAATATAAAATGTATTAGATGACCTCTAAATCCCTTCCAGCTATGACCCTATGACCTGTATGACCTATGATCCTATGATCATATGAAAGAGTTTGGTCTTACTGCTTGCTGAGGAAAAACGAAGTGGATGAAGAAGGCTTATTGCTTAACTAACAACAGGAAATTGGATGAACAATCCACAAAACTCATCCATCAATAAATATATTTTAAAATAAATACTGCAAATTGATAGCAAGTTGGACTCATCATTAAACAGAACTAAATTGTGGTTAGGAAACTGCAATAGTTTTTGGTTTGTTTTGTTTTCATGATCCCAAACTTCTCCCTGAAACAAAGTCTACCTTTTGATATCTTTCTATGGATGGCAGTAATGGAAGGAATTAATATTAAAAATCCCAAAGAGTAATGGAGAGGCCCGTGACCGCCCTGAGAAGGCTGCAGAACCTTATAAATGGAATTATGAAGGAAAATTGAAATAAAGGATATCATCAAAAATGTAGGCATGAAAAATAGGATAGAAAAATTACCAGGAGAAAATGAGGGGTAACGATGGGTAGCTCAGGTGCTTCCTAAGTGCCCTTATGTAATATATGGCTGCCTTGATGTGACCTATCAGGAGGCAAGGATAGCTTTAGCTTCTCCTTGCCCCACTATTCTCTTAGGGAGACATCATAGAGATTGCCAGCGACTCATATCCATTTCTTCCCAATCTTTTTATCTCTTTAAAAACCTAAGGAGAATATGACATTGTGAACATCTTCTCTCTTGACAATAGAGGCTAGAAGATCCTGAATCTCTCTCCTCTGTTCTTCTTGCCAATTCTGTCCTGGTCCTCATGCAGGTGTGGGGCATTGATCACCAATGAAGAGAATGTCCCAATGGGTTTTGGGCTCAGGTTACATTTACAGTATTAGAAGAAATCAAGTAAGGCCCCAAAATCATTGGATAGATCTCCTTTGGCAAACTTATGAAAGGACATAGATAAAAGTCACATATGATGGACAAACATGGATAGGTTTCAATCAACACTGAAGGGAATGTCCACTTTGATGGGGTCTCCAATGCATTTCAGTATTTGAATACTGAACATTAACGCTCATCAATCAACTTACCAACGTTCCTGATAACTGACATTGTTAGCTAATAATACTTTCAGGTGCAACCACCTCCTGTAGGGATTTTCATTTTTAAAATGGATTCTTGAATACTAAAAACCCTAAAACACAAAAGGAATAAAGTTATGACAGTTCAGTTACAAGAGACAGGGTCAACATTTTGAACCAGGGGAGTCATTTACTTAGATCAATCGCTCTTCCTCTCAAAAAAGCATTTAATGAATGCTTTCATAAGTTTCATTTAATGAATTACTATTGGAAACATAAGAAACATTAAGTCATAACCTTTACCCTCAAGGAACTTACAATAGAGTTGGCAAGAAGACAATTGCCAGAGAAACATCCAAAATCAATTTAACACATGAAGTAATTAAGTGGTATGTTTTATGTTAGCTTTTAAATTCAAAGGGATAAGAAAATCAGTCAAGACCTGAAAGGGAAGATTACATGGATAAAATGGAGATTTATCAGGTATTATAAGGAAGGGTAGGATTTAAATAAGTAGGTGAATGAGGATGAAATCAAAAAAGGTCTCATGTTTGTCCAACTTCTGCCAACTCAATACAAGAGAAATAGCATAAACTTTCTCTCACTACCTACTATGATTTGTGAACCTTTATCTGTATTAAACGGTCAATCAAAAAGCACCTATTAAGCATGTCTATGCCAGGAAGTAAGGGCAGCTAGATGATACAGAAGATAGAGAGCCAAGTCTGGAGTCTGGAAGACCTCAGTTCAAATCTAGCTTCAGAATCTGTGTGACCCTGGGCAAGTCACTTAACCCTGCTTGCCTCAGTTTTCTCATTTGTAAAAATGAGCTGGAGAAGGAAACGGCACTCCACTATCTTTGCCAAGAAACCTCCATATAGCATCACAAAGAGCAGGACAATAATGAAGAAATTACAATAGGCGCTGGAAAGAAACAGAATAAATGCTCAACAGTCTCTGCATTCAAGGAGTTTACATTTTCCTAGGGAATAAAAAGGGTGCACAGATAGGTCAGATAGATACAAAATACAAAAGGCGATTCTGATGATAAGAAGAACCCTAACCACTATGGGAGTCTAGAAAGGAATATTTTAGTAGGTAACACTTAAAGCAGTATTGGAATAGAAGTCAAAAGGGCAGGTGTAAGGAGAACAGGTACAACATTGTACAGGACAATCTGTACAAAGGCAAGACGGGTAATAGCACACATAGGAACAGAAACTAGACCAGATTGGTGGAGAAATCACTGGAAAAATAAGCTGATCCAGATTGTAAATTATTTTAAATGACAAAGAAAGAAATCTGTATTTTATCTAGGGACAACAAAGAACCACAGAAGCTTCTGGAAAAGGGGAGTAATGTGGTCAGGCCTGGGTTTTAGGGACATCAATTTGGCATCTCTGTGGAGGATGGATTAGAAAGGGAAGAGGGAAATTGGTAAAGTGGCTATTTCAGTAGACCAGGAGAGAGGTGTTGAAGACCTGAATTAGTTGGGGTGGTTATGCTGAAGGTGGGGAGGAGATAGGTGTGAGACGTGGTGGGGGTAGAACACACAAAACATGGTGAATGGTTGGATATTGACGAGGAAGGGAAGATGTATGTGAAATGAGAAAAAATAATATGAATTGAACCAAGTAAATTATATACACGAGGACATCAACAATGCAAAATGAAATAACCAACAAAAATATTCAAAACTAAATGTTTTGAAAACAATAGTAACCAATTCTGGCCCCGAAGAGGAGAGAGGAGAGGGCATCTCTTTCCCTTCTTTACATGGGCAGGATACTATGAGTATGGAACATTGCATATGATGTATTGGTTAGTTTGGCTAAAATGATTTTCCCTCTTTCCAATTTCTTGTTAAAAAGAATGGTTCTCCCTGGGAGAAAAAGAGAAGAAAGGAATATTAGAAAATGAAATGGATGTAAAAACACAAAGTGTATCATTTTTTTTAAAGATATGGAAGTGAATAAAGAGAAAGATTGAAGATGATTCCTAGGTTGCAAACCTGAATGACTGTAAGAATGATCACACTCTCAGCAGAGAGAAGAAAGCAACAAGTAAAGGGAGTTTTGCAAGTCTTATTTTCTTCAGGCTAAACAGCTCTTCCCCATCACCATCCTGGCTGCCTTCCTCTAGTCACTCTCCAGCTTATTTTTTTATGGAATATTTTATTTCTCCCCAATTATATGTAAAAACAACTTTTAACATTCTTTTTTTAATCCTTTTGAGTTCCAAATTCTTTCCCTCCCCTTCTATTTTCCCTCTCAGTGAGAAGGCAAGCAATTTGATACAGGTTATGGGTAGTCATGCAAAACATTTCCACGGGAGTCGTGCTGGGAAAGAAAACACAGACAAAAGAAAGTAAAGAAAAAGTATACTTTGATCTGCATTCAGACTCCATTGGTCTTTCTCTGGATATGGATAGCATTTTTATCATGAATCCTTCAGAATTGTCTTGGATCGTTATATTGCTGAGAATGGCTATCTCCAACTCATTAATGCCCTTCTTAAACCATGTTGCCCAGAACTTAATATGATATGCCAGATAAGATCTGAGGAAGGCAAAGTACAGGAGGACTATCATCTCCCCATTCCTGGAAGTTGGGTTCTCTTAAAGGAGCATAAGATCCTTTCAGCTCTTGTGGCTTCTACATTACACTGCTGAATCATGAGTTTTCAGTTAACTAAAAAAACACAGGTCTCTTCCAGAACAACCATCATTCATTCTAGCCATACCTCCCCCATCTACTTGGGAAACTGATTTTTTGTACCCAAAAGCAAGAATTTACATGTATCCCTATTGAATTGTATCTTATTAAATTGACCTCAATGTTTGGACACTTGGATCCAGCTTAGAGTCATCTATACATCTGATGCCCATCTACGTCTTTATCTAAATTACTGATAAAACTGTTAACTAGCATAAGACCAAACACAGATTCTTGGGTTATTCCCATTAGAGGCTGGAAAGCTCCTGGCACATCAGCATGGGTCCATTAACAAATATTATTATTTGAGGCACTAGAAGGTGGAAAAAGCAGAAGCACTGAAATATTGACAGCCTTTTCTGAGTTTGGTTATAAAAGGGAGGAGAGATGTGAATGATAGTTTGAGGACAACATAAAGCTAAATGAAGTTTTACTTTTTTTTTAAATAGAGGAAACCTGATGGCATTTATAGGCATCAAGAAAGGAATGAGTGACTAAGGGGAAGTTGAAAATTTGGGCAAGGGAAAGTTCAAAGAGGGTTTCTGGGTAGGATAGGATCAAATCCATAAACAGAGGGCTTGGTACTGGATCCTCTGAGAGGAGAGATGAGGCATAAAAATAGTGGTGGATGTTATTGTAGTGATTTGAAATGTGGGAATGAGGAGAAGAGGGAACTTGTATCACGTGACCTCAATCCTTGTCATTTCTCTACCACCCGATCGTATGTCTTTCTAGTCTACAGGTTACCTCGCTTTCTTTGTTTGTTCTTACTCCTTACCATCATCCCAGGTAATTTCACCATCTATGATATGTTGAAGAAAACCTACATACCTGACCACACTGTTCCTCCCTGACTGTGATTATTTTCATCTTTTTTCCACATCATCACACAGCACAACCTGACTATATCCTAGAATTTGTCATCATAAGAGACTTTCTGTCTCCAAGAATAGAGCTTGGTGCTTCCTCTTCCATTATCTCTCCCACTCCCAGTTGCTCTTTTATAACACAAAAATGTCCCATTATTCAAACACTCCCATTTCACCAAGTTTAACTTGTGAGCTACATCTAATTACAAATCGTGAATTCTGTGAACAATTTTTAAAAATAATATTGTATTCATAACTTTTTCATATCACCTAGATTTCCAAATATAACCTTCCCCCAACTCTCCTCACTCCCTCCAAAAAAATCCTTATAGTAAAGAATTTTTAAAAAGAAAAAAACTAATCACCTTTTTTCAACTTTAAAACTACATACATTTCCACAACCACAGTTGCCCCCCAATCATTGCATCTTGAAAGAATCAGGGGAAGTGCTTTCTTGGAAATCTTTTGGGGCTATGGTAGTCGAGAGCACCACCAGTTTAGAGTATAAAATCAATTATAAGATTTTATGGAGATGTATAGTAGAAGATATAAGCAAGATGGTTTCATAAAACAATGAGATGCTCTGGAAAGAAAAGTTTAATGAAAGCTTGAGAAGAGTCCCAACTAAATGAAATTATAGAGTGCACTTAAGGATGAAACTGGGAGCATAACAGATAGATGAAAATGGGAACTATGTGGAGCAATGATTAGAACACTACTTACCATCAAGTATGGTGGAACTACCACATTTAAACTCTAACATGATAAGGCTAGAAAAGGCATTCTAGAACATAAAGATGAGAAAGTAAAGTGAATGAATTAAACCAGAGGTTCCCAAACTCATTGGACCTACCACTCCCTTTTCAAAGAAAAGAAAAAAATTACTCAGTTGCCCCTCTGGAAATCTTTCTTTAACCTTTTTTTAAAAATTTTTTTTTAAAGATTTGCATCATTTCAAAATTTTTTTTAAATGACATCCTAAATTTAATAATTTATTGTAAATTTGTGGCCTTTCTTCTGATTGAGATTTTGATGATGCAATATTACCTCACGTGACCACATAGTATGGTATTGTAAACAAGTCATTACATTCCAGACAATGCATTGCTGGATTTCCTAACAACTTGTGACACACTGGTATGCCAACACTTCCTTGTTAAGGCCTGTCATTGGGCTTGACCACTGATTGGCTATACCTTGCATTTTGTGTGTTCATTTGGAAAATAATGTAACTTAAAATAATTTAACTGTTATACAACAGATGACACTTGTATGAATGGTTTTTCAATATTTTCTTCTCTTCTTTCCTTATGCTTCTTCTGACCCTTTATTTTTATTCAATGTGCCCCAACTGCACCTGAGGCTTCAACTACTCCCTTGGATCTTACAGCACCCCTGGGGCTGTATCTCCCATTAGGGGAATCTCTGAATTAAAGTATACCAGGAGGAGGTCCATAATGGAGGTTCACAGTGTTATGGGCACTGATGAACAGATTCTCAAAGCATATGAAAGAAGAAAGGAGACCAAAGACTTGAGGGGAGGGGAAGGAAAGAGAAAGAAAATATAGGATTTTATTATTACCAAAAAAAATTATAATTGACAGAAAAAAATATTTACTAACTACCAAACAACTACTCTGAGATTTGATTGATGAGATTTCATTTTATCTTACCCTGAGTCAAGGCCATCATGCCATTCAGCCATCTCAATGAATTCTAGTCTCTTCCTCACACTAGAATTGAAGGCCCCACTCCTCATTCCATGTTATTGTACTTGTAAGTCTCCTCCTCTCTTTCTCAACTATGTGATGCCTTCCTTAAAACATAAGCTCCTTGAGTTTTACAGAGACTGTCTTGCTTAGTACCAAGCACAAAACAAGCACTTGGTTTTTCATTCTCTTATAGGCATGTTGGCTACAGAAGCAACTGGCAGATAGGGAGAGAATGAAGAGATGAAAATGTTGGGATGATAGAGGGAACAATCTCCTGGAGAAGACAGATGAACTAGGATCACTTAAGTGGAGAGATTTACCTTCATAAGGAGGACACCTCATTATGTCAGACAGGCGTGATAGCAGAGTAGTGGCCGAAGTCTGGTGAGATGTGAATAGAAGAGGATAGGAGAAGCTCTCAGTAAATGGCTTCCATTTTTTCAGTGAAATAAGGCAAAATTCTCATCTGAGAGGGTGAGAAGAGGGCAACTACAGGAGGCTGGAAGAAAGATGAAAAGGTATGGAAAATTTGCTCTGGTGAGAAAGTGAATCGATTAGGTTGGTATAAAAAGATTGCCTTGCACCCAGCTGAATTTGCGTAACTTAAAATTGCAGTGATTCTGTGATATTCTAAAGCCCCCTTCAGAAGTAAGTGTGAAAGGGGGGCAGAGCCAAGATGGCTGAGTAGAAAGACGCATATACTCTAGTGCTTCCCCCAGAGCCCACAAAATACCTGTAAAAATGATTCTCAACAAATTCTAGAGCAGCAGAAGCCACAGAACAACAGGGTGAAAGAGATTTCCAGCCAAAGGTAAACTAGAAGGCCAACAGGAAAGGTCTATTCCCACAGGACGCTGAGCAGAACAGAGCCCAGCCCTGGCCAGGCAGCATGAGGAGGAACAGGACCAGAACAGGCCTCCAGGGCAGAATCCCCAGCAGGGAGGGTCCCAGATCCCTCAACCCACAAGCACCAAAGAAAGCTTCAAAGGTCAGTGTGGGAGGGCTTTCACAGATAGGTGAGAGGGAAACAGGGTCCCCCCCAGCACTGATCCCAGGTGGTGGCAGAGGAAGCAGTGGCAGCAGCAGTGGGCAGCGGGCAGCAGGAGGCTGAGGAAGCAGCCTGTGTCCATTGTACCAGTGGCTCAGCTTAAAGCCTCTGGGGGAATTGAGCAACTGATCTGAATCTCATCCCTAAGCAGAGTCCTGGGGAGAGGAGGAGCACTAGGACCCTTCTCTTGACAAAGGATTCAGAAGTCAAATAACTGGCTGGGAAAATGCCCAAAAAAGGGAAAAAAAGTAAGACCATAGAAGGTTACTTTTTTGGTGAACAGGTATCTCCTTCCATTCTTTCAGATGAGGAAAAACAATGCATAATACTGTCAGAGGAAGTCAAGGCTTCTGCTTCCAGTACCTCCAAAATGAATATGAAATGGGCTCAGGCCATAGAAGAGCTTGAAAAGCAAGTCAGCAGCTTGCCAAAGGAGAAACAAAAAAATGCTGAGGAAAATAATACCTTTAAAAATAGGCTAACTCAATTGGAAAAAAGAGGTCCAAAAAGCCAATGAGGAGGAGGCTTTAAAAAGCAAAATTAGCCAAATGGAAAAGAAGGTTCAAAAACTCACTGAACAAAATTGTTCTTTAAAAATAAGAGTGGAGCTCAGGGAAACTAATGACTATGAAATAAACCAAGTTACAAAACAAAACCAAAAGACTGAAAAAGTAGAAGATAATGTGAAACATCTCACTGGAAAAACTGACCTGGAAAACAGATCCAGGAAAGACAATTTAAAAATCGTGGGACTACCTGAAAACCATGATCAAAAAGAGAGCCTAAACATTATCTTTCATGAAATTATCAAGGAAAACTGCCCTAATATTCTAGAACCAGAGGGCAAAATAAATATTGAAAGAATCTACCAATCACCTCCTGAAAGAGACCCAAAAAGAGAAACTCCTGGGAATATTGTGGCCAAATTTCAGAGTTTCCAGGTCAAGGAGAAAATACTGCAAGCACCTAGAAAGAAACAATTCAAGTATTGTGTAAATACAGTCAGGATAACACAGGATCTGGCAGCTTTTACATTAAAGGATCGAAGGGCTTGCAATAGGACATTCCAGAAGTCAAAGGAACTGGGATTAAAACCAAGAATCGTCTACCCAGCAAAACTGAGCATAATACTTCAAAGGAAAAAAATGGTCATTCAATGATATGGGGGACTTTCAAGTATTCATGATGAAAAGACCAGAACTGAATAGAAAATTTGTCTTTCAAACACAAGAATCAAGAGAAGCGTGAAAAGGTAAACAGGAAAGAGAAATCATAAAGGACTTTCTAAAGCTGAACTGTTTACATTCCGACATGGAAAGATAACATTTGTAACTCTTGAGATTTTTCTCAGCATTTGGGTAGGTAGAGAGATTATACACACACACACACACACACACACACACACACAGAGAGTACAGGTTGAGTTGAAACAGGAGAGATGAAATCCATAAAAATAAAATAAAACTAAGGAGACAGGAAAATATTTAAAGAAAGGGAGAAATGGAATGGAGCAGACTATCACTTATAAAAGAGAGAAGAAAAATCATTTTCAATGTAGGAGAAAAGGGAGGAGGTAAGTGGAGAAAAGTGAAGCTTATTCTATTCATATTTGGCTTAAGGAGGGAATAACATGGTCATTTAATTTGGTATGAAAATCTATCTTACACCACAAGGAAAGTAGAGGAGAAGGGGACAAGTGGGGTGAGGGGGATGACAGAAGGGAGGGCAAATGGGAGAAGGAAGTAACTAGAAGTAAACACTTTTGGGAAGGGACCAAGTCAAATGAGAGAATAGGAAAGGGAGACAGGGTAGGATGGGGGGCAATATAGTATTAGACAACATGACTATTATGGAAGTCTTTTGCAAAACGACACATATATAGCCTGTATTGAATTGCTTGCCTTCTCAGTGGGGATGGGTGAAGAGGTAGGGAGGGAGAGAAGTTGGAATTCAAAATATTAGAAATAAATGTTGAGAACTGTTATGGCATATAACTGGGAAATGAGAAATATGGGTAATGGGGTATAGAAATTTATCTTGTCCCACAAGAAGAGAGAAGATGGGGATAAGGGAAGGGTGGAGTGTGATAGAAGGGAGGGCAGACTGAGGGAAGGGGTAATCAGAATGCAAAGTGTTATGGGGTGGGGGGAGAGATGGGGAGAAAAATTTTGAGTGGAAATGAATGTCAAAAATCTAAAAATAAATGAAACTATTAAAATTAAAAAAAAAAGTAGGTGTGAAGGCAATAGATGGCAAGGGTAAACCAGGGCCAAGAAGTTCAAGAGGACAAGAGACTCAAGAGCACAAAGTAAAATTGAACTGATTTCCTAAGAGAGCAAAAAGGGGAAGGAGAATGCAATCAGTGGAGGAAAAATGGCTTGGAAGAGAACTAAGAGGTCAAGGGATTACAGTCACAGTGAGGACAAAAAAAACAGAGTTTGGGGAGTCTAGGAAGGAATCTTGCACTCGGGGCAATATTCTGTCACATTTTTCTGGAAGTGAGGCACAATGGAAAAGAGGAATCCTTGAACCAAGCTCTACAAGGCAAGAGGGGAGAGCAGAGAATGGATACTTTAGGAAATTCTGATTCTCACATGGAATACAGAGATTAGAGAGGGATTAAATAATGACAGGGGTCCTGAGCCAGGGAATTTGGATCTGAAGTAGACAGAGAGCAGAGATAAAGGAGAAAGAACTTCCTGAAAAAGGGTGTACACACACACACACACACACACACACACACACACACACACTTTAAAAACTAATGAACAGGACTAGTTAAGAAAAAAGGAAGGGAAAATTTATTTGGCTGAAAGAAAAAAGAAAACAAATAACTAGATAAAAGCAGGAAAGAAAAAGAAATAGCAGAACTCCAAAGGAAAAGTAACAAATGCAAGGAAGTGATTAGGAGTGGTGAAAAGAGGACAGTTATCTTTTTTAAAACTGAGCTACAGCAAATGAAGAGACATAGTAACTAGTATGTTTACAGTGAAAGAGTGAAAAAAAAATCATCACTTTTCAAAAAATTTAAAAGCCAACAGATGAACCTAAAATAAGTACAAAGGAGGAAATATTGGCAATTGGAGAAGAAACAAGTTGAAAACAAAAGCCACAGAAATAAATAAAGCTAAAAGCTAACTCCTTAAAAATTGATAAACCTTTGTTAATCTGATTAAAAAGGGTAGAAAATCAAATTAATATCAAAGCAAAACCCACAATGAAACCAGAAGGAATGATAATGTATTATAGTTCTATGCTAACAAAACTGAGAACCCAAAAGAGAAATATTTGCAAAAATATAAAATACCTAAACTATCAGAAAGCTAGGTAGAGATCTGAAATAACCCACTTTCAAAAACGAAACCTTTCACCATAAAGGAATTACCAAAGTGAGGAGTGGAGAATTTCTGGTGTGATAGCTTCACAGGAAGATTCTATCAAACTTTTAAAGCACAATTAGTACCCATACTTCACAAAGTATTCTCAAAAAATTGAGAAAGCACCAGAATCCTTTCATGAGATACAGTCCTAATAGCTAAACTAGAGAAAAACAAAGCACAGAAGGAAAATGAAAGGCCAATATCATTAACAAATATTGACTCAAAAATTTTTAAACAAAATCCTGTCAAGACTAGAGTGATCTATCCAAGAAATCATTCATTATAACCAAGACTGGATTTATACCAGGAATGTAAAGATAGTTCAAGATTAGTAAGCGAACATAATTAATCATATCATAAACCAAAACATCCCAAACTACATGATTATCTCAATAGATGCAGAGCCTTCAACAAAATACAGTAACATTTATGCTTAGAAACCCTACAAAATATATAGGCATAAAACCTTTTTTTAAATTATAAAAGGTATTTGTCTAAAACTAAAAGTATTATATACAATAAGAATATGCTAAAGCTTTTTCCAGTAAACACAGGAATGAAGCAAGGATGCCCCATCTCCCCACTATTACTTGATAAAGTTGAGGAAAATGATAGCAAAAGTAGTAAGAGAAAAATAAACTAAAAGGCATAAAGATAAAGAGGGGCAAAAACTATCCCTATTTGCTGATGATATAGTGGAATACTTGGAAAATCCTAGAGAAAAAGTAGATTTTAAATGAGACAATACTTTAAACAAAAGTTACAGGGTACAAAATAAACCCTCAAAAATCAACAGCATTTCTATATAATAGTAAAACACAAGAAGAAATAATAGAAATTAATTAGAAACACAAATTAACTGTTCCAATTAACTAGAAAATACATAAACTACCCAAGGAATGACCTACCGAAGCATGCAAACTCATGTAAATTCAATTATTTCAAAGTGCTCCTTAAAGAAATAAAGAAAAACTTAGGTAGCTGAAGGAATATTCAGTGCTCTTGGCTAGGCTGTGTTAATACAATAAAAATATAAATACTATCAAAGTAAATTTACAATTTAATGCTATACCCATTAAATTACCAAGGGGATACTTTATACAATTTAATAAAATAATAAAATTCATTTGGAAAAGCAACAAAAAGGTTATCAAGGGAAATGAGTAAACAGGGATAAAGGGAGAACAGCATTTCCAGAACTCTGACTTTATCATAAAGCGGCAACCATTAAAACCACCTAGCATTGGTTAAGAGAGAGAGAGAGAGAGAGAGAGATGAATGGAACACATGTACAAAGAAGAATCAGAAACAATGAAACTCAACCCAATGAATGATGAAAAGGGAAAATATAAATTACCGAGGGAAAAACTGATTTGATTTTTGAAAAACCTGCTAAGAAACTAGAAAGCTGTCTGGTAGGAATTAGCCTTAGACTAACACTTTGTAACATATTCTACGATATATTCTAAATACACACACACTTAATTTTATGTTATCCATTATCCAATAGACTGGTGATTAAAGTACATGAACAAAGAGTTTTCAAAAGCAGAAATACAAAGTATTCACAAGTATACAAAAGAATGTTCTAAATCACTAGTGATAAAAGCAATGCATATAAAAACTGACATTCATCTCACACCCTGAAATTTGGCAAAGATAACAAAAAAATGTTAAGATCAATGTTCAAGTGACTGTGGAACTGGCATATTAATACACTGTTGGTGGAGCTGTAAAATGGTACAACTATTTTGGAAAATAATTTGTTGGAATTAATGTATATAAAGTGACTAAAAATGTCTATGCTCTTTGAACCAGAGACTCCATTACTGGGCCCATGGAAGTCACTAAAAAAAAAGTCTTCACATACACCAAAATATTTATAGTAGCACTCTTAGTGATAGCAAAGAATTAGTAAAAAAATAAATAAATAAATAAATAAATAAATATATATATATATATATATATATATATATACACATATGTTAAATAGAATACTACTGTGCTGTAAAAAACTATGTATGTGAGGAACAGACAAATATGTTAAGTTCTATGTAAACTATTAGAATGAAGTAAGCAAAACCAAGAAAACAGTATACAGATAAACCTCCAGGTGTTGTTGAGTCATGACCCATTTGGGTTTTCTTGGCCAAGATACTGGAGTGGTTTGCCATTTCCTCCTCCAGCTCATTTTATAGATGAAGAAACTGAGGCAACCAGGGAGAAATGACTTGCCCAGGGTCACACAGCTAGTAAATTTCTGAGGTAGGAGTTGAGGAGTCTTCCGGCCTCCAGGCCCAGAGCTCTTCAGTCCACTGTGTCATCTAGCTGCCCCTTCTCCAAGTTTTTGTTATGTGTGACTAAAAACATGCCTCTACTCAATCAGTTGTAATTAAATAAACTCCTACTCTTCCAAATAAACACATACACATTATGTAGAAATTAAGCTTCCTAGGTTAGGAGGGGCATGTCTCAAAAAACATTCCATGAAATAATTATATGGATAAAAATTATATGCCTTGACCCCAAGCAATTGAAGCTAGTTAGAACTTCCCTATACAAAGGTTACCTAAACAAGTTTTGGAGTGTAGGAGAGAAAACAGAAAATTGTAGTCTTATGACATCATGGTCTAAGTCAAGCAGCCTCAGCTTACACTTTCAAAGTATATAAATCTGGTCATTTGCAAGAGGATATTGAAATAGAAAAGCCCAAAAGTATGAGAAAGGTAGACCTTAAAATTGTAAAAAGAAAAATAAGTTCATTATTCAACAGAACTGTAATCAATGGTCAATTACAATGTAAAAGTGAAAAAGATCGTGAACTTTATAAGGAATTTTCAGCAACTACTTTTAAAAAGACTAGTTAACAACTCAAAAGAATTTGAACATAAAGAGAAAACACTGGAATCATGGAGAACTGGATTCAGTGTTAGAGAAGGAAAGAGGAAAAGGAAAGAGGAAAATGGCCCACTTGTATAAAATTAATGAACAGATACACTTAAGAGCATATTTTCTATTTCTCTTTTTTCCTGCCGTTCTTGGGGGGTGTAGTGTGGGGACCATGGCTAACGCAATATTTATTTTGCATGTCTTACATATATTTGTAATGGGTTCTATTTTTCTTCTCTTAATGAGTGGAATTTGGAATTAAAATATCAAGCTCTAAACAAATGGTTTAAGTAGCACAAATCTCTAATAATATTCCAAATCTGAGTAATGTCATTTCTAATCTCTATAAACAAGACTAAGTGTACAAGACAGTCCAGTTGCCACCTCTCATTTGAAAACATTCTTACAAAAGTAGTTTTAGACTGTAAACAAAATGAGACAGGGTTCATAAGGAATTAATGGAAGAACCAGCATTTAAAAAAAGAATTTAAAACATCCTAGAGCTTACATCACAGAATACTTTTAAAATGGTAAAGGGAAGATAATTTTCATTCAAAGGGAATGCTATATGAAAAGGGGAGAGGAAGGAACAATAAACAACAGGAAAAGTTAAGTTTCTAAGTAATAATATTCCAAGTATTCTACAGTGCTAAAGATGTATTCTAAAGTGCTAATCACGAGGAAGTCTTTTTAAGTTATATAGAAACACCCAATAAAGTGAAAAACTCGGAGTTTAACTTGAGAAACATATTTTACATTTCTTTATTCTTGAAACTTGTCCAATTACAAATAAATAATCCATACAACATAACCTCTGATATACACTTTTTTCAGGCAGGTAAGAGCGACAACCAAGAATACATTGAAAATGAGTTTACATTAAATAACCAATTACAATATACAACTGGTCATTCAGTACATTTTCAGTACGGTCCAATATGTACACTGTTTAAAAGTGGACCACTTTATATAAAACACAGATGTATACAATTTTCTTACAAGCCCAAGACAATGAACACACATCACAGCTTTAAAAAAAAGTTGCATCACAGGGTGTCTAAGAGTTCAAATACAAAAATGTTTATAAAGCTTGTGAATTTTGGCAGCAAATACGAAAATGTATACCAAGCTACCCTATTCTTGCTGGCTGGTGCTGGAAAAACTGACAAGCTCCATGGGGATTTTATAGAGGTTATCAAGTCGACATTTCTAAAAGATTAATACTTAGAGAACTGGCATCACGTAATGCCAAGGATTTAATTTTGCACTGCATCTAGCTTACTGTTTCAGCAAACTATTTTACTAATGGAAGAATGCTTCCTTGGTGGATATATCTTATCTTCTGTAAATTGTGGAGATTACTGCATCAACAAATTTGTGAGAACTTTTCAGACATCTCATTTTCCCAATTAATTCCAGAAATTAATTCTCTATTCTCTTAAGACTAAGTCTTCTAATATCTGCATTGTGATGCAGTTCAACAAATATTTTAATTTTCTCAGAAACAATGCCATAGCTAAGGAAACACCTTATAACTGATTTCTTTCCTTTCATACCTGTCCCATCATGAAAATAACAGTATTTCTCACAATAAAACATTTTAAAGTTATTTAATTTTCCTAATGACAATGAAAGATTAATTGAAGGACAAACAAAAGTTGTTTTATTAATCTCAACACTCATTTTACTGTGCTCATAGGTTTTGGTGAACACAACAAATGTTCAACTTCAAAGATATCAACAAATGAGAGACTAGGTAGATAATGCAGTCAGCTAAGTTTCCTTAGCTGCTTCTGGAAAGAAAAACAAAAATACTTTCAATTTAGTTTTGAAATACATGCTAATATGATGATCTAATTGGCAAAATTTTTATTAAGCACATCTTTCTTAAGAACATCCCCCTACTAGAAGAAAGTATATTATAGAATGCAACAGAATCCCAAATGAGAAAACTAGGCCCTCTTGTGGGAATTTTATTCTATGGGGTCAAAAAACCCCAAAACAAAACATGGCTTTATATAGCATGTGAACTACATTTCTTTTTAAAAGTTGTTTTTAATTCCATTTGCTGCCAATCTACATTTTCTTACTCTTCCTAATCCTTGTGCCATGTTAAATGTACGCAATAAACTTGGGGATTTAAGTATTTCTAATCTCTATTTTCCTAGAATCCAAGACTTTCTACTTCATATATTTTAAAGTTGATGTAGAAAGGCCCTCCTGTTCCACTTCAAGAGAATTCATCCCTTTCATTCTTTTCTCATTTTAAGAAAAGCAGTTCCTCTAGGCAATTGTTCTAAACTTCATCAAGAAAGCATCTAAGGTAGAGAGAAATATGCAAATACATGATAATAAGAAGCCAGAAAAGAAATCTCTTTCTCCAAGTGTGACGCCTTTGTGATGCAACTGAAGTATTCCAACCAAGCAACATATCCATTTTTGTCTTAGGCCCTTCTCAACCTTCCAAAGTCTTACCCAAATTGTACATGGCCAAACATCCAATATTTTTGCCTTTATTTTTATACCTACAGGGGCTGAGATACAGTTACTGTGAACCGTGCTTTTATGTCAATAAGTACAAAATATTTCATGTAACGTGTTGCTGAAAGCAGTGCGAAGAATTAAAAAAGCATTGATTTGTGCACATTTCAATTTGTGTGATCACCTTTGATGCCATATTCTCTATTTCCTTAGGTAATGTTTTATAAATCCAAAGTATTTCAAAAAGCCTATCTATTAGACAGGCAGCATTTTAGGAATCAGTAGGAGTGTCGAGTGATACAGAAAAACCTGCGAATTAAATCTTGACACTTCTCTCATTATAAGGTTAATAAGAAGAATATCTTCTAAATTATCATGTAACCTTGATGAGAACACCTTTCCAGTCCCAGATGGCCCCATTTATATATCATATTCACAACCTTCAAGATAAGAACATTTATAATTAATTAGTAAAAAAGTAAAGTTGAAGACTTCTTTACAAGAAGGACTTAGGTCAAACATCCAACCAACATATATAATGTAAAATAAATACAACCTGGTGCAAATTTATATCCAAGAAAATAATCCTAAATTAAGAACAAGAAATAAGCCATTTGGAGTACAGCTAGGAGATATGACAGTTTTCAATGATTCATGTGTAGCAAAACATAGAAACTTGAATGTATTTAAGGCTGATGTAGACAAAAGATGTTTGGCTTTTTAAACTCCCACCTTTAAAAAATACCTTGTCAAACTTTCAGTTGTTTTCCTTTAACAGTTTCATTGTCTTCCTAGTTTCAACATTTATATAAAATTGAATAGATTTTGAAGGAAAACCATTAGAGGAGAATTACTAACTGGCATTATACTTGCTATGTTAAGTATCTTCTGAATTAATAAAGAATGATCTGTAGTATTGCTTCATTATATACAGTGCCACGACCAAGTTTCATTATTTCTCATTTTAAAATTAAATATTTAAAGAAGAAACTGTCAGGCACATATTCACAAGGTGTTGATTTCTTAAATCATAAAAAGCCTGGATATATTTCTCTCAAATGCATACAAGACAATAATTACACAACAAATCGGATCTTCTCTTCAACAATGATTTGATTCATAAGCATTTGAAATTTACATAATTTCACATCAATAAGCTTTTTGTTTTTAAATACTGTAAGTAAAAAAGGCCCCCAAAGTAACCATTTCTAATATTTCTTAGTTATCCCTCTATACAACCAAACTTTAAAAAGTTACAAACTGAACATTATACAGGATATATAAATCATTTTTAAAAATCTGAAGTTTTAAAATCATTGCTTCCCCAATATGATTCAGGAAAACCCACAAACTGACAAATATAGTCATAGGTAGTGAAGTAAATTGGGGGTGAAAAAAAAATAGAAGAGACAGACACACAAGTTTGCTGTCTTAAAATTTTACTAATCCTGTCAGTTAAAGATGGTGATGTCATGAGAAATAACAGTTTAGGCTTAAAATGAGGAATGGTGTTTGTCTCAAAGGCTGAGACATGCAATTCAAGTATTTTCCTATTTGATCTGAGCTCACTGTAGCAAACAGGTGCAAAAAAGAAATGATCATTTCCCTCCGTACATTCGCTCAATGTCCTCTTGATAATGTGTTTTAAGTTCTTTGCGTTTTAGCTTGAAGGCATCAGTCACCAGGCCGGTTTCAGGGGTCCATGGATCTGGGCTCAAACGAATTTTTACTGGAATCTCAAACTTTTCCAGACCTGCTGCCATGACATTAAAAAAAAAGTTTCAAAATTCAAAAGCATAAAAAATGCCCATTAAAAACGTGCATTTACTATTCCCCATTTAAAAATTCATTGTTACTACTGGTAAAACTTAAAATGAATGGTTTTTTAAGAAAGTCCATTTCTTCTCTCAAGTTACCCAAATATCATGAAAAGTTCTGTTAAGAAATAAATATTACTACAATGGAACAAATTTCAAAGGAGAGGCCCTTTCACCCAGAAATAATATTACCCACACATACACACACACACACACACACACCCCCATCACACACTCCCAAAAGAAATCAAAAGAAAAAGGGAAGGACCCCACAATAGCTACAAGAAAATCTGTACTTTGGGTTATAGCAAAGAATTAGAAATAAAGTGGATATTACTATTAATTGAGAAATGACTGAATAAATGTAAAAGAAATGAATATAATATTGGTTAACAAACATTAATTAAGCACCTATTGTATGTGCCAGGCACTGTGCTGGGTACTTAGGATACAAAAAAAGACAGCAAACAATTAGGCACATACAAGAAATACACAGGATAAATAGCAGATAATTAACAGAGAGAAAGTACTATACTAGCACTAAAAGGAGACTGGGAAAAGTTTCCTATAGAAAGTAGGATATTGAGTTTAGACCTGAAGGAAGTTAGGAAGCACGGAAGAGAAGGCATCCAAGCATTCCAAGCATAGGGGACAGCCTGTGAAAATAAACAGAAATTTGGGGGAGGGGAGAGCAAGGAGCATCTTGTTTACCCAACAAGGTAACCAGTTTCACTGAATCTCAGAGCACAAGGGACAGTATGAGGTATAAAATTCTGGAGAGATGAGAACTTTGAACTTCCAATAGAGGATTTTATTGTTCATTCTGGAGAAAATAGGGAATTTCTGGGCTTTATTAATAAGGAAGGGTAATCAGTGCTTCAAGATCATTTTGGCAGTTGAGCAGAGATGTAATGGAGTGGGGAGACCAAACAGGAGACTACTGTAACTGTCCAGGTGTGAGGTTATGAGGATGTACCCTAGGATGGTGGCAGTTTCCAGAAGAGGAAGCCTATGGGAGAGATGTGAAGGTGGTAAAATTTACAAGATTTGGTAGCAAACTGGATTTTGGGGGATGAAAATGAATAGTTAAGGATAACACCTAGATTTTGAGCCTCAGTGACTGGGAAGATGGTGACACACCTCTTCAGAAGTAACAGGGAACTTTGGAAATGGGTAGAGTCTGGAGAAAAAAACAGAGAGGTTAGGACTGTGTAAATAGATGCAAGAATCATCAGCATAAATGAATACATGGAACAATAAGACCACCAAGTGAAACAGTACAGATGAAGAAGAGGATCCATACCAGAGATCTGGGGGACGTTCACAGTTTACAGCATGACCTGGATGAAGATCCAGCAGAGGAGAACAAGAAAGAGCAATACGTAAGAGGAAAACCAGGAGGGCGGAGTCATAAAAACCTAAAGAAAGACCTTAAGAAAGGTGGGTGGTGTACAAAGACCACCAAAGGCTGCAGTGAGACCAAAAAGGATGAGGCATAAGAAAAGGCAATTAAGAAATCATTAGTAACCTTAGACAGAGCAGATTTGGTTGAATAATGAGGTCAAAAACCAGAATGCAAAGAGTTAAGAAGAGAGTAAGATGTTACTATGCTATAAGAAATGACCACAGAGAGAGATTTAGAGAAACCTGGAAGTGCTGACATGAACGGATGAGGAATAAAGTGAGTAAAACCAGGGAAAAAATTTATACAATGCCCACCATGGTCCCCACTTCTTGGAAGAGTTTATGGACAAGAGCTACAGAATGAGACGTTCATTTTCAGCCAGTTTTATTTGACTATATTTATTCATGAAAATATAGCATTTGATAGTAATACAACCCCTCCCCCCCCAAAAAGATTGCCAACTGAATCATTTAAAAACATATCACAAGAGAGTAAAAGCAGGTTAGACAGGGACAACAGACAAGCAGACTAGTGTTGGAACAGGCTGAATCTGAAATACACATTGCTATGCATAATGCAGCTTTCACGTTTTCATGTGTAGTCCTTTTTATGTTCTTCTGGGTGGAGAAATGCTCGGTTTTGGGGATGTTTAGTAAGTTCAAAAGAAAAAGGAAATTTCATGTAAGGGAGAGAGGAAGAAAAAAGTTGATTTATGTGATTAATGGGGTCCTAAATAAATCTGGATAATCTGAATTTTAGCCTACAGAAATGGGGAGTCATGGAAGTTATTTGAACAGGAGAATGACGTAATTCCAGTTTGGAAAAGAATCATATTGTGTAATACTAGAAGAACCACACTGATTTTTCCCACTTCTTGTAAGAGATTTTCTATTAACTCTGTAAAATTTAACACAGCACTCACCTGAAGAAGCAGCTTCAGAGAGCACCTTCAGCACCTCCTTTTCCATTTCAGGACTGTTACAGATCTCCTCCCAAGTACCTCTAAGTTCTTTTTGTCGAGCCAACTCTGTTAGTTCCTTCTGATTTGGCACAACAAATCCAATGACATAAGAATGATAACTGAAACATATAAAAGACAGGAGGTCATGCATTAATAACAGGGTTTAGATAAAATAGCAGTGAAGAATTAGTAACACCTGGCTAAGAAGACTTACTTGATATTGTCAAAGTTCTGCAGCTAAGAAATTCTAAATTATAAAGTCCTCTAATTCCTTTCTAAATATGACACTTGAATGTACTGTATTTTACACTAAACAAAATCACATCTATTCCTTCAGTATTTCACATCTTTCACAATGCCTTTTAGAATTCATGGCTGTAGTAATGCAGATGTAGACATTTATGGCTTTGGGTAATACCAAAAATATCACAGACACCTTTCATTTGCATAGTGAGTGTTTCATGGTTTTCAAAGTTATATCACATATTCTTTCTCATTTGGATCGCAAGACAACCCATTACGGTGGGGTAAAACAGATGTTATCATCTTCATTTTATGGACGATGAAACTTTAGTACGGAGAATCAGGAGGTTTGTCCATTATGCTCTGCAGTTTTTCATGACCAATTGTATATTTCTTTAATGTTATGCTTTGTGTCCCTTCTTCCACAAGTCATCTCTAGTGATATTCTATAGTCTCTTTATACACACTTTTCACTGTTCTTTATGGCAGTCATAATTTTGATTCTCCAGAGATTGTGTAGTCCACAACTGAAAAAACTGGTATTTAAAAAATTTTTCTTAACTTTCAGAAGCACCTTCAAAGTGTCAAAAAAGCAGTGAACAATTTCCCCAAAGCAAAACTGAACTTTGTCTTCCTTCCATTTGATTCTGGGTCTAGTTCACCGTTCATACAAAGGGCCTGACAAAAAGAGATGCACCAACAACCTAAACGGCATGTTAAGAAGGGAGTAAATTACCACTCTGCTGTAAGAAATGACCAAGAGAGATTCAGAGAAACATGGGAGTACTTATATGAACTGATGAGGAATCAATTCAATTCTATAAAATATTCTGGATGGCATACATAATTCAGCCATTTGATTTATGTTGTGTAGATTAGACAATTCTTTTTTTTTTTGTAAATCATGAACATCTACAAGAAAACGCTGGAGAAAACTCTGGGGCTTGATGAAATTAGCCCAATGTCATCCACAAAAAGGAAAATCTGGAAGCCATTGCCCTCTGGAGTGAATTCATACTCTATTAGGGGCAGCTAGGTGGCACAGTAAATAGAGCACCAGGGCAGGAGTCAGAAGGACCTGAGTTCAAATCTCACCTCAGACACTTGACATT
Source organism: Potorous gilbertii (assembly GCA_028658325.1). Taxonomy (NCBI): domain Eukaryota; kingdom Metazoa; phylum Chordata; class Mammalia; order Diprotodontia; family Potoroidae; genus Potorous; species Potorous gilbertii. The sequence continues at coordinate 497,474,641 of CM053771.1, read as the reverse complement.
CGCTAGCTGTGTGACTTTAGGCAAGTCACTTAACCTCAACTGCCTCATCCTGGGTCATCTCCAGTCCTCCTGATGAGTGTCTGGTCACTGGATTCATAAGGCTCTGGAGGAGAAGTGAGGCTGGTGACCTGAACAGACCTCCCTCACTCAAAACAAAGTCAAGTGCAAGTCATGTCATCATTTCTCTGATGGCATGGTCTTCTTTGGCAACAAAGGATGAACACACACATGCTCTATTAAGCAGCAGAGGATTTCTTATGTGAGTATTTGTCTCTTGATTTTATGTCTTGATATTGATAATCAGGAGAATATCAAAAAGTTTATTGTTATATTGAGCTAAATCAATAAACCAAATAAAACAAAACTCAGATGGTTGAACAAAGTGATAGTTTAGCTGGTAGCTTAGCAGAGCTAACTGGAGTAAAACACTACGAAAGAACTTTAAGTTTACCTGTCCAAGTTCGGTATTTAAGAATAATCAATTTAAAAAATCATTGATGAAGGGTCTACTTATATGGTAGGTACTGTGCTAGGCTCACCGTATGGAGATTCAACAGTTTTCTGCCTAAAGTTGAAAACTGAACCCATGGAAACTAATGAGAGATCGCTGAGAAAAGGGGTATGGAGAAAAAAGAGAGCCCAAGATAATCATATGAAATAAAGATGTTAAAAAAGACAAGTAGCATTAAACTTCTTATCATACCTGTTTGCATATGCACAGATATTATCTATTAATGGGAGATTCTTTAAAGCCGCCTCAACTTTTCCAAGAGAGACATATTCTCCTGCTTGAAGTTTTACAAGGTCCTTTTTACGATCTGTTATTTAAAAAAGAAAAAAAAGAAATTACCAGATGAAAATTACATATATTTATACAATGAAACTACCACTATATAAACTCACTGAATATCCTTAAATAGCTAGTTATCAACTAAATTTACTATCGGAGGCCTAAGCAAAAAAACAAGTATCATGAACTTAGGCTCTAATGAGTAACATTAAATACATAATTTAAAAAGTGAAGCCAAACAATGTCTTTTTAAGAAAGAGCATCAAAATCAAGCAACCTCTAATTTTTCTACTTTTGTTGGGCAAGTTCAGGAAATAAAGAATGTGAAAAGGTGTCCAGTTGACATAAAGGCAAAAAACCATTGATCTTTAAAATAACTAAAACAAATTGAACATTACAAAATATATGATTATTACATAAGAGATGATACCTAACAGTGCAAATTCAAGCAAAGATCAATAGCTCCAGCATTTCATCTAATAAGGAAACATTTTAACAAAGATACATAACTATATCCTTCAGATGAATATGCCAGAAATTCATTCAAAATAGAGTAACATATTAACCCAATAATTTTGTAAAAACTGTTAAATATGACCAACTATATAAATGATGAAGGGTCCAATTAGAATACATGGAGAAATTGTATTTACTAAAATAAATGACAATGGATAATCTAATCATTTTTTCCAAATATAGAAGGGGAAGGTCATAAATGGACTGAAATATGATCATTGTGGACCCAGCCTTCCCTCCAACTTCCACATTTTTGTTGAGATGATACTACCATCGTCCAGGTCATCTGGGCTCAAAACCTTGGGGTTATCTTTGATTATTCCCTCTCCTCGTGCTCCATGTTAAATGATCAACTGCCCATGCTTGTTGATTCCACTTCTATAGTATCACTAGTAGTACCCAGTCCCTTTCTCTCCAATAAGTCATTGATTTCAGGATTTCACATCCTCTCATTTTAGTTTGTTAATGAAATAGTCTAAGAAGTGGTCTCACTACCTCCTCTCTTCCCTCTCCAATCTCTCCTCCACATAGTTGCCAAAATAATTCTCCTAATGCCCACTGTTCTTGTGCAAAGAAGATATTCACACTTCATGTTTACTGAATCAAACTGACTCATGTGGCCAAATAGCGGTAAAAATGACCTACGTAAGACCTCTATACTAGTGGTTCTACGAGACCACTGAGACAGATAAGACATCCAAGAATTCTTCTTTCTAGGTAAATGATAATAGTTGAGCTGTCTCATTTATAGGAACTCTCCCCGAGGACAAAGCAAACATGACTGTTCAGAAACATAAAACCAAAACCTTGTCTAATATCTAGTGAATAGGAAAGGTCACACAAACTAGTGCTGCATACATAGGCTGAAATAAAAATACTAAATAATATAATAATACTACAAATATTACTGTCACAGCATTTATTGGAAGCCCACAATAAAAGGTATTGAATGTTATAACCACAGAAGTAACCATCTTAGTCTGAATATAAGCTTCATTTTGCCCCCAAATTTGGCTTGTATAAAAGCTGAATGTTAACTTAAAAAATTCAAAGTGTTGAAAAAGAATTAGGAATACAATCATAAATCATAATCATAGAGTATTTGTTTTAATTAAAAGGTTAAAGATATTTCTATTGGAACTTAAAGAATACAATACTTCCATGGAAAAATTCAGTGTGTATATATGGTAGGGTACTCTATATTCAGATGCAGTCTATAGTCTAATGCATTCTAAGAAAGTGGAACATACATACATATATACATATATACATACATACATACATACACACACATCTCAGGCTAAAACAATTAAAATTTATTTCTTATAAACTCTCTAATTTGTGTGACTATACAGGATGACACAAAAAGATAAGTGCAGTTTTACGCTACATTAAGCTTAAAATTAAAGTAAGATTTTTGGGACACTGTATTAGAAAGGATTTACTTCCAAACATCCACATCAGATAGCTCACCAATAATCTTTAAACATCCATCAGGATCAAATTCTCCAATATCTCCGGTACAGAGCCACCTCTGTCCATGTTCATCTTCAAAGAAATCCGTATTTGTTCTTGCATCATTTTTGTAGTAGCCCATTGTCACATTTGGGCCACCAATTAGAATCTCACCTCTTGGATGTGGTTTATCCGTATTAAAGTATCCCCCTAATTAACAGAAAGAATATTTTCCATTGTGTGTGGATCTTAAGCACCAAAAGAACAAAGCATGCATGTATTTCTACACTTTTCAGTACAAATTAGTTATCTATCTTAGCTTCCAAAGTAACTTCTAGAAATATATAGCTACGTAAATGAAAAAATGCTATGAATATTTTAGAAAAAACTTTACAGCTAGCTTAAGTATACTAATAGATTGGAGAAATATTATATTTACAATATGTAACATAATATGAAACAATATATATTACAGGTATGTGCACAATACTATGTGAAATCTAACATTTCCTAATATTCCTGGGAGAAAGGAACGAGGTAGCCCACACTTGTGCAGGAACAAAAAAAGGGAACTTTTTATGTTCTATAAAAATTTTTTAATCTAAGACATTAGATATCTCACATTCATCCTTTTTACTAGCTAATCTTAATAGTATTGATTTCATCAAATTACAACATGGTACAGTTTTCTCTCATAAATTCCTCTCATAAACTGTTGTAAAGGACCATTCCTAGCTTTACTTTTATCACACAAGAGCAAAGGTATATTTGTAAATTGTATAACATTAAAATAAAAATTACCTTAATAACTGGCATAAATTATGTTAATGATTCTAAGAAAACAGCTTAGAGACTGCAAGGTTATGAAGATTACTACAGAATTAAGTGTTCTAGTTAAACTAATTTGTCTAAGTAGAAGAAAAATCTTTTATGAAACACTACGTCCCAAGCACTGTCCTAATAATGGGGATGAAATGAGACAGTCTCTGCTATCAAGGATCATACTTTATCTCGGAGGGAACAAGACATAAGAAAGTTCAGTCACAAAGAAGATAGAGTCCCTGAAGTCCTAAAGGTGCAGCAACAAAGCAAATGGCAAAGGCTCAGAGGTCCAAAGGGCATAAACACGGGACAAATGGTGGAACTCAGAAAATCTGAAGACACAGAAGTAGAATAAATGATAAAAGCCTAGCAATCCCCCATCTCTCCAGAGGAACTAGAATATGACTCCAATCCCATTCTTCCCCATCAGCTTGCTCCATGCAGTAAAGATGACAACGGTCAAAGGGAAGGCCTGAAAGGAAGGTGCCTGCCAAGGGGCACCTATGGGCTGGGGTCTGAAGGACTGAAAAGAAGGCAAAGTTTGAAGTATGAAAATGTTTTTCCTAAAAAATTTCAACTTCTAACAATTGTTCAAACCGACTTCCCATCTTTATTATACAGAGTGCACTTTGATAGCTCCATGATCTCACTGTGGGCTCTGTCTGCTGATACAGGTGACAAGTCATTAACACCTTGTCATCCTATGCACTTACTGCTCATTTGCTCCCACAAATTCTCCACAAGGAGTCTGCATCCCCTCCAACACGCTGGGAGCTTTTTCAACAATGCATGGATACAGATGGAGGATGCAGGCTGCCTGGTGGTTATTCTCTGTCCCCAGCCTACCTCCCTGTACAAGCGCACCTCTCATGATGCATCCTGTGTGTAATTATGCACCAGTAATATGTGGCATTCATGCCTACCATGCCTCTGTTCACTGTCTTTTGTGTGACGTGCAATTTTAATTATTTTGAAACTGTTACTCCAAGATGCCATACAGAATCACTGGAAAGACATTACTGTTCTTACCCAGAGGTAATACCACTCTTTCTCCTCTTATTAGTTCATCATAGTCCATCTTGAGCATTTAAGACTGGCACTAGTAGAACAATACTATAGATTATCCATGTAACTGGATGTCATAATCTGGCTAAGAGGCTGTCCAGCTGGTTTTATTCTTCTATGGATAGTTAGAACACTCCTCGATGATCACGGATCTCACTGGAAAAATTGTACGAAGTTCCAGAGTCTGATGAAACCAATACTAAGTCATCTGAAAAAATGTCTCTGAAGCATTCTATCATTTATAGAAAAATCACTCTTCTACTCTGGATTTGATGGTGGCAAATACCCTTAGAAAGCATTCACCTCTCTATTCCATGCCTTATTTGATATTAACACTCAGAAAACTAAATACAGTGATCCTTTTCCAAAGAATCCTGTAAGATTTTGACATATGAACGGAATACACCCTGTCAGAAGGGAGCCTCTAGAACAATATTTTGATCATCCAAATCAAATGCTATTAAAAAAACAGAAACAAAACTGGAATATTCTGAATTTAACACATTTTAGTCAATTGTACAACCAGAGATGTGGTTTGCTCTAGAATATAATTTATGAAAGCCTATGAGGTCTATTCTCATACCTTCAAATTGAGGATGTTAGAATTTATGAAGATGGTAAAATAGAAATATGGTCAGTAGCTACTGACATTCTCTCAATTATCTCTTTTGATGAAAGTAAGGCCATTATTCCTTCCAAATATTTGGTAGCCTTCTCACCCAACTACCTTGAGAACTATAACCTCAAATGCTCTCAGTCCTGTCACTTTCAGGGCAATGTCCTCCACACACAATGGTTCAGAGTCCAGCTACTCTTCCCATCTTTATTTTTTACTATTATCTACGATGTTAAGAGTACAAATAGGATGATTCCATTGTTGCTGATGAGGAATATATTTTATTAAAAGAATTTTTTTTATCTCTTTGAGGCCCTCCTTAAAGTACAATCCTTAATGCTCTCAGAAGGATCTTATTAAGGTATTCCAGTGATAAAGAATGCCACCCACAATTAGAGAGAACATTACAGATTTTTTTTGGCTTGACTATATTTACTAAAAGGAATGGATTTTTTTTTTCAATAGAGGACTGGGGGGAGGGGTGTGTGTCAATTTTCTTTAATTAAAAGGAAATACTCTAAAAATAATGTACTGTTTTTTGCCTTGAACTGTTTCTTACTTAGTTTTATGAAGTGATGCTACTAATAATCTTCCACCATTCTCCTTCATAACCTTTTACAAACATGTTCAAAATCTAAAGCAGTACAGCTTGTGGTTGCCATTTCTCTCCTTGTGACATTAAAATCAGGTTTTTACTTACTAGGCTCATTTGATTTCCAAGTTGTGACAGTTGAGTCCTACTTCTTGGTTTCAACTGCTCTTAAAAAACAAGGTTGGAGTTGCTTCAATTGCATGTCCTATCGTTTTTCCCCCATCTCTCTGTTAGATTCTCTTCTACTAAATTTCCTGCCAGCTTACTGCCCAAGGGCAAAATGTCAACGTCTTAAGGAGCATTTTTCCATCTGTTCTTCCCTTAGTTGAACCTTCCTAATGTGTTGTCTCCCCAAATTAGAATGTGAGTGGCTCAAAGCAAAGAATGTCATGGTTTGTATGGATTCCTGGAGGTTAGCAGTGCTTGGCTCCACAAATGCTTTTTTTTCCCCATTCCTTCATTTTAACGAAAATTCAAATATAAAGAAAGGATCTGGAAATTATTGTTATCTATAACCACCTGTTTCCTGACTTACAACTTAAATTGTTGTGGTGTCACTTGTTGTTCATCTTCAGTGCTTAACTTTCCTATTTAAGTGTTAGCACTATATGGCACAAGGGCTCTGTACAGTACAAAACAAGCAATTATTGCTGACCTCTCTTTTTCTTACTCCACAACCATGTTTTCCAACACAGTTTTCACTCTCCTGCTTCCTACTCAATTTTTCACAGAAGTCCCCAAGTATTAAAATACTATGTTGATATAACCTGGAAGCTCTAGTCAAGTTCTTAAAAGACTTCTTTACCTTCCTGAACTCAGTGACAGATGCTGGAGCACAGCTTGGAATAATTTTCCTGGTGATCTCTTTGCAACTGCTCATCATGAACACTGGACTACGTTGACAACCAACTGTCCCAAGAAATGACTTTCTGTTGCCATCAATGCACAATAAAACCCATCTGACCAACTCTTTTTGCCTGACAAAGAGAACTTAGAATCTATCCTTCCATTCAACTGAAAATTACCTTTAGCTACCAATTCCAATCATGGTGGAAACGTCAAGATTTATAGAATTCATTTCATTCAGTAGTCAACAGTACACTGGTCAAGAGACAGCTTCTTACATGTACAACACCAATTTTCAACATTTAAAGACAGTCTAAAAACTGTGTGATGCCCAGCATGCTCTGGCCCACTTTTCTTTCCCTGACATTATCACAACAGATGTAAAAAAGGGTCACTAGGTCACTATCAGGACTAAGGGCCATTTTATATTTTTCCTTGTTTCATGAGTTGCCATAGTCAAAGAATCACCAAATGGCCTATCCTCATGGAATTGCTAGGAGGAAAACATTATCTAAACTTAAAATCACTCTACTAATGAGAAGGTTTAAAAAATTCTGCCTCCTATGAGAAACTTCATTTTTAAATGGAGCAATAAAATGAATCAACTGTTTAAAAATCAGTTGCATTTTAAATTATTCCTTGCTTATAACTTATGAACTATGTGAATAAACGAATATTAAATATTTTTCTAATCTGACTGAATAACAAATCAATTCAACACATTTCAGCAATTAAGTATTATATGCATCATGTGCACATGGCAATGTTTTAGGTATTGAGAGATAATTTATTAAAATAACAACCAAATAGCCTTAGAATATTTACTAATAAAACAGAACACTGAAGAAATTACTTCTACCAGATCATATAGGATTTTACTTTCTAGTAGAACTAAATGTGATTATTACTAGAATTTATATTTGAGCAGCAAAAACTAGATACTTACATGGTATCATGCACTCATGGATCACTAATTTTCTGTCAATATAGTGAACTGATTATAAAACATATCTTTAAATCATATACCAATATCCTAAAAATTCAACTGTTTTTTGCTGACAGAGACTAATGAGGTTATGAATATTTTATCTATTCTTATTCTCTTAATTAATTTCTAACTTATTTTGGTACAATTTTACCATGCTGTTTGTAATCAAATAATAAATGAAAAAGTAAAAATTTCAAAAACAAAAGCTCTTTAAAAAAAATAAAATTAACTGAGATCGTTATACCTTGACAAAATATCATTGCTATACAGGAAAAAAAAAATAAGTATACATTAAGAGATTTTTTTTCATTATAAAATTCAATTCAAATTTAAAAGTCCAATCACATATTAATATACCGTGATACAAAACTTTTGTTACCTTCTTCCCAGTTCTTTAATTTGATTTCACAGCAAACTAATGGTGCTCCAACTCTTCCTGTATTATAGTCCCAAACTAGATTAAAAAGAAAAAAGTTAAATCTGAGAAAAGGAAAGACTATATTATACATTTTTCTCTATCATAAAAAAAGAGGTGATTCCCTACATACAACTTTTCTAAGAGAACTTTTAAAGAGACTATCATCATTTTATGCAGCTTCTTATTTTTCCCCCTCATCTATTTGGATCCTGTTTATATGACCTGCCAGTATATTCACTACTATCTTCTGTCAATAGGTTGTACTTCTTTTAGAAATATCAAAATTTTCTTGGTGGTATCTGTAAACTGCTATGTCCAAAGTAATGAACACAACTTTACAGTTTCTGGCATAGGTTAAGTTGTAATAAATGGTGTGACTTTCTTTCTCTCGTACAGAGCGTCCCAAAAGTGTTGGTACAGTTTTAAGTTAACAATGTTTAAAGGTTCCAAAGGAAATGTTAAAAAGTTATTTTAAGTTATCAATGCTTAAAAAAGGACTGAGAATTTTTGTGGGACACCTTGTATAGTTGTAATTTGACCATTTTTTACTTTCAATAAGGACCGTAACTTCAGTTCAAATTTTGTATTTAGTAACTAACATTTAAGTCCTTGGGAAGAAAGACAAAAGTCCTCATTTTATGGCTATGATCCACAACCTTTCAGACCAAAATAGCACATATGTATATGTCTGGAGACATGATAGGAACTGGATCTGTAATTTAGCTGGTACAAGAAACACCTGAAAACAAGAAATTCCCCCTACAAATACAGACTGATGCCTCTTGTGCAACTTCAACAAGTGTCAGAGATGTGGATGCGTGAGTGTGAGTGTGTGTGCGCGCGCATAATACAGTCATACAGATGCACAAACACAACATCTATATGGCACTATATGCACAAAGTGATAGCCCTGGAATCAGGAGGACCCAAGTTCAAATTCAACCTCAGACACTAGCTGCGTGACCCTGGGTAAGTCACTTTGTCTCTCTGCTTCAGTTTCCTCATCTGTAAAATGAGGATATTATTAGTATAGTTTTCAAGGGTTACTGTGAAGGCCAAATGAGAGAATAATCATAAAGCAGTTACCACAGTGTCTACCTAACACATAGTAAACACTATGTATAAGGGACATAAATATAGTAATTTACTATCTGTTATTTATACATATATATATATATGCAAATCATTTTAACATATTTTTGAACCTCCAGAAAAATAATTTTAAAATTACTGTTATTTCCTTTGGAGCCCTCATATGTATATATAGTTAGGATAATTGAACCATCTAGGATCATGAAGCTATTTTGCTGTGCAATCTCATATTTCGTTCAACTGACAAGAGTTCAAAAATATATATCAACTACAATATGGAAAAATTAGCACATCTGACATGTTGCTCATCACATTTACAAAACACTGCCAAGATATAAACAAAATGAGTTAAAAGTATAAAAGGAAATGAAAGTAATTTTAAAATTATTTTATGGAGTTAAAAAAGACAAGTTCAAAAATTAACAATTTATTTAATCCCATTAAAGTTTCAATCAATATAAAATTTATCTTAATTCAATCTTTTAAAATTTAATTGTAGTTTGAATCCTGAGAGAATCCTGTATTCTTTTCGAGGTTCCTACTTGTTAATTTATATTTATAGTCTTCAAAGTAGCTTAATATAGCACCTAAATCACAATATAGCAAACTAGATTTTTTCTTGAAGCATATTTAAACACGTCAAGAATAAAAAAAAATTTACAGTTAAGATTTATCTGTTTCAAAAATCATTTCAAAATGTCAGCATTTTCTTAAACTACATAACTTTAGTCAGTAAGTTCATTGGATGCATTAGCGGATGAAAAATTTCAAGCTGCTGCATTAATTCATTTTGGTAATACCTACAGAGTTACTTGTCCTTTCCCTCAATTGCTCCTAAAATTTGCTTCATGTTTGTTCAAAATAAATGAAAACACCTCCAAGCCATTTTTTCCTCATCTGGAGAAAAATCTACACATATCATTAAATGGATGGGAATTAACATTTCAGGCTAACACTGACCTTCAGTGATTGTTCCAGCCCCAGCTGATTCAGTGAGTCCATAGCCCTGACCAACAGGACAGCAGAAACAGATGTTCATAAATCGCTGAGTTGTTGCAGAAAGGGGAGCGCCACCACATAGCAGAAGGCGGATATTGCCACCTAACAAACTTCGTACTTTCTGGAAAACAAATCTACAAATCACAGAGTCAGAGTTTTAGTCATGAAAGGTATTGTCCCCTCATCCTCGCTTCTCCCCACATTCACAATCAGTTCAAGTAGTTGCATTGAGTCTACAGCCCAGATCAGTTCCCTTTCAGGGTTATAAATGACATAAAGACTACATGGTCTTAATTGTCTTTAAACAAAGAAATGCTTCTCAAGTAAAGTATGGAAACCAAGTTTTTAGTTATTATTTTTAACACACTAACCACAGGTCTGAACTTTGCTCTCCCCTCAACAACAACAACAAAATCAAAGATACTTTAATCATTTAAAAGTATTTCCAACCTATAGGAAACCAATCCATCAACAACTGTGTGGACAGCACTGTGTTAGGTGCTGGGGGAGTCAAAGAAAAACAATCAATTCCAAATACTACCCTCAAGAAGTTCACATTTTAAAGGAGACCAATATACAAAGACAAACATACCAACAGCACCAAATAAGCATAAGGTAAGATGGGGGCAAGGGGAATCAGAAAATCCCTCATATAGAGCCTGGCTGGCCAATCAGCTGAGCTATGAAGGAACAAGGGAAGCCTAAGAGGTACAGCTGAAGAGGCAATTCATTGCAGGAGTATCTGCACAGTTTGTACCAAGGTAAGCAGAGATGGCACTGTTCACAAATTATAATGTAAATCCATAAAAACTGTACTATAAGGTGAATAACAATTTTTATAAGCAATTTTTCATTAACTATTGCTTTCCATTTAAAAGAAATATCTGAATTGGGTTTTTTGACTTATGCTTGTTAGAATAAATGTGAAAGCAACAGGAATTAGAGCTGAAATTGACAGAAACTAAACTTGTTGGAAAATATGGATAATACCATACCACTAATAAAACTTTGACAAACTGAAGAAAAACCACTGCCAATTTCACTGTTCTTGTAAAATCAGTCAGACCTAAAGGTGATTCACTTCAATGACTTTTTAAAAGAATGATGTGACTTCATGCCCACATCTGAACTCGGCAGTTATTAAATATAAACTGAAGAGCAAAGGTGGAAATTGAGCTACCTGTCACAAAGTGGGGTGCAATAGCCTTTTGAAAGCTGTTCCATTTTGTAATTATAGGCCAAAATGAATAGATTGCGTTGAAAACTGCTCATTTCATTCACTTTATTCATGACATTTTTGTAGATCCGATCCATGATTTCCTAGTATAAAAAGAAATATATTTAATACCAGAACTTTAACATAGCAACGTCCCTAACAATGTGATATTGACATTTATAATATTAAGATAGTTAACAGAATTAATGGATAAAAAAACCACCATGAGAATACTGCTTACCCGAGGATTTTAGGCTTTCCACAATCTGGTTCCAATATACCTTTTCCACCTTATCCCCACTGCACGAATTCTGTTACCAGCAACATCACATCATTCCTGTACTCAACAATTTCTAGTCACACTCTCTCTTAACTCTAGGATCAAATATCAACTAGTCCATTTGGCTTAGAATACCACAGCCCTAACCTACCTTTCCAATCTCATTATAAATTGTTTTATAAATTAGCTCCCTTCCCAAATGCTTTCACACTGGCCAACCTGGCCTCCTAGTGATTTTTCCCTAACAATAATTCCTCTTTCACCTCTGTGCCCTTTGTTCTGATCGTGCAATGCTGGGCTTTATCTTCCCTCCCTCTTGCACGATGTCTTTCAGACAGCCTTCCAAAGCTTGACTTTCCCAGTACAAATCATTCTCCCTCCTCAAACATTTCTGGAGGCTTTGTCTGGGCACTCATTCACCCATTACTCTTTCTGCCCTGTATTATACATAACTGTGTACATAGTGGTTGTCATCCCCCCACTTCCTTGAGGGCAAGGGCTGTTTTTTCATGTCTGTATGCCTAATCAAATTAACAAAATACTTGCTATTTATTTTTCTAGTCATAATATGTATTACTTATTATTTATTGTTGTCATTTTGTGTTGGGGAAGGATTCAAACACAAACACATTAATGAAACCAACTCTTGCCCTGGTGAAGCTTCCACTCTGTGGGGAAAAAAGCAAATCTACTTTATAAGTAAATGCAAAAGAGACAAAAACAAACACAAGGTAACTGAGGGGGATACAGAAGACATTGACAACTGAGGGGTAGGATCTGAAGAGGATGGGGTTGTCCAACAAACAGCAGAAGCACCTGAGATGCTTTTTAAAGGAAAATAGTGATTTTAAGACAACAAAGTAGAAACCCATTGTGGGACTGGGGCAAACCTGGGGAAAGCCACCAAGGTGAGGGACCAAGTGTCACATGTGAGGAACAGCCAGAAAGTCAGTTTGGCTGAACCATGGGAAGCTAAAGTATAAAAAGATTTGGAAAGACAGGTTGAAAAGAAACTGTCAAGGACTTTAAATACCAAATGGAAGAGTCTATATTTTATTCTGAAGGGGAAAGGAAACCCCTGAGGTTCACACTGAGCAAGGGAGTGCCATGGTCTGACTCATGCTTTCAGAAAATCACTTTACCAACAATGTGAAGGAAGGATAAGGGTGAGAACAGACCTGAGACAGGGAAATAATTAGCATATTTCTGCAACAGTAGAGGTAAAACATGAAAAGGGTCTAAATTGGGGTTGTAGTAGATATGAGAGATGTCATGAAATGAGAACTGACAAGACTGAGACTGGCAAGTGAAGAAGGATTCTTAGGTTGTAAACATGGGTGCCTGGAAGGATGCTGGTGTTATTATCAAGAATAGGGTCTAAAACAAGTGATATATTTGCAGGTTTGAAGAATTAGCAAAAACTGAACATATGTATCAGGCAAGCTTTGCAGAAGGTGAGCATTCTAGAGTATGAGAATTTTTCTTCCACTTATAAACTTGTTTGATGGTAGTTCACTTTGGGGCAAAGGGAAAGGCATAAATCAGTCAACCAGCATTTATTAAGAAATTACTAAAAAACACAGTCCCCGCACACAAGGACCTGATAGCCTAACGAGGGAGATGGCATGCAAACAGCCATGGTCCAACTAGATATGCAAAGGATAAACTGTAGATAAACTCCAAGAAAAGTTAGCAGAATTAAGGAGGATCACCAAAGTTTCCAGTAGAAAGTAGAATTTTAGCTGTGACTTGAGGAAAGTCAGGAGGTAGAGATGAGGAGGGAGAGCAGTCCAAGCATGGGGAACATCCCAAGTCACGAGATGACTTACTGATGTCTTGTTGGCAGAACGGAAAGGAGACCAGTGTCAATGGACTGAAGAGTATATGGAAAAGAATGAGGTTTAAGAGGACTACAAAGGTAAGATGAAGCCAAGTTATGAAGGGCTTTAACAGTCAGACAGAGAAGTATATATCTGATCCTGGAAATTAATAGAGAATCACTGGAACTTACTGAATGGTGCAGAGCAAGGGGGAAGATGACATCATTAGGTTTGGATAGAAGATATGAGACACGGAAACAGATGGAATAGGTTCAATTTTTAATATATGCTAACACTAGGGGGATTATCTCCTCCATTCAACCAATGAGAGCTGATTTAGAGGTGGGTCACAACTATATATAAGGTCAGAACCCAAAGGTTAGTCTAGGCAGAAAAGTCCTTAAGAGAGGAGAGCACCATAGGGGAAGTTGAATTCAAGAAAAGCCTCATGATCTTGCCACAAGATCAGAAAATAGAAGAATTTAACCTCTTTGTTAGTTGTAAAGTATGGAAACTCCTCTACTACAGAGAGCCCTCCACCCTGTCTCCCATTACTTTTCCCCTCTCTGATCATCAGCTCTGTGGAACACCTACCCTCTGCAACTGCCTACCAAACATGATCTATAATCAGTAAAGAAACACAAGGAACAAATAAATTCTTTGGGTACTGGAGTCATCTCCTTGGGATCCTACTTCCTTGGGATCCTACTGCCCATCTCTAACAATCTTTTCCATTCTCTGGGATGCAAAGGGAAGAGGAAAAAAATTGATGGGTTTGTAATGAGATGGAATGTACTGAAATTTCTCTATCTATAAGGAACCTGAGGGAAAATGCAGAGACTGGTTCAAAAGACACAAACAGGAGACGCCTCCTTGCTGGGGTACCAGTTGCACCCACATGGGCCCTTTTCTAGCCTGTGTGTATGTATCAAGGGAGGTTCATTGGGTGCCAGTACTATCACTTGTACAATGCCAAGGAGAACACTAAGATGGAAGCCAAGAGCTTTCCTTCCTTCCTTCTCCCTTCATGATTATGGTCATTTCTATCTTTCCATATCATGCTAAGCTATTAGATAAAATTTCAGAGAAACAAACAAATAAATATCAGCTAATGAATGATTAAGTAGAGGAACTATCATAATTACACATATAACTATTACGGTGTTATATATTAATGTGCCAGTATATTATATGTAATACAGATATTATAATTATAGATATAATTGTTATCATAACAGATTACTCATTAAGGAGAGGAACCGTAATGGCACGAAGAAATGGAAAGTCAAACTAAGTTTGGATTAATAAGATTAAAATGATAAAGGTATGAGGTAATGACTACAGTACCTACATATGAGCCATTTGATAAATCAGCAGCAAAATATATACCAACTACCTCACAAGTGATAACTTTGTAATATAAAATAAGCAGTGACTATGGGAATATGCTGAAGTACATAAGAGCAAAAAAAGAAAAAAAAAGACAAAGGAATTAGGGAAAAGTCCAAACTAATTCATCTAGTGCATGATTATATGTATCGACAGAGCACACACAGCATTCTTACCGGAACAGCTGCCATTAGTGTTGGTCTCAACATGGATGTATCTCCTTTGCTTCCTCTTTTAATTTTTGTTGACTAAAAATGAAAACAAAAAAATCATACTCTGCACTTAAGAACTTAAAACTTCAACATGTAGCATGGTATAAATATGTACACATTTTTCACACCTCATTCTAAAGAAAACTTCTCAAAAGGCACAGCTGAAAACAAATTATAGATTCTTACTCTCAAAAAGTATTAAAATTAACAACCTATCTTCTAAGATTTGAGTTCAGTTAAGAATACCTGATCTGCTAAAGTTTGTGGTGATGAATAGCCAATGCGGCATCCATGAGAAAGACAGACAAGCTCAGCACTTAATTCGAGAACATGGGCAAGAGGCAAATATCCAATATAAACATCTTCTTCTCTAAAAAGGAAAATGATAAGTAGTTTACTGGCACTGAGAAAGGAAAAGTGAATTAGGGATTCTAAAAGCTACATAAAAGATCAATCTCTGTTTACATGATACGCGCATCATAAAAATCAAGTAAAATCTCTAAAATTTCACTAGTATACTAAAACTGTCTTGACTGTCCCTCTTATCTAGGTATTGTCACAATTTGTTCACTTAATAGTTTAATAAGTGAGCTGTTTTTAAAAAAGACCACAGAAAAATAGCACTGTTATTTTAAAAAATTTCCAATTATAGCAAAAAAATTTTTTAAACAAAACTTAAAATTTTATGTAAATGTCCAGATAACAATCTCTGATATCCAGTAAAAGGCAGTAGATATAGCAGGTCTAATGTTTCATTTCTATGCTATTTTTCAAATGGTACTATTTATCAGATCTTAAACTTTAAGAAATAAGGTAACTATTTCCCTAGTCAAATCCAAATGAACTGGCTGTCTACTGATCCTTATGACATACCCCAGGCCTGGAATCCTTTCAGCCATCCCAGTTATACCAGCAATAATATTCAAATGAGAGATCATAACGCCCTTTGGAAGTCCTGTAGATCCACTTGTATACATGATTACAGCAATATCTGAGGGTGCAGGCCGGCTCTCAGGTGTATTTACTGCATTAAAAAAACATACAATGTGGAAGAAAACATAAAAATCTAAGAAATTGAGTTCTATCATCATATCACATCAACATTGGTGAAATATTCAATTCTTCTGACACTGTTTAGTTGGTGTGATAATGAAGAATCCTTTATTAATTCTAATGTACCCATATACATACTCTATGCCCCAGTTGTTTAAATGTGCCCAGCCCTGTACTAAGTGCTTTACAGACACTGTCTGATTTGATGTGCCCAACAATGCTGAGACGTAGGAGCTATTATTGTTTCCATATTACAGCTGAGGAAACTAAGGCAGAAAGAGCGAGTGACTCACCCAGGACCACACAGCTAGCAAGTGTCTGAGGAACATCGGAACTCTGGTCTTCTTGCTATGAGGTCTGGCACTCAGTATCTACTGCACTACCTACCTGACCCAATTGTAAAAAAAAAAGCTTTGTTTATAGAATCTAATGTTTTGAATATAGCCAAAGAAATGTTTTAGTAATTTGATTATAGCCAAACTCTCTAGAACATAGGACATATATCATTTTCTAGCATCACAATAAGAACTAGAAGGTGTAAAGAATATTCTGCATTAAGAATAGAGTTGTGCTATATATGTACTGAAGTTTTTTATCGAAGTTTTATTTTCTAAAACCATCAAGTAGAAATTCTTCTTTCAACTGTTCTTAATACTGGTACCTCAAAAAACTACAGCACGTAAATATAACCCACAACCACAAAACCTCCAAAATTGTTTACCAAAACAAAATGGACAAAATATCTGGAAGCTAAGAACTGCAAATATGTATAAAGATAGACACATCTCTCTTATCCCTGGAGTCTGAACCTGGAGGTTACTTAGTAATTCGGTACTGAGAAGGAAGCTATCAGTGAAATTTCACTTTTATAATCCAGAAAAATGATTTCTTATAAATAACTTATCTTGACAAAATCCCATTGCAATCAAATAATTGGGTTGTCCTCTGAATTCGGTATGGATTCTGACCATGCTTGTATGTTGTCTACACCTTGGGGCTCTGCAAAATATATTCAGGATGCAATCCTGGAGGGCCCAAGGGGAAAATAAAAAGAGAACTGGGTTGAAGGTAAGAAGAAATGAACATTAGAAAAGGGTGAGTAAAAGTAAGCGCTTAACAGACAGAAAATAAAGGGTGATCACTGAGCCGAGAGCCAGCTAAGACGGGAGATCAAACAGCAGGAAGACCAGCAACAAGGAGGGAGAGAAGCATCAGGACGACGAATGCAGTCCACGCAAAGACAGGCGAGACAGAAGTGTGGTGGCGGAAGATGGAGTGAAGAACATGGTAATGGAGAAGGGATTCAGAGGCAGAAAAAAGAAACAACAGGAGACAAAATGGGGTGGTAAATGGGAAAAGGGTTCAAAGGCAGAAGGATAGGCAAGGAAAGGAAAAGACAGGAGGCAAGAACTGGGGGAAGAGTGTAGAGTGAGGGAGACAGGTAGAATGTGAACATGTAGGGGAACAAGGAGCAGATGCCAGAAAGTAAGAGAGCTAAACATGAAGAGGCTAAGTGCATTGGCATGTGGACCAATGGCAGAAGTGACAAGTGGTAAGGGGCAAAGGAAGTAAGGAAAGAGGAAAAGATGAAATCAGAAGCCTTCACCCTCATGTCAATGATGCCAGGCAGGTAGATAATAAAATAAGATCTGAGTCAGAGGAGAAGAAAATTTTAGCAAAGGAGAGATACACGCTCCAAGAACGTATAAATTAATGTCTATGTTTAGGGAAGAAAAGCCCTAATTTGTAATCCTGACATTACACATCTACCCTACCCACCAAACAGATGGTTTGATCTACCATCTACATGAACTGAAAAGAGGCAACCAAAAATTTCTTTCAAAATGTACTGTAAAGAATATGAAATGAGGAGAGGCCTAATTATCAACATTAAGAGATCAAAGTTAAAAATAAAATTTGTTTAAAGATGGAAAAAAAGGATCATACAAATCGACTAAGTAAAACCTATTGAACTATAGTTATCAATAGGGCTTCAAATATGTAGTCCTTGCTGTAGGGACTTAAAAAAAAAAAATCAATGAAATAAGCCAAAGAGAAAATCAGAAAAATTGCCTGCACTTAGAAGTATTGCTTGGGCAATCCTTGAATCCTTAATTCACACATTTAGAAAAGACATTTTTTAAATGATGTACAGTTAACTCCCAGTTCTGTACATACCAATTTAGGCATCTTCAACAAGTAGTCCAGGAACTTCTCTATCTCAAAGCTACTAGTTTCATTTTCCCAGCTTTTATTTAGTCAGGTGACCACTATAAGTAGCCATATTATTGAAAGGGATACAAGACTTGACTTATGCTGGCCGTCTCCTACTCCAAACATGTTGAATTTTATTTGTATAAAAACGTTTTCATATTCAAGAAATTTTCCAAAAGAACCACCATTATAAATAGGGGTTAAGTTCCCAGGCCAACTTTCCAAAGTGTATTTAACACATCACTGTAGTAAGTTCCAGTTCAACTACATCTACTCACTATTTATTACAGAGATGAAAAAAAGCACCCTCCTCTCTCACAAGCTTTGGTGGACAAAACTATACAGTGCAAATAATTCAGGCCACAAATAATGTTCAATAATTTTTGGATATACATTTGTATCTAACCATTATTAACACAGACAAATTTCATAATAGAGTTTAATCATGAAATTCATGTTACTATTTAGGAAAATCAATAAAGAAAAAATGGAAAAAAGGTCATTTTTTTTAAAAGATAATTTTGAATCAAAACTGCTTTTAACGCAGAGTAACTGTTTAATAAAAGTGATGTCCAAAAGGAACAGTCATGAGCATACTATACTAACAGAGTTCTGTACTGACTAGAGATACAGTTGAAGAGAAATACCTGAGTTGGACTTTGCTCCCAAAGCCTGTACTGCTGCCATTGTGTGAACGATGACACCCTTGGGAAACTCAGACCAAGCTGTTGGCTTACCATCCACAGTTATGATGTGGCGCAGCTGAGGAACTAGGGACACGATATCCTATGGAAATACGGAAGGTTAAAAATAATCATCATTACTTCACGTAATGTTCTACATTGAAAGGTCTAACTAAGAGCAGCTCAGGTTTATATGTGTTGACACATGGCAGGCACTCTGCGTATGTTCTTACCTAATGCTCAAAACAACTCTGAGGGAGGTGTTGCTATCCCCATTTTACAGATGATAAAACTGGGAGTTTAACAGCATAAGTCTAGACCAGCTATATCAACTGATACAATTTTTAAATTTAATTTTACTATTCTGCTATAATTTCTCCTACAAGTGTGCACTTTAAAAATAATTATAAGCAGTTATGACAATTTTTCTTTTAAATAAAAGTTTTCTTCCTAGCATGATTTTATCATGCTATGCATAAAAAAATACTTTGTCAAACTGACAGACTGGTACTTTGATCTGTGTGTAAATTCTATTCTTTTTAGCTAATTAAACAACCAGCATGTACTAAATCCCTACTAAATAAGCTTTAGGGATGAAAAACAGACACAAAACGCTCACCTCCATATGGAACTTAACATTCTACTGGGGGAAAAACAATAATTATACATTATGAATACACGAACCACATAAAAAGGAAATACAAGGCAATTTTAAGGAGAGGGACTTACTAGAAGATTAGGTAACAATGAAAGGTCATGACAGAGGTGGCCCTTCATCAGCATCTTGAAGGACAACAGTGCCTCTAAGATTATAAGGAGAGAGAGGGAGAGAATCTATGCTAATCAAGAGAAAAGGGAGGTAGAATGCTGTGAGGGAACAACAGCAAGGCCAGTTTGGCTGGACCAAGAATTGCCTGATGGGTAACAATAGGTAATAAAACCAGGAGAATAGGCTGGAGCCAGGCTGTGACAGACTTTAAACAACACAGAATTTTCATTTGATCCTCAAGTTAACAAGGAATTGCTGAAGTTTACTGAGTAAGGAATGACAGGGTTAGAACTGTATTTGAATAATCACTTTGCAAACTGTACGGAGAACAGACTGAAGAAGGGAAAGTCCTAAAGAAAAGAAACCAATAAATTAAGAAGTGATTATAATAGTCCAGATAACCTTAACCTGAGAGACAATAAGAATGTCTGTACCTTCAACAGAAACAGGTAAGTCTGGAAATGGGAAGAGTTTAGGGGAAAAGCAATGAATTCTGGTTGGACATACCTAGTTTGAAATGCTGATATGACATTCAGTTTAAAATGAACAATATGGAATTAGTCCTTCAGAACTAAAGCTCAGGTGAGATGAGAGCTGGATATAGAAATTGGAACATTATGATGACGGAATCCACAGGACATGAAGTGATCTACTCAGTGTAACACAGGTAATAAGTGTTAAAGACAGAATTCCTAGGACCACAGAATCATCAATTTAGATAAAGGGACCTCAGAGATCGTCAGCAAGACTAACGCCCTCTAAGACACTCTTGAGAGGGAGGGAATGTAAAATAAATCCAACGCTCCTTTATCACTTGAACCTATGTTCTCTCAATGTACAGCCTACAGATTTAGGGGAAAAAAGTCACTTCCAAACTCTGGCACCACTTGTAGGGCCTAAGACTTTAGGAACCCCATTTACGTCTATTTTCACTTCAAAGCCTAGATGTTTCTTACAGCCTGATGACCAATCAATCAATGAGCACTTATCAAGTGCTTACTGTGGGCCAGGTACCATGCTAAGTTAATAGAGATACAGACATCCAAAAAATATTCTAATGGAGGAGAGTCACAATGTGCAAAAAACTAGACAGAGGAGACATGAGGCAAACTGAGAGGACAGGTGTTAGTCCCTCTGCAAAAGGTGGATCTGAACTGAGTTTTGAAAGGAGAAAGGAGGAAGATGTAAAGAAGAACATTCCAGAAAAGGGCAAATGAAAAGTAAGGAGGCCTGTGTCCCTAGAATACAGAGCATGTGGAGATGGGTAGAGTGTGAGAAGGCTGGAAAAGTAGTTAAGGGTCAGTTTAAATGTCAAACAGAAAATTTTATATTTGATCCTGAAAGAAAGGAAGCCAGCAGAACTGAGTTGGGAGATAACATGGCCCTGCAGGGAAGTTCACTTAGGCAGCTGCAGGGAAGGTTTATGGGAGCAGAGAGACTTGAGGAAGGAAGACCCTCGGAAGGCTACTCTGACAGTCCAAGAACAAAAAATGCTAAAGCATAAGGCAATGGAGTAAGTGCAAATATAGAACATGTGTGGAACAAAGATGTGGAAGCCATCAGGATGAGGGGTGAGAGTGAGGAGTCACAGGTGATACCTAGGTTTTGAGCCTGGGTGACTATGAGTATGATGGTTTTCTAAGTATTTAGCAAAGTTTGAAAAGGGAGAGGTTTCTTGGAGGAAGATAATTCATTCTGAATTGGGCATATCTAAGTCTGAGACGTCCAGGAGGTGATGTGAGACTGGAGCTTAAGGAAATTAGGATTTGAATATAGTGATCTGGAAATCATCTGCAGAAAATGATAATTTTCTGATGAGATCACCCAGAGGAACAGCACAGATAGAAAAAAAGAAAGCCTGAGAGGAAACCAAATATCACTGGGTATGACATGGATGACTGTTCATCTAGCAAGGGTTAGCAGAACATATTAATCACAAATTAATCTTAAATTTCCCCACAAATATTTAGCATGTTAGATATAATTACAAAAAAGCTGTGTTTCCTACCTTCAATTTTGTTTGCAAAAGTTCTTTACTTGTAATGATGTTGGTTACCTCTGTTTCATTTAATCCATGAACAATTGCTGGACCTCCTAGAGTAGCATATAGTGTAACAACTACAAGGAAGAAAAAGAAAAACTAAAACATAATGTAAATATTGAAGAATTTCAGTACACTTATTAATTGAAAGTAACAAGAACCAGCTTCTGATAGACAGTTGGAATCATTAGGACCTATCTATCAATCAAAAAAGCACTCATTACGCACCCACTAAGCCAGGCACTATTCCAATGGCTGAGGACATACACATTTTAAATCAATTTGTAAAAAAACAAAAATAAAACCTATTTCCATTTTAAAAATTTTAATTTATATTCTCTCAAAAATTATATTCACCACATACTTTTTTCTCACTCCCAATCACAAGATTTTCAATTTTCAACATACAATTTGCTTTTCTTTCTTAAGATGTCTTCCCTGGGGTTATCTATTATTAACAAACACAACCAATTTTTAAACTATAACCCCTTATATTAGTAAATACCACATGATATTAAATGCTATGAGAGAAGAATAATTGAAAGCCCCTGTCCACAAAAACCTCACAAAGCTGGTTTTGGGAAAATGAAGCATAAACATACTTGAAGGATCAAAGATGTAAGGATCCAAGAAAATAAGTGATTTAGCACCAAAATAAATGGTAATGAACACAAGAAAAAATTACTGTAGGTGACAGTAGTCAAAAAAGAATCATTAAAAGTGGCAGGACTGAAGTTGGCCTTTTGCATTACACAGTCCTTGAGGAAGTCATAATTTGTACCTCCACTTCCTTTCATCTCACTAGCTTCTAAATGCTCCGCATCCCAATCTCATTCAAATAAAACTGCTATCACCATGGTCTGCTGCTCTGTGTGCTCAAAGAGGACCAAAATGATACCATTAAGTCCGAATCAAGGTACAATATATCAGACACAAATAGTCCATATGAGCATTTGGAGTGGCTATCTCTCCCTATTGGCACATCTCACATTTCTTTTGAGATACTACAATTCTACTTTGTTCTACAAGCAAAGAGATTCTCCTTGATGCAGACACATCATGCTGGGTGGTCCCGTCCCAGTGTTTCACAATCAGTTCCAAAGTTCTTATGGGAGACCTTGAGAGTATCCTTGTTCAGCTTCTTCTGACCTCTGTGTGAACACTAGTCTTGAGTTCTCCATAAAAATCTTTTAGGCAAATGTACAGTTAGCACTCGAACATCGAACATCATGGTCAGGCTATCAGCTGTCCTTTCTGCTGCAGGGGAGTCTGAATGCTTGGCAGTTCAGTTCAAGAAAGGACTTCAGTATCTGGTACCATATTTTGCCAGGTGATCTTCAGAATAATCTTCCTAAGATAATTCAAATGGAAGCGATTCAGTTTCCTGGAATGGTGCTGGTAAACTGTCCAGATTTCACAGGCATAAAACAATGAGGTTAGCAAAATGGTTCTGTAGACCTTCAGTTTGGTAGGCGTCTAGTACCTCCTTCTCTCCCACAACTTTCCTTCAGAGGCTCCCAAACACTGAGCTAGTTCCGGCAATTCACACATTAACCTCATCATCTATGGGTACATCTCCAGAAAGCATACTTACTGCTAAGGAAAGAGAACTTATTCACAGCATTCAAAATTTTTCTATTTGTTGTAACCGATGGTTCCAGGTACAGATGGTAGGATGCTGGCTGGTAGAGAACATCTTTTCTTAGTGTTGACTGTCAGGTCAAAATTAGTACAAAGAGCAGAGAATCAATCCATACTCTACTGCATCCCCATTTCAGAGGCTGCATTGAGTTGTAGAATCATCCGCAAACAAAAAACTCATGCACCAATTCTACCTCTACTTTAGTCCTGGCTCATAGCCCTCTCAAGTTAAATAATTTACCAACAGTGCAGTAGCTGACCTTGATGCCACTTTCATCCTCACTAAAGGCATTTGACAATACTGATGAAAATATCACGCTTAAAAAAAAGCATGGGAGTAAGTACACAGCCCTGCTTCACTTCACTGGTGACTGGGAAAGCAGGAGAGCTTTGTCCATTATCTAGAACTCCATGCAAGTATGCTGTTGTAGTAGAACTAGCATACAATACTAATTAACTTCTTTGGGCAATCCTATTTTGCCATGATCTTCGACAAACCCACACAACCAACAGCATCATACCGAGGATTTCAAATACTAAAATCTAACAACCATTTCTCAGTCCTTACATTTGACTTCTCTTTGACCTTTGACACAGCTGATCGCCCGTCTTTTCCTTGATGAGATCCGCTATCTGGGTTTTCATAAAGTTGCTCTCTCCTGGTTCTTCTCATTCTTTTTTGCTGGATTTTCATCCAGGTCATGCTCAGAAACAGCTGGAATTGTTCCACAACTCTGTCCTTGGTCCTGTTCTCTCCTACCTGTACACTATCTCACCTGGTAATAATCCCCTTTGAGCCCATGGGCTCAACTGTCATCTCTATGCAGATGATTCTCAGATCTTTTACTCAGTACAAACCTCTCTTGAGCTCCAGGCTCACATCACCAGCTGCCCTGGGATAACTCAAACTCGACGTCACACATAACTCTCAAATTCAACATGTCCAATCCAGAACTCATTAGCTTGCTTCCCAAGCCATCTACCAAAGTTTCCTAGTAGATTCAAGGGCACCAACATAGCCCCAGTATGTTGTTACTGCAATAAGAGCAGCTAATAATGGCTACTCAGAGTCTCATCCAAGAACTCAAAAAGTCTCAGGCAACGCATCCTTCCCATAAGCAAGCCACAAGGCAATATCAATCTCCCAGAATATATCTACACTTTTGACTAATGGGCTCAGCACCAGAAGGTTTCACCTACATGACCCAGAACCTAACTGGATCTGCATCAGGGCTCTAAGTGACTCAGCAAAGGATGTGTTACAGCTGTGAACTGGGTCAGCGTTCAAAGGCATAAGACATCCATGACTGATAAGGCAAAAAATGCCTGTGGTTCTAAAGAACACAGATTGATTCCATATGTTCCTAGAAGGGTGGCCAGAACTTCAAGGAAGAGGAATCAGCCATATATGCTCTTACCTTTGCAGTCCCTGTTTCAAGCAAAAGAGGGAACATACATATAGTCACCAAGGCCCATAAATGTACAGGGAAGATCTTTATACCTTATTAAATCTACACCCAGTCACCCAGCTAGCAGCCTCAGTGTCAGTCTTGATTTCTACTTACACTTAGAGCCCACAGATCCAAACAGTCAGCAATCTTTGCTATTTCCCCTAACAAAGCTACCAAAGGTCCCTGTCTCTCTGCTCACATAGCTGCTACCCTAATGCAGGCCCACACCGTAAGCCTTCTTACTGGTCTTCTTGTCTTAAATCTTTCCCCATTCCAGTCCATCCTCCACTCATCTACCAAAGTGACTGGTCCATAACAAAATGACTACTTATGCCATTAAGTCATTCTTGAATATTCTCTTATCTTGCTCCTAACTACCAAACAGACAAAATCCACACAACCCTTTGAGGTGTAGTATCAAATAATGACCCTCCACTAGAAGGCTACCAGAAAGAAAAAGGCAATATTCTTATATAAAGGCTAGTGAAGTCAAGATGGTTATTTGGAATTTTTTTTTTTTTTTGCCTAAAAGCAACACTTGAAGTTTAGGTCACTTCTGGTGGGCCTTACTCTTTACTGTTCCCTTTTCTACTCTCCCACTTTTCTTACCTCCATTCTATACTTCCAACATCAAGGGAATGGAGAGTAATAATGTTTAAAGAAAAAATAATGATGGTCACAAAAATTTAAAAATTGATTTGAACACTGCACATCATATATAAACTGATTCTAACAGTACCTCTCCAACCGTTCTTCCAATAATATCACAAAAATGGTTAGTTGGGAGGCTATTTGGAAGAGGAAGGGAATCATATTCAAACTATAATAAAAAAATTGGGGTACCCATTGAGTAGAAAGCATATCAATATTCAATTTATTATCCTTGTAGATTACTAAAAGGAAGTAGGTCAATAACAACTTCTACAATCTCATACCAAGATAATATGCTTTAAGAAATTTTTAAAACTAAATTAATAATTTAAAAAAAACTTACGTACGTTGAAAATTATACATAAAACAAGCTTGTGCAGCAATCATCCATTCTGCTCTGGTTTCACAGAAGATGGCAATGTTAGTTTTTGGCTTCTGTCCCAATACCCGCAGACCATTTCCAAAGTTAAAGGCTCGAATATAAACTTCTTCATAAGACATCCAATTGTAATCTCCAAGAATAACCTAGTGAGAAAATAAGTATAAATACCATTATAATGTGACTAAAGTATTTGCTTTCAGATTTAAACTAGAACAATTATGTAAAAATTCAAAAACTGACAAGTGGCATTTCCTTCCAATTCATTCAACATGTTTACCAGTCTAAGATAAATCTGGGAAAGTAAATTTTGAGTAAAAAAAACCTTTCAAGTTTAGTTACTGGTCTTATGACCAGACTTAATTATGAAGCTACCTCTTGAAGAGATTTTACCCTCATCTTCCATTACATTCCTAATCAACATCTTTTATAGTTAATTCATTTCTGTACTTCACTTTGGTTTTCCAAGTGTTAGTATCAAATACCAAAGGTACTGAAATTAGACTTTTTCCTGCTGTATGCTTAAATTACTGTTAACATTAGTATGAAATGCTATGGTATTACTAAGCACTAAAAACTTACTAAAAATTCAACCTACTTTTGCTCTGGAAAACATTCAAGGCTTTTCAGTACCATGTGAACGAACTGTTTGTTTTAGCTTTATATTAACAGGAAAAGCAAACCTCTACAAAAGCCAAGCTATGGATTTAAATTATTTCCAGGATCCTTAAATTACCAATGTTTCCAGCAAATACACTCCTACCCACACAACACTCAGTCTTAGTGCTCCAAAATGATACAAGTATAGAGAGACATGGGTTCTAGTACCAGTTTTACCTCTTCTGTGAAACTGTAGACTAAACACACCTGAAACTTGGAGAAGTCATAATGTCTCCCTCCCTACGTATCCCCAAGGACAAAACAGGAAAATAAATGTATAGGCCTTACATAAAGAAGGCTAAGGACTAAGAACATCTAAGAGGAATTCCTTCAAGGTGCCTATTCACTTTCAGTTACTTCTCAGCCTTTCCATTAACTTTCTCCCCATTTCCTCATGTTTCAGAGAATAAAGAAGGCTTAGTCCTTTAAAACTAATTCTTCTCCTTGTGTCCATTATTCATTTTCCTCCTGTCTCCTCTAAATCATGATATGGTAATCATGCACCCTTACTCCCATGCATCTTTAATCACTCCCTTCTCCCCGCATTGGCCCTTTTTCATATGGACAAGGTACACTTTTAGATGCAGGGGACACAAATACAAAACTAAAAACAGTCCCTAACCTCAAGAAACTTACAATTCTTTATGGAAACAACGATTAAACAGAAGTATATACTCCAATCATTTAAGGTGCTGCTGAATGGAGTTGAAAAAACTACCTACTAGTTTACTACAAAATTATGCTATCTAATCTTAATTGGGTTTCCAATGCACCAGGTAATTCTATTATTATTTTCATCTAAATGATTCCCTATCCAACCTTCCCTTCTTCCCTTTTCGGTGTTCCATACTATCTTCTTCACTTACTTTCTCATTCCAAGAGTTTAACTCATATTGCAATAAAAATACTCCTGATCCCATCTACACATCTTGTCTAACATATTTCCCCCACCATTATTCAACATCCTCTTTTATTCATCAATTTCTCCTTATCCACTGGTTCCTTCCCAGATATCTACAGACACAATCATGTCCTTACCATCCTTAAAAAAAAAAAATCTTTACTACATCCTACCATGTCCACTAGCAGCTACCAGTCCTTCTCACCAAATGCTAACCAACTGCTACTCACAAGACAGGCAAGCCAGGGTAGCTTGAAGAAGCAAGGCATCCTGAGGAAGAGAGAGGAGGTAGTGTGCACCAAGGAGGTCAAGCCACTCCCACTCAGACCATCCTCATACCATGACAAAGACAGTCCAGGACCCTGAAGTCAAGAATATAGCAATGCTTCCAGCCCAGTGTCAAATGGTTAATTATCAGAAACTGATCTAATTTTATCAGTGGAAATGCCATTAAGAAAGAGGCATTACCACCTGTGTACACACAAATACAAATATAGTATAACAGATGTACATGTTATGTTTTTATTCTATGATCTAAATAGCCTAGATTGTATGAATTCATCAGTATAGATGTTTGCTCTCAAGATTAAACTCTTTTGCACCTGATGAGTGGTTAAAGCATAACAGTTATCAAACGACAATTTCAAAGAAAACCATGCCTTCAATAGCACTGTGAAAAAATGTCAGAAATTACTAATAATTTTAAAAATACATATTAAATCAACTCTTTAAGTTCCACCTTATACCAATCACACTGGCAAAGTTGACCAAAAAAAAAGAAAATGACAAATGCTGGAGGGACTGTGGGAAAACAATATACTCACTTTATATACAAGATGAATAGGTTGTCTGTCGATGAAAGAATACCTAAAACGATAAGATTACAGATCCTTTTGGACCTCCAGGATGAAAAATAGGGATATAAGAGACCTAGAAATACTACTTAGGACTTATCAAAAAGCAGAGCCAAGATGATGGCATAGACCCTTTATCTCAAAATCCCCTTGAAACAACTTTAAAATAATACCTCAAATGGAGCTGCAGAACCAAAAAAAAAAAAAAAAAAAGCAGGCCACAGCGAAATAATTATCCAGCCCAAGACAACTGAAGACGATGGCAGGAAAGGTATGATTCATGTGGGTGGTGGTCAGGCTGCATTTTGGCAAACCAGTAACAGGCCTTGGAAGAAGTTATATCAGTGGTAGCAGAAGATTCCAAAACTCTTATGGAGTTGGCCAACTGGTCAGAAGGAGATTACAAGGGACCTTTTGCACCATTCATCCACAGTTCTGGGTCACAGTTCCATGTTGAAGAAGAATGCTAGTTGCACTAGTTGTGGTCAAAGGTGAATGGGGTCCTGCTCACAGTCCCAGGGTGGACAAAGTGCTTGTGGTTGCTCACAAGGATGCAAGGACCCTCATCTTAGTTCCAAGGCACTTATGTCTTTGCTACCTGTTTTTCTATAGCCATAAGGAGCAAAAGTACTTGCTGCCGCAGGGGGAAGCAGGAATCCTGCTCACAGACCAGGCCACACTTCTCCTTAGTTCATAAAACTCATGGACCCTGAGAACTAACGCTGAAAAGAAGGCACAAAAAACCTGAAACGTGACATAGTGTCCCCTCCACCCCACTCGCAGAGCCCAACTTTAACCTAAAGTTAAAAATAAAGATATGGGCTAGAAAAATGGACAAATAACAAAATTTTCCTGACAACAGAAAGTTACAAAGGTGACAGGGTAGATTAAGAAACAAGTTGATAAAGAAACAAAACAATAAAGAAGTCAAAACAGTTACATGAAAAGCCTCAAAGAAAAATGTGAATTGACTATAAATCCAAAAAGTAATTGCTGGGAGAGACTGAAAACGATTTTCAAAATCAAATATGACAGGCAGGGGAAAAACTGGGAAAACAGAGTGATGCTAGAAAATTATTAGAAGAGAATTAACAGCTAGAGAAAAGAGACACAAAAATCTACCAAAGAAAATAAGACCTTAAAAAACCTAATTGGCCAAATTGTTTAAAAGGCGGGGGAAGGGGGACACATGAGAATACACTGAAGAGAACTTAAAAAACAGAACTAGCCAAATGTAAAAAAGAGTTATAAAAATTCATTGAAGAAACTAACCCCTTAAAAATTAGTATTGGGCAAGTGGAAGCTAATGACCTCATGACTCCATTATTTATCAAGAAATAATAAAAAAAAAAAGTCAAAAAAATTAAAAAGAGAAGAAAACATGAAATATACCCCTGGGGAAAAAAAACTGATCTGAAAAATAGATCAAGGAGAGATCATTTAAGCATTACTGAACTATCTAAAAGCCATGATCCAATAAAAAAAAGAATCTAGACATAGTAATTTCAAGAAACTGTAAAGGAAAACTGCCCTCATATTTTAGAACCATAGGGTAAAATGGAAATTAAAAGAACCCACCTATCACCTCCAGAAACATATGTCAAAATGAAAACTCTGAAGAACATCATAATCAAATTCCAGAGCTCTCAGGTCAAGGAGAAAATATTGCAACAGCAGAAAGAAACAATTCAAATATCATGAAGACACATCAGGAAGACATAAGATTTAACAACTTCTACATAAAAGAACTGGAGGGCTTTAAATTTGATTATTTCAGAAGGCGAAAGTACAACCAAGAATAACCTACCTAGCAAAATGGAGTATAATTGTTAAGGAGGAAAAGAGGATATTTAATAAAATAATAAAGTAATTCCAAGCATTCCTGATGGGGGAAAAAAAGAGCTGAATAGAAGACCTGACTCTCAAATACAAGACCCAGGAGAAGCATAAAAAAGTAAAACATGAAAGAAAAATCATAAGGAATTCAATAAGGTTAAACTATTCACATTCCTATAAGGGGAGGATGCTATGTGTAATTTCTAAGAAATTCATTGTTATTAAAGTAGGTAACATAGAAAGAGAACATGTGTGTGAGCTATATTGGGATGATTTCTAAAAAATAAAATGTGGGGCAAGAAAGAACAAGGTAGGAGGAAAACTGCCTCATAAAAGAGGTATAGAAGGAAGAGCTTTTATAGTGGAAGGGAAAATGGGGAGAAGGGTTTGGCAATCAAACATCTAAACTTACCCTCATTGGAACTGGCTCAAAGAGCATTAAATACTCAACTGGAAGGAAAGAAACCCATCTTATCCTACAGGAAAGTAAGAGAGGAAGGGGAACAAAGGGGCTGGAGCTGATAGAAGGGAAGGTAGTTTGGGAGAGGCAATGGTTAA
The DNA here is from genome assembly GCA_028658325.1 of Potorous gilbertii. Classification (NCBI taxonomy): domain Eukaryota; kingdom Metazoa; phylum Chordata; class Mammalia; order Diprotodontia; family Potoroidae; genus Potorous; species Potorous gilbertii. The sequence goes on along the minus strand of CM053771.1, from coordinate 497,443,834 downwards.
ATAAAAACAGACTTTTGAGGAACAGGTTAGAGAAAAAGAAAAGGATAAACAGGGTGGGAGGGATAAGTAATAATTATAACTGTGAAGGGGATGAACTCACCCCATAAAACAAGACACGAAAATAGAGTAACACACTTCAAACAGACACACTCAAGCAGATAGCAGAATGGATTAGAAACCTGAATCCAACCATATGTTGTTTACAGAAAGCATATCTGAAATTGTGAGACACACATAGAATTAACATAAGGCACTAGAGTGGAATCTATTATGATTCAGCTGAAGTTAAAAAGACAAGGGTAGCAATCATAACCTCAGACAAAGCAAAAGCAAACAGATCTAACTTAAAAAATAAGCAGATAAACTACATTATGCTAAATGTTACCATTCACAAGGAAGCAATATCAACACTAAATATATATGCATCAAATAGTATATAGCACCTAAATTTAAGTTAAATGAGTTATAGGAGGAAATAATGAAACTATACTAGTGAAGAACCTCAACTCTTTCCTCTCAGACTAACTAGATAAATCTAACTAAAAGATAAATAAAAATGTTAAGGAGAGGAATAGAATTTTAGAAAAGTTAAATATGGTAAATCTCTGGAGAAAACTGAATGAGAACAGAAAAAAATATATCTTTTTTTCAGTTGTACATGGCACCTTCACAAAAATGGACCATGTATTAGGGGAAGAAAACCTCAAAACCAAGTGCAATAAAGCAGATACATTAAATATACCCTTTTCAGATCACAATGCAATAAAAATAACATTCATTAAAGGGCCAAGGAAAGAAAGATTAAAAAATAATTAGCAACTAAATAACCTAATCCTAAAGAATGAGTGGGTCAAAGAACAAATTGCAGAAATATTCATTAATTTCATTAAAAAGAATGGCAACAATAAGATAATAGCAAAATTTATCAGATGCAGCCAAAGGAGTACATAGTTAGTATCTCTCCATGCTTACATCAATGAAATGGAGAAAGAGCAGATCAGTGAATTGAGCATGCAACTAAAAAAGCTAGAAAAAGAACAAATTAAAAATCCTGAATTAAACAACAAGTTAGGATTTGTAAATATTAAAGATGAATAAAATTGAAAGTAAGGAAACTAATGAACTAATAAATGAAACTAGGAGCTAACTTTATGAAAAAAAAAACAAAACAGATAAGCCATTGGTTAATTTGATTAAAAAACAAAAAAAATTATTTTTGGTGAAATTTGCCACCAAATAAAGATAAAATTAAAGGACTAATTAGGAGCTATTTTGCAAAAATATGTCAATAAATCTAACAACCTAAGTGAAATAGATAAAATACTGACAAAAATGTCAACTACCCAGATTAACAGAGACAAAACACAATACTTAAATAACCCTATCTCAGGAAAAGAAATTAAAGAAGTTGTCAATGAACTCTCTAAGAAAAAAACCCCAGGACCATATGGATTCACAAGTGAATTCTATCAAGCACTTAAATAACAACTAATTCCAATACTATATAAACCATATGGAAAAAAAATAGCCAAAGGAGAACTACCAAAGTCCTTTTATGACATAAATATGGTGCTGATATTTAAATTAGGAAGAGTCAAAACTGAGAAAGAAAACTATAGACCAATTTTTCCCTAATGCACACTGATACAAAAATTTTAAATAAAATACTAGCAAGAAGATTATAACAATATTACACAAAGATCACACACTATATGACCCCGTGGGATTTATACTAGGAATATAGGGCTGATTTAATTTTAGGAAAACTATCAGCATAATGGACATAATAGACCAGCGTATTAATAACAAAAACAATTTCTAAAATATGATAACCTCAATAGCTATAGAAAAAAGCTTCTGACAAAATCTAACACTCATTCCCATTCAAAATTCTAAGAAGCTGGGAGCAGAGCCAAGTTGGTGGAGTAGAAAAAAGCATCTACTCTAGCTCTTTCCTCACAGCCAATAAAATATGGATAAAAAATGACTCTAATTCTAAAGCAGCAGAAGTTACAAAATGACAGAGGGAAAGAGATTTCCAGCCCAAGGCAGCCTGGAAGGCCAACAGGAAAGGTCTATCGCATAAGGCTCGGAACATAGCACAGCCTTGGCCAAGGGGCACTGGGCAGGAACAGGACTGGAGCAGGCATCAGAGCTGGAATCCCCCGCAGCAGCTGCAGTTCCCAGATCCCTCAACCCACACATGCCAAAGACAGTTTCAAAGGTCAGTGAGAAAGCTTTTTCACCTGAGTGAGAAAGTCGCAGCATCCTCCCTTAGCCCTGGCCCCAGGCAGCTGCAGTCAGGAACAGCAGCTGCCTCCACTTTTGGAGCCCTCAGCCTAAAGACCCCGGGGGGAGCCCCTAATCTGGATCTCAGCCCTGAGTGATGGTCCTTGGGTGAGGAAGAGTAGGGTTGTTGGAGGCTCTGAAAAGGGAATTCTACTTGCAGATCCTGGGCAGAAAAACTTTGGTAGCTCCCAGACCAGAGTGTAGGCCAGGAGAGGAGTTTACTCCTCTCCCTTAATTGCACCACCGTGGAGAAACTGAGAACTTACAGGTCCCCAGAGTATACCCTCCTCTCAACAAAGGACTCAAAATCAAGTAACTGGCTGAAAAAAACGCCCAAAAAAGGGGAAAAAAATAATACTATGGAAAGTTACTTTCTTGGTGAACAGGTATTTTCTTTCATCCTCTCTGATAAGGAAGAATAAAGCATACCATCAGAGGAAGACCTAAAACTCAACACTTCTCCACCCAAAACCTCCAAAATAAATATGTAATAGTCTCAAGCCATGAAAGAGTTCATAAAGGATTTTGAAAATCAAGTAAGAGAGGTAGAGGAAAAATTGGGAAGAGAAATGAGATGCAAGAAAATCATGAAAAGTAGGTCAACATCTTGCCAAAGGAGACCGAAAAAATGCTGAAGAAAATAACACCTTTAAAAATAGACTAATTCAAATGGCAAAAGAGGCCCAAAAAGCCAATGAGGAGAAGAATGCCTCAAAAAGTAGAATTAGCCAAATAGAAAAAGAGGTTCAAAAGCTCACTAAAGAAAATAGTTCTTTAAAAATTAGAATGGAGCAGATAGAAGCTTTATGAGAAACCAAGAAATTACAAAACAAAACCAAAAGAATGGAAAAATAGAAGACAATGTAAAATATTTCATTGGAAAAAACAAATGACCTGGAAAATAGATCCAAGAGAATTTAAAAATTATGGGACTACCTGGAAGAAAAAAGAGCCTAGACATCATCTTTCATGAAATTATAAAAACTGCCCTGATATTCTAGAACCAGAGGGTAAAATAAATATTGAAAGAATCCACCAATCACCTCCTGAAAGAGATCCAAAAAGAAAAACTCCTAGGAATATTGTAGCCAAATTCCAGAGTTCCCAGGTCAAGGAGAAAATATTACAAGCAGACAGAAAGAAACAATTTGAGTATTGTGGAAATACAATTAGGATAACACAAGATCTAGCAGCCTCTATATTAAGGGACCGAAGGACTTGCGATATGATATTCCAGAAGTCAAAGGAGCTAGGATTAAAACCAAGAATCACCTACCCAGCAAAATGAGTATAATACTTCAGGGGAAAAAGTGGCCATTTAATGAAATAGAGGACTTTCTAGAATAGAATAGAAAATTTGACTTTCAAACACAAGAATCAAGAGTAGCATGAAAACATAAACAGGAAAGAGAACGCATAAGGGACTTACTAAAGTTGAACTGTTTACATTTCTCCATGGAAAGATAGTATTTGTAACTGTTAAAACTTTTCTCAGTATTTGGGTAGAGAAACATGACTATTATGGAAGTCTTTAGCAAAACTCACAGATATGGCCTATATTGAATTGCTTGCCCTCTTGGTGGGGATGGGTGGGGAGGAAGGAAGGGAGAGAAGTTGGTACTCAGAGTTTAAGGAATGAATGTTGAAAATTGTTTTTGCATGCAACTGGGAAATAAGAAACACAGGTAATGGAGTATAGAAATCTATCTTGCCCTACAAGAAAAGAGAGAATATGGGTATAAGAATGAAGGGGTGTGATAGAAAGGAGAGCAGATTGGGGGAAGGGGTAATCAGAATGCAAGGTGTCATACAGTACGGGGAGGGGAGAGATGGGGAGAAAATTTGGAACTCAAAATCTTGTGGACATGAATGTTGAAAACTAAAAATAAATAAATTTAAAAAAAACATTAAGAAGCAAAGGAATAAATGGAGCTTTTCTTAAAATAAATCATATCTACCTAAAACCGATAGCAAGTGTTATCTCTAACAGGGATAAGATAGAAGCCTTCCTAATAAAATCAGGGATGAAGCAAGGCTGCCCATTATTGACTCATTATTCAATATTGTACTAAAAATACTAGCCATAGCAATAAGAAAAGAAAAAGAAATTACAATAGGCAATGAGGAAACAAAACTGTCATTCTTTGCAGATGATATGATGGCATGCTTAGAGAACCCTAGTGCATCAACTAAAAAATTACCTGAAATAATTAATCATTTAAGCAAAGTGTAAGATATAAAACCCACATAAATCATCGGATATTCTATATATTACCAACAAAGTCCAGCAACAAGAGACAGAAAGAGAAATTCCATTCAAAGTAACTGCACACAACATAAAATATTTGGTAGTCTATCTGCCCAGACAAACCCAAGAACTACATGAACACAATTACATGACACTTTTCATACAAATGAAGTCAGATCTAAACTACTGGAAAAGTATTCATTGCTCAAGGTAGGCCAACACAGTAATAAAAATGACAATTCTACCTAACATAATTTACTTATACAGTTCCAGACCAATCAATTTAGAGAGTTAGGAAAAATAATAACAAAATTCATCTGAAGAAACAAAAGGCCCAGAATATCAAATTAGAGAATCAACTTGAAAAATGTGAAGAAAGGTAGACCAGACCTCAAACTTTGCTATTACAAAATAGCAAATACCAAAACTGGCTAAGAAATATAGTGGTGAATCACTTAAAAAGATTAGGTACAAAAGACACATGAGAAAATAAATGATCACAGCAATCTAGTGGCTGATAACAAAAATTGATGGGCAAACTAGTTTGGCAGAAACTAGGCATAAACTTACACTTTATATAGCATACCAGACAAGGTCAAAATGGGTACATGATTTTTGGATATAAAGGGTGATATCATAGGGAAATCAGAGGAACATGGAATACTTCACCTGTCAGACTGATGGGTAAAAGAAGAATTTATGACCAATACAAAGAACGTAACATATTACAGGATGTAAAATGGATAAATTTGATTATATTAAATTAAAATTTGTGTAAATTAAATTTACACAAATAAAACCAATGCAGCCAAGAGTGCAAGGAAAACAGGAAGGGGAAGTGGGGGCAGGTTTACAACAAGTTCTCTGATAAGGCCTCTTTTCTCAAATACATGGGGAACTGAGGCAAATTTGTAAGAATATGAGTCATTCTCCTACTGATAAATGTACTGATAAATAAAGGACAGGAACAGGGAGTTTTTAAAAAAAGAAATCAAAACTATCAACAGTAATATAAAAAAAATCTCTAAATCATTATGCAAATTAAAACAACTCTGTGGTGACCCCTTACATCTATCAAATTGGCTAATGTGACAAAAAAGGAAAACAACTAACGTTGGAAGAGATATGAAAAAATTGGAATACAAAAGCACTGGTGGAGTTGGTAACTGATTCAAATATTCTGAAGAGCAATTTAGAACTATGCCCAAAGAGCTATAAGAGTGGGCATACCCTTTGAACCTACAATACCACTACTAGGTCTACGTTCTAAAAAGAACAAAGGAAAAAGCAAAAGGACTTACACATACAAAAATAATTATAGCAGCTCTTTTAGTGGTGGCAAAGAATTGGAAATTGAGAAGTTGTCCCTCAATTGGGGAAAGGCTGAACAAGTTGTAGTATTTAATTGTGAAAGAATACCATAGTGCTATAAGAAATGACAAACAGAATAGTTTCAGAAAAACCTGGGAAGACTTCTATGAATAGATATAAAGGGAAATAAGCAGAACCAGGAGAACATTATACAAGCAATACTTTCAGTGCCTTAGCTATTTTCAGCAATACAATGATCCAAGCCAATTCCAAAGGACTTTTGATGAAAAATGCTATATCTACCTTCAGAGAAACTAAAGATCAAAGCATCTTTTTTTTTTTACTTTATTTTTATTGGGATTTTGTTGGGGTCTTTTTGCAACACAGTTAATATGAAAGTTTTTTGCACGACTAAATATGCAAAACTATAGCAAACTGCTTGTTTTCTTTCTCAAGGAGGGAAGAAAAGGAAGAGAATTTAAAACTCAAAATTTTAAAAATAAATGTTAAAAATTTTTTAACATGTAATTGAGGGAAAAAAAAGTTTAAATTAAAAAAATATTGCCCAGTTATCAGCATCTCATTTACATGTTTATTCCAAGAAACAAAATCAATTTTTGACAAGATCCCCACGAAGACTTGGAAAGATCAATTACAACTCAAAGGAACATCTATAAAAAGATAACAATTCAAAATTTGCAACTAAATGGATTTTTAGAACTCACTTCCATCAATCTCAGCAAGGTTAAGTAGATTAAATATTGTTTTACATGTAATTGGGAAAAAATAACAAAAAAAAAATTTTTTTTAATTAAGTAAACTCTAATTTACAGACCAAACAAGGTATGTTTATTGAAACCAGAAGAATTTGTTGCTGAAATTTGGTTTTAAGCAGGGACCTGAAATGTTATATAAAAGGAAAATCTAAATACAGATGAGACGTCAAGGTAAAAAACATGGTGTTGCAGCAACTTATTAGCTGTCACAGATGACTGTAACAGAGGCTAATTCTGGGATTCTGTGACAAGATTATACTCCAAAATTTATTTGACAAATGGGAATTGATATAACATATCATATATCAGATCACATATCAGAAAGTTTTAAAAAGATACAGTAGGTTGGTCCTAAATGATACAAACCCTGATTACGATATCAATAGAGAGACAGCTTAGGTTGGCATAGTGGGTAGTGAACCAGTCTCTTATTGAGGAGACCTGGATTAAAGTTCTACCCTCTGACAACTGGTAGCTATATGACCAATTCTCTAACATTGTAAATAACAAATTGACAATATGCATTGGTGGAAAAAATATTCATAATACAAGTTCCCCATACAGCTAAAATCACATTCTAGACTCTTTCCACCAAAAAAAATTACTGAAACTGCTAGATGTAACTGTAAAAGAAATATCATCAAATATATCAGTAAAACTAACAAAAATTATTTGGCTTTGGAACAGAAACTGCATCATCTGTGTAAGATGTGTAAAGAGACGACAAAAAAAGAAAAAGCAACAATTCTGTGCCAATATCTTTTATTTCAATTTAAAAATAGGCATTACTAAACATTTATATGACCATGAATATTCTGAAGCAGGTCTGACTGAGCCCAGTGCAGTAGTTCAGAGCTGGAATTACAACAATAAGGCCCTCACAGACCATATCACATATAACAAAAAATGAGTTTACTTAACAATAGCATTTTTAAAAAGATACAGCTTCAGGAAGATACAGCCTGTTTCCACGAAAAAAAAAAGCATCTGTTTGGAAGTGTTTGTTGAAATAGAAAACTCTATTGATTCACAGTTCAGTGGAACATCCATCCCATCAAGTCTGAGGGATATCAACTCCTTCTGGGCTGGGCTTTTTATAACCTGGGAGGCCAGGAAACCTCATTAAAGCCACAAACTCTAGTTCCCAAAGACAAATCGTGTCCAGATGGATGTCTTTCCTGCCTTTTAGGCAGAAGTCCCAAAAGAACTTGCTCCAACCACAAGGAGAGTGAAGTTCCACCAAATTACCATTTCAACACTTTTAATTGGGAACAAATCAAAAACCAACTTATCGCAGAGCAGTCAAATTTCTGTAAAATATTTTAATAGATCATGATTCATCTTCTGAATAAAGCATAGTCTAGCAATAGGCATATCACCTAAAGTAACTACTGAGTTCTTTCTGTAATTAAACCAAATTCTAGATAATATCCTTTTCAACTTATTAATTTACCCAAAAGACAGAAATTAAGTTACTCCTGAATAATCAGCTTAATTAACCTGTTTTTTCTTTCTAAAAAGCAAAAATATATCCTTGGACTACTCCCCATGGGTTTAAAAAAAAATCTTCAATGGCTGTTCCCAAATCATCTGACTTGTGTTAGTTGATAAATGGGAATAACAGAATGTGAAAAGTAATTTTGAGCAGTTTCCTTTAAAAATAACTAGTTGAAATAAAGTAATTTTACTGTTTATTAAAAATAAAAATCCAAGAATAAGGCTAAATTCCACTTTCTTCTCACTAATCAAAATTTCAATGAATATTATTAAATACCCAAGTTTTTATAAATATAAGAAGTCCAAAGATCTACTGAGCAAAGTTTTATATGTCACACATATTGATTCAACAACAGGCTGACACTGGTTAAAGGAATTTTTATATTCTAAAATCTTTGGTAAAGTCCTTTAGACAAGAAAAGATGGTATTGCCAGAAAAGAGTTGTGTTTTTCACATTCCAATTTTCCCTATTAATGGTCTAGCCATTTACTATTCTTCTCAATGGGTAACATTTCTAGATTCTTATTATGTTACGATATTCAGGATAAATTGTTAAGAAGATAAAAATCTCTGGCTCCAAAATTCTGGAATTCCTTCGAAACTGACAAAAGCAGGGAATAGCTACAGGACGTTTAGAATTTCTAGAGTCTATAAATGCTATTTTGTGCCTACTATTGTTATACGAATTAGGAGGAATTTGGACTTCCCTACCACAAACACCTTATATTTTTCCCCTTGTGAAACCACTGTAGGACAGACTAACAGAAAATATGGAAAGGGTAGTTTTTAGGAAGCATGATGAGATAGAAAGTGACTTAAGAATCTTTGAATTAAAATATCAAAGACTTTCTCAAAATTTAGCCCACATCAGAATCTCATGTATTTTAGATATCTTCATAAAATAACAAAAACAGAAGACAGAAAGCCAGCCTCAGAGTCAGAAGAACTGGGTTCCATTTCTGCCCTTGGCACACACTCACTAGTAACCCTAAGCAAGTCATTTAATAATCCCAGTGTTCTAGGCAACTCTTCAAAAACTACAAATTTCAGAGAAATGACTGAACTAAATTTGTAAAGAGAGTTTCCCTATCTCTAAAGCTAGGTTAATAAAGAAAGCGGAAGTAATAACTAGTGCTGTCAAGTCCAGCTCATATAAATATTCTATATTACATATATTAATACATATTTATATGTAACATATAAATATGTATTTCATATACATATATATATACATACATATATTATATATGTATATGCATATAGTCCAGATCTGTTCCTTACAACGGTATTCTGGAAAGTTCAAGAACAGAAAGAAAATATGTACCATCACAAACATACAGAAAATAACTTATCCACTTTCCCCTCAAACTTAACTCCCACTTCTAACTTCCTTATTGCTGGAAATAACACTACCAGTCATCCAATAATGTTATAAAAACTGTTATTTTTCTTAACTTCCACAACCAAAATGTATTAATAAGCCCTATTGTTTCTACCTCTACCTCTCAAAAATCTAAGTCTCTTCCTCTTTCCTCAAACACAAACCAAGAACCTAATCTCTCCATCCTCACACTGCCCCAATCCTTTCTCCTAAGTCTTCCTTCCGACACTAATCCATCTTCACAAGTCATATGCACAGTTCTGATCACATCATTCTTCTGCCTAGAACTCTTCAGACCTGACTGACTACCCAATAAAATAAAGTTCAGGTTCCCTAGAAAGCCACTTAGGTGACCTTCATTAGCTGGTATCTCCCTTTTCAGATCTTTCTCAAACTTATTTCCTCCATCTGGACAACAATTCTGCCAAAGTGGACCATTATGGTTTCAGCCATCTTTCCACCTTTTGAAATACTGATTTTTGGATATCATTTCAATACCATTTCCTTCAATGATACCAAAATCAGAAATGATCTTTCCTTCTAGTAACACTTTGTATTTCTCTTGAACTATTATCTTACATTCTATACCAGAGTTATGGTATAGAATTATATATGTGTATGTTTCATGATCCCCAACATATTTACAAATTAACTTTCTAGTCTTAGGAATATAACTGGTGACCACACAACATCATAATTAACTGGCCCCATAAAGGTCAAGCACACAGAATCTTAGCAAATGCCTTTTTCAATATTCAATTTCTTCCAACACAGGATAGGGGTCCTAAGAACTGTCTACTAACTTTCACCAGATATCAGAATTATCCAGCTCAGTAACAGCGTTTTCATAACAATTTTATATTTATCTCACAAGGTAATACTAGGAAACTGTACTAGAGATCTCTATACAGCCCAATAGGTGTTTTTCATAATAAGCATTTGCTAATAACCATTTAAGCATTAAAGAAACACCCTTATAAGAAAGTCTTTTTTGGTGTGTAAAATCTACCATATAGTTCAAATTTACTGCGGTGCTTTCTTTTATACTAACAAATAAGGGAGCAAACATTTTAAAACACCTTTTCATTATTGGATAATCTAGAAATGGATAGTGAAGACAGAAATAAAAGCTTACTTTCCTCTGCCCTCTGATCACTGTAACAGCTCTTCATCATCTTTTGCAGTTTATAGTAGTAAAAATATCAGGCTATCAGAAATCCATGACAATTCAACATTCACGCTAATCAGATCCATCCAATCAATTAATAAATGTTTATTAAGTGCGTAAGCACAGAGGATACAAAAAGAGGCAAGATAATTCCTGCCTTCAAGTAGCTTACAATCTAATAAGGGAGACAAAAAGCAAACAAATACATACAAAACAAGCTACACACAGAATAAATGGGAAATAATTAAGAGGAAAGATATTGGAATTAAAAGGGACAGAGGAATGCTTTCTATAGGAGGTAGAATTTTAATTGGGACTTAAAGGACACCAAAGAGATCAACAGGTCTCATGCAGGAGGAAAAGTATTCTAAACTAGTGCAGAGTCAAGAGCCTAAAGTTTGGGTGAACAGCAAGAATGCCAGTCATTAGATAGAAAAATGTTTTGAAGAATAAGGTGTAAGAAGACTGGAAAGGTAGAAGGATATGACAGCTTCTGATCTATTTGAAGCCAGAGGCAAAGGGAAGGAAACACTTCAAACACTGGAGTAATTTGGAAAATTTAGAGTCTATGAGGCCATCCTCCTGAGGCCACAAGGTATAGTATTATCCGTCCCAAGGCCTGTTAGCCTTAGATGTTTGAAGACCCTCATATCTATAGGCACTTGGAAGATGACTAAGGAATGGGCATAAAAAAGCTAGTCATTTTCTCTACTTTTGAAATTTTCAAAACTTGGAGAAGCAAAAGTACTCAGTCCCTCACTGCTACCAACCCATTTGATTTGTAGACTCTTATTAAGAACAAAGCCCTGCTTACCTTTTTAAAGATTTTTCCATTTGGTTGCACTTCGTCTTCCTCAATTAGTACTTCACGTGTTCCCAGAAGCCTTTTGTCTTTAAATTTGTTCTCTGCATACTTAAAAACTTTATCAAGTGTGTCACATCCAGGGTACAGCACAGAAGCCAAACCGTGCAAGCTGTTGACAGAGCGGTAGGCTGCATTAGGCTGTCTGCTTATAGGCCTTGCTTTAAGTTGATTGGATCTGGCTTGTCTTGATCCACATATGAGGTAAAATGGAATGTACGTTAAAACTGTGTAGATCAAAATGACAAAGTTTATGAAACATAAAAGAACAGGGTTGATGTTCTGTTTTAGCTTCATTGCAGCTGTTGCTGAAGCTCCTGGGGTACTCATAACTGCTCACAAGTTGGAATAATGGACTTCAGAAAGAATCTAAAGAAAAAGAAAAAATAAGTAAAGTTACTTTAAAGGTTAGATTTTTAAATATAGTTTTAAAATTACTCAGCATCAATGAGGTAATTCAAAGTATATTTTTATACAGTTAGACAAACATACCAAGTCTTTACTCCTGTGTTACCCTCTCCTCCCCCTTCCACTTTAAGAGTAGGCACTGGTATCAAATCAGCTGCTGAATTATCATACAAAAGTTTACTAATCTTGAATACAAAAGCCTCAACTGAAGTACTCATTTCCTTTACCAACATCAAATGGAACAGAGAAAGCTATAAAAGAAAAGGGTCCAAAGGAGCACAGCTTTCAAATTGTGGGTCCCCACTGACCAGTAGCAAGAGTGGTAGAAAAAGCTAGGTTTTGACTTTGTTAATTCCTTCCTAATGTCAGTGAATTTGCAAGTACACTTTGATTTTGTAAGTAAGAAAACACAGGCAAGTGATTACCATTTAATAACAAAGCTATTCGGTAACCAAAACCTGGGGAACTTAGAAGAGGGAGTTGTTTTGAGAGGTAAAGCTGGGTAGACGCTGTTCTGAATATTTTAATGACAATACAAAATTTCTTTCTATCCCTGCCCTGAAGACTTCAGGGAACACATCTTTTACATGAATGTATCTTTTTACATGAACTTACATACCACATCTAGACTATACTGTATTACACTGTTCATATATAAATGATGTCAACCTTTACTTTAGAATATTTTTTTAAATAGAAAATTAAAGTACTAGATAGTCTCTGCCCTCAAGAAAATTAGTATTTAACTGAGGAAAGACAGAACAAATTTTAAAATTAAACTATTCAAGAGTTTTACAATTATAGAAGACTACAACATCAGGAGATATTTCGAAGTAATACATAATTAACTGACACTGATGGGTAAGAAGGGCTATAAATTCAGATGAAAAATTGTGGCTGTTTCATAGAAAGAACACCTCATGGAATGAGGGGGAGAGGAGTGGAGTCTTCACTGCTAGAGGTATTCACAGAAGAAAGTCAACCAACTAGTTTCAGTAGAACACAGATTTTGTATTCAAGAACAGGCCAAGATGGGACAGGACAGGTAGAAAGGGGGCAAAATGCAAGAAGAATAGGGATTTTGGCCATCATCTTGTAGGGAGTAAGAAGTTGCAACCTGATCTGTTCATTTTAAAGAAGCAACAACCAGAAGACATCAATACTTGGGAAGTTTCATCTTCTGCAGGAAGACTCAGGAAAAGAGAAATAAGTGACTTTACTATTTCTCTGGTTCCCCAATCCAAAACATACTTGTCAAGCCCTTCCCTGGAGTACAATGTTTCCTTTCCTCCTTCCCTTATAAAACAGTACCATACCACAGACCTATAGGTAGCCTATGGAGAAAGGGGAAGAAAAAGAGAACTTCAAAAATATTTGAAAGTACTACCAAATGGGAGGAAGCATGCAGAATGGATTGCATTTGGAAAACTGTACATTACTTTTGGTGGCACCAAGATTTTCCCTGAAATATATTTCCCTCTTTTTTAACATCAGTATTTTTTCAGTGAAGTTGTAAAGTTTCAAATCACAAAGCACGATCCTGAGCAATCAAAATTACATCACCCAGAAGGCATGGAAGAGATGTATGGTAAACATAAATAGATCACAGTAAATTACAAATGAGAAAGGATGTGGGGGGGGGGGGGGGGG